>CM059567.1:17270151-18481401 GCA_030386875.1 Morinoia aosen | reverse complement strand
GTAGTAGTAGTAGTAGTAGTAGTAGTAGTAGTAGTAGTAGTAGTAGTAGTAGTAGTAGTAGTAGTAGTAGTAGTAGTAGTAGTAGTAGTAGTAGTAGTAGTAGTAGTAGTAGTAGTAGTAGTAGTAGTAGTAGTAGTAGTAGTAGTAGTAGTAGTAGTAGTAGTAGTAGTAGTAGTAGTAGTAGTAGTAGTAGTAGTAGTAGTAGTAGTAGTAGTAGTAGTAGTAGTAGTAGTAGTAGTAGTAGTAGTAGTAGTAGTAGTAGTAGTAGTAGTAGTAGTAGTAGTAGTAGTAGTAGTAGTAGTAGTAGTAGTAGTAGTAGTAGTAGTAGTAGTAGTAGTAGTAGTAGTAGTAGTAGTAGTAGTAGTAGTAGTAGTAGTAGTAGTAGTAGTAGTAGTAGTAGTAGTAGTAGTAGTAGTAGTAGTAGTAGTAGTAGTAGTAGTAGTAGTAGTAGTAGTAGTAGTAGTAGTAGTAGTAGTAGTAGTAGTAGTAGTAGTAGTAGTAGTAGTAGTAGTAGTAGTAGTAGTAGTAGTAGTAGTAGTAGTAGTAGTAGTAGTAGTAGTAGTAGTAGTAGTAGTAGTAGTAGTAGTAGTAGTAGTAGTAGTAGTAGTAGTAGTAGTAGTAGTAGTAGTAGTAGTAGTAGTAGTAGTAGTAGTAGTAGTAGTAGTAGTAGTAGTAGTAGTAGTAGTAGTAGTAGTAGTAGTAGTAGTAGTAGTAGTAGTAGTAGTAGTAGTAGTAGTAGTAGTAGTAGTAGTAGTAGTAGTAGTAGTAGTAGTAGTAGTAGTAGTAGTAGTAGTAGTAGTAGTAGTAGTAGTAGTAGTAGTAGTAGTAGTAGTAGTAGTAGTAGTAGTAGTAGTAGTAGTAGTAGTAGTAGTAGTAGTAGTAGTAGTAGTAGTAGTAGTAGTAGTAGTAGTAGTAGTAGTAGTAGTAGTAGTAGTATTAGCATTGATTTGCTAGCGCTTCAGTAATTCGTACTATATCGCGCTGTAGATCTCACAGTTTAAAATACAGGATTCACATCGTTACACAAAAGCACACTATATAAATGTTGTTCAAAGTTTTTCACAATCACCATCATGGAAACACAGCAGCAGCCATCACAAAGACCGCTTCAATTGCCACCCACATCATTGTCATTTTATAAGAATCCTAGTTGATCTTTGAAGAGATCATCTTCAGAGCGACGCACAATCCGCGAACACAGGACAGCCAAAAACCCCATAGGGGATTTCAGCTGCCCACCCATTTATGACCGGGCGCCTTACCCACGCTGAAATCCCCAGAGGCATCTACGCAGCGCACCCGGCCATATTGTAGTTTAGTCATTCACAGTTCAGACGTGAAACAGTTCCTTGATTACGCTGTCCCTTTCCTGGCTAAATTTGAGACATCAAGTTGCACTTCTCTAGAAACATTTTAAGCGCCGTCACACTGAAAGCTGAACGCTCGATTTCCTTAAGCATTCCGATCATTACATCCTCATCAGGACCTCGCAGTCTCGGGAAGCACACATTCCTGGCAGCAGCATACCGGGGGCACTCAACAAGAAAGTGCTTGACAGTCAGAGGAACGCGGCACCGCTCACATCGAGGCTGCGGCTGTCGCTCCATCAAGTGCCCGTGCGTTAAACGAGTATGGCCAATACGAAGGCGGCAGAGTATCACCTCCATCCGACGAGGGCGACAACTAGACGATGTCCAGAAAATGAACGTTTATTCGGTGTGGTTAAAGTTGAAGAGCTCAAACGACAAAATTACTGAAGCTCTTCAAACCGGCAAATTATTATCATATTCCAAGTTCTACCACCGCAGTCCCACAAGCGTTGATTTCAGTAGTGATTATCGGTTAGTTAGGTTTATTGTATTAGGTTTTAGGCTATCACTTCCGCATAGGAATGAGTTGGTTCCGTAGCTGTCAAACCAGCAAAATTCAAAACGGAATAGCACTGAAGCACTCACGTCTGTCGCTCTCAAATTTGGCTGATCGGATTACGGCTCCAGCTGCGAAACATAGTCATGAGTATGGTTTAAGCTAGGATACAAAGATAGCTGCTGCTTCTCTAAAGAAATCTTTGCAGTGAAACAATTTTTGTTCAAGTGTCACAACAATATAGTATCAGCGTCTCGACCCACATAACTCGCAACAGCTGACCAAATAGCCCGAGTAGGCATGTCAAGGAATCGATACTCTGAAGAGAGATGGAGGAATACAAAGCTGAAAAACATATACGAACTCTGTCCAAGAGTTGTCCCAATGATGAAAAAATTGAACACAAAAAAAACAGAAAAATTGAAGGGAAAAGGGGAGTTGAAATTGCAGCACAGACACAAGGGATTTCAGGAGAGAGCTAAGCAGCAGATAGTGAAGACAACAGACAACCAACAATCAGGGATGCGTATACATCTACTACTAGGTATTTTGTTCATTTACTCACTGAGATATAAGTAATGCTTTAATTCGTTCACTAACTTTACTAAAATAGATTTTACCGCACAATTTTAAACACTCTCGTACAATTATATTTTTCTTCATTAATTTGAACCGATAGGAGTGAATCCGAGCAGTGACGTCGGTTTTTCAATTATGCTACTTACAACCTAACCTGAAAAACTGCGCTAATGTAGTCAACGTATTGATGGGCCTCAAATGCTCTCTTCGTGAGACGGTCGCTATTATTATTATTATTATATAAGAAAGTTTTAGCCTCCCTTAACCACGACAAAGATGTTCCAAGAGAGGAAAAAGGAAGGCACCATTTAGTATGGAGTTGAGGGAACGTGGAATCTATGCACAAGGTGCACAGAAACAGTAAGCTAGGTAAGAAGTTCATGAAACAAGAAAAAAGTTGAAGAAGAAAGTAGTAGGTGCTGAAAAACAGGACAGCAGTGAACCGAAAAAAGATGGTCCGTAACAAAACAAAAACCTATTTTATTACAACAAAAAGGAAGCCTTCCTAACCTTTAGCTCGGGCCCACACATGGTTCCCCTGGGAGAGCTAATTCCCATAGATACAATAGTTGTATCCCCCTGAGGGGGAGACGGTCGCTAACGAAAGTCATCGCGCATCAAGTGAATTGCAAGTTTTGTACTCAAAGAAGCTGGATGCTCGTTAGAATAAACGAGCAAAACGCTCAAGGCACCGCTTGTTCTTATGATATGCTCATACAATTACATCGCTCCTATAAAGGCACGCCAGTGGGTTCTGGTATAGCTTTTCACGTAAATTTGAACACCTTTGTGATCTGGCACGTTGATTGAATTAGTTAGTTTAGTTAGTTTGAGCCTCCCTATCCACCATAAAAAGCAATCCAAAGAGAAGAAAGAGGAAGCCACCATTTAGTATGGAGTTAAGAGAATGCGGAATGTACGCAGAAAGGCATAGAAACAGTAAGTTGAGAAAGAAGATTATGAAATAAGATCAATGTCAAAGAAGTAGTAGGTGCTGAAAAACAGGACTGCAGTGAACCGAAAAAAAAAATCCTTAACATAACAAAAAATTCATTTCCACAAAAAGAAGGTCCACCAAACTCTCAGCTCAAGCGTTGATTTAATTGCACGTACATAAGTTCATAAGTGTTTTACCAGTGAAAGGGAGCACCTTCAAAAACAATTCAAACAGAGCATGAAATATTACAATAAAGTAGCACCTGCACGAGTCACAATCACTTGTCACGACTCTATGAGTTCTTGCATTAGCGCTGATTAGATTATAAGTTAGTTCAAGCCTTCCTAACCACAAAAAAGGTGTTCCAAAGACAGGAAGGACATAGGCACAATTTAGTATAGAGTTAAAAGGAACGAGGAAGCCATGCTTGAGGTGTGTTTCCACACAAGGTCAACTGTAAGCAGAAACAGAGTGGATCCGTAGCAGCAGGTATCACCTTAATGAGACAAAAAAAAAAAATGGATTACTTATCAGTAAAAAATTCCCTAGAGCAGAAGATCAATTACCAAGAAGGCTAGCTTCTTTCACAGAGACAAAAAACCACGTAAGATACAAAACAAAGCTAAGCTTTTCTACTGACAAACTTAATCCAATAGCAAGTTCTAGGAATCACTGTAGATGTCGGATAGGATTCCTAGTTTCCCACTGAAGTGCGCTAGTCCTCCTCGATACGCTCATGAGGGCAGACTCTATTAGCACCTCATTCGAAAGTGAACCCAAAATCCTAAGCCTCCTGAGAAAAACAAAACCTTCAGATAAGAGTGCCCAAGGGATTATCTTTGCCAGCATGTCGTTAAGAGGGAAGATCGATAAATTCAAGAAGCAAAACAAAAAGTTATGATAGATGTATAAACATTTGTGACATAAAAATCATTCCTTTTGCTGAAGAGTAACATACTAAAAGAGTTCGTTGAACAGGAATAACAACTCAAGACCTATACGAGGCAATGGCCAAACATATTAATAGGAGTCAAAGTTAGGAAATAATGACACTGCTCACGTTCAACAAGTATCACACCCTTTAATTTTTAAAGGTAAAACAAGAGAAGTTTCAATAAACAAATCACAAACAATTTTCATTTCCACAAAGCTTGGTTAAAAATGAAGTCAATCCATCGAAACCACCAAGACGCAACAGGCATCTTAATGTTATCAGGAATGACAATAGAAAGCGGCAGTTGTCAAACGCGCAGAACAACAAGAACTCGCAACTTATACTTCTGTTCTGGACACTGTCAATACCAAAATCCACACAAATGGTGGCGTGTAAAGAAATGGAACGTTATCCGTTGATATAAAAAAAGACAGCAGGATCATACTAAACGCACAATGAACCAAACACTATTTGAGATATTTCGTATCACAAAGAATTCAAACATAATATCAGCTTGCTTGCAAGGTTGTTGAACTACACATCCATTCGCGTTAAGTCCAAAGAAAAAAACAGGCTCATTGCAACAAAAACAGAAGATAAAAAAGCTAAAAAACATGTGAATCGTTTAACGATTGGTATATCATACGATGATATACGATCGGTGTATCATTTTCACTCACCCTGATGTTTCAGTGAACAAAAAGTAGCGCAAAAAAGTTCTCTACACCAACAGTAACATCCAATATGGGCCTGTTTGAGCAATTCCTGAGTTTCAAATCAAAGCTTTCATTACCAGTCTCTGAAACGTAGTGCTGGTGGCGGTAGTATTGATACGACGCCCCTCAAAAAGACGTGTAGTTCCTTCAAAAATGAGCACAAGAACTCTGGCTCAAAGCAATGGAGGGCCAAAAGAACACAAGAATTCTTCTGTAATGCTAAGGCTACTAATGGTGTACTAATACTAATGAATGCTGAACATGCAACACCCCGAAGATATACAAAAATACAAATGCAACCATTAAATCTACGCAACGACGGTAAAATATGCAAGACAAGCACAACAGTAAAGATAATATATGCAACGTGCGTGATGGACCTGTAACGCGATGTAGAAATTCCAACCTCATATATATGTACTACGATAAGCTAATATCAGAGTGACATTAAATACCTCCTTATGTCTAGTTCCTATATGAGCAATAGACGATTTGCAGACCTACACTAAAGTATATAAAAGAGAATATGTTAACAACAGGCAAGAACAACCGTCATTGTAGATTTCTTCAATTTTCATAGTACTGTCAGCGTTTTGGCTGTCATGAACCAAATTCATTTTGAAAGTAATATTCGGCAGCAATTTTTCTCACTTAACACGTTGACTGCGACACGACCCACCGGTGGGTCGTGCTTAGGTTTTTCCTGCTGCGAAACGACCCATCGATGGGTCGTTTTGAAAAATTCTAACAACCTTTCTAAATTAGTGGTATTTAACAGGCCCAGTTAATGTTTGATATTTACAAATTTGCTTATCACTTTTGACTTTAAATTCAAGTTGAATATTGAACTTCGGTTTAACCCATCGCAACTAACGTGTTAAATTTCATGATCAACTACTCAAAGCGCCAGAATTAAAACGCTAAATTGTCCAAAATACAGTACAAGTCTCTCTTCAAGACCCATTACGACACATTATTGCAGACATTCCTCTTACAGAAGTTAATTAAAAGATACCATCGCATGTCTTCAGTTCAAAAATAGAGTCAGAACAGAAGCAGTAAACCTGCTCGACATCGCCCACCTCTCTCTAATCCATACGTAGCCTATAGTTGATATCCATAACGCAATAATGATAACGTACTTGAAGCTACGAGTTTATTACCACTAATATTGCATCAGATCCCGCTTGAGCGGCGGCAACAACAATAAAATAAGTTTATCTGGGCCAAATGTAAAGTAGTATTTAAGTAGTGAAATCGTTGAATAAAAGACAAATTGTGACTGCCACTTAGAGGCAAAGAAAAACTCATTTTCTTGTGAGTATTAGGACAAAAAATAATATATAATTAGGAAACTTTGAACAAACTATTAATATAGAATATATTTCATTTGGCAGCAACAGGTCAACGATGCAAGGAAAGACAAGATTTTCCTCAGACATTCAAGAAAAGTTGTGAAAGGTAAGACCACAAGATAAGTGGAAGTGGCATCGAAGTGCTTACAGTCATGGAACGGAGCAAAGTACACAAAATGGAGGAAGACTCGGCGTCTCGTTACAAAGGAAGTCAACAGCAGTATACCTAGGAAGACTTTGGAGAATCAATGAAATGAGCTGTCATCCAGATGACAGGATGAGCTAAGATTGGCATAGAATAAGAGAGTTAAATGCTACCTGAGTTAGTAATTCAGCACGTCTACCAGTAAGAGTGAGTAAACTTCCATGAAAAAGAGAACACAATGGAAAATTGGCGGAAGAAGCGAAACAGTTTAAAAGAGTCATAGTGCCTTGAAACAGCAGACAAGCTCACTAAAAACACAAACTGCATCACGCTGAACATAGATATTTTTCTGGAAGCTGAATTGCATTCATAAAAATTAGATTGTACAACTAATAGCATTGTTATGAATAAAGTGATAGTAGTAACTTGGAAAAACTCCACTCTATATAACTGTAATTTACACTTATATATTCCAGTCACATAAAAATCCTCTAAGAGAAAAAATTTTGAAACTTGACTTGTGAGATTTTCATTACTTTCATTCACAGCACACAGGCAAGACAAACAAAAAGCCAATTACATGAATAGCGCATTAGCATCTCGCATCTTATGCCTCAATTTGCAAAAAAAAACTCACAAAAAATGAATAAACAACAAAACAGACAAACTGGGATTCCTGAAAATTCTAAATCACGTCGGATTTTGAACATGTATGATAAGGAGACAAATTTATTGACAAGACACGATCACGATTTTTCAGGTGACCAATTCGATATTTATAAACACGTTCTTCAAGACACACAAGATCTAAATTTGAGATTGCTCCGAGACATTAACTCTACGTGGAAGACGCTAGGCATTATTTTGTGCACTACGTACTTGTATTGTCAATCTTAATTATTAAATGTTGAAACAAATAACTTTATCATATATAGGTTGAGGAAAATTTCTTATGAATAAGTAGTTTCATATATTTTTCAGTATAGTAGCCCAGGGTGCTGAAAATTTAACCTCAGGAATATTTTATGCATTAGATACCTAATAATTTGTGCAAAGGCAAAGAGTGAAAAAAAATTTCCTCCATGTTCTTATGAACGTCATTTACACGACCAAATCAAACAAGAAAAAATTCCAGATCATCCTGTGACAGGCTTTGGGTCACTTAACCCAACTCAACACTTTCAGCAAAGCCCACGCAGCATTAACCCCGCTGGAAAGTTATCAAGTTTAAAATAATGTGCAGACAGTCCACACCTAACACCAGGAACTGAACAAGCAGCACCAGAGTAACTCAGGTGTACAGGTTGCAATGAGCAATGCTGTACATCGTGCAGATGGTGTTATTTGAGGTCTCTTTGTAGAAAGGGTCACCTTCATCCAACTGTGCCCCCATCACCAGGTTTTTGAGGTTGCAGTAGTTGACTCCAAAGTCTATGACAGCATACCAGGTTTCTGCATGGCTCATTCCCTGCACACATAGGCAGTTGCCATTAAGCTGTGGATGTAACCAATACTTGATTTCATCAGGCGAAGAAGTCTTAAACGGCCAAGAGAGAGCAACTTTACATCATAATTTAAACTATACTAGAAATATTTCAATAAAAAAATTCCAGAAACACTAAAGCAATATTAAGCTGTGCATTATGAGTAACCTCAAGCAAAGACAGACAATGGCACCGCAATATTTCCATAAAAATTTAACAAGCCAGTTGATCATACCTGCCATTATTACACGATCTGGCACATGTAAAATATGTCTCTACCAAGTCAATTAAGTAATTTGGGCATTAAAAAATGTTATAAGCAAGTAAAATATAATTTGAAGGGTTCTGTTATTTTACTGTTATTTTCATTATTTTGTTTTAAAGGTACACATATGGAATCAAATCTACAGAAATAGTGATTTTAATCAATTTTATTGAAAAAAATTGAAAAAAACTATTCAAAAATTTCTACATTGCTCTTAGGTTACCAGTAATCATAACTATAAATTTTCTGGTTACCCATCTACAATAAGAAATACATTCATGGACTCCTACAAAATCTAGTGGAGAAAAAATATCCCATTAGAAAAACTCACCCGCACGGAACAACCATTTGCTGAGTCTGCAAATGTGAAATTGAAAGAATCCTTGTAAGCCAAGACGGGAGTGGTGTGAGTGCCCCGTATCACGTCAGTGTCTCGTCCAAGGAACTGGTAGCCACAGCGCTGCTTTGTGTTGCAGTCATCATGGCTCCATTCTTTGATCTGGGTGACGAGTCGATCCTCAACCGCAGAACAAAATTCCCCAAACTCCCTGTTAAAACATATAATAGTTACATTAATTAATGGTCTTCATTTGAACAAGATATGAAAATCTGGGCAACGTACATTATAAGGATACATGAAGAAATTACAAACTACTCTGTCTGAATCACTAACATACAAATTAGTATTCTCTAGTTACACATGGGTTTCAACCAATTGTAAACCAGCTTACAATAAATAGGATGCTTACAATAATATTCTCATAACATTTTTTATCTTTTCTACTCCAGAAAAGTGTTCATTTTTGTTTGTTTTACTCTACAGTTATACCTCTAGATATGTAATATATTCATTCCAGAGTGGCTTTCGGATTATGATTACTTCGTATAATGAGGGCAGTTTTACACGTAAATTACTAAATTCATTACAAGCCCTACAGCACAAAAGGATTCCTGCCCATAGGCTTTGCCCATGTAGCTTTACTTCCGCCATGATGTACGTCCGACGAGGCATTTTCTTCCAAAAAAGTTTGGTCTTAGTTGGAGACTTGCTGCGGACTTTAGTCTTCCTTGACAGTGAACTCATCAACTCGTCTTAACAAAGTTTTTCGTCGCTTTCGAGTCTGAGCTGGCAGCCTCCTCATACCACATCGCCAAATGTACGCTGGGCCGTCTCTTGAATTTTCAACGCCACCCCCGTGAAGTCTTGAACTTGGGAGATGCCTGCTGTGAGGTCTTTTCTCCTGCATTGTCTTTGGCCAGACCACGCACAAGATTACAAAAAATGGCAATGGCCTTGTGGCAAACCATTGTCTCGGTGATCTGTCTCCAGCAATTTTCTTGTTCTCAATTCAAAGGAGGAGCAGTCACTCCTCTCCATGGTCATGGCTCCTCTTGCATGAAAAAACATTCATGCCCTTGAATGGTGTTGCTGCTTTGATGACTTCCTTCTGCTTAAGGATGGTGCCCATCATTAACGGATTTTGGCCACATTACTTAGCGATCACACTCAACCGCATGTCAACTTATACTGTACTTCTTGATTATCTCCAGCTTCATCTCCACAAAAGCATCCTCTTCTTCTTTCTCTGAACGTCAGCAACATTCTTGAAACCCATTGCTAATATTGTGCAAGTTGAATAACACAACATAACTAAAAGCACAAAAGCAAAGTCACCAACACAAATTTAATCTGAACAATAGCGCTGCCTGAATGAAACGGTCAAGAAACTTTGATACGTAGAAGCAAGACGGATAGATGCTAACCAATAGGAGAGTAGGACCTTACGATGTTAACTTGCATCACAGTAGGGAGGTAACCAATGGGAGAGCGGGGCAATGGTGGCGAGTTACAGTTTGTCAGCGCAAGAATTATAAAAAAGTTCTCAGGGGTTGGGCAAATTTTGTACTGTATCTTTTTTGTATCATGAATATTTTGTACACAGAAACTTTTATATCAAGAGGTATCACTGCACTCCGATAAACTATTGTAGGTTTTACATGAATGAAAATTCAAAATTTTTCCTATTACACAAGAAATTACCACAGAAATTTTTTTTATATTTTATTATATTCCAGTGCCTAACAAGTTAGTAAAATGTGATGCATTTCCATCTACATCACCTGTGAATAAACATGCAACGAGAGGAAGGCTGTTGCTCAATGCATGAAAAACTAGCAAATCATAGCATGTTACTTGAAGGGAGTAAAATAACAAAACCTAAACAAGCAGACAAAACATGTGAAGGCCTGTATTTGCATCATCTTGCTATTGCAAATAAATAGTTAGTTCTTTCATGATTCAGAAAAACTATGATATGCTACAAAGCACATCTTATATGCTGTAAAAAAGCATTGCAAAAATTTATTTGTCTATCATGCAAATAAATTAGTCAAACTGTACGACCACTGAGAAGTAACTAAAAAAAATCCATTCCCCTGTTTATAACTAAAAGCAATTTGATTTCAATTCAACATAATCAAATTGAGGGACTGAGTGTCACCAAAAAATACCAAGTGTCACCAAAAAATGTACTTACACTTCAATTGATGAGAAAAACATTTATGAAAATAGAATGAAGAGAAATGGCTTAGAATACAGAAGACAAATGTAATTGAAGAATATTGTTTGTAAATGTTCAAATTGATTGCCCATATTTGTACAGACAACGCTGATAATTTGCACCAAGGGATTTGCACACGTCATCAAACAGGTCATTGGAATATTGCAACAATGTCTATCAATTTCCAATTTCAATGAATCAATTGTTCCAATAATATTTCAAGATGAACTTATTTTTTCCAAGCTAAGTTGATTTCCAGCCATGCTGAGATGAATTAAATACACCTATTTTTCAAAAAAGGCAGCATGTCAGCAGGTAAAAATGTGGTTACATTTTTTTGAGACACCCTGTATCTATAAAGAAAATGACTTTGAGTAAAACGTTGCATAACAGACTATTTTTCATCTAAAAACTAACACCTACCCAACAAATTATTTCTCTTTCACATTTTGTGAAGAGATGCTCTATCATTTAATACAAGTATCAATAAAAAACATAAAATTATCAAATTTGATATTTTGTTCAAGATCATTTGAATTTGAATAAGACACCATGCTTTTTAAGACTACAAAGTTATTAACACAGATGAAGAACTTTTAGAAGTCACTGACTGCACAGCACATCCTGTTTTTTTCAAGATTTCTGATAACTTCTATAACATCTAATGTATCAATAAAATACTCAACTTTCTCGGCAATTTGACAGCTATCAAAATTCAAATCTCATTTTAGTAGCAGTCAATAACTCCCTATATTCAAAACAGTCAGAAATAGAGGCACTGCATATTGATGGCAGTGCCAAATTTAGATACTTCATCATTAATTGTAGTAGGACTTTCAGACATTAATGGCAGAAAAATATTGAGGCATCATACTATTAGTGACAATGGAATATTGAAGTACTTCATCATTAGTGTCAATGGAATATTGAAGTACTTCATCATTAGTGTCAATGGAATATTGAATTACTTCATCATTAGCAACAATGGAATATTTAAGTACTTCATCATTAGTGTCAATGGAATATTGAAGTACTTCATCACAAGTGACAGTAGGATATTGGGTAAATGTTAAGGAGAACTGACCATTTGATTTTCAAATTTTTGTTGCTTGTAATATGGTAATTAGATGAAAATAAACTTTTATTCTATGCACTTTCCGGGGGAAATAAGTATTTAACGAGTTATAGCAGTGACGTAACATAACAAAACTGAACTGATCTAACCTAACCCAACCTAACGTAACTGAACAAAATGTAACTTCTCATAACTTAACGTAATGATCATTCAAGTGTGTCAAAGCAGAGGTTCTATCGGAGTCCCCCTCAAAACAATTTTCCCGCTTGAAAGACTAACTTATGGTAATTAACCTACCGCTATAACTCGTTAAATAATTATTTCCCCCGGAAACTGCATGGAAGGAAAGTTGTTTATTTCAATCTAATTACCATGATACAAGCATCAAAAATTTGAAAATTGATTAGTCAGTTCTCCTTAACTAGTACCAGATATTGAAGTACTGCATCATTAGTGGAAGAAGGATATTAAGGGGAATTCCTACCCTTGGGAGCTTTTCAAAATTAAAATCAACATATCTCGATTTCTATGGCAACTAGATGAATGAAAATTCATATTGATATGTAAAATAATATTCTGAGCACATTTGCTTCTATAAGAAATTTTAATTTTCCCAATTTAAAAAAGTTATTGTGCTAATGAAAAAAAATACATATACTTGCACAAATCCCTATAGCTTTTGAAACTCTCAACCTCTAAGCGTTTTTTTTAATTTAGTTCGACACAAAAGACTGTGGAAACCAGAAAATGCCTTGGGTTTATTGAATCCTGAATTAGAAAAAATTAAATATTTTGGGGAAAAAATGTTTGTTGACCTTAAAAAGAGTACATTTTTTCCCATAAAATTTTCTTTTTTCAAATCAAATTCCCAAGGCATTTTCTTTTTCCCATTGTATTCCTGCATCGAATGAGATTAATATCCCGTTTCTACGTTGAAAACTGTAGAAGCCTTAGGGATTTGAATGTCAATTAGTTACATGTTGCTACGTAGAACTGTAAAAAACTAATTACAACCGTTTTGAGTCCAAAACGGTAGAAATTTCTCTTAAAGAACATCATTAGTGGCAATAGGATATTAAAGTGGCAGTAGGATATTAAAGTACTTCATCATTAGTGGCAGTAGGATATTAAAGTACTTCATCATTAGTGGCAGTAGGATATTGAAGTAAATCATTAGAAAGAGTAGGATATTGAAGTACCCTCTTCATTATTGGTGGCAGTAGGATATTGAAATACTTTGTTGCTGGCTGCAGTAGAAAAGTGAGTATTCTATCATTGGTTACAGTGGAAAATTCAGGTACTTTATCATTAGTGGCAGTAAGATATTAAGGTATTAGCAACACTAAAATTTTGAGGGACTTCATCATTGATAGCTATGGAAAATTAAGGAACTTCATCATTAGTAGCAATAGGAAACTAAGACACTTGGCGTTGATGTCCGTATTATTAATCTCAAAAAATTTATTTTGGCAATGCTTTGGAGAAAGAATATTGCAGTCTAAGTAAAGCCTACCTTGAATTCTCAAGCTAGTAATAGAAAGTAAAATTTGAACCTTCATAATACCTATGATCAAAACCCTTGTATAACTTCTACAAATCTTACCATTGTACTGAACAGGAGGCATGTGATGGATATGGGAAAAAGGCACTGAAGAATCCCAAGAAAGCAGCAATAGCAATAACTAAAATGAGAATCAAAAGGCAGCAGCAGCGACAACAACCTGCACATAAAAAAAAATGTCATATATTGCAACTCAGTTTATGGATGGCTATTAAGTAAAGCTTAACCCTTTAACGTCCAAATTTTTGTACTCATATTACCGTTAACACAACCACCGTCACTAAACTGGCGCTGGCATCAGGCAGTCACCAATATCAGGATGGGAAAGGTACTGCCACTCGGCAAAGAACTTCAAAGAACACATTAGGGAACTAATTGAACAATAAATACAATATGTTGAGGGTATTTTTGAAAGAGGACACTGGTGTCCTCTGGAGCGTTAAAGGGTTAATGCTAGTGTACCAAGTCTTATAAAATCATGGTCCATCAATTGTATACAAATTGTCATGAGCATAACATGATATTCAACTATCTTTTTACATCACAAAGAATTTAGATTTAAAGATAAAATTCCATCAATTGTATTTCAATTTATCAAAGAATTAGAATTTACACCTATAAATCAGATCTAAAAATTAAACTTCTACAAATATATGCTTGCAAATAGGCCTATGTGCTTTCATAATAAAAAGAGCACATAGTCCCAGGCAATTACAGTCAGCTACAGAATAACACATCATACAAATTATCATAATATGCAAGACTTAAAATGCTTTGCCCAATTTTAAAGTATGACCTAAGTATGTAAAACTAAACATGAACAAAAAGTCCATGCAACACAAAGTTGATTTCCACGAAAATTAAAAGTGCTCACTAATAGAACTGAGGTAAAAATTACTCACCCATGATTACTAACTTGGAAGCCCGAAAGAAACAGGCAAGACAACAGCAATAAAATGCACCTTTCTTTTAATGCACGAACATACACAACAACGTCCCCTGTCACCTACTCTAAACATATCTCTACAGACTCTTCCGTTGAATTTAAAGGTTCGATTGTGATGTGAACTAGTGCAGGCACACTGAAAACTCTATGCACGAAACTATTCTGCATCAATTATTGCTCACGTGCATAATTCTGTGCAACATGAAAAATTTTAAATTGCTGCACAAGTCATCATTAGAATTTATAAATATCATTTTTATTGAATAAATGAAAATTAATTGAATAAAATGCACTGTTCGTGTATGACAACTGGAAAAAACTCGTATTTTAATTCATGAAGTCAAATGTCGTGCCAACAATTATTTATGCCCATCGTATATGATCAATCCTCTGACATTTTAAAAACTACATACCATACCTTCATGACTCTATACTTCTCTATTCCTTCAGTGAATTTACAGGGCCATGGAGTCATTAAATGGATGCTAATTTTTTTAAATATTCATGATCAAATGAAGGAAAAAATATTAGACGCGTTTACTTACGTTTGGTGACCTGACGTAATACCATTTACGAAAGCAATTAAACACAGCAATCAAATTACTTAACGAGATAATATTCGAATTAGGTATACAATAGTTGTATGAATTATTTTTTAAAGTTATAATAAAATGGTAAATAAGTTAGGAGACGTTTGAACTAACAAGATTGGAGAAATATAAATAATACGTACATCTGCCAGCTCAGAAACCGACCCTACAGACCAACACTGCATTATCTCAACGTAAATCTGCGCCTCCATAATTGTACTCCTTGGCCTTGAACGAGTCGAGACATTCAGGCTCTTGCGTCTGTATAGATTGTTATAAACCAGCCCCTAAAGTCCACCTAGTTTCAATTGAGATATTTCGACTAGTTAATTTACGTGGAAATAAAATGTTCGACTAAGAAACTGGAACTCAGAAAATGCAATATTTAGTCAGACATACAGTCATTAGGCCTAGTTAGTTGTTTAGAATTCTACTGTTAATGTTGTTTTCAACCATGCTTCGACTTATTGACTAAATTTTTTCCCGTGAATCTGATTAGGCCTATAAGTTTTTCTGTAAGCATTATACCTACAGGATGAAATAGTACTAGTAGCTTTGTATAGGTGGCCATTATAGATTATGGTATTTGATGAGAACAACTCACTAATGGATTTTCAAATTTTTGTTGCTTGTTTAAAGTCAATCGCATTAAAATAAAAAACTAGGTTAATGTTTAGGAAATGCAACTAATAGACTTTTTAAATTTTGGGTAAATCTGAAGGATATGTCAGTTATCGATTTTGTAAATTTCAATGCCTTAACTAGCATAGTTAATTAGATCAAAATAAACAAGTTTTCTTCCATGCACTTTCTGTCTCAAATGAGTATTTTATTAGTTATAGCGGTAAATGACTTACCACAACTCCAGTGTTTGAAGCAACAAGTTATTCAAGGAGCACGTTGGACAACAACACTGCAATGCGCACTCGCTTCCAGCGTGATCGTCATCAAAGACGAAACCAAACCTACCGCTATACCTCGTTAAATACTCATTTGACGAAAAAAGTGTATAGAGGTAAAGTTGTTTATTCCAATGTTATTACCATGATTCAAGCAAAAAAAATTCGAAAATCGATGAGTAGCTGTTTATTCGAGCGCATTGGTCATCAAAGATGAAACTAAACTTACCGCTATAAATCGTCAAATACTCATTTGAGACGGAAAGGGCATAGATGAAAACTTGTTTATTTTGATTCAATTAATTAGGTACAGGCACCAAAAAGTGGAAAATTGACAACTGACATATCCTTCAGATTTACCAAATTTTGTTGCCTGTATTATGGTAATTACAACGAAATACGCAACTTTTCCTCCATGCACTTTTTTGGGCAAATGAGTATTAAACGAGTTAAAGCGTTAGGATTAGTTAGGGTAGAGTACGTTTTGGTACTTTGTAATTTATCATTTGCCGGCCCTGCGGAGCTTAAACTCACTTCTAGGATCTTTTAGTTAATATTAACAACACAATAGAAATTATTACCCAAAAATAATGAATTATAGTGATATGTTCATTTTGGTCTTTGAATGGGCTTGATCATTCAAGTACGTCGGAAGAAAGAGTCCATTGTAGTGTTGCTGGTCAATATTTATTTTAGGTTCTGCACGGAAATTAAAAATTTTGTTGCTTAGAATCAGTAAAAGAGCACATTTAAAAACCTTTTACAAGAGTGACATTCTGCTCGCTGATGCATTATTTTTGAATAATTGTACTTTGAAGGTGGCGCCGGCGCCGTAATTTAGTCAATTAGGGTAGTTAACCCCCTATTACAAACGTAAAGAGGTTGGGTCGTGAGGGTTAGCCACAGTTCTTATAGTGAAAATTACAAAAAAAAAACTTCTAACCCACTCATTAGGGTGACAACCGCAATCTTGTTTACATCGGGTCCAAGATGGCGGCGCCCATGGTGGTCGCCATTTTTGAGCTGATATAAACAAGGTAGCTGATATATTAAGGGGTTACCTTCCGTTATTTTTTAAATTACGCTTGGCGCGGTCGCTTCGTTTGGCGCGCGACAGCCAACTTTAGAGTTGAATTATTAAAAAATAACGCATCAGCAAGCAGAATGTCATTCTTCTAAAAGGTATTTAAATGTATTCCTTTATTGGTTATTTGTCCCCAAGTTATTAATTTTCGTGCAGCACCTAAAATAAATATTGACCATGTTGCCATCCGACGTGCTCGATGAATTACGTGCCGCCTCAAACACTTGAGTTGAGGTCAATAATTTACCGTTATAACTCGTTAAATGGCGGGAATGCATTTGATCATGCAATCGAGTTGAAAGGGATAGTCCAATGTAGTGTTGCCATCCGAATTACTTGCCGCTTCAAAAACTTGAGTTGCAGTCAGTAATTTACCGCTATAACTTGTTAAATACTCATTTGCCTCAAAAAGTGCATAGATGAAAAGTTGTTTATTTTGATGTAATTACCATGATACAGGCAGCAAAATTACAAAAATAAATTAGTTGTATCTCCTTAACATTAACCAAAAACTTTTCTTCCATGCACTTTCCATTGCAAATTAGTATTAAGTTCAACCCTTTGGGTACAATAATTCAAATGATTTAGAGACAATTTTTGAGGAGAAATGGTGGTCATTATGCTGAAAAGTCAGTAACATTGTCCTAGCGTGGGTGTTTTTAGCTTCTGCAAGTGGCTCCTTCATTGTTTTAATTTAAGCAAAATTAGGAATCTTTAAATCTTGCTTTATGCTTGGCGACAAAAATTTTGGTCAATATTGAGTTTAATGTTATCAAAGATTTTAATAATTTTGTTGCCATAGATAGGTAACATGGATGATTTTAAGATGTTTGACAAGAATGAAATTCTGCTTGCTGATGCATTATCTTTGAACTATTCAACTTTAAAGTTGGCTTTCGTGCGCCAAAGGAAGCCAGCGTGTCAAGCGGAATTTAATTCATATCAGAGGCTAACCCCCTATTACAAACGTAAAGAGGTTGGGTCGTGAGGCAAAGCCACAGTTCTTCTAGTGAAAATTATAAATGAAGGTTTCTAGTGACGTCCGTTTACATCAGCTCCAAGATGATGATAACGAACGTTTCTAGAAACCTATGTTGATAGTCACTATGATCAAAATAAATAACTTTTCATTTATGCACTTTCCATCATAAATCAGTATTCAGTATTTAACAAGTTATAGCGGCATTATAATTTTTGTTTTTCATGGCTAGAAAGAATGTTTTGTTATGTTAAGTTGCGTAGGTTAGCTTGGGTTATCTTATTTAAATAATTGTACTGACCTGGAAATGCAATAGTTTTATCATTCTTTTCTACAAAGTTACCAATTGTTCTAAACTAATTTGATTACGCAAATGATAAAAACACATCAGGGCAGCCATGACGCCACGAGCTGCACCGCAGCCATGTTGCTTGCAACATTTGAATCCTCGCAGTTTTATATTGCTTTAATTCATTAAATACTTGTTTGCAACGATAAGTGCATAGAAGGAAATTTGTTAATTTTGATGTCATAACCATTATACAAGAAACAAATGTATGGAATACAATTAGTGTCCTGTCATAAACATTTACCCAAGAACCAATACAAGCTTTCTTCTGTACAGCGTTCAGCAAGGTTCCAAATCCTCTCTTTTGCCCAATGGAATTCTTCTTATGCGTTTGTTAGCATCAACCTTATCATCTGGATCCCAAGATTTGTTATATATTTGACTATTTGGTAAATGTCAAGGAGAAAATACTACTTGATTTTCAAATTTTTGTTGTATGTATCATAGTAATTGGATCAAGGTTAGCAACTTTTCTTCTATACACTTTCTGGTGACATGAGTATTTTATGAGTAATAGCAGTAGATTACTTACCGCAATTCTAGACTTTCAAGCAGGTAAAAATTGTTTTGAGTGGAGACTCTGATGGAATCTGTTTCGTCACGCTTGAATTATTGTTTCATTAAGTTACCTTAGGTTGAATTAACTTTAGGTTACATTAGGTAATGTTAGGCCAGGTTAAATCAATTCAGTCTCATTTTGTTATGTCACCGCTATAACTGTTAAATACTCCTTTCCCCCCAAATGTGCGTTGAATGAAAGTTGCTTATTTGATGTAATTACCATGATTCAAGCCACAAAATTTTGAAAATTGATTTGTACCTTCTCCTTAACTTTAACCAAAATTGTCTTTCCTCATCATTGTTTATGAAGTTTAGCCAAAATGTTGTTTGATGACCCATGCCTTGATCTTGTAATGACACAGATCTGTAACTTCTTATGTTTCAGTTGGGTTGTTTCAGTTAGCCTTCATCATGGGAAATGTAAATAAAGCTATGAGTGAGAGTATGACAAAAAATCAGGAATTCATGCTTGCAAGTCAAAGAGAGCAGGTGAGTTTACATTCTAGTGTTAGCCTAAACACAACTCCATCTTAAAATTTTTTATATTTTCTATTCTAGTTTCTTAAAATAGATGTGGGTTTGATTTAATTTTATTCAAGTGTGTAATTACCAATTATTTTTATGTTTTGATTTGGCTGTGCTGTGTGCTTGATTTGTTTTAATTATATGTTTGGCTAATGGCTGAGGTAATGTGTATTTTTCTAGAGTTCTGAGCATGACTAAGGAGTTACTGTATTTATTCAGAAAGTACGAATTCCTTTCCTTATAGAAGCCTACACTGAAAGAAATTTCATTTCTACATACATACATACATACATATACCGGGCTTATCCTCCCCATCGGAGGGTAGCCGACAGCAGGCCACAATCACCACACTTAGTCACTAGGAGGCGAGAGAGGCAGCACTGGCCGCACCTGAACTGCCAGGATCAGCAGCAGCCCAGCACAACCACCTTCCACAGTCAGGCCCGACAGCAACAGCTGGTTTACCCCGACCGCTTCATTGAGTGCAGCCCCTCCCCCGCACATGACAGGTCAACCCCATCACACGCGGGCAGCTTCCAGTAATGCGTCAAAATAAAATTACCTCCTTATACACTGCCCCCACTCACTTCTGTCCGCAGCCATCCCTCTCGCCACGTCCACAGTCAGACCCCTCTCATACAAAGCACGTCGCACCCCATCCATCCAACTCATCCGTGGTCTACCTCGCGCTCGAAGACCACTCACTTCCGACATATATATCTTTTTCACCAGCCGCTCAACATTCATTCTTTCTACATGCCCAAATTTAATTTCTAAAGCATAAAATCTTTTTTAATCCAAGATTTCAGGTTGGGCTTTTCAATACATGTCAAAGAGACATTTTAAAGCATAAGCAGCTAGGATATGGCCTAATCCTAGTTGCTCCAACAGCGTGTAGTACTCTGAGGAAGGTTATAAGGTCAATGTTAAGTTTAATGCAATCACAGAATATAAGAATTCCGATCCTAGGATTCACTAAAGGAACCCATTTAAGAATGTTTTACAAGAATGACATTCTGCTCGCTGATGCATTATTTTTGAATTATTGAACTTTGAAGTTGGCCTTCACGCGCGAAAGGAAGCAACGGAATTTAATTAATAACGGAAGCTAACCCCCTATTACAAACGTAAAGAGGTTGGGTCGTGAGGAGGAGGCACAGTTCTTCTAGTGAAAATTATAAATAAAGCTTCTAACCCACCCATAAGGGTGACTACCGCAATCTTGTTTACATCGGCTCCAAGATGGCGACCACCATGGGCGCCGCCATCTTGAAGCCGATGTAAACAAGATTGCGGTTGTCACCCTAATGGGTGGGTTAGAAGCTTTATTTATATTTTTCACTAGAAGAACTGTGCCTCTCCCTCACCACCCAACCTCTTTACGTTTGTAATAGCTTCCGTTATTAATTAAATTCCGTTTCGCGCGCTCGTTACCTTTGGGTGCAAAGGCCAGCTTCAAAGTTCAATAATTCGACAATAACGCATCAGCGAGCAGAATGTCATTCCTGTAAAACGTTCTTAAACGGGTTCCTTTAGTGATGCTTTGGAATAAAATTATTATTTTCCGTGATTGCATTAAACTTAACATTGACCGGTTATAATCAGTTGACTCATCTTAGTTAGAAAAAATTTTTTGTGGGCAGATTTTGGATATGCATTAAATCCTTTCTTTCTCAGTAAAATGGCAAACTATGTAAACATTTTTTATTATAGTAACAGTTATGGAATATGAAACTAAGTAGCAAAAATAAAGCTTTCTTGGCACCTAAAACATTGTGCCTTAAACTTGATACTGTCTTGGTACCTAAAAGGACTAAAAAAATAATTAGACATTTTATTTAAATCAACTTGTGAAGTTTTGTGAGCACAAAATAGAATGAGAACCCAAGTAAAAATGGTGAAGGGCTTGCTTAGTATTTGAAACGGCGCAGAGCTGCCGTGATAGTTTACTGGTGGCTTTAGTTTATCAATTGAAATACTTTATAACATGAATAAGGTATCAGATGAGCAGGATTCAATAATTTTAGAATATTTGTTTGAGTTTCATTATTGAAAGCATTGTTAATACAATGAATTACTGAAAATACATGACACTAAATGAAAGTTATGGATCTACCCTTAGTGGTACTTGTTATGCTAAGTAAAAGTTTTTGATGTAAAATACCACTGCTAGTATATTTAGTAGCAAGGTAGCATCATTTTGTGTCTCATTTTCAATTCATTAAATTATACTCTACATCTGATTTTTCCTTGCTCTTCTTAAAGCTTACCAATACCTAATTTTTGTTCTGAGTTTCAGTAGTTCTAGTGTTTTGATCAAGTTTGTGTGGTTCCCTGCGCAGCTGGAGCGCCAAATTCACCTTCAGAATGAAATGCGAGAGAAGCTGCTGGCTATGCAAATAGCGAGATCAAGAGAGATGCTCTACTGGTTTGGAACCTTCTACATTGTTGCTGGCATTGGCATGATTGCTGGGTGAGTCTCAACTACCTGCATGTGTCATTTTACATCCTTGAGCAACTTATGAAGTTGATCAATGTTGTTCTTAAAATATCATTGGAATTTTTTCCATTAGCTTGCTGGTTGACAATTTTTTTTCATCTAATGCCCATTTACAAATGCAACATGCATTCAGTTCTACTGCCTAAAGGTAACAGATTTTTCTTAGCTCATTATTCAAATGATTTTTTACTGCATTAATGCATCCCTGTGGCAGGAATACGAGGAAAATTTTCTTTTGGTTTAAAGTACATTATTAATTTAGTGCTATTTGAGGAATGATTTCTCTGAGCTTCTTTAATGAGAGATATGCTAATTGTTCTTCATGTGTGTGGTGTACGTTCATGGAGACACGCTGAACTACTGCTGACAAGTTTAGCAGAGATGATATGTTGTGGGTTTTACTTATGTTTACCGTGTTTGTAGTTTCATGCAAGAGTTGTTAAAGTGATATGCGTGTTAAAATACCAGCATGACTACAAAGACTTTTTTGCTATATTTTTTGTTCATTTATTGTTCCAAGCTATCATTATTGTTAGTACTGTTATTTGAAAAAGATTGTTTTGCCTTTAACCTTGGGAATAGTCATAGTGACATGAAATGAGTATTCAAGTTTTGTACTATTTTAGAATTCAGTGATATTTGGGGTTTGAAGGTGTTTGATATTTTGCTGGCTCATATTCTTGCTTGAAGATAAATTTAGATTACTGTCTCACCCCTTTGTCACACTGCTGTTTCATGTGTTCAGGTTCCGGAGATCACGCAAGCCTGGCACTCTGGTCCCTCTGCTGCCTCTCACTTTCATTTTGGGCTACCAAACTGACATGTGCTATGGCTCCAAACTGGCTCGTCTGAAGAGTGAGTGACTGCATCATGTCAGGATATTTTACCCTGGTGCTCTCTCATTATAGCAACAGAGTAGCTGTTGTATCCTCATACATATTACTTGTTGAAGGAAACCTTCTTTTGCCCATTATTTAATCAATATTTAAGCTTGTCTGAATTGTTACTTCTTTTCAGCATTATTAGTTCTCTTCAATTACTTCTGCCTCTTTAATTCATTCAAGTATTATAATGCACTAAAATATATGGAAGTTCAGTAGTACACATGCAGTACAGATACAGTTGAGCGTCGTATATTTGGAGCGCCTTTTCACAGATGAACACCTCACTGATGCTATCACTGCGTAACTGTTTTCCATTTATGAAGATCCGCAATAATTTCTCCCCTTCTTCCAGTGCCTGAGGTCTTTTCTCTATCAATGCGGCCACTCCTCTTGCAACATATGCTCCATTGAGCTCTTCTTTCTTCAAAAATGTTGATATCGTCAACTTAGCTATGCCCTACTCTGTTGCTAGATCTGAAACACGAACCCCTCAAATTTTGTAATGATTTTTTCTTCAGTTCAATCACTGTTGCAACATTCTTCCTTTTCACTCCCCTTCTATCACTAACATTCTCTTTTGGGCGCGTTTTTAGCGGGTTAGAACGTAAGTTAACCAAATACACAGAAGATTGAAATAGCAAATAATGCTGTGCAAGTTCACGTATGACCAGAACAACGGGCGGCGTGTGACCTTCGATGCTCGATTTTCGACGCTCGACTTTGTGCACTTTCCACGCTCGACTTTGTGCACTTTCCACGCTCGACTTTGTGCACTTTCCACGTTCGACTTTGTGCACTTCGGCTTTAGGGGCAAAAATCCCTCATTTTTGGGTTGACTTCCGATTTGTTTGACAGTCGAGGCGTTTGACGTCAGAGGTACTATTATAATCAAGCTTTAATTCTGATCTAACTTTCTTGTTTAGTCTGACCTCAAATTTGTTCAGTCCATGTCATTTAATGAGCCTAGTTTAGTTCATTTAATGAGCCTAGTTTAGTTCATTTAATGAGCCTAATTTAGTTCATTTAATGAGCCTAGTTCAGTTCATTTAATGAGCCTAGTGAAAGAACATTTATCATAGCTGTCATCTGAATGTAGATGTGGTCAGATCATGTCATGCACATTTCTGCTTGGGGCATTAAATTAACATCACAGGTATCATGCCCAAAAAATTAAGTATTGCGTTCTTCTGGAGTAGTAGAGATACAGAAATCATTTAAATCCCTCATGTGAAGCTTTTGGATTAACTCCATGTTGCAGTACAAGAATGTCTTTTGTGTAATGTAGTGGAGGAGGAGACCAACATTAGTGGAATTCATCTCAATTTGAAGTTATTTAAATAATATAATTTTATAATAACCCTATGACTGCAACTTGCAACACCGGTGGCTACAGAGGGGATTTTCAAAATGCTGCAGAACAACCAGTAGTCACACACTCAATTTTCACAAATACATACTTTATTAAAGCTAAATGAAGTCATGATCCAGTTACTGTTAGCTATGTTTTTTCAAAATTGCTAACTATATACAATTACAATTGACATTACAATTGGCAGTTGTCAATTGACAGATACAATTGGCTTTAAATTTGAATTGAAAATTGAAGTTGAGGTTAACCAATTGTGGTCCAAGTGTTGAAGAGAGCATTCAATGTTGCAGTGGAGGCAGAGAACATCCTTGGCTTCGAGCGTGAGCTGCTGGCGCTGCCTGGAGGCCTGCCCACGCCTGCCAGCCTGGACGAAGCGAGAATGAGGCACGAGGAAGCCCGACGCCTCAACAAGGTGCATGAGGTCTTCATTTAGACGTGCTCGCGTAGCCTTAAGCTATTTATGTTGATGCTGGGTTTCTCTACTAACTGCTGTATTCAGGATACAGGTGTCATCTTCCCTTGTGATTTCGTCTGCTTTGATTTCAAATCGCTCTGGAATGGATACAAGCAACATGTGGATTGACTGCTTGTTGAATCAAGCGGTTCATTTGCTTCTCTGAGGTTGTATTTCTGATTGTTCATGTGTAATTTGCAACAGATTAGAGTGTGTCTCACAATTGATGTAATTGTCTTCATGTGCTGTTTGTTGGGCTTCTGGCTAGGTCAAGTCGTCTTTCTCTTTTTGTTCACTTAACAAAATAAGTGATTTTTTCACAATTGAATGGGCGCTAGTATTCATGAAGTTAATATCTGTTAATGGTTCATTTTATAAGTGGTTCTTGAGAATTTTTTTTAATCAATGGTTATCACATTACTAAAAAACCTCATTAGAAGTATGCCTCTAAGGCAAGCTTATATTTTTTTTGGGCAATTTCAAAACTGCTATGCCAACCAAGCTTACATTTATTTAAGAATTGGATCATAAACATAAAGATGAACTCTGTTTATGTTTCATTATAAATCTTTTGATTTGACATTACAAGCTATCTCGTGCAGCAAAGTATACTAAGGGTTGCTAGCAACTCTAATGGAGAGAACTGTTGTCTTGCAAACAATACAGCTACTGCTGTGCAGTGCTGCTGTTGCTTGGCAAACCTCTTCTTTCTTGTGTAGACCAGTCATCTACACCGAAGTAGTGGTAGAACCGAGCTGATGCGGATATTCTTTGTTACCTTAGGTGTTGAATTTAGCTACATCTGCATCAGTGTTGAAGAGAATTCCCTCTTCTTTCTTGCTATTTCGTTTTGTCTCTCTGAGGCATGCAGTTGATCAGTGTTCTCATATGACGAAGTCATTAATCAGTTTCTTGTATCTTACGATTTTCTTCTTTGTTAATATAATTTAAGTTCATTTTTAATTAATCAAGTGTTGAGCGCTATACTTGGGTGTAGCATAAAGTGGAAATAAAAATTGAGTTAAATAATTTTGGTGTCTCACGATTTCGAATTTCAATGCTCTCTCGATATCACTAGTTTGTACAGTTTCTTCCTCAAATGAAGTTTATTACAGTTTTTGGACATAGGAATCTTTGGTTCAATGGAATGCTATAATTATGTAAGAATGAAAATTAGTTACACAATTCAATGATGTATTTACGTGGAAAACATAACTGTTGTATTTATGTACAACTATTGTTTTTATGGGAATTAGCATTCCCAAGGGGAAGATGTAAGATCCCCAGTTGAAGGTTAAGGTAGGCTTTTTGTTGAAATGGAATAAGTTTTTCTTCAATCATGGACCATCTTTCTGAATTCACTGTTGTTTTTTTTAAGCACCTATTTATTACTTGTTATCTTCCACTTTTACCTTGTTTCCTAAACTTTTTAAATCTTGCTGTTTTTATGCACAGGGTGTGGGGACACTCCATTTGCATAGATTTCCCGTTCGCTTGTTTCTATTCTAAATGGTGCCTTCCTCTTTCTTGTTTTGGGAAGACATTCGTTTTGGTAAGGGAGGCTTAAACACTTACATGGTCTACTCTTGTATGAAAACTTAGAAATTTGTGACAGGCAAAAGGATGATTCATGGCTTGATTTTGTAAATCAGATTTCTACCAAGAGCCATAGGTAGTTTGGCTTGCTGCTGCCAGCATTTTTAACCATTCTTCAAAATATCTAAGCTCATTTTTCAATTTCTTAACATTTGTACCTTCAAATAACCCATGCTTCTACAGTTAGCACCAACGTAGCGGTTTTTGTATGCGCTTCCCGTTATAAGGAGTTCCTTAAGAAATGCTCAAACCCACATCCATGTGCTAACCTGAAAATGGCGACTGTTAACATGACCGTGAACTCAAGAGTTGAGTTATCTACTTCACTGAAGAAGTTTTAGGTCACTCAGTGCTCTTAATTTGAACTAATATATGATGTACTGCGCGTCTGCTGCTCGTCAAGGCTGCCATGACGCTGCTCGTATCAATATGGGAAAGCCAATTTAGGTTTTAACTTTGCTGGCTTTATTTAAGATTTAATGTCTGCAAGCTATTTTGAAAGACTCGGTACTGCAAGAAGTATTAGCAATAATGATAACATGTAATTATCATTGTCATATTCGTCGGGTTATGTACTATATCATTACAAATATTTATAAATGCATGATCTAGAATGTTTAAAGGGAGTCTTGAAAATGTGGTGTTGCTCTGTTGAAGTAGTAGCAGTTGGTCGCTTATATTCCAGCGATGGTAAATTGTGTTAATTTGAAATAAACTTGTTCTTTGATTCCAACGTACAGTACATGCTTGCTGTTGATCAATGCTTGATGGTGGCGAATTGTTACAGCGGACTGTCTTGACGATATTTTGCATTCTTTTCCTTGCCCTCTCGGGCGCACTTATACAAGGTATATGTTCTAGTCTGGTTAGTGTGTTGAAGTTTGAATTCTGTAATATGCATGGTGAAGTTTACGGAAGTCGCGGGGATGGTGTTAGCTCTCGTTGTGCGCGATAGGCTTGTGTGCATCGTGTCCCTCGGCTGTGGTGGTGGTGGTGGTGGTGGTGGTAGTGGTAGTTGGAACTGTCGCTTTCCCATAGGAGTGGTACAGTCAGTAACCCGTTAATTTTTTTGTAAAGTTTTGTTACTAAAACCTAGTCTTGCAGTTTATGAATTACTATAAAACATTAATTTTTATTGTGGTGTGAGCCATGGCCATTTTAGTCATCTATTTTTTGGTATTGTTGTGCTGACAGTCATTCTTTTAAGCGTGTCTCAATTTATTCACCCACAAAAGTTGTTTTACATGTACAATCTTCATTTCCAAAGAAATTATTCACAATGTTTTATCTCAGTATTTTTTGTAGCATAATTGTATCTATTATTTCATTACTGTTATATTACTCATTTTACGTTTAGATGAAGCATCATCTATCGGTGTGGGCGGTGTGGAGCGAAGGAAATATCTGGGGATTTGACATGTGCAGTAAACGTGCTCTCTAGATCCGTTTAGAATTGTGCCCCACTTTATAAAAAAAGGTCAATTTGGCCAGAGCCATTCATCATTCTGGCGCATGAAATGAGCTTGTGTAGAAGATGATGGTGAATGTGGGAAACAAAACAGTAAAAACGTTTAATCGTAGTTTATCTTTCTAATATGGGCTTATTTTTTCCTATGATATCAGTTTGGAGTGCGCTTGTGATAAACTTTGGTTTTGGGTCCATGACAACTCAGACAATGTCCATAGTATATTTTTGTTGACTATCATGTTCCTTAAACACCTAATTTAATCATTGTCTGAAATGGATGTGGAGGTTTTGTTATTTTCTTGCACTTTATTAAGTTTGGTTTCACCTCGTCCTGGGGTTATAAACTTTTTCATGTACAATTTCAAAAGTTCTCTCAGACGTGAAAATTTCCTTGATAGGATTATCCTGTTCCTCGGAATGTACACCCAGCTAACCACAACAGATTTAGTAGCAGTGGCTGTTGAAATTAGTTGCCGTCGTTAGATTTAAGTTTGGTTGATCTTTATCAAGTTTTTTGTTACTTTACATCGTTTGATTTCTTGACTTCAATTGTTTTTTCTTCTTATAATATTTGTGGAAGTGACGTTCTATGCCCTACTTGTTCATTCGATTACGTCTCGATCCACCAGTGCACCACACAAGCATTAGTATTAGCACCATTTGACATCAGTTTCCATCGCATGTAATGTGCATTTTATGTACTTACTAGTTTTTATGAAAGTTTTATATTTTCATTCTGTATTCATGTTGGAATGGATATCTTAGGATGGTTCTGAAAGGGACTGATGCGTTACCAAATCAGTGCTTCCAGTGATAAAAAAAAAATCTAACACGAGTTGCAATCGTCCTGTGGTTTAATTAATAACTGGATACATTGCCTACAATACTAATGTATATTTAGAGCATGTTTCATATGTTATGAATCTGACCTGACGCACTTTTTATAAGCTCGAGCACCAGATATTGCTAGGTTTATCGTGTTGAATTTACAAGATTTCAGCTCCGTCCATTCTTGCTTTTTTTCGACCTTATTGGCTGAAAAAGACTTACTTTTTTCATTTTTTTGTTGAAAAACTTTATATAGAACTTTTCTAAATATGTAAACGGTCTTAAAAATTGCTAACTTTAATTTTTTGAAAATATCTTTGTGACCAATTTTTGCCTTGGCTTATCATACATTGGCTCATCAGGAAGCGGTCAGTTGGTCTTGTTTTTTGCTTTCTTTATTTTTCTTTACTCGAGGGGATAAAAAATTGTATTTACGGGAATTAGCGCTCCCAGAAGTAAAATGTGAGGTCCCAATCTGAGAATTACCTAGACCTTCTTTCTGCTGAAATAGAAGAGTTTTTTTTTATGCGGACCAAAATAAAACCTAGATATCTGATGCCGCAACTACGGGAAATGGATATAAGAAGTTAGGAACCTTTATGCCTGGTGCGACAGTAGTGGGGTATGAAATTCCTAATAAGAGGAATTTTTATGCCACAGCTACTACTTTCTTCTTCAACTTTTATCTTGTTCCATGACCTTCCTTCTCAAATTATCGTTTCGATGCCGAGGGAATCTTATATGGGAACTCAGCGCATAGATTCTCTGCTCCCTTAACTCCATACTACATGATGCCTTCATCCTTCTTCTCTTTGGAACTCTTTTGTTTTGGTTTGGGAAGACTTCAGCTAACTTACAGTCTAATTTAATCTAATCTTCTCTACTCTCCATATCCGCTAGTCTGCATAATGTCTTTTGCGTAATAAATTTCCTTTTAATTTAATCTAATCTAATTTTCTCTACTCTCTTTATCCGCTAGTCTGCATAATGTCTTTTGCGTAATGAAGTTTCCTTTAATTTAATCTAATCTAATTTTCTCTACTCTCCATATCCGCTAGTCTGCATACTATATCTTCTGCGGAATAAATTTTTCTTTTTCTCGATAAATATTTGACTGCTTCATCGTCCTCAATGTCAATTGCCGCCTGTCATATTCTCGGCGGTGGTTTGTCTTGTGCTGCTCTGCATTGGGATTGCCTTTTGATGAAACTTCCTTGATTTGAATTGTGTCTCACGGCAAAAAGCTGTTTGGTTAGGAGTACGTGGTAACCGGTGACCAAATCATGAATGTCATGAGAGCAGAAGAATGTAAGAAGAAGGCATGCAAATCGTATTCACAGTACTCGTGTTCTGGACTGCAAGCAAGTGCAAGCCAAGGAAACGGGTAGGTTACTGAACTCTCGTAACTTTCTTCATTTAGCACGATACTATTTATTCTTAAAACGTTAATCGAAATCATTCCAAAGAAGTTACGGCATAGTAAAAATTTTCCTTTCAGGAAATTATCTGAAATGATCCTCTGGGTAGTGGTGGTCAAGTTCCCATAGAATAAGTCTATATTAAAAAAAAGCTGTTCATGCACGAGCTACCTCGGAGTACGAGTGTATATATTTCAGCTGCTATTCATCTTTCTGGGTATTGGCATTACTTCGAATTGGTGCGTGCTTCTGCCACAATTCTGACATCGACATATTATTGTTTATTAAGTTTCCTATGCGAATAATCTGTTATTAAAGCTGTTGTATGAATTGACCTATGGCTGAGTAGACCCTTTGTTGAGGTTGTCAAGTGAGTATTGTTATTGTTATCTTACCGAAGCTCGTGTTGGTCGTATTGCTCCCAGGGGGACAGTGTGAGGGCCCGAGCTAAAGGTTAGGTAGGCTTTCTTTTGTTGAAATAGAATAGGTTTTGTTGTGTTACGGACCATCTTTTTTTCGGTTCACTGCTGTCCTGTTTTTCACCGCCTACCACTTTCTTCTTCAACTTTTTCTTGTTTCATGAACTTCTTTCTTAGCTTTCTGTTTCTGTGCCCTTTCTGCATAGATTCCACGTTCCCTTAACTCCATACTAAATGGTGCCTTCTTCCTTCCTCTCTTTACATCTCATTGTTGAGGATAGGGAGTCTTAAACTAACTAATAAACTGAATAAACTGTTGGTCGTATTTTATGTATAGTTGTTTTAGTGTATGTTCCCTTTAGCTATGCTTACCACTCTGATGTGGGTGATAAAGCTGTTAATTCATATATTGATGCATTGAATATCATACGCTATAAAATACTTATGAATCTCATTGTTTCTATCGTTGCTACTTCTTTAATTTTATTATGACACATGCTTTCATTTCCGCTTCCTGCTTATAAAAACACAACCGCTTTACCAGGTAAAGCCTGTCTCATAACGGTTGATTTCTTCATTGGTAGAAGATCCTAATATGATAGTGGGGGCATTAATCAGTTCGCGTTGGTTTCAATCACAGCTAGAATTGTAACATTGTTATACTGGCAGTAGTATTCAGTTGGATGGGAATGAAAAATTCACGTTGCCTTCATTTTGAAGCTCTGGTCGTCACTTGTAGTGATACTTTATAGTTATGCACAAGCTTTTGAATTTTCAATAGGTAAATTACTTCCTTAGGTCTTTTTGTAAAAAACTGAGACTAATGTTTGAGTTACTGTGCCATAAGCGGCCCATAGACGATCAATTTACTTGTCAATATCATGTTTCAATAGATTGATGAAATATTTTTTTGCCCACCAAGTCAATTATTTGACGGTCGTCAATCATGCCCACAGACGATCAATTAAATTGTCAATATTCATTATTTATATTGACAATAAAATTGATCGTCTATGGGCCGCTTTAGAGATTGAAGAACATTCGGGGCTGTTGGGTTAGTTTTCATTATGGTGTCATTTAAGTTAACTCGTGTGCCATGAAGGCGAGAGAGCTGTGTATCAGGGATGCATTCTTGGAAACATCATTAGTGAAGCTAGGAAAATATCCTCTTGATACGATTTTTTCATAGTTGCTGTGGTCAATACGGGTGCTTGGAGTCAGTAATTGTCCGTTCTGGTTGTGTGCAAACATCAAAGAAGTGAGCGTCTTTGTGTTTTGACATTTTGTTAGTATTTTATTTTAGCCTGCCAAACCGTTGTGAAATTGTGATTCTGTGACGTACGACTCATCTGCCGTCGTTATTTACGAATTAGGAGTTATTATTTATTATTCTCAAATTATTCACAAATATATCATTGCTAGACTATTGCGCTAATGAGAATTTCGAGTATAATTAATTCATTTTTATTTGCTAATTTGAAGTGATTCACTGGGAATAATTCAGCCCTGTTCTGAGTTTGACGGAACCTTCCTATCCTCTTCAATCCAGGCGTACTGAAGCAGGAGCGAGTGTGCCGGGGTTAGCGAGAGGCAGGCCTCACAGGTGCGCCAATGTTTGTGTGTGGGTTCAATGATCGTCGCAAGCTTGCTGCCAAGTTGCCAGCTTAGCTTTTTTCGGGCTCAAATTATCTAATTTAGATGAGTTTCTAATAAAATTTGCACTTGAAGAGTACTCGGCATTTAGTTACCCAGCAGGGTTACGTGATGCTGACGGCCTTGCATGATCAAAGTGCATTTTTTAAAAATCCAAGTGGAGGATTTTGGCGAGATATAAAAGTTGCGCTGGCTTCCTTGGTCGGCAGATAAGTGAGAATTGAAACATGTATGGCGGCTGCTCTAATGGAGTGAGGGCAGTCAAATAACGCCAGGATACCTGCCCCAACGCGTGGTACTAACTGAGAGTCGTGTCTTGTCGTTTTGTTCTTAAAGCTGATTCGGTGGCATGGTGTCTCCGGGTGCTGCTTCTCACTCTTTCTGCGCTCTGCATGAATGTCGCCTGACCACGTTTTAGTGTTGTTGCTGATTTCTGGTTTGTCAAATTTGATGTCTTCGTAACTGCTTGTGTGGAGAGCGTAGCGCGCAGGGCGTGCTTGATTACTCGAGTTCCCGCGTCTTATTTTAGGATCACCGTTGGTCGTAAGCTGAAGGTTAGGTAAGCCTTCTTCTTGTTAAAATAGTACCGGTGTTTTGTTTTGTTGCGGACCATTTTTGTTTGGTTCATGTTTTCATTTTTCAGTACCTCAAACGTTCTTCTTCAACTTTTGTCTTGTTTCATAAACTTTTTTCCCAACTTACTGTTTCTATGCACAGGAGATCTTGTGTGGAAGCACATCTTGTGCATAGATTCCCCATTCCCTAAATTACATTCTAAATGGTGCCTTCATCTTTCCTTTCTTTGAACATAATTCTTGTGATACTGGAGGTTGAAATCAACTTAAAATTTAATCTTTAAGATCACCCTCTTGTTGAGAGCTTCTAAGCGGAATGAAGGACATAGTTAAAATGAAAAAGGTCCGTTTTAATGGAAAAGGTCCGTTTTAATGGAAAAGGTCCGTTTTAATGGAAAAGGTCCGTTTTAATGGAAAAGGTCCGTTTTAATGGAAAAGGTCCGTTTTAATGAAAAGGGTCCGTTTTAATGAAAAAGGTCCGTTTTAATGAAAAAGGTCCGTTTTAATGAAAAAGGTCCGTTTTAATGAAAAAGGTCCGTTTTAATGAAAAAGGTCCGTTTTAATGAAAATGGTTCGTTTTAATGGAAAAGGTCCGTTGAACAACGTTACGCAGAATTAAAACATGTCGATGTCTTTTCTAGACATTGTGTTTTTAAGAAAGTGCATAAGCAAATGGACCAACTACGTAAAAACTTGAGTTATATTGCTGAAGGGTTTGACGATGACTGCACTGTTTTACTTCTGTTATTTTTCTTTAATTAGTTATAAAAGACCAACAGTCGATACTTCAAATTTTCCTTACTTGTTCCGAAAAAACTCTTACTCTCATAGCTCTGGTATCAGTCATTGGTCACTGACTTTTAAGTCATCACGATTATTTCGATACTCTCCTGACAGATTTAATTTTAGTCAAGTTCAAGTGTCGAGCTTATTTTTGTCTCAGGTTGTCTACTGGAGAGATTTTGGGGTAACATTTCAAGACCAAAAGCTTTTCCCTTTGCAATTTTTTCTAAAGAGAACGGCGTTAGTGCATGCTCAGCCTAATATCTTGGAGTTTTAATTTGCATTCGAACTGTCTTTTTGTGCGCCTTGTTTTCTGCTGTCTTATTTTCCATTTTTTCCCTAAGTGTGTGAGTGCTCGATTTTTATAACTCATGTCAACTAATTTTCTCTTTTTTACACTCCTAAAAGGACTAATAATATGAGTTTTATATTGAAATCTTCTATTTTTGTGTGTAACCGCTCTATCTTTTTCCTTGAGCAGAATTCTTTTCCTTTCTTTTGTCGATTGTTTAAATTTTGCTTTGGTTGTGACCGTAAGTGTTTCAAGTTTTTTAAATCACCTTAAACAATGGTAGAACCTTTCAGTTACATCAGGAGCGCTTACGAATGTCACCATATTTGTCCATTTAAAATTTTTGCAATAGTGGTATTCAATTTTTGAATGTATTTGTCGGCATCTTGAATGTGGCAGATTTGCTGAAACACCTGAGAATGGCTGCTTCTAACAAAATGATTTCAAGAAGTCCAATGGGATATTTAGAAACAAATCAGTTGCGTTGCAGAAAGCCTCATGCTTCCTAGCCCAGTTTGCTATAACTTGTAGTAATTTATAAGTACTCGATGCGTTATGACTTTAGGTGGAGGTAATTTTTCCGTCATCAGAATTTTTAATTGCTCATTTCCATGTCTAATCTGGTACTGAAGACCATCTCATCGTTTTCAATTACAATAACTTCTTCGCCTGTACTGAACTCCAGTGTCGTCAGGTTCCTTGAATTCGTCGTGCCTTGGGTGTCGAATTTCGAAGCTCCGATTTTTTGTGTGCTTTGCGTAGTTTCTCCGAGACGGAACCAGACGCTGCAATTCATTGGGTATTCCTGGTTTTCATCCTGTCGAGTTATATTCTTTGATACTCTTCCAGCTCACTTGGTCATCTCCAGCATTAAACCGTAATTTTGTTTTGCGCAATTTTATCGAGATTCGGTTGATGACGTTTCGGTTCCTGAGTCATTTTTGTTTCATCTACTATTTTATTACACTTAGTTGTATTTTCTTTTTGGCGTCCTTTGACTCGTTGAACTAATATTGTGGATTGTCATCGTTTGAAATCTGCCGTGAGTTACGAATTGACCAAAACTTCATAATCCTCTGTTGTATCTCTTAGAGGTTGACTTTTTTCAATATGCGGTTTCTTTGGAGGTATTTTCGATTGTAATTACTATGTATTTTCATTAGTGTATTCTAAAAACTGTATCATGTAGTTTTTATTAGTGTATTCTAAATAAGCATTTACATTTATACCTCAAATCAATTCCATTTTTACTTACAAACCAATTCTGAATTTAACATAACAGGACTAGATCCGCTCAAATTTCACATCAGTCAAAGCCAAAATCGATCTTCTCAACACTCAAATCTTTCAGCTGCATCGGTGTTGTTTGTCTGCAGTTAGGAATGGTGTGGTGGTTAAACAATTACAATTATAATAATAATAGGAATGGTGTGGAGCACGGGTGGTTGTTTCTCGTTGCACTTGAATTGGAATCGTGTTGAGTTTGTTCTTGATCTTTCGGTGTAATTAAAGTCATCCAGTCCTGTAATTCTGATGGAACATTCCTCGACTTTATTGAAAAAGGTTTCATTTTCAGACTATATTTTTTGTTGTATATTATAATGTATTTAATTTTAAACTCGTTGGCTGCTGAAGAGGGCTCTGAATCGAAGTATGAACTTGCTTGTATCTGTTATTGATGCATAATGTCCTGGGCGGATTTATTCGTCGCACCCTGAAAGAAGACACATAAGATGAAGACGAATTAACTTGTCTTATTTAAAAGGTTGAAATTGTAGGACCTCCGTGCGTACTTTGTTTCAGTTCGAAGTCATTCAAATGGTCGCTTTGATGTTGAATTTCTGTTTCGAGCGAGACGCTCTACGTCTGTGTTGGAAATGATCAGGTAAACTGATGGTTACTTCACAGTCTAAAATATTATTGGGGTTACATTACATGTGCTATATGCATGAATATGGTTATGGTGTCACTGTGTAGTGTTATTATAGAGTTATGTTAATGTGATGCTAATGGATGATGGTATAATTGTTGTTGATAATTTTAAAAGAATGTAGCCACATTTTACTCGGAAATGGTCTACGGCCGTCTGGATGTTCACTTTTCATTGACTACGTTGGTAAAAAGTACAAATTGTCAGAACTGAGCTTATCCTTAAGAGTGCGCTGAGTTCTTTCGCATTTCTTACATTCCCTTGCGACTAAGTGTCCTCGGATGAGAAGGTAGGATTCATCAGCTCTTCCTAAAAAGCTGGTCGATTCAAACAATTTGCGTCGATGGAGTGGCACGGCTGACAGCGGACGTTCTTCCGAGCTGACTTGGCTTTGCGACGTGCTAACTAGCACACATAACTGTGAACGTGATTGTCACCCGTACCCTGGTGACTGTGCGTGACTGGTGCTTATCTACATGGGGCTTAGGGATCAATCCGAGTGTGGGACTCTCGGCTTGTTGTTGCAAAATTCTTTTCGGTTTGGCGTAGCTAAGTTGGCTCGATCAACTTGCGGTTGCGGGCTCTAAATTCATGGCGTAAATTGTCTGAAAATCCGACCCGGCATTTGCGATGTCGACTTACCTTCCAGCGTCAACGTTGTTCAGTCAACTCCCTTGTGCACCCTAATGAATTAATCAAATCTCATTGCAAGTTATTATATTGAGCGTTGTAACTGCGTTACTAAAGTGATTTTCTTTCTGTTTGTCTTTGTCGGTCATAGGAGTAACCAATTTATTGACTTCTTTGATGCATTGACGTATGTATATCTGTTATTGTTTCATATTTTCAACGCGGCCTTTTCGTCTCATCCAGAGTCATAGAAATGTTAACGCAGCTTTTGTGCCCCTAACAAGCGACAGCGGGCTGTGCGACCGTACATTTACCAAAGCTTGAAGGCGTTTCTCGTTGCACTGAAATTTAGCTGTGCAAAATGAGCAGACGTGTCGACCTCACAATTTTTCTCTCGAATATTCCATGTTTAATCTATATCATACTGAATTTCTGCCTCCGCCTCCCACTGCGACTCGTAGAGAACTTAGTCACTGCGACACGTCTAGAAACTCCCCTATTGTTGTCACAGTGGAGTAAACTTGAATTACTTTGTTTATTGTAATTATTTATTTTAAATTCAGTTGTATAATTCTTAAACGTTCTCAATTTCGTCTCACCAAAGTTTAAGTTGAGGTATGAATTTGTTAATGGATTAAATTGTAAAATGCGTTTCATGACGTAAGTGGCACGTAAGTAGCCATTTAATCTACAAAGTTAGTACTTTAATACGTCGTCGCTAGAATAGAATTTAACTTCTTAAAATAGTGTTGGTGAAAAGTCGCTTCGTTATGAGTTGTACACGAGTAGAACTCATTTCTTCCCACCTCGTATTTATCAGTAGAAATTTGTCTAAAGTAGGATTAGGCACGATTCGTACAAAGCTAAAATTGTTTCCGTACTTGACTGCTCTATACACAGAGTGCTCACCTTCTACTAAATAGAGTTCTTACTTTTAAGAGACTGTGTCCGCCTAAGATTGTGAACAATAATTTCTCACGAGTACAACATCTCCGTTCTAGCGTATGGCTTCTTTATAAAGTTGGTACTGCAAAGCAAGTGAAACGGTGTTCGGCTGTGATTGTGAAGCTGAGACACGTTGGCATTGTTCATCTCCGAGGTAGTGTGAAACGAGCATGATATTGTTTATATATGTTCAGACTATCTAATTGTGTTGGAGTACAAATCGCATGATTGTGTGGGGAGTTTTTCGGTTGTGCACATTCCGTATGGTGAACCATCTTTTCGATAGACTTCTTTCTGCGCTAATCTTGCATGCGTGAAGTCCGCGCCGCTGCATGGTTACCTGTGTGAGTTATTGTGCCTGTGTTCGTATTGCTCTGGAAATGCTTCTTTATCAAGCGTGATATTTGGAGTTTAAGTGAAAGTTTATTTAACTTTATTTTATGGCATCCATCGCATGTTGCTTTTGAGTCAAGTCTCACAGAAGTGGGCAAGCAAACAAGGCTCTTCACTGATGCCACTTTTATGTCGAAATGGAACAATCTCTCCCTACAATTTTTGTCATTCTCTAGCAAATTTTGAGTCGCGCTTGTCATGTTACTCTTTAAAGTAATAATCTGCAGTTGCACTCTGACCCGAAGGAGAGCAATCATTTTATTGCTTGAACTACATGCATAACATTCGGAAGTCACAAGTATCAAAAAGGTTCTTCAAAATTTATTTTTCGTTTTGAAAGAACGGCACGTTTAAAATAAGAATGGGTTCTCATGATTCTGAATGTCCAGATCCTTTCTTTTATGTCACGAGTTCTTTTATCTTTAACCTACATAATTTTTGAGACTATAAATCATTGAATCGTGTTCAAGATAAGGCGGACATATTCTCTTAAAATACCAACACCTGACGCTTGTTACCGTATCTTCCAATAGACTGATCTGAGTAGATCCAATGTGCCTCGTGCTAGCAGTCTAGGCTAACTAATATATTGCTGACGATACAGCGTTTACCGAGAAACACGCTGCACTATTTTGTATGAGTAAAACATAAAAACTTTCGTAGAGTAATTGGCTTTTATCCGCAAAACAGCACAAGCTTTGTCGCACTGCACTAGGCTTCCTGATACATTAATTAAGTAGATGTCGAGCACTAGACACGTCGAACCAACGGTCGGAAGCAAGATGATTTCGATTCATAATGTCTATTCAAGCGAGCACCGTAAGTTACATTTGTTTTGGTGTTTACGTTAGACCAGTCGTTTAACTTGAGCGGAAGGACTCCGAACTTCCAGATAAGACTACAATTTCATTTATCCTATACCACTTACTAATATTTTCTTGGCCTGCTCGATGAAGTCACGAATTTAATATCTATGAGGTTATGCGTTGGCTCACCACTAATCGAAGCTCTCTAAGACTCTAGAATTAAGGTTATGAATTATAGAAATTAAAATAGTTCATTGCTGTCTGGTGAATAATGGTTAGTGTCCTATAATTGGGTTATTGTGTGCGTAATTCAGTGCTCTTATCGCTGTTGTTACACTGTACCTATCATATTTAAAATGTGCTACGTACGTGAAAAGGTGATGAGACTTACAACACGCGAGAGCTATCGAGCGACGCGCTTTTATTTCAATTTCTTTTCTGTACGCGTTTGTGAGGCTAATTCTATAAATCCTCTAACCTTGCCGACATTTCATGTCTTTCCAACTTGAATGTTGCTCTTACTCTAATTTTTAGGAAAATTTGTGTCACAACCTTACTTCACTGCAGTCTGTTTGCGGTGAATGTGCGCGTGTACTCTTGCTGTGTTGATGGTATCGTTCAAGGAGTATAAACGTGTTGAAGACACCTCTGTTAGTTACGTAGCTATGTGTTTATTGCGTGGACCAGTCGAGGTTGTTGAGCCCGTCTTTGGCGATCAGATAACGGTTCAAATTTTGATCCCACTTGACATGCTTTCGTAAGGTCGTGGCTTCATTCTTATTAATATTCGTGTATTGTCTTGTTACATAATTTGACGCGCCCTTTCACTAGAGACTTTCATTGGTCACGGGAAATCAAAGCTCCATAAGTGACAGGAGCTTCTAGTGTAACTTGCGACTCGCAGCCCTAATTTGTCAGTAGGGAAATGTTCATAACCTTGCCGTGATGTTGGGTGCACTTTTGTTGATAAATTGTGAACGTCATAGTAATTTGTCATGTATTATTTTCATTAGTTTCGTGTTATCAGAAATGTATTGGTGTAGATTTTTGTCAGTGATCTTGGTTGTTGTTCCTCACAAACGTAGACCTTCCTCGTAAACGTAGTGTACAAATAAAACACTGGTGTGTAGGGTATGTAGAATGCAACCACTTTTGAAGTTGCTTCTGAGTTATTCAGGTGTGTGGTTTTCTGTTATCAATGAGTGTTCTACGAACTTTTTATGCTCTTTCTTTCAGGGCACTTGACAAAATCAACTGGAAAACACAAAGTAATAGTAAAGTAGTTACTTGTTATGCAGACATGCTCAGCGTATAATCACGGTATCTACCATTTTTTGCAGCATTTGATGCTAGACTCGATGTATCTACCGTACGCTCAGTAGCATAAGCTCTATTTCTCTACCTTGAATTCAGTAACTTTATCTTAAAGCTTTGGCATTCAGCGTACCAAGTTATAAGTGCATGCGTATGTTTTGCATTTATTTCTTCCTCTGTTTCTGCGTTTATTTTTTAAATGCTGCTATTCGTTATAGTGCAGTGAAAAATTTGGTTGATGTGTGGAGCAAGGCTTATTTAATCGTGATGCAGTTTATTCTACCAGCTTCTGCTTTGAGTTTCCTTTTGCGTGATATTTAGTTTACTGCTGGAGTCGTTTGTGGCTAAGTATACAACCATTTTGTTGCTAATAGAACGTTGAGAATATATAAATGATTTTGTTGTTTGACTCTAGAAACTTTATTTTAGTGTATTTGCTATTTTTCTAGCCCCTCGGCACTTAGTCTTCACTCTTCACTTTGGCTTGCATCCTTTTAAAAATGTTTTTTGACACTTATCCTTGTATCAAAAGCGCTTTCCCATTGAGGCTGCACACTAAGCCATGTGTTGTATGTGATGTCCTATGATAAAACATCAAGGTTTGGTTAGTACTTAGTCTCCGTTACAGAAGTAGACTTCGCACGTCTTCGTAGAGACTCAATACAATTCCTCTATAAACTAAATTTTAATTTAAATTTTCCACACAACATGCCTTCCGTGTATGGACTTATTACCTGAAAATTCTCTCGTTACAAATGTTTTATTTAGTCTACAATAAGTACAATAAACATCCATACAACACATGTCTCTTATTGTCCTGCTCTCTGACACCTTGGATCCAAGCTTCCTTACTGCTTTGCATCCTTTATTTATTTATCGAGTGCCATCGCGTAACTAACAAGATACTTGAAATGCCTTCACTAATTACTGGTGTTGTCTCCTGTGTAAGGTTTCGTATAACCTCTTGAAGTAGTGTCGAAAATGATTTCGTGAACTTGTAGATGAATAATTAATGCGTTTCAAAGTATATCAGGGATACGTCAATACTTCTTGAATTCACAGAAATCCATATTTTTTCCCTGGGTAGTCACTACTGAAGAAGTATTTTGAGTTGATAGTTATTTTTGACAAATCCGGATAGCAGTGAATGCGTTTATATTAGTAGAGACTAGGCAAGAAATGTGTAGGTGTGAGTGAGTATTCTGATTCAGCACTAAAAATATACCGGACGTTTTTTTTTTAGAATTGAGTAAAGCTTTTTATTCTTATACAAAAATGATTGAAGAAGGCGAAAGTCAACTTTCGTGAGAATTTTCGTGTATCATAAAGTTATCTAGTTTGCCTAAATGAATATATTGATCTACAAAAGTGGCAACGTGAATGACTGTTCACACAATAGTTAATTCGAGGTAACCGAAAGAGAATGCGAGTGCTAAGACCGCATGGGAACTACTTTAGAACATTAACGCCGCAGAATTAATCTACGTATAGTGGGCTGTTTTACTTATGAATTCTACAAATTTCTTTGAGAGCCTCAATTGGAATATGGTATTTTTACCTCTGGAACAGGATACAATGGGTGCAGCTTGGAACACAATCATACCGTGTGTTAACATTTTAATTATCCTCGCAGCAAATTCCGTGGAGCATAAATGAGCAGGGGGTGGGCTGGACGTTCTAGGTCTCCTGCTGATTTTTGAATAACTAAAATTTTTTTTCAATGTTTCCTGAACGGAAATGAGCCATATTTCGGATATTTCGGCTGAGTAAATTTGAATAAACATAAAAATTGATCCCGTTTTTGGGTAGGAGTTCTCAGAACAAGTTATTCAAAATCTAAATTTTTTAATTGCCTTTGCTCTGTTCAAAATGCGAGAAAACTCAGCTGATTGCGTGGCACTAACGGTGCAATTGTATGCCATTGCCAAAAATCTCTTAGACAAATCTTTTCCTTTATCACGGCACAACACTGAAGAACACAACGCAATCCTGCGAAGCCTAGGCGATTTTCTGACCATAAATCGCGTTCGAACGCTGTTACGGGTGTTCTGAATGAACGTAAAATCACATATTTGAGTGCGTCGCCGATGTTTGTTTTAGAAGTTTTACTTTCATCACTCGTGATGAAGGAAGACCGTTCGTCTCGAAGGGGTTGCGTGACACCCATGAGTCACTAAACTCGACGCTGCTAAACGACGTATTTCGTGATGCTGCTCTGTCCTGTTAGTTTTGGCTTGGGGATCTTCCCATTCGGGGGATACAATTATTGTATCTCCGGAAATTGGTGCTCACAGGGGAAATACGCGAGGTCCCGAGCTAAAGTTAGATAGGCATTTTCGTTAAATAGAATAGTTATTTTGTTTTGTTACGGCCTACCTTTTTTCGGTTCACTGCTGTCCTGTTTTTCTTGCTTCTACTTTCTCCGTCAACTTTTATCTTGTTTCATGAACTGCTTTTTCAACTTACTGTCCCCTCAGGGGGATACAATTATTGTATCTATGGGAACTAGCGCTCCCAGGGGGACAATGTGAGGGCCCGAGCTGAGAGTTAGGTAGTCCTTCTTTTTGTTGAAAAAAAAATGTTTTTGTTATGTTAAGGACCACCTTTTTTCGGTTCACTGCTGTCCTGTTTTTCAGCACTTACTACTGTCTTTTTCAACTTTGGTCTTGCTTCATAATCTTCTTTCACAACTAACTGTTTCTATGCCTTTCTGCGTAGATTCCGAGTTTCCTTAACTCCATACTAAATGGTGCTTTCCTCCTTCCTCTCTTTGGATCGCATTTGTTGCTGGGTAGGGAGGCTGAAACTAACGACTAATCTAATCTTCAACTTACTGTTTCCATGCCCTATCGGCATAGATTCCGCGTTCACTTGTCTCCATACTAATGGTGTCTTCCTCCTTCCTCTCTTCGATACGCTTTTTTTAGCGGTTAGGGAGGCCAAAACTAACATAACCTAATCTACCTCAATGATATTGGTAGCGCGTGTTTTAAAAACAACGAAAAATGTTAAACAAGTAATTTTTAAATTTATATATCGCCCTTATGCATTTTAGGAGTTTAAATGATTCAAGTTCAATCTCGTTGGTAGTCAATGAAATATCAAGTTCTTTCTCACTCTATCGGTATTTTTTCTTGAAGTCTGTTGAGGAAATCGAAAGGAGACTCGAGTAGTTTATGCATGGGAACGCACTCAAAGTGTGCGCAAAGATCCTGACTATATATAATAAATTCAGTAATTTAATTTTCACAAAGGTAATGTACACCATTCATTGGTATCTATATTTACCTTTTAAGGATTCATTGCTAAATAAGGAAATTTCACTGTTCCCTTTACCAATTTTACTGGTGCCGAACTGTGTTATCATTTGTATCGTAAAGGGAGCAGTCTATAGACAAGGATATTTGATAAGGATTACTTGTCCATAACAAGTATTCCAGCCCACCCACACCTTCCCGTGGTGGTACCGTTAGTATACCCACTAGGAGTTGCAACTCATTACATATCGTTTATGTAAATTGGCAACATAGTGATCATAAGCTTATTTATACGAGTGTTGTCCGTGGGTAGAACCAACGTGGGGGGCGCCCACCAACATCTGGGTCTTTGTATTTTTTGTTTTGTGTGTTTATCTGCAAAAACTGTTCTGTGTTCAAAAGTAAGACGAAAACCGGCCCCCTTGATTTATCAAGGGGACCCACCCCTTAAATTGGAAAGATGACCGAAGAGTGTTCGACGGCTCCTGGGGAGGGAGGAATGGGGGACGCGCGGCATCAGTTTTGCGGCGAGGGAGACGTGGGAGGTTCTGTCGAGAAGGAACAAATGAGCAAGATAGCGACTACCAAAGGAAGAATTCAAGAAGCAATAGATTCGATGATCGATAAAATTAGTGTGGAAATGAAGAAAAGCAAACCAGGTGATGTGAATGCCACTGAGATAACCAAAATTGAGAGACAATTGGCACAAATTGAAAAAGCGGTGTTGTTGGCGCAATCCAGCACTCCAGCAGACCCGAAAGTTCCAGGGCCAGACAGCAAAAAAGTTGCCCGAACTGAGAAAAGAAAATACGTCCCTTTTGTGCTGACAGAGGAAAAGTACTTCCCTAGGTACTTCTCTGTCACCTTTGATGCTGGGAAGAAAAGAACGGTGAATCCCTTTGACCTACTTGGAAAAATTGAAGAGGTAACTGGATTAAAACCAAAAAGGATCTTCAGTATGAGCCGAGAGATGGTGATGGTGGAGGTGCGGAGTGCAGAGCAGGCGGAGAGGATCGTCGACCTAACGTGCGTGGAGGGTGCATCGTGCCAGACAGCCGAGTACAGCCGTTTCAACCATTCAGTGGGCCTGATCTACATCAATGACTTCGACATAATTGATATAGAAGAATTCAAAAGAGGACTTCAGGAACAATACAATGTACAAGAAGTTAACCAAAGCAACCTTCATCAAACCAAGGTATCCCGAAACCCAAGCTTTCCTTATAACATTCAGACAACCGACTGTCCCATACAGCATTTACATCCCAGGAGAAAAGCAAGATACAAAAGTTTACCCATTCAAGAACAAACCGATGATGTGCTTCAACTGTCAAGCATATGGCCATACTGCCAAGCGCTGTCGCAACACCTCAGCTGTGTGCAGGAAGTGTGCTGAGGTGGGTCACACCTCTGTCAACTGTACGTCGAACCACCTGAGGTGTCCTCACTGCGAGGGTCCTCTCTCTGCTGGAAGCATCCTGTGTGCGAGGGAAGTAGAGGAAAGAAGTTTGCTGGAGATAATAGAGAAGGAGAAAGTAACTATGAGACGAGCTAAGCAAATTAAAGAAGGTGAAATTGAAACTGTGCAAGCGCAACCACCCAACAAGTTCATCACCCACTTCGATTGCAAGATGAATGAAGCCCACAGACGGAAGATGTCACCGTGGCTCCTGGAGAGGTGCATCTCGGAACACCTGGGCAGCAAACCTAAAGCGATCAGGTCCCGAAACAAAACTGTATTCACGGTGGCAGTATGCGACGCAACACAGAGCCTCAAGATGAAGCAGCTACATCAATTGAACCAATTACCAGTATCTGTGGAAGAAAATCTTAACTTCGCAGTCCAAAAGGGGCTTGTGTACATTTACGAATATGATTTGAGCAACTTCGAAGGATTCAAGAAGGGGCTTTTGGAGAAGTGCGGCGTGCAAGACGCCGTCCACGCAACTTGGATAAAACCTAAGAATCAGTTATAACTAAGCCCATTCTACTATCCTTCAGACAGCCCATACTTCCAGAATATATAGATATCCCAGGGAAGCAAGCAAAGTCAAGAGTGTACGAGATGAAACCCAAACCAATGTTATGCAAGAGGTGCCAGGAATACGGCCACGGAATCAAGTTCTGCCAAGGAGAACAAACTTGCCCTAAGTGCAGCTCAGCTGGCCATGGAGTTGACGACTGTAAATCTGATGAGTTCAAGTGTCATCACTGCGGGGAGAAACATTTCACGGGTGCGAAAAATTGGAGGTTTAGATCGAGCAGTGGAAGAGGAGGTCTTGGTTATTCAGAGTAGGGAGAGAGTTTCGAAGGGACAAGCCAGGCTGCTATTCCACCATAGAAATCCTAACTTCTCAATGAATTTTGCTAAGACAGTTACGACGCACACTGATCCAAGTAATATGAAAGTACCCAATAAAAAGAAAAACCGGCAAGAAGACCAGGAAGCGACGTCGGAACCCGAGAGAAGCAGGAAGAAGATCGGAAAAGACCTTGAAACGAACGGAGATAGAAGTAGACTGTCGTCTATGAGTGACTGTGAAGAGCAGAGAACGGAAGTAGTCTGTGAGAGCCCTAAAACTGGAAGGCTTTTCACTACAACTATCAACGTTGATCGCAGATCAGGCACGTCTGGAAAAGAAAGGGAAGCTAGACGAACAGAGACGAGAAAGATCTATGATGAATATACGCGTGAGACGAGAGGGAGAACCGAAGAAGCGGATCGAGCGAATTATGAGGAGGAACTAAAAAAGGCGAATTGTTCAAAACCACGAGGGAGAGCAGGGTGGCAGTCTCGTGGAACCTCGAGGGAGGATTATGGGAGGAGACCTCCGAAAGGCAGAGAGGAAGGGAAGAAGTTTGAGCGACGGACGCATGAGAACAGTAAAAGCAAGTGGAGGTGATGGCGGAGGAGGAGATTGTGTTTATCCAGTGGAATGTACAGGGAATGACAACGTCGAAGGAAGACATGGTTAACCTCGTTGATACTTTTAAGCCTGCGGTACTAGCTGTGCAGGAGACATTCTATGGCAATGGTTTTGTATCACCTATACCAGGCTACAACGGTTTCTGCAAACAAGGACATTTTAACCACAGATTCCATGGGGGAGTAGCATTATACGTTCACTCGTCAATCCCCACTCAAGAAATCCAAATCCAGTCGTCGGCTCAAATAATAGCCACAAGAATTTGTCTAAATCAATACAAAGTAATAACTGTCGCATCGGTATATCTGCCACCAAAATCAAATGTGAACTTTGACGAAGTATGTACTGTGATGAAAACTTTACCAAGACCGGTTGTCATAATGGGTGATTTTAATGCTCACCACACTGATTGGGGCAATAACACAATAGATCAACGAGGACGATTGCTGCAAAATTTCCTTTCACACAATTTCAATGTCATTAATGATAACTCCGCAACGCATATATCAGGAACAGCTATAGATCTCACTCTGACTTCTCCTGACATTACGCCAGATGTGAAATTCGCTGTATTGCCCTCTGTTCTGAGCAGCGATCACTTCCCTATAACGGTGACTCTGTTAGTGCGGCAGGCTGACGGACGTGATGAGACCGAGGGCTGGAATTTTAAGAAGGGAAACTGGAAGCAGTACAAGCAGGATGAAATTTGGAGTAATGTGCATGAGTGCAACATACCGGAAGACCCAGGAACAGCGATTGCTGAATTATATGCGAAGTTCTACCATGCTGCTGAGAGATGGGTACCGAAGTACAAGAGACGACGATTCTACGCCAAACCGTGGTGGACTGCTGACTGTAAGGCAGCTTGGCGAGAAAGAGAGAAGTGCTATAGGTTGTACAAGAGAACTAGAGAGATAGAGGACAAGGTGAAGTCGAAGAGAGCAAGAGCGGTTGCAGCAAAGACCTTCAGGGAGGCTAAACAGAACAGCTGGAGAGAGTATGTCTCGACCCTCAATACCAGTACACCGAGCAGCTACATTTGGGACAAATTCAATAGAATCCGCGGCAGAGCAAAGAAGCAAATAAGAATGCTAAACGAAGGAAATACCCAATTCCATAGTGTGAATGAAATTGCAGAAAAATTAGCGGAAACCTTCAAAATTGTATCCAGTAACATTAACTACTCCGACGAATTCAAACACTACAAACAACTGACTGAACAAATTCCAATTGACCTAAGGAGCGATAACAGTGAACCCTACAACGAGCTCTTCACCATGCAGGAACTAACATCGGCCATCAGGAGCAATAGAGTAATAACGCCCGGACCAGATAACATCAGTAACCTCATGATCAAGAACATGCCGGACAATGCGCAACACTACTTACTGAAGGTATACAACCTGCTGTGGGTGAACGAATACGTCTATCAACCCTGGAAGGAAGCAATAGTAATCCCTATTCCAAAACCTGGCCAGGACCACAGCAATCCTAATAATTACAGACCCATCTCATTAACCAGTTGTTTATGTAAAACTTACGAAAAAATGATCAATAGAAGATTAATGGAATATCTAGAAAACAACAAAGTGCTAACTAATATCCAGTGTGGTTTCCGAAAACATCGCACAACTGTAGACCATCTCGTGAGATTTGAACGTATGTGAGGAAGTCGCTGGCCAGTGGTAAAACTGTAATGGCTGTATTTTTCGACCTGGAGAAAGCATACGATACGACATGGCGCTATGGTATCATGAGAGATCTCGCGACTGCCGGTTTGAGAGGCAGACTCCCGAAATTCGTTGGTGAGTTCCTGAAGAACAGAACATTTCGAGTGAGAGTTGAAAGTGAGACGTCCTCTCTTACTGAGCTCGCTACAGGAACCCCTCAGGGCAGCACATTAAGTGTAACCCTATTTGCCGTCAAAATAAACTCATTGGCAGAGGAAATCCCAGAAGAAATTTTCAGCTCTTTGTTTGTGGATGATCTCCTCATTGCGTACGCGGATCACGATAGCATGAAAGTCCAACAAATCCTGCAATCAGCAATAGATAGAATCACTAATTGGGCCAAATACAACGGATTCAAGTTCTCATCAACGAAGACCACAGCAATGCAGTTCTACAAGAGGAATGAGCCCATGTTGATCCCCACGCTAAAATTGTCCGACCGAAACATTCCAATAGTCGAAAGCACTAAATTTCTTGGACTCCATTGGGACCAGAAGCTCAACTGGATCACCCATATTCACAAAGTAAAGGCCAAATGCAGTAAAGATCTGAACCTAATGAAATCCGTATCATCCTATACATGGGGCGCAGATCAGGAAACTCTAAGGGTGCGTTCACACTACGAGCGGAGCGAGCGGAGCGGCGCGGAGCGTCGCGTCACGGAGCGGAGCGGCGCGGCGCGTGTGTTCACATGTGAGCTGAGCAGAGCGACCTACACAAGCATCAGTCGCTATGGAGCGTTCCGTGAATGCGCTTCTGTTGCTCGACGGCAAAACGGAAACACTGGATCCATCCCATCAACATGAGGAGAGATCGCTATGGAGAATACCACTATCTCTTCGAAGCACTTAGGAGAGATGAATCACAATTCTACGAGTATTTACGGATGAAGCCGGCAACTTTTGATGTACTACAATCCCTTATAGAAAGAAAAATTTCCAGCGAGATTAGATAAATTTGCTGTTTAGCAATACACAAATTTTTATTGAGGATACATGTAAAGCAAAGTAGTTTAAGCAAAATTAAAGTCTTTCCAAATAGGCTGTATCACATATATTACTACAGGTTTTCGTAGGCCAGTACGATCAAAAAAAGTCTTGTGGTGACTTAAACGTGAGTGAACGTAAAGTAATTCCCTTCAGAAATTCAGGGTTGTGCCAGAGAAACCTAAGTGAAAAATACTGACAAATATTGACTTGTCCTGACCAAATAGTTCTCGAAATACTGATATGCTTTCCGTTAGTATTGGAAAAAATCACCCAAGCTCTTGAAATTTTGTAACTTATTGTGTATTTGACACTCATTGAGTCCTCCTCATCATCATACGGCCTCCTTTTTCTCCCATTTTACGGAAAAAATGAAAACTTTATTAAAAAATCGTACATAATTATACTTTAATCAAGATCATAAAATAAAATGCACAGCATCACAAGAAAGATGAAACAACATCACGAGAAAAGCATAATAAATTCCTTAAACTGAAGCAATAATAAAGTAATTTATCAGAGAAAGCAGAAGAAAATAGAAATAAATGGTTAATGAACCCAAATGAGTGAAATTACACTAAAATATTACATGTTACACCATCAGTTATAATTGTAATATGATTAGTTGTACAAATAACTAGTTATATACTAGTTTTATTTAACTCAAACGACAATTCTACCCCTGTAAGATATGACGATCCAAAGGCGGAGCCAAGGAGAAACGCTCGACGCGAGCGTCAAAAAATCCCAACGAATTTCCCGAGCGTGCCGCTCCGCTCCGCTCCGCGCCGCGCCGCTCCGCTCCTCTTGTCGTGTGAACAGCCAAGCGTTTCTGCATTCAAACCTGTACAAACATTATTGCCGCTCCGCTCCGCGCCGCTCCGCTCCGCTCGCTCCGCTCGTAGTGTGAACGCACCCTAATGCGACTGTATAGATCGCTCATCCGCTCCAAGATCGACTATGGCAGTATAGTCTATGGCTCTGCGAGTGCAACTGCGTTGCAGGAGCTGGATGTTGTTGCGAATGAGGCAATGCGTATAAGCACGGGGGCGTTCAAAACAACACCGATAACAGACTTGCACGTCATCTGCAATGAGCCAAGATTGGAACTGAGAAGGAAAGACCTGCTGCTTCGATATTACTTCAAACTCAAATGCCACTTTCTAAACCCAGCTTATAACTGCGTCAATAACTCAAACCTGGAATTATTTTTCACCAGCCGTAAATGCATCTCGGAACCAATCGTTCAAAGACTGCGCCAGACCATCACCGAGTACAACATTCCGACACAACCAGTGCAACCATTTTTCACACCGACATCGTTTTCATGGATGCTAAGGAAACCTAAAATAGAGCAGCAGATGATGAATTGTAAGAAGGTGGAAGTGATGCCATCTGTAATGAGACACATGCATCTGGATAATATCAGCAAATATCAAAACTGCAAGATCATTTACACAGATGGCTCCAAGTCTCCAACAGGAGTTGGAGCAGCGGCCGTTATGGGAAACATCATCAAGGCGATATCCTTACCAATTGTGGCAAGTATTTCGACAGCAGAGCTACACGCAATCAAACTTGCGTTAAACATTATAAAAGAAACACAATCCCGCGACTTTGTAATATGCAGTGACTCCATGAGTTCAATCCAAGCAATAGACTACTACACAGCCAACAATGAACTTTTAAAGAAAATAATGCTCGAGATGCATCAAATTATAGCGGAGGGGAAAAACATCACGATCAGCTGGGTCCCAGCCCATGTGGGTGTTGCTGAAAACGAGCGCGCAGACCAGGCTGCAAGGGCAGCAGCACTGAGACCATCTGAATTTGTGTTGATCCCGTACAGCGATTGGTTCCCAGTGATAAGGAAGCGAACGCACGAGATATGGAATCGGGAATGGCAAGAGGCATGCAGAAACTTCAGAGCAATCAAAACAAGTCCCGGAAGATGGAAGACGAGTGTCTGTAAGTTAAACCGCCAAGAAGAAGTCGCCATCAACAGGCTGCGACTGAACCACACGGCATTAACCCACAGCTACCTCTTGGACCCGTAAGCTCTTGGACAGAGACCTGTATGCGGATGGTGTGAAGTGGCAGTTCTAACAGTGAAGCATGTATTGGAGGAGTGTGCGGCGCTACAGAAAACAAGAGAGAGAGTACTCCGACCAGTCACTGGAGGAAGCGTCAGTGTGTGGCTAAGCTGTTATGTGACGGTGGACCTATCTACAAAGGGCTGGAATATGTGAAGGAAGTAAATGTATTTGGCAATATATAAGAACAAATGGAAAAGAGCGGAGTCAATCCTATTGTACCAAGCGGTTATTTGTAATGGTGACTAGCCAAGCTAGTGGAATAATGCAAAGTAATCCATTAAACTATACTCATTGCTTCAGCAGAGGATATCTTTGTTTTTGGCAGTATAGACGATGAACGCGCAATATGGCCGGGCGCGCTATGTTGATACCCCGGGGGTTTCAGCGTGGGTAAGGCGCCCGGCCATAAATGGGTGGGCAACTGAAACCCCCATGGGGGTCGGGCTGCCCGAAGTGTTCAGGTGTACTCGAAGTGGTGGATTATAATACCAAGGATCGATTATGACTTGCATATGGTAGAGGAGATGTATGGAATTTTGAAATGTATTTTGTGTACACTTTGCGATGTAATGTAATCTGAAATATTGGTGAACTTGTATTGTTGTGGTTTAACTTTGGCCTGAATGCCAAAGCGACAGCTAAATAGTTTATGACCGAAGCTGTCGTTAAATGAGTTATTATTATTAAATCCCCCTTTAAGAGGGACTTATCTCGTCTACCCCGAAAACGCCGCTGTATTGCGCAGAATATCTTAAACTTTCCCCATGCTTTTTGAAGGAGCGCTTCAGAACTTCAGTTGTGTTGCAGAAAGCGCTTCGGACTCAGGAATAGATAAATCATCAAGTTGAAGATCAGTCGAGAGTGACCAGATTCCCTTGCTCAAAATTCTATTAAATGGTTTAAACGTCACGTTTGTTTCCTGTTTGGCCAGTGGAAAGACGCCTTGTTTTTGCAAGGAAGTTAATTGCTAAGTTTTGAGCTCTTCATTGCTTCCTCAGGTGTTGGAATCAACATTTGTTTGATGTACGAATATGGTTCACCGCACTTAGTTGAACATGAATGTGAGACAATTTCCATGTTTTAGAAATGGCAACCCAAAACATGACCGAGGGTTTTTCACGTCTGAAAACTACTTCAGCTGTCTGCAATTGATACAACACTGTGTTGTTTCTTCCTCTCCTAAGGGATGAATTTTTCATTTGAAATTACGATGTTAGCTCTGAGCATCCCTTCTTGGATTGGTTTTGGAAATCTAAGCCAGTCGCTTGCGGCTTGGTGTTCGAGGAGTTGCTCCGTTCACCTGCGCGGTAGAGCACAGCAACAACTTTACGTTCATTACTCATTGCGCTAAGTGGCCAAAATGATCGGGAATTACCGAGAAGAATGTAAGGGATTCAACATTTCTCAGCATTCATAAACTCTGACGAAGATGCAAAATTTGTAATGTATACTCAAAGTTAGTCCAAAAACTTCCTCCGCACCTTGCTTTATAATAATCGTGATAAAATGCTCTACGGACGTTTTTGATTCTAGAAATGGTACTTTCATTCATAAAACGTTCTGGAATTATTTTACTGTTTTTTTAAGGCCTTCAGTTCAATTTTTTTAGGAAATGAACTTAGATAAAATGAATCTCTGAAAATAACATGAACGTTTTTTAAACATACGTTCGTTTTTAGCAATGCGCTGTTAAGATAACTGTTTTACTTAGCAAAGATTCTTGATGTCTTAAATTTTGGAACTCAACACTCATTTCTCTTTCAAAATGGTCATGAGATGTTTATGAACATCAATGTACCTGTCATTTAATCCTTGTAGAGCCAAAATGTCGTCGTGAAAGATATAATAACATTGCTTACAATTAGAGAGACTTTTCATTTTTAATGTTCTCAGATCATGTTTTTGAATATACGAGTGTAACGAAGACTTTAACTCGTTTCACGTCTTCCAGTCATGCTAAAGTTCCAGCTTTACTGGTAGGATCAAATAGAGTGCTGGCACAGATGTGGATCTTCTGAAATTTTTTGATGCTGCTCGTGGAATGCACATACATGACAAATGCCTCGTTTTGACATTTCTTCAACACATACGTCTGCGCCTGCCAGCTGTCAGTTCCCATTTGTCTGCAGTGTCAGTAGAACTCATTTCCAGTTCAGGGTGTTTCGTTGGATTTACTCTATTATTTATGTGTTCGTACTCATGTCAGTGTATCCGTTCTGTGTTTTATGTGGTGTGTTGGGTTACTATTAGTAGAAAGATTCGTTGCAAACTCGTTACTGGCTCTATTTTCTTTATATTACTCGATCATATCTTATTCTGTTATTTTTCAGAAAGAGGACCCGCTGAAAAATATACGTTGTAAATTTGTAGACTAGGTGATTTCGATAAATTTGTGCTGCTAGCTGTGTTACTACAACGGAATGAATTGTTCGAAAATTTGATCTCTGACCTTTTATAATATTGTACTATCCGTATGTTTTACCTCATTTCCAAACTTATTACCAGTGATTTCCTTTGTTATTTTAATTACTATCAAAATCAAAATACATAAACTTCCATTCGTACTGTACACCTTGTTTCGAACAGTTTCTTATTACTTTGGTCAATGTTTTTCTCTCAAAATATCCGTCCCATGCTATTGTTGAACAAGGACAGGCTGGTTCACTAAATCGATTAACTTGGCTCAGCTGCTGCGTAGCTGCGCTACCATAATTTAACTTTTTTGTGCTATTCAAAAAAGCCGGTGAACTTTGTGTACAAATGCCATGTAATTATAGACATTAAAAAATGAGTGGGCTGAAAATCCTGTTTCACAGGTAGAGTGAAATTATTTGATGGCTTTTGATCCCATGAAATTGGCTAAGTGTGCCGATTGAATCATTCTTACTGCATTTTCTACAACTTGACTTTCCTTGTAAAACATTGCTTCGTCATCTTCAAAAACAACATCGAGTGGAGTGCATTTTGCCTCGTTTCGTAAAGTTTCGAAATAGTCGAGCATGTTCGTCTGGAAATCTATTCAACAACGAGTGCGTCTACTTGCTTATCCAACTTGAAGGATTTCCGTCTTTCCCCATGCAGTTTTATACCGCGTGAAGTATGATATTTCCTCTAACACAACTTGGCACTGCCGTCGTTTCTTCAATGTTTATTTTTAAACTACCTAGTAATCTAATCTACCTTTCTCTTCAATTCGCTTAATCCATCTGGTGAAGACCAGGAGAATTTATTGTGTAAGTTACGACTTTTGTGAATCGGTTTTGAAATCAGTTAAATTATCAAAATCTCACTGCAGTAATTTTATTGAGAATTTACGTGCCTCAAATTGAATAAATTTTTGGAAGACGACTACTCATGGAATTTGTTGTTACAGGAGGCATAGGATAGGCAATAGGCTCAAATTAGTTGTATTCTATGCTGTGGGGACTGGCGCTCTCAGAGGAGATACTGTTAGGTTGCATTTGCTATAGGACCTTCGTAACCACTATCTTCCGTGTCCACTTTACATCTTTCTATTTTCACACTTTCTTCGCTATCTCTGCTGTGCCTGTTCTTCCTCTTCTTTCCTCACTTGCTGTTTCTGTGCACAGGGTATCCTGCGTGGGAACACACCTGGTGCTTAGATTACGCGTTTTCTTAAGTCCAAACTGAATAGTTCTCTTTATTTCCTCTATGAGAACATCCTTGCAGTGGAAACAAAAACTTAACCTAACAACTATACTTGTTGCAGGGCATGTATCAGCACAAGAGCGGCTACTACTGAAGCAACGAGCTCATCGAGCTTGCATTTCAGCCGAGAGTCTCCGCTGTGTGATGGAATTGCTGGTAACGTGGAATGCTTTTGTCAGAAAAGAGCCAATTCATCTGAAGGTAAGAAAACGGATATTTTCGTTTGGAGTTGAAAATGGGTAATATAATAAAATTGTACCAATACTCTTAGTCATTTCTGAAATCAAAATAATGGCATTTTAGATGTACTTAATTATAGATTTAACGGTAGTGATTAACGCGTTTCGCTCGTAAGCCTGGCGTTAATAGTGTACTCTATGTCGTGTGTCAGAATGAGACTCGCTGTTCAGCAGCTGTATGGTCTCGCAACGTGCCTAGTATTATGTGAACTTAGTATTAAATACGGAGTAGAAGGTGCTCGATTAGCTGGGCTTCTCAGTGTCGTATTGGTGTTTACACTTTCTTAGGATTACTTTCATATGTGCTTCGCCTCCGGTATTTTCCGAATTTAACAATGCAGCTCTCAGTAAAAGCCTGCTATTCTAAATTGTAACGTTATACGAGCTATGTAACTGTAGGTTAAATATTCCTTCAATTAATTCGTACTCATCTGCACAGTAAGTCATTTCAAATCTGTCATCGAGTTATATTATATCATCTTATGCGAACCTCAACTGATACGGACTAAAATACTTCCCAACCAGTTATTCAAATACTACTTGGCTGTACTAAAGTTATAAATAACAAACTAATTTTTGTCCGGGTATATTGACGTTAGTGTACGATGATGTATAACTCGAGGAGCGTCTGCAATTCTGTCACGCAAGCAAGGACTGCACTTCTCAACGTATTTCTGGGCTGCAATCAGCACTATTGTTTATTACGGTTGTCTTGTAGCCATGATGACGGGTGCTTCGCAGTACTGTAGTTCTCTTCACATGCGTTAACTCATCATCTTTCATCACGTTGTGCCGTTAAAAGTTGTCACCTGAACGCGAGTTATTGGCGTATTTGTTTCCTCGCCCTAAATTTAACGACCAAAAATGGATCTAATCATGCCAGGGAAACTATTACTAGCTAATCTTGTTTTAAGTTGCAGTTTTGTGAACTTGTGCGAGTGGTCGCTGGTTATTTTAGTACTGTGTGTGTGTCACTAATTTACTGGTAAAGTTGAGTCGCGACCGACCACTGTTACATTTAGATTTAGTTGGGGAAAATTCTTTTTCTAAAATTTGTAAAGTTTGGCTTGTGCCATTTTTATCCAGGTATAAAATGATTCGTGGGCGTACTTCAGCATATTTAAACGTTAGAATCAGTTTTTGCTCAAGGCATTAATATTTCATTATTTTTGGCAGCTTTCTTGATGAACCCACATCATCCGTAGACTAGTTACTAGTTTTTATGCGTAGGGTTAATGAAACTTTGGTGCCGTTAGAAATCGCTTAGATCCTCCCCTTAAGAGGATGCAACTATTGTATGTATTAGTATTAACTCTCCCAGAGGCAGATGTGAAGTCTCGAATTGAAGGCGTTTATTTTGTTAACTGGAAATTTATTTTTTACGTGAACGGTTGCGGCCCACTGCTGTTTTTCAGTGCCTATCACTTTTTTCTTTTATTTTCGTCTTGTTTCATCAACTTCTTCCGATCTTGCGGTTTCTATGAGCGGGTTGTGGGGACATACCTTGTGCATGGATTACCTGTTCCCTTAATGCTATGATTAATGCCTTCTTCTTTCCTCTCTTACTGTGGTAAAGGAAGCCCAAACTGCCTAATAATCTGATCTAACTGCCTAGATACTTCGCATGGTTTTGGAAATTATCCCAGGTTTTGGCTCCACACTACCGTCGGAAATCATTCACTTACCTCGAATAATTCTCAATTTTTCAAAATGCCTCTAGTTATTGGAGTCTGGTTGCTTCTGTGGGGTATTCTAAAGTTCGAGCTTTTAAACTTTACACTCAAGCCTAGTTGGTATGAATACATTTAGAAAATCAGGAAAAAATAAAAAAAAATACTCAGTTAAATTTATCTGGAACACCCTGTACTAGCATATATTGGGAACTATGCGCTCTTGTGGAGATACCGAAAGGAACCCCGATTCCTCTTGAGGAAGCGAGGCGATAACGAGTGATTTTGTTTGGGCCCTCGGCAGGCGAGACAATGGCCGGATGTCACCTGGACTACGTATGACGTATACAATAGGCATGGTTGTGAGAATCTATTGCGAGATTCACCTTCAAGATACATTTCTTTCATTACATCAGATTATACTTCTTTGAGATTCTTGGTGGATCATTTCGGTGCATTTCTGCTGGGGTAAATCCTTGTTTTTTCCATCGTTCATTTTTGTGTTGACCAGCAGTGGTCTTAACACTGCTGTCGATAGAGTGGTTACCGGCTTCCTCTTTGAAATACGTATAGAGTACCTAGTCGCTGATTTTAAAATGCTCAAATTTGTCATAAAATCGCTATAAGTTTTGTTATTGTACGCTTCTTCGTCGCACAAATGTATGCATATAAATGATACGTAATTGTACGATATCTTTGCTTTTGAAGTTCTGCGTGGTCATTTTTGTTGATGAAAACATAGAAATTTTCTTAATTGAAGGTTTTAAATTCATTTAGATTTTTAAATTTTTAAGCCAAACTTCCTGTTCGCTGAAATCGAGCCGAATATCATGGCAATCAGTTGTCAATATAGCAATTTGTCTTGCATTTATGATACATGATTTCACTGAACTGAAAGCTTGGTCTAAAAAAAATTGATTTTTAAAACCTTCAAATAATTACGGAACCTAGAAGCCCGATCTTCAACTTAACAAGTAGGACTTTTCATTTGTAAGGCTAACACGCTAAGCTAGTGAACATCGTGCCAACTTAGTCTCACTTCATGACATTTGTGTGAGCTTGATTGTACCTGCCGTGATGTGATGAACGTTCCACGTCTTGAATCAGAAAAAGCGTACCGTTTTCTATTTGTTCGTTCCTTAATTTTACGCATTTTAGATTTATGATTTCCGATTGAGATTATTTTGTGTATTCTTCTTCGAATTGTAGGTTTAAGTGTTTATATTTTCTAAGCTTTTGAGGTATTCATTATTATTTACGACCATTTACAGTATGTCAATTTCACTATAAATGTTTATTCAGTTTTATTTTAATCTGGCACCCCTCTTTGTGTACTGTAAATACATATTAAACCATTCGTATCCCGTTCGGAAAAGTTGCTCGTGTAATTAATTTTTGGGGAATACTTTGCGAATAATAGGGGTTTGTAACGCATCGTATCCTCAAGCGTGTGGGAATTTTGAATTGTGCCCCGTGATATTACCAGAAGCTGGGCGTTGTCTTTTTCCGTTACCTATATTACTGAAAACGGAAAGGACGATAATGAGCGACAAAGCGAGCAAGCGTAAAAGAAGACATTTAAATAGGTATTTCTTCGTAAATAGATATTTCTTCCCTCTATACTCGAATGTTTTTCCATGGGCTCTTGAGGCATTCACATGTGATAAACTTGATGTCTTCTGAGTAACCTTCTATTCTAGTCTCGCAGTTGAAGAAAAGTCTTACACCTGCTGCATTGACGCGAGTACTGTAAGAACATCTGAAATTCTTCCCTCGTTTCGATTTGCATGAATGTTACGTTTTTGTTCCCTTAGGCATGTCTGAGCTTAGTATTTTCCCTCTCTAAAGTGTTTCCGAGAGCTGTTTTCCAAGGTAGCTTCTTCAGCTCTCATTGAAGGTACGCCCATTGCGTTACTAGTCGTCAGTGCACCCCGGTGTTCCTCATGTACAATTTTTTGTACATCTATGCTTATCCTCCTCAGAAACCACTGAATTTGCGCTATCTTATTATATTTTGGGTTTATCGCCTAATACGTCACATTGACATTTCCACAAGTGGGTTTAAAGTTAAAACTACCACTTCATCATTTTTCGTGTACTCTAATTATTGGTTCTGCCATCTCTGTTTAGCAGTATAGACATGTTCATTTTTTCGTATAGTCTGGGTATTAGTTCTGTCATCGCCGTTCAGCAGTAGAGACATGTTAAAAGATGTATTTGTCACACGTGCTGATTTGTAGGTTATGTTGAAAGATGTTTTTTGCATTTGATTAGGCTTCATCTTTCCTTTCACTTTCTCTTAGGAAGGGGCTGTTGTATCGTGCATGAGCGATATCAGTCATGAGTGCCTTCAGGAAACGGGTCGATGTCACTTCTTTTTATAACATTTTGAACTGCCTCCTTACCACGGTTGGTGCCTTGAAGTGCATCCTACCTCCGAACTTTCTTTCCCGCTGAACCGTGATAACCTTTTCATTCTGTTTTAATCTACTGTCATGTTTTTGTATTTCATCGCTATTGTTGTCTGATGTTGACAAAGGCTCACATAAGCGATAATTCTTCATTCAATTTTGATTCTTAAAGAGCTGCGGAAAGTTATGCCGCTATTGGGCCGCTGTCGTTGTTTGATTGATGAAGAACTGAGTCACATTGCTACGTGATAGCGTTTGCGTATTTGGATGCAGTCATGCCAGTTTCGTATTTCTGTTGGGAATCGCGGTAACTTTTATCCTATCAGTACTGTGACTTCACTATGTAACTGTCATTTCTCAGAACATTTCTACTGGTCGCGTAACTATGTGGTCGTTTTTAACGTGAATTAACGCAGCACTCTACTCTGAGCCAAATTAACGCATAATAAATAGAACGAATTTGCTCTCGTAGACTTCAGATACTAGACGCCCCATGTATCGCATCTCAGGAAGAACTCCTCTCTCAATTATAGCGAAGGATGCTTTAAATTATTTTCCGTGTTTTACAACATGATTTTTGCAAGCTTTTCTAACCTAGTAGATGTAAGCGAATATTGCTTTGCTATTCGTTATGGTTTTTAAATTTAATGCATGTGTCGGGTGACTTGAGAATTCTAGGGAGTGTTGAAATAGTGGGGCGTTTAAAAACTGTTGATTTTAAGGATTTAAGTTGCGCGAGCTTAGTGAAAATGTTCCAAGTCTCCCGAGTTGATATTTTTCGAGACACCACTTTCTAAATTATGAATCATTTAGATTCATAAACGCGGCCGTGTCCTCCAATATACTCCTTCAAAATTTTTGATGTTCTCGGTGGTGTACAATGAAGCTGTGATTTGCTTGCGAACGAAATACGTAGGTTGATACCGAACTATATTTTTAATTTTAAAACATCAGGTGATTCTCATTTAATATTATTTTTAATTATTTCTTTCTCTGCAGATTTTAAGTTACATTACGAGTTCGTGTACTCAACAGCATGTGTCGGGAGCTGGTTTGCCGTCTTGTAGTTGGTTGTAGTTACTCTCTAATGTTATGTTGTTGGTGGGCGCTAGACGTTGTAAAGCATGATTAGTGTACTCTGTATATAAAAGCATTAAACGACATGTTTTTCATTCCATTCAAGTTCACTGCAAAACAATATTAATACTAGGAGTATATTTTGAACTATTTTGTGTTGTGGAACGGGTTTAGTTTAAAGCGAAAGGTATCCTGTCGATTGCGCTACTGCTGTTACTGTTTTTCTTACCCAAATCCTCACATTTTATTCACAAAACTCATCCTTAAAGAACTTGGAAAAGAATTTGTGCGTAGCGTAGCCAAGTAAAAAAACGTTAGCTGGAGGCTGTACCGCTAAGACAATGTAAATTGCTAAAAATTTGATCCTTGGTCATTTACCAAGGACTTTTTCATGGCCCAATTGATTACATGACGGAAATGCAGGTACAGGAATCAAATATTTTATTTCCGCGCTGTTAACAATTGACTTATTGCTGCAATTAAGAATTTGCATACCTGAATTACGCAGAAACGAAACGCCTTGCGATATTTTTCACTTTTTCACTCAATGTTTGCAAAAGGATGAACTAGTAATTATTTGATCAGAAATTCTTATAAAATTTTCATGAAATTATTATGAAGTTCTATTGCAAAATCCTAAAGCTGTATTTTGGGCTTTTCCTAAAGCAAGTCAGTCTGAGATTAACGTTAAAACCGCGTTTTTCAATTCTCAAGTCATTGCTTGTGAGAAATCAGAGAATTTCTTACATTTTTATTGCACAAAATTTTTGTCAAAAACGTAAGGATTCGGCCTTCGATATTTTTTCACCTTGGGATTTAAGTTAAGCCACTCAATGTTTTCAAAAGCGATGAAAATTTTTAACAACTTCAATATTCGGTTGTACATTTAGAAAAAATAATTATTTGACCACAAATTCTTGCAAAAATCTTTCAGGAAATGGTTTAAAGCAAAGTTCAATCTCGACTTTTTCCCAGGGTGAATCTGTTTGAGAAAAGTCTACGGACATTGCTACCTGGATTTAACTATCTATACGCGCTTGCGAATACTGACTGTTGCTGAAGTATTCAATCTATGATTTGCTAACGAAAGGGCGAAGAATAACCGTTTTTATTACTTATTTTACTACTTTACAAAGAATTGAACTACGTACAGCAATGTAACATGTTGGCAGTGCGTAAACAAAAGTCCTGAAGCATTGAGATCAACAGTCTGAAAAACGTGCGTAGGAAGAGCAAAGTAATTTCTCAATTATCAAACGTTTAAAGCAACAGATAAGTAATGCCTGTGTGACCAGCTAGCTTGATAGAGTGACCAGCTGAATTAATGCTAGTAATCATAGAAAATAATGACGGTCATTGCTATCGGCGTGAATCGAGTAAAGCGGTTATTGTTTCACCTTTGATTCAGCACAAACTTGATGTAGACTGTCCACTAGCATACGAGTTATAATTTCCGTAAACATACTTCATATCTGCATTTTTCTAACGTTGCATAGGTCAGTCGTGATACATAAATAGAATAGTCAGTGAAATCCGCGGAAGAAAGACGTAACAATTGAACATCAATGCTACCTACATTAATTGCCGGTGAAAGATTTCTTCCGCAACCGAGGCGACGCCATTTCTGGCTTGGAGATGCTACCATAGACGGAAACTTGCTTTGATAATACTATTTTACCTGCGAGTCCTTGGGCTCTTACCCGCACTAGATATTGGGCCATTTTGAGAAAGAAAATGGGCATGTCTCTTAGTGTTCCCGCTGACGAAAAGAAAACCTACATGAGCACATCAACATCAACATGACTATGATGCAGTACGCGCAGAGGACTGAGATTTCATCAAGTCATTATTGGTTTGTGTCTCTAAATTAGCGGTAAGATATTTGTCCTCTTTTGTGAGGTTTCACTAGATACTCATAACCAACCTGAGAAAGTCACGAGTTCTTTCATTAGGGTAACCCTTCAAAATCTTGAATTGTATGTGGTGGGTTCCACCCTTGCATACGTGAAGAATACGTTAACTATTTTTGATTAGCTAAAGAAAATCTAGCAAACCAAAGTGATAACTGTAATATTCAATTTCAATTCCACGTTATACCTGCTGATTGAAAGAGAAATCAATAAAAACGACCGCAAAATACTTCATAAAAATGCCGAACAACTAAGTATGCCAATAGTGCTGGACATCGCTCGAGCGAAAGTAGAGATTTATACGACGTGAGAAGTGAGTTTCTAATTGACGTGAACTTTGCCTAACCTTATTGTTAAAGGTAACATTTCACAGCACAAACATCCGCAATAAAATTGTATGAACGATGATTAAATTCTAGAGCTAATAAAGTAGCCACTGCATTATTACACATTTACAACCGATTACGGCAGGACACTTACGAAGTATACTTTCAAGACGAAGACACGTTAAAGGCACAGACTCTGACACACATCGGCCATGATTGGCACGCTTAAAGTAACTGGGACACTTTAAATCACTCAAGTAATTATAAAAAAATTCGAGCTACATGGTTTTTAACCTACGCATTTCAAAAAGAGATGAAATTATGTATAAAATGAATAGTTTCATTAGTACACTGAACAGTGAGCCATTAAAATCGTCTCAAATTTGATGTTTGAAATGGTTCATAGAACAGTTTTAAAAACTAAGTAAAAAGTCATCAAATTCCCCCAGTGCACGAAAGCATCATCCATATAACAGTTGTCTGCATTATCTATGATCTAGTCCCCAGTGCAAATAAATGATCGAATAACATAGACTGAGGGTCACGCGACCGCGGCTGCAGCAATGTTACCTTTTGGCAGAGCCAAAACCTTCGGTCGTGTATATTCATCATAACACGAATATATAATAAATGAATAGAATGAGACCTGCAAAAGTCAGCAATAAAATATAAAGTTACTATTTAGAAAGTATTATAGAAAATTCCGTTTGTAATTAACACGTTTGCGCTTGGCCTTTCACTGACGATGAAGAATCTTTAAAGAATATGACAAAGGCGTGCGTTTATGGAAAATATGAATAACAATTACACATGAACAATGGGATGCATGTTTAAACGTAAATTCACTGACATCTCTTATGAGCTTAAATAAATCTTCTAAACAGACGAAACTCTAAAAAGCACACAAAAATATCTTGCATTTACTGCGTCGAAAGTTCACGCATTACAGAAAAAAAGAGCAGAGGCACTTTGAGAAGGCCGTTTCATTATCAAAAATGCGAGGCGCAATAGAAAAATTCTCATTGTGTATTACTTAGATTAAATTTTTTATAGTGGCTACAAGCATATTTTATAGCATAGAGGTACGTCACACAATCCACTTTATATTCTTGTTCCTTTTTACTCGACTGATGAAAATACAAATCAGAAAAAGAAAATAGAGCTTCGTGTAATGCAAGACAGTAAAATATTGGTTAGGAAATTGTGAAAAATATCACACATCATAGGACTGGGTCTTACACCAACAAAGAACAAGACCGTCATCTATGAACGATAGGGTATCCAGACTAAAACCAGTATCGAATCGATTGATGTGATCGAGTTGGTATACGATACATTTCTACGAGGCTCTAATTACTAGTACACCAGGAAAAGTATAGGAACCCCCGTACGACAGGAAGGCGTGTCGTATTGTAGTATCCTGCCTGGTGAAGGTCTACCAGGGCCCCCAAGAAAAATATTACAAAGCCTGGGCTTAATCCAGAATAAAATCCTGATATTCTTGTCTTTTGTATTTTCATTTGAATTTTGATCGAAACGTAAAATTTTACTCGAAGCTAGGCTTGTCCCATTGGCGTAAATACTGCAGTTACCCAAACAATTACGTTTCAAATGGCTGCTAAAATCTTGTACTTCGACTAAGCACAATAATATTTAACGATTAAAATACACGAAAAATAAAGAAATAATTTAAAATGTTGTATAAGCGTACACCCACGCTTTGAAGATCGAACATAGAATTAAAAAGATTGTTTTAAACAGACACTTGTTATGCAAAACGGAGGAACCGATTAGGACACTTCAATGGATCTGTGGCAATTGCATCCACGGAGCCGAAATTATTTACAAAGGAGATGCCTAGCTGTGCAAAGCGACGTACACTTTAGTTCTTCCAAAAGGCGGGAGCAGCAGCCACCCTTCTTGAGGAGAGTCAACAACAAAACGAATAAAATACAACACACCTTTCCTGAGATGCAGGGGCTAACGTGGATGGCGAATTTTGGGGCGGGCGCTGGAGAGACAACTCAAATGTGAACAATGAAATGTGCTCCCAACAGAGAGAGTATCAAATTTCCATGGAGTAAAAAGGATTTTTCTGTTTTCATGAAATAGATAAGACTTTGGTCTCGATGAATAGAGAGGATTATCCTACTGTCATAGGATGCAGCTATCCTATTGTAGTGGGATAATGAGGTTATCCTGTTATCATATGATTGAAAAATTATCCTATTGTAGCATTGAGGAATCAGTCCATCATAAGATATTATCTCGGCATCATAGTATACAAAGGAATATCCTGTTATCTTTGAGAAGAAAAGATTATCCTGTTGACATAAGACACAGGAGATTGTCCTATAGAAGGCTACTCTGTTACTAGAAAATAGAGATTAGGAAAAAGCTGTCATATAATAACTTACTCGTTGTTCACATAATTAAAAAAGTGCAAGCTGTGTGTTATGTGAGTGATCTTATTCATTTATTCCTGGAAGAAATTATTCTGTTTGCATGGCGTGCGAGTATAATTAATCAACTATGTTTTTATGAAGGAAAAAGTTTGCACAGCAGATGCTAACTTCTTTATAAATTAAACAGTTCTTAAATGTAAATGCAGGGGCCAAGATGAGTTAGTTTAAGCCTCCCTACCACAATAAAAGTATTCGAAAGAGATGAAGGCATCGTTCAGTGCGAAATTAAGGAAGCAGAAAATTTATGCACAGGGTATGTCCTCATACGTTTCATATAGAAACAGCGGAAATGGAAAAAGTTCACAAAATAAGGTAAAAATTGAATAAGAAAGTAATACGAGTCGAAAAATCGACTGCGGGGAAGTGAAAAAAGAATGTAACAAAACAAAAATCTATTCTATTTCTATAAAGCGAAGGCCTACCTAAAATGCAACTCGGGAGATCGTATCTTTTTCCTGGGTGCACCGATTCCCATAGACACAATAGCCGTCTCTAGTGAGGCGCACAAAAAATCAATTTATTAGCAATAATGTAAGGATTCCAAGCAGTGCTTGTAAATAAGAATATTTCTGGAGATAAAGAAGATAGAATCGTTGCCCTGGCCATTGTTCACCAAAATTGTGACGATAAAATAGAAGTTAGTACGTGAAATTTTTAACTATAACTGATATTTCATCTGGTTACCAGCAAGACCATTTACAATTTCAGAAATACGTGTATTCAGCAAACTTTTCCCATTCCTCAAAAAGAGAAACTTATGGTAATGAGACATCGGACTTTTAAATTAAATTCTTATGGCAAAGCAGCCGCAGCAGAATACAAGAATATCAAATGAGAAAGATTATTTTTGTTCCTATTCGAATGTGCTTTGCAAAGAAACTGGAAGAATAATACAGAAAACAGCGCCGCCTCCGCGCTCCACTCCACGTATTGCTCCCTGCTCTCACTTGGCACGCACTGATTCACATGTTTATCGTAGCTAATAAATAATAAACTACTTAAACATTACGTTATAAACGTGACAACATTCCATGTACACGAGGAACTGTAGAACATCAATTTTTTCACTCAGCTTGAATTTACTTCATATTTTCACTTTCGCCGTGACCTCATTTGTAAATTTTGAATCACATCAGCAATTCTCAAGTGAAGCAATTTTCATATAACAAGTTCGGCTAGAAATCCTCACGGACAAGCGTATTGAAAGTTTACTGTCAATAACGTTGACATACTCAGCCATTCCTTTCCTTGACACTAGAGCGATCATCTAAACATTAAAAGCAAGTAATGCACTTCGATATGCTAATGAACTCATAGCACCGCATCTCACCTCTCAGTTCACACTTATGAGAATCCTCTGTTCAAAGCAGTTTCTATATTTTAGATCCTGAATAAAGAACTAACACTGAAAATGCCGGAGTATCGAATCCTTAGAATCTTCTTAGAGTAGCTTATTTATTATAATACACTGCGCTCAACGAGCTGAATTTTCTGTGCAAAATCTAAATCATTAATTGTTATCATTTCACCGACAAACTTTCTATAGCAGAACAATTACAGGTTCATTAAGTATTAATTTAGCATAAAAATCGCTTTGCAATCGATGCTTTCAGTCACTGTTTTTTAGTTTAGTGTGTAGTTTATATTCACTGATTTTAAACGTCACTCGTTAATTAGCCAGTGCTGCAACAATCCAATGAAATTTACTCCTCACGAGCACTTGTTGTGACCATTAAGTTTTCAATTTCTTTTAGTCACTAGTTCAACGAGAACGATAATGCACTCCTATCAATCTCAATTATGCTCTTTTCATATTTTCATTGTCTAGTCACCAATCCAACGAGAGTGATTCATCACTCTCATCAGTCATTACTATACTTCTGTCCCTTCTTCTTCCAGATTATTTCTAACAGTAACTGCGAGCGTTTTCACTTTAACCATCTGTAAGTTGCTCTCACTGTTCAGAGTAGAGTGGGGACCGGCTCCTTTGTCTCCCCAACTCTCTCTGTCTCGTCTTCGGCTTTCTTCCCTCTCATTCTTGAGGCTCTTCACGACCACTATGTCATCGGTCTTCCGCCTGCTTTTGTAATGACGCCATACTAGCAACAGCACTCCAATGATTAGCGCTATTACTATGAACACTGATAATAAAATGTATAAAACATAAGACAGGTAGGATATCGATGATTTTTTCTGCGGAGCAATCGTGACATCTCGTAGACTAAATCCTATAATATTGGTACCGTTTTTCGACTGGGACGACTGCGCCTGCAAGTATGATGGAGTGGGCAACATTTCACTTGCCCAGTTAACACTGCCGTTTTCTCCATTATTTTCTCTATTTCTTCTGGTGGCTTCTGAGATGTAGCCGGACTTGCTGTCCTCTTGATTGCTTCTCTGAGAGTTCATCGGTATTTGTTGAGTCGAGAGTTCCTCGCTGACTGGACTGAAGAAAAACATGTTCGTGTCGCCGACGTTGCTGAGGTCAATGTCTTCAAGATCGCTCGTGTCTCGCTTCATTCGTGAGGTGTGACTTGGTCCAACAGAGTACAGGACCTATGGGTGTGGGATCAGGAAAACGTGTGTATTAGTATTTCGTTCACTTACCAGGAAAAAGGCAAAGTTGTTAGCGAACAATAACCTTAAAAAACATGCCTATTCTTTTCAAAGAAGTAGAAATCGTTAAAAAAAGAGGTACTCCAGAAGTAATGTGAGAATCACTATTTTTTGGTGCAGGAATTTCGGTGAAAAAAGAGCGAGACAGTTAACGAATATTGAGCTTATGGAAAAATAATTTCAAAAATTATTAAAATCAACTCGTGTCGAACAACTATCTCAATTAGCGAATGTACTAGGAATATTATTTACTTTTGGAAGGCTCACGACAATTTTAAAATTGAAATTCACACTTGAATATCTAGCTACGTCATGCAACAGTTATGAAGGGACATGATAGTCATTGTTACGGTCGATCGAGCCGTGTCCCACGTCTCAAGACCATCAGTGGTATCAGAACCTGCCCTCAAAAGAGCTTTGCGCTGCTGCCTGCTTTAGAGGATCGCCAAGAGACTTTGAAAGGCATCCTCTTGAGCACATCTATCTAAGGAGCACTGCAATGCAACAAACCTGCAAAAACCAGCTGTGGCCTGAGCCAACGCGGAACAAAGGATCCAACTCCACCTCAAAGCCGTCGGCGCCAGATATGCTGTGCAGGGCACTCAGCCTGCTCGTGGGAGATCAATACGTCATATGTGAATGAAAAATTTCGAAGAAAAACTCTTTGTTGCTTTCCATTGAAAAATTATTGGAAGCGTTGCGTTCGTTTGAGTAATCTGAAAATGTGCAAATTAGATTTCCCCTCGCACCAGTAGCGGCTAAAAACGTGAGGTGCTGAAACGTCTTTCATGCCACACTCAAAGGGGGCGCCCCGTTTTTGTCATTGCAATTGAGTGTGGCAGTAAAGAGCAAATTGAAGATTTTCTTCTCCAGATTGATGAACCAAGATTACTTAATTTTGAGAACACTTAGCCTTATTTTCAATACATTTGTAAATATCAGTGAACAAAATATCAACTATTCTCACCAGTCGAACATCAACATCAAACAAAATTAACAAAAATACACACTATCCCAGAGAAACAAACTCTAATCTATAGGCTATACTGTGTACAGATTAATACAGATGAATACAAATCATAATACGGCTATATTATGTACAGATAAACTCTTCTATAATATTTCTTCATCCCAGTCAGAGTGAATATTTTTTAAAGTCTTAACTCAAATTTTTGTATTGAATCTTGCTAAAAACTAATTTCTGAAACACCTGATTATAAATGTGATAAAGGCTACGCTTTTCTTCAAATGATCCTTTTAAAAAAGACTCTGCATGTATAAAGGTTATTTAACTAAAGACTGAAACTACTTCAGAATGAGAGCAGGTTATTTTTAAAAAGGCAAAACAATAAATCAAATAGTACCTGTTGGTCTGAGAAGCGAGCGATGCTTTGATGCCTAAGGGGTTCACTTCCGGAGAATTGACCAGGCTAGCCTGAGACCGATCCTGAAGTGTGTAAATGAAGTTATTAAGTAAAACAAGTAATCAAGAAATAAACGTATAAAACTGCGATGACTACTAACAATTAACAATGTGACATAAAATAAAAAATACTTTGCTAACACTTTCTAAAGCTGAAATCAATTTACGCAAGTTTGAACTGCAGTATCGCAACCAATTTCGCTGTGTAAAAACAGTTAAAAGTAGTATGGCTAATTGCAGCGTAATAAACTCGAGCAACTGAAATTTTTAACTTGCTAAAAAAATTTGTTACCGTACCGCATCACTGTTCATTGAATAATTAATTTTGAGTGAGTTACACACTGTGGGCATAGTGGGCATGTACTTTATAAAACTTGGAAATTTGAACCCAAAATTTATTTACAAAATATCATCGTTAAATAATGAATTAACTATACTCAAATTCTTATTTTATAAACTTGCAATTCATAAACGGTTCTTCGTTCTGCATAGATATGCTGCTCTTAAATATAAAATTGTTACACGAGTGTTTTGCATAATTTTGCGAATGAATATAATAAAACTACTCGTATCCACTACAACACGTTTTTTTTCTACATTGCTTGCTTGAACATATTTATCATTTCTGTATGCAGGGAAATAAAACCAAATTGGCGATGATAAGTATGATACCACTGAATTTACTAACAGAGTTTGCAAAAAGGATGTCCCAGCAGTTACGCTTAAAAAAAGGAATGGTAGGAACATTCCGCCGTTCAATTCTAAAAGAAAGATAAAGGCATTACTTATTTCAAAACAGAGCTAGAAAACTAGCATTGCTACGCTAAGGAAATTGTTGTAATCTCGGGTACATGCCATGTTACTGCTTACGAATGTTAACTAGGCCACAATCACTTCACCTGCACCTGACTAATACCGCTCTCATTTAAAAAAATCCACTTAGGTGATCTAATCTTAACCACGGAATCTTCTACGATGTTATTATTGCTATGCATAGTGTTATCTATCATTATTACACAAACACTGTCTCTCTTCTGCCATAATCCTCGATAACTATGATTGGTTAGGGGTTACCATAGCATAAAGGTGAAAACACGGATACGATTAAAAAAAATCCTGGTTAAATTAGAAGCAAATGATTACCAGAATAAGAGCCCTGTGATGGAGTTGGGCGTGAGGGCGCATGCAGCCGTACTGGCGCCCGTTCTGGTACGTGTTGCCCGTCGGGTCGTAAGTCGGCACGTATCTGTTGATGGTATGGTGAGCTTAAATTATTATTTCAGAGTAATTAACTTAGGAATCCCTTGCCACAATAAAAGTGATCTAGAGAGAGAGAGAGATAAAGCGGAGCGAAAGAACCATTTAGTATTGACTGTAGGAAAAGGGGGATTTATGCACAACGTGTTTTCCCTCACAGGGTACTGTGTTGAAATAAACAACAAGTTAGGAAGAAAGATGGAGAAAAGACAAAGAGGAGAGAGCAAAGAAAGCATGAAAACTGTAAAATCAAGGGAGCCATGAAAGGTAAAAATCCTGATGGCCTATTTATGGCTGAGGTAATCTAAAAGTATACCATATATGGCGACAGTCTCCCATTGCGTACAATAGACAAAATGAACTAGCGTAAACCTATGGACTATCGTTTTCCCCCTGAGGAGATTGAAAAAAAATTCAATTAAAAACAGGCTTAATTGAAAACTTTCTCAACAAAATTATTATAACCATCATACACGGAGTTTCACCACCGAAAACGTAACACAGGCGTTTCATCACTGCATTCGACGTTCTCAACTTCATGATCTCCATGTATAGAGTTGGGTATCGTTTCTGCACGTCTCTATAAATAATTAGCTCAAACGAAGATTGACTCAACCGAGAATCGGCTCAGTGAAAAATGAGCTGAATTTAAATCAGTTCAATTAAAAATTGGCTTAATTTAATAGGATCAACTAAAATTTACTTTAAACGGATTGGGTGAATTGAGTTAGTTCAATTGAAAATCAGCTCAAATGAAAACTGGCTCAAAAAAAATTCGTGAGTGTACGCACGGTTGCGCCAGACAGCAACAGCAGACGCCACTGACCCGTCTGTGGAGGAGCACAAGTAGACCATGATGATGGAGAGACTGTAGGGCAGCTCGGGCTGCAGGAGTGACGGTCGCCACAACACGCGGCCGTACAGCTTGTCTCCTGGCCCGTACGAACCGATGAATTCTGATGCCTGCACAGACCAGTGATGGCGCTTAGAAAATGTTCTCGAGGATTATACTCTTCCATTTAAGCAGTTCTCACGCCTGGAGTTTGAGTTCATATTTTCATAGGAAAATATAGATTCACTTAATGCTATTAAAAGGCTTATGCGTATATATGAACCAAATACTTGGTATTTATTCTTCGTAACATTATGTAGCGTTTCTAAAATGACCTATAAAAAACTGCAAAGAAAGAGATTGAAATTTTTTCTACACTGCGTGTCAGATTATTAACGAGATATCATTTTTTCAATTATTTCAGAAGCCATTCACTAAAATTGCACAGGAATTTCAGAGAATGTTGAAAATGCTATACCGCTATTACAGTTAACGGATAAAAGGATTCAAACCAGTATTAGTAAAACAGTGATATTTCCTATATTCGAACCGTTTGACCCGTAGGAACCTTTGCGTATCTTCAAATTCTTTAGTGGTATACAGACGAGTAAAAATTCTCTTAAAACAAGAAACAAAAGGCTTGTCTGTCGACTCTTTTTTGATCTCTTTCCGAGCTGGCACCCAATTATGTATCTCGATCAAGTTTGGGAAAGAGCCTAACTTGTTTTCGTAGACAAGAAATACTATGGAAAAGCTTGAGTTTGAACTCAAGCTCACCCATGAAGGCATAGAACACGCCTAATGCAATAGTAACTTTTACCACGGTGATTTGGTACCTACATTTTAAAGAAGCAAAATATTCTAAAAAGGATTATTTACAAAAAAACAAATAATTGTTCGAACGCGTTATCTAAAATGTTAATAAAACAATGATTTTTACCTGAGGGTTATCCACATCACGAGGATCCTGCAAAAAGCTTTCTTCGTTTCTGAATATCTGAAACTGCGTGTCGAGAGTGTAAGTCTGTGGTACTGGCCAGAATGGCTCCTTCACTGCCAGCGGTAACCTGAATATCGTGGGTGAGAACGGTCGGCACACGGACAACACTTCTGAGGCCTGTCCTAGTGGCCGGGACGAATGAAGAGGTGTAGTAGCGATGTCCTGTGCAGCGAAGTGAGTGGTACCGGAGGGGGAGTCGGTGAGTGCCGCAGCCGAGGCCACCGAAGGCGACAGAAGAGGCTGATCACTTTGCAAAGAAGACGAGCTTGTGTTCAGGTCGGAGAATGATTGCTCTGAAGAAACTGTGCACGGGATGAGCTCTACGGCGTAATCCCCAGTGTAGTCTGGCAAACTCTTTGTGGTTCTGGCTCTCCATTTCTGCAAAAGGTGAAATGATAAACATTAAAATATTTCGGTACACAATCAAAGAACGTGCAAAAATAGCAACATTTCTGCAGGAGTGTGAAATATTGAAAGCAAAATGATCTGTAACATGGGGTAGCTGGTCAGTATTTCGATTTCCAAGTCCATGTATAGAAGTGTACTAGAGGGGAATATTTTCTCCCACGAATGTTTCACTTTTCAAATGCGGTGAGGACTTTAAGTTTCAGGAAAACTCTCGCAGTGGAAGTTTCACGTACCATGCAGACTCCTTGTGGGATAATATCAAAACACGTTATCGCATAATTGAGCTAGTCTACCATTGAGATTGAAAATTTGTTCGAAAAATGCCTGAAATCCTGTTTTCAATAATCCGTAAAATAATAAAGCAAAAGTGGTCAATAGCCATGCACACTTGTGCGGTTAAAATAGAATGAGAGAACTTCTGATTATTATGACTTTTTCTTACTTGGAGAAATGGAATTACGGGATTTGCCAGAGTGTGAATATTTCTATTAACGAGAAGATAGTAACGAAATACTTCTCCCGCGGCTTCCTGAAACGAACAACAAGAAGAATGCTCACGAGCTCAGGCCTGTTGATAGTTTGGAGAAAAACTTGAAAAAAGCAAGAGCCTGCCTAATGTAAATTGAATTTTTCTCACCTGCTCGGCGGCGTCAAAAGTGGGAGACGACGACAGCAGCTCCAGGACAAACATAGACGGGCGGGTTGGGGGCGGCATTATGGCAGAGCGCGCGTCTCTAAGGAGAGGATGGAACTCCACAAACTGGCCCCGAAATTTGCTCACGGTTGTGAATTCGATCACGAGTTGATTGGATTCATCCAGCATTGTGCGGGTAACCTAGAATGTGACAAATGATGGCGATTATGAATACAATAAATCGGACGACGAGTTATGTGTGAGTAAAATTAGTAAGCAGTGAAAGGTCTAATTGATCACTCGTTTTCCAACAAAATTCTAGCGAAGACCATCTTATAAATCATAAATATTGTGTTTACAGATAGGAACTGGAAATATGAAAAACGCGTGCAATGTTTTCCTAGATAAATAGAGAAGCACATTTCGTCGGCAATAACAAATCCTGAATTAAAATTTTAGGAACATTTTTAATTCATCGTGAGAGTAAATACGAAAGAAAAATGATTATAAAGCTTTCTTTATAATTGGCGTCAATTTCCGCACCATCAGTCACAATTTTGTATAGATTTGCCACCGTTCTCTACACATTCCATGGAAGTGTTCGCGCTGCACAGTGGGCTGAACCTAGAGCCTCACATGTATTTTGGCGGAGAGAGAAGGATGACCGGTGAAGACTTGTCGCCAAAGCTCGGTGTCGTAGTAAAAAGAGAAAGTAAGCTCGTGAGAGGTGTCAATGGAGAACCACCCTGGCGGCGACGCTGCCGCTGTCACGTACGAGACGTGGATGGGCACTCGCACAGACAGCAAACTTTGATGCCCAGATTCCATCTGGAGAGAAATCACAGGTTAATCAAGACAGCGTAAGCAATATTGCTGTAGGATCCACCTACGCAAGCTCGTCATGCTCTGAGTCAACGCTATCGTATGTAGGTCAGGTACACTTGTAGTTACAATCAAATGTCAGTTTTTAAAGTCAAACTCATTTAGATTTATTATACAATTTTCATAAGTTCAAGATACTTAAACAGTCAATTTGGATGTTCATAGACAATTTTAAAATATTATGAAATGTCAATAACATGGGATCACTTTTACTATGACATTATACATATTGTCAATTTTAGTATGAAATAATTTTGCACTTCCTGACCGGAATTTTGATCAAATTAATTATTGGGATTCATTTCAAGAGACTTTAGAGTAATCGATAATGTCTGTGAAAAATCGGAAATGTCTGTGAAAAAACGTTTGTTAGAGATCATAATAACAATATATCTTCAGTTATGTTGCAAGGGAATGATTCTAACGAGAATCTAAAGTTAACAGCTCCCCTCATATCGCTCACAAAAGTAAAATTTTATTCCCTCATGACAAAAAAAAAATGCATCAGCGACATCAACTGTTCATTTTCAGGTAATATGTTCTCAATTTTTACGCTCTGTTCAAGAAAAACCGGTGAAATTACACGCACAAGCAGCCTCACCTGTAGGTCTGCAGTGATGGACCCACCACACTGGTCCACAAGCTGCTTCATGGAGAACCACGCCTCGAAGCGCCACTGGCACGCTCTCAAGTCTAGGTGTCTGTACAGCGACATGGCCTCGTCCTGGTCCAAGAGTTCCGAATTAGAATTATTCACATCGCCCCTCTGTTTTAAAAAATCCACAGGAGAAACCCATCTAAGGAAGTTACTTTTTCTTGCGTTCCATAAAGAAATGTAAGAGGAACACAATCGAGGTGGTCGAGCTCAAATACGTCTCGACCGGAATGTCGCATATCATTAAAGCTCAGCGCAAAGACCCACAACGCATTTTCTAAGAACTTCCTGATAAATGTAATGTTACCACGCATGTTAGAACAATACTTACACAGTACGTGGGTATTAGTTATGCCTATGTTCTTTACGAAGTTGACTATCTGGGTAAACGTAACGACCACACCCATAGCAAATGAATCTCAAATTTTTACGAGATGATTGTACACGAAACATTAGTGAAACAGATTTCCTCCTTCAAAGTATCTCTGGCGTAGAATTTTTTTTGGAAAAAACGAACTCACCCACTAACTCACCCACATTCTAAAAAATTGAGTGAAAATTCAGTGAAAAAGAACACTAATTAAGTATATTCTATCAAAAGACATGCACTAACACATAAAACCATTGCAATGAGTTTCAATTTTGAAAACAATATTGAGTTCCAATACATGTTTTAATGTTGTTCTACCTCAGCTGAGATGCAAGAGCTGATACGTGGCTCATAAAAAACGTTTTGAAATGCATCACAAAACAAGAAAAATAAAACGGTAAGTGAAAGACTAGACCCTAAATTCTGCATAAATTAATTATATTGATTTTAAAACTTAACGAAGCATGCACTGCGCATTTTAATTAAATTAAAATTTTATGAAGAATAACTTATGTATTGCAATTATTAATCTGTGACCTTATGTACAATATACCTAGCTGAGTGGCAGGCTCATATTTGAGCTAATCACCTCGCGTACAGATGTTTCCAACTGATGCCCGAAATTCTCCTCGATATCATTTGGTGAAATTTCCATGAAGGCCGTTTGACTGTGCAAGTTCGAGCAGGCATGATGGTCTCGGACAAGTTTCTCTGTGAGCAGATAGCGTACGTTGTGGATTGGTAGAGTAGATATGACAGGTATCATACCGGCCACGTGGTCCACGTTCAGTTGTACGTGGATTGTGTCCGGATGAAGTTCGTCGGTATCATTCAAATACGATAAAGAAGCCACAGGTTTTTTCTGTGCTGAATTCCGCAATGCCGATCGCGGACAGATACCGGTTTCAGCAGACGCTATTTTCACAGATTTACTGTGAGCAGGCGCTCCTCTCAAGCCATTTTTATCAGTTACAGTCACTACGCATTTCACCAAAAAGTTTGGCGAGAAGAATATCGAATCCAAAACCTTGCTGTTCGCTTTCGCAAAAACTGTGGAATCGAGAATTGGTTTAAACAGAGTAGATTCTTTATCTTCATCGGGAACCGATACCTTCCACACATAGTTCAGCATAGATTTATTGGCACTTCCTAATCCAATTTTATCGCAGAGTCGCGATGTAGAACGGTGAAGAGGCGAGCGACTTTCACAAGGGCTGACGCACACCAGAGGATAAGCACCGTCGACCGGGGAGTTCGGATTGATTGCTTCGATGTTGTCGTAGTGAAGGAGGGAAACAACCATGGGCTCGCCAGGCAGCTTCAGGTGAGCCGCTTGCCCCTCTTGAGAATGAGGTATTTGGACGACAGCAATAGCTGTGTTCGCTTCATCGTCGCTCTCAATGGACGTGGGAACGACAGCGCTCACTCCATCTACCGAGTTCATCACCACGAAGAACTTAGGGAGCTCGTCTCGGGGAGACGCTCGATGTCTTTTTACTTCCACCATAAACTTGACTCTGTGATACAAAAAGATACACGCTTTAAATAAAATGCACATAGCAATCAAAAGTTAATTATTTAAATAATTTTTATTTTAATCGTGAAATAAAGCACAAGTGTGAATCTTAAATACATTCAAAGAGTCTCTTACCTTTTTTGCTGAACATCAAAATCGACGATGTCGTCAAGAGCCACGTAATTAAGATCTGCGACTGCCGTGTCGTCCTTCGTGACGACGCGGACACGAGTTATTTTAGAAATATCGCCTTTTCGTTCAAGTTCTATGAATGCCAGAGAAGTATTTTCCCCATTTTGGAATGCTCGAGCGGTGTAAGTGTCCTGCAAGAAGCTGACTTTGGATTGATCTTCGGGATCTTCGATTCGAACTCGTAGCAATTTGTGCGGGCCCAGGGACACTCTCAGGTTCCCCTCACTTTCGGGATGGGCCAGCTTAACCAAAAAGATTTCATTTTGCTCGTACTTGTCATCATCGATGATGTGAAGTCTACACATAGCTCTTGATGAGCCAGCAAGAAAAGTTACAGTTGAATTCCTAATCTTGGGTCGATCGACGTAATCCTCTCCAGCCTGTGCGGTTCTTTGTCTTGTGAAGCAATTAACTTTTGCGATATTACTCAAATTACCGGACCTCACAAGAGCAATATCAACTAGGCCTTGAGGTTCGTGGACAACGGCTAAGTTTTCGTCGAACTGAATAACGGCTGAATTTCTTCGAGCCATTGTCATAACTTTCGTTACTGAATCTGAGGTTGACACTTGGCAGCTGTCAGATGTCACCAGTCTGACCTGGTATTCTCTGGTGCCTTCTGACTTGAAATGATGCGAGTCGAAAGTGCAAGCTCCTGCTGTTGATCCGGGCTTCATAATAGTGTCGGAGATTTCTGTTTCTTCTGTGTCACCAAAAGGGTCGGTAAGTTCACACCGAGCATTACATGCATAGTCAAGGTCTACGCCTGATCTTTCAATTAAGACATCAATGTTGTCATTCCTCGAATCGAAAAACAACATGCTATTCTTCATTTTCAACTGGCTGACGTCGTTGGGACCATCAATCATAACTGCTATAGAAGAGAGGTCGCCTAAAATTGAACCTTTGGATGGTTCTCGAAGAATAAGCTGAAATGATTCTCGAGGCTCGTGCTTTCGATCATCGGTTACTTTAACCTCGCAATAACTTAGTGATTCTCCGGGGTTAAATACAATCAAAGATGAATTTAGTGGCGACCTGCGAACATAGTCGTACCCCATCATAGACACGGAGTTTCCACCCAATGCACTTCCATCTTCTGTGAGGCATAGAACTGTTGTAGTGGTGTCTATATGTCCTGTTCTCTTGATGCCTACAGAAACAACATCATCTGTTTCCGCTATATCAAGTTCAGCAGAAGTAAACGTTACTACCGACTGTTTTAGTGTTTCTAGTGCAATCGTCAGCTTTGCTCCAGTCTCCCCTGATACAATAGCCCTTCGAGGATTCTCTAGCGTAACTATAATAGTTTCATTTTCATTATTCATGAGATACTCCACGTCAATTAAACAGTCAGCTGAGGACTGGCCAGAGGAAAACTTGGCGGTGCTCGAGCTTTGGCGCCGTCTGTCAAAGTAGGAGCACTCAACCGACGACTCGCGAGCCAGGTCTCCGAGTCTGTTCACTATCACCCGAATGGGGCTGAGCTGGTTGGGGCTCACGGCCACGTTGCTTCGGTTGAACTTCAGCCACGCCCATCTGATGTCGAAGTCGCCTGATTTTCTTACGACTTCGTCAGCGTCGGACACAGTGAAGGTGAAACTGTCGCGACTCACAGGAGCTCTTGTAGTATTATTCAGCACGTACAATACCTTGCCGAGTTTGAGGTTTTCTGCAAAACAAAATTAATTTTACTGAACAAGTAACTACAATTACTCAGAGAATTTGATAGAAAAAAGCTCGTCTAAGTTTCTGTAAACAAATATCAGCTTTTGATATAACGAAATTTCGTGATCTATGGTCTATCATTGTGTGAGTGTCCTGAAAAAATAATGCCACGTTTACTGTGCGAATAATTTATTGCAAAAATAGAGATAATGAATCAACAAATTAAGGTTAAAAAAAAATACATGCATAAATCTTTTTATTGGGAACAAAATGTAAGATTTCGTACCTAACACTTATCTCCGGTGACGTTTTACTCAAATCATGAGCCTAACGCGTGTTCCTTTCAAGAACTAAATCGTATGCCCATTTTAGCGCTGCGAGCAGTTTTGCGAGTCAAAACCCAGTAAGCCCAACAAATCACCTAATGAGTGAGTGCAAAATTCGAATTTAAAACTGGTAAAATCATTCTTAAAAAGAGACAGAAACACGAAACGTGGAAGTATAGGATCAGGCAGGCTGAGAGAGGAAGAGAAAACCTCGTGCGCGAACAGACCTTGCGAGAAGCTGGAGACTGGACGACCGTGCAGGAGGAGGCTGCCCCAGCGGGGGGCGCGGGTCACGGTGAAGTGGGCAGACGGCAGCGACGTGGCCAGCAGGGACGGGCCTAACGCCTCGGCCACCTGCACAACACACCTCAGTCGTGGTTCTTTGTGCGGGAATTGTTTAGTCGTGTCTTATGTGAAGCTTTGGATGCATGGATGATTTAGCTAATTGCTCCCCGTCGTATTTGTCAGAGTGTGAATTTAGGACACATACTGCTTATACGGAGTGTTTCAAAAACATGTATTCCTCATTTTTAAATGCTACAAAATTGAAAATAGTCAACTAATTTTAACATACTTGGTTGGATGCAGGAATTAATTCTTTATCACATCATTTCAAAAATTTTCCAAACGAAGAAAAAGGTTAACATTCATAAAACAATTATCATGAACACAATAATTAAAACAGTCTTGTTCAGGAAGTTGTTTTTGTTTAATTGGATTTTGTAGGGATAAAAGTTCAAATCTCTTTGAATGATTTGACTGATAGTTGCATAGGACATATTTAAATTTCTTCGGCACGAAAATACTTGATTATCTTGATACATCGTGGAAATCAAATTAATATTTTTTCGAGTTCTTGCAGATTTTTTTCCTTCACTTCTATCCTTGTTCAAATTGAGCACAGTTCCTTCATTATTAAATTCGCACATTGGGCTACTTGGTTAGTTTAGCTGGAGATGATATGCCAGAAGAAGCTTCTGAAAATAACTGAGACACTTGTTTGCAGCTTCTTGTTTTAATGTAGCTATTCATGATAAAAATTTGCTATTCCTTTGTTAGTTGCATCTTGGAGGGATTGGGTTAATTTTTCTAGAAATTACAGAGCAGATTACCTTGTATTTTAGAAAATAACCGTTTCATGGTTACAGCTAAGGAGGTGATGCAAACTAATTTTTGCGTCCAATGAGACTCAGCATGTTAAAATCGGTTCACTATTTTCCATTTCATTAGGATTTAAAACTGAGGTGTACGACCAGTAGTAAGGTCTTTTGCTACACATATTTCTACATTAAGGGGTGGTCTGGACTTGAAGCCCTTTTTCAGGCCTTATTATCTTTGATACAAGAATTATTTATCCGGATGACTTAATTTACGGAGACTTTCAACATCCTTCATCCATTACAGAAGGATGAACCGAGCTGGAAAAAATGACGCACGTGAAAGTCATCCCTATATTCATTCATACACTCTCATGGCTGATCTAGAGGACTTCTGCAGCCACACTTGGGTTATAAAGGTATTAATCAATCAATTTGGGATACGAAAGGATGGGTTTAGTTGGTTACGGTCAGAGCGCAGTTATTTAACCCTGATTCGAAAACGCCTTAAGTAGGAGAACAAAGGCCTTGATATACAAGTAAGAGTAGATACTTTTCCCCTCATATAGCAATGAGAAATTCAAATTGTGAAATTGAATTACAATAATTAACGAAGCCTGAAAACACTTCTTTTGGAAACGTGATAGCTATAAAAGTCAATTTTTTCACAGCGCAGACAGGGTAATAAATAAAAAAAAACATCCAACAAATTATATAGCATGACTCGCATGTTGGTCATTTTCTCACAAATAGTAATACATTCTATAGCAATTATAAACGAGATAATTCCGAGCAGCCTGGTCGTCGGGTAGTGAAGCTCACCTAATTTAAAAAAGAACAGAAAACATCTCCTTGTTGCAGGAGAGCAGTCAATGGGAAGAACTTTTTACGACAAACATTAGCTAATAATAAATGTCAGTAGTTGTTCTCGTAACATAGCAAAGTTTATAACATTTTCTTTGCATGGAAGATCATCATTTTACAAAAATTAAAAAATTCTGTTGAACAATGACTTGAAGTTTTGAGTGCGAAAATTTAACATAAAAATAAGATACTTCGGAACAATGACTTCAATAATGCTTCTGATGCGAAGAAAAACACGAACGTAAGATTAAAACGAGGGCGAATGCTATCCCTGTATGAGACAGTCATTTAAAGCATTCACATCAGCACATGCTCATTTTTCAATTTGAAATAACTTTTCAATAGTGATATAGAAGCATTAATTCATCTAGACATATCGGTTAGACAACAAAATCTATTCAGCATAATAATTTACATGTAATGGTTTAATAAGCCAAAACCTATTGCTTCCTTTACGTGAATTCTTCTAGTAGTTCCAATTATTGGTGTTCCCTACAAGCGCCCGAGATGTGCTGAAATCTACCGTACCGTAAAAATGTCAGCTCCATCCAAAGAATTGCAAAATTTAAATTCTAAAACCTTTAGACGTAGTTTAATCTTTAACTTGAACGCGAAAAAGGCAGTCCTGATGCTTTATGATCACATCTTAGGGACAACATTAAAACGAGTTTTCAACTACAGTGCTTTCATGACAACCATTTAACACCAGTTCCTTGCTGAAAATCGTTACTGTACTAGATTAAATCGTGGTTTACGGTATGTGTAAAAACAAATGAAAAAATCATACCTCCCGAGCCTCGACGAAAGTGTTCCCAAGAGAGGAAAGAGAAACGTGCAATTTAGTACGGAATTAAGGGAACGGAAAATCTACGTATTAGTTGCGTGCTCTCACCCTGTGCTTAGAAACAACAAGATAGAAAAAAGCTTATACAACAAAATTAAAGTGCTACAGAGCAGGAAAGGAATAGGTGTTAAAAAGACAACAGTGAACCGATAAAAGACAGTCCGTAACAAGACACGTACGAGCCTATTTGAACAGAAAGTTGGCCTACCTTTAGGTCAGGACCTCCCATCTTCCTCCTGAGAGAGATGCATTTTCACAATGGCTGATCTCTTATGATTGATCGTGCACTGCGTTTTTGTTCGATTGCAAAATTTTGTAAAAAAAATTTCAGCACCTCAGAAATGACCAAAGCAGGATATCTTTTGAAACTCTCAACGAAAATGTCAAGCATGTCGAACCCACATAGTTCGACCTTGGACGCACGCTATCAGGGGTGTGAGCCCGTTCCGTTCGAACAGCTATTTTTAGAATGACAGGAAGCAAATAAGGTAATATTTCAGTTCCATTCACAAAATGGTCCGTTCAGGTTTTACTCCACTATTAGGAATAGGCTCATTTATTTGAGTATTAGCATCGTAAAATTTACAAAGAAAAATCGGCCCTGAATGATTAAAAAGAAGAGCCAACGATACCATTCGAATCAAAATTGAGTTCCTGCAGTCACTCTTAAATACATCTGCAGGAGTCTAATTTACCGGTCTTGACATCTGAGACTACTTTTCCCTGAAAAAAATCAGGACCTCGAGAGCAGGAGAGATCCTTAACAGCTGGAAAACTATCGTGCTCGAAAATAAGGGTGAACTATATAAATTAGTGGGTTAATTGCAAACAATGATATTCATTCTAGACGGATAGAGTGAATATTTCTCTCAAATTCTATTTGTGCTCTGAAATCACCATTTATTTGTTAAGTGTCGGTGACTTGAAAGAAAATAATTATTTTTGTGCTCACTTCTTCACCGATACCATCGTCTCTGCCGTCAGATTACATAAAGGTATACTTTCTATTACACTGTCGAGGTATGCAATTGATCAAAAGTTCATTTCACAATTTATTTCTATTGTAATTAATTATTGCTTTCGTATGTTGTGATAAATTTCTATGTAATTGATTTTAGAAATTTTTTCCAACAACAATCTAGATCAGTGGATTTCACAGATGCTTCATGACTCCAGACAATATTAAATTTCATTTACGGACGAATTCTAATATTTTGTTCAAATTTATATGAATAGCGAGTAATTTTGGAGAACACACCAACTATATACAATGTTTTTATAAATTAAAAACAGTATTTTGGGCAATATTGAAGGCGTATTTGTTGTTAAATCGACAAGTAATGACTGAAAAACCGCAAACAGCCCTAAGAAATAGTACTAAAATTTTTGGTACCTCTTTGTGTAAAGATACAGAATTAGTGCGAAAAATGTTAGAGAGAAAAAGTTCCAAGCTGAGTTAGTGACTCGATGATGCTGGACTGCGAGATTTAGATTGAACTCAGAAACGAATATTTTGCGTAATATATCCGACGATTACATAGGTTCGAAAATGAAAGATGAAGAAAGAAAAAACAGGTTTATTTAAAAAGAAAACATAGATAAAAAGTTTACATTCCAGCAGCATTGAATGCAAGCAAATGAACAAACCAAAAACTTATTCTACATAATATTATTTACTACAAATAATTAGAAATGCTCTCCACATGCCTTTCTTAGGTCTCAAGAGGCTGCAAAAATGCAATAGTATACGTTCTAACTTCTACAATTTATTATCATGCATAAATAGAGTAAAATTTACAAGATCAACAGAGAAATATTCAGAAAGTTAAATTTTTAAATGCTGCAGTGCAAAACAGTAGAAAGCTCAACTAATCCCATTTTAGACCATAAGATCAGAAAGCGATACCCACAGCGTCTAGGTGAACGATGAAAAGAGCAGAAGCTTAAAAATGAAGCTAATAATACATGCTGCGTGAGATCTGATTCCAACATGCAAGCTAAAAGTAAAAATGCTGGTTATTCCGGCCCGTATACCAAGAAGCGACGAGCATTTTCGCGCAGTGAATTTTAGGCCACTCTAGAAAAAACTGATTGCTCTTTCTCGCCAATTTGTGACGATCAGCAATTGCCTTCATGCGTGTGCCTTGAGTAAGACATGCGAGTGAGCTATGAATCACCGAAGCTAACCAATACAACTGCCAGAACGACCTCGATCTATTGTTGCGCTGCACGAATATGTAAAAGAATGTGCGCAATATGCAAATAATTTAACAAATATATGAAGCTCATAAAATATATAAAGTTTCACGATCAGTAGCAAGTTGGTCTACACTGTGATCGGTCATATAAACTCAAAAAACTATGTAAATCTTGGTCATTTTTTGAAAGAACGTTGTATCATAAGTATCGTAAATTGAGCCTATGTTTAAGAGAGTTCAAAATAAATGAATATATATTTATAAACATATAAATAAAGACCTAATTCAAGAAGTATTTCCTCGTGATATCAAACGTTTAACTTTTCATCAAGTCTAAAATAAACTCTACCGAACATAATACTTGTGAAAGCGTAAAATTATTTCCATTAAATGTTTTACCAGTACCAAGAGGCAGTGGACGCTTTCTTCCTCGCTATTTGCTCACAATCTTTATTGTTACCGCCTGTTCCTTCCTTAGTTACAACACGATAAAAGATATAAGAGCTACAGCTTGAAATGAAAAGGAGTTGGTCAAATGCTGGCTAAAACTCATAAATGCTTCAGGACCACAATGAGTATCTGACAGAGATCAAACTTTTTGGCATACGTAAGTAGCGAGAGCAACAATCTTTCACAGTACAATATCAAAATTTCCCAACAGTTTCGCAGGACGGAGACGAGACTTCAAAGCTTAATAGGTTACAGAAAGAAATTAAACTGAGTGGCAAAGTTATTTGGAAAAATGCCATCAAGTGGTATTGAAAATACGCCATTTGACTGAACATGAAAAAATATTTGTTCCACAATAGTTTTGCCCATTCAAATCTTCATGAATAAATGTTACAGGAAACTGAAAATTCCCAATCTCAACTATACAATTTATGAGCGCCTTTACACAGGTTTAGTATTGCTTCATGCCACTATGTAAACAATCAAAAACGACTAATCTTTTATGGGGCACAAGATTCAGTGAGAAGTTAAATGCTTTTACGAGGTCAAAAAGTAACTTGGACCATTGCACTAGGCATCACTCCATGAAAATTCAGATAGTGAATACTACTATTTACTAGAGATATCAAATCGAGGAATGATCACAGAGAAAAAGTATTTAGAAGTATTAAATTAAACACATAAAAACAGATGTATATTTACAGTGAACCCGTTTAACTTCTTCACAAATCATGCATGAAATATCAGGCACTAAGTGACTGTCAAGATAGAAGAACCCAAAATCTTTCAAGCAAAAATATCAATGTCCTTCAATTTTTATTCAAGACAAATCCGAGTACGAGTGCTCAAACAGCAGGAAAAAGTCGTCGAGTTGGAAGACGTGAGCATGCAGCATAAGCAAGAAGTAGAAGAGACGAACCGAGCGCCTGAAGGGGCATAACAGAGTCATTTTGTGTACCTGTCCGTCCGATCTGCGTTCAAGGTAGGCGAGGCCGCGGTTGACGAGCGTCGTATCGGCTTCCGATGGAGGCGGCGGAGGCGCGGCGAGGATTTCCCGGCGTCGCACATCCACGCGCACCGAAGCCACCGCAGAATCCGGGATGGGCCCGTCGGCTCGACCTCGGGTGTCACTCACTGACACTTCAAAATGGTCAGAAGACGAGTACGAGTCGTCGTGGAAGTAGCTCAATCTGCCGTCCCTTACATCGTCCATCGTGAACTCCTGTGCGCAAGACATGTATGCATGAACACAAGATTAAGACGAAAATTTAAAGCAGAAATGAAGCAACATGGATACATAACCAAATTCAGGGCTTCATCAGGTTATTCGAATTAGAAGTTTCTACAGTTTTTTGACAAGTTTTGCGAAATGTATATATAAAAATATTATGAGATTATTGAGCCGAAAGATAGATAGACAATAAGAACTCGAAAAATAAAAGTAATTTTTGTATTCATAAATGGTCCTGCTCTTGAAAGTGGAAAAGTTTTGGTCTAGACTCGATAATCCTGACCGTGACTCGGTTCCACTGATCAGGATTGCCGTTGCGAATCTTGAGGTGTCCATGAACAGGAGGAGTCATCACTCGGAAGACGATTTTATCGTCCGGGGTGTCCAAATCGGTAGCCTCCAAGTGATCTGGGTTTATAACTGCCGATTCTCCCTGAGCAACTCGCACAGGTGTTCGAACAGTAACATTCGGATCTTGGTCGTCCACAGGCGAGATTAAGATTGGTAGGACTTGGCTCTCAGTCTCATGTTTCCTGCTCAGCAAAACCACAAACATTTTTAATGTTTTCCAATCTATATTCAGTCTGATAATTTGATATATCTGAAGTAATTTGTATACAAATCTCTATAGTGATTTATAGAATTTGAAAGTTGAAGTTGTTTTGTTGCATTTTGTGACATTCTAAAAAATTCATTGAAGAACTCGTTTAAAAATCATAGAAAATTATCAAAAATAAACAAAAATTTTCGCTGAATTTCATATGAAATGCAAAGGTGAGTTTACTAAGAATAGTAACATTGATCTCACCCGTCAGTGACGGTGAATGAGATAAAGTCTTCACGCGCTTCAATTGAGCTATTCTGGATGAACACGAGACGGCCTGCGTTGATGTCGCGTTGAGTCCACGAGCTGGCGGCAGCGTTGGCTTCTCCCAGAAGCACGAGAGAGCCTTTACTTGGTCCCTTAAGAAGCTGACGAAAAAAATCATACTAAGCTTTGATGCAAATGTAATAGAAAATTTCAACCGATTGAAAAAAATAAGAAGCAAATTACGGTAAATGAACATCACATAGGACATTGTTTTCGATTGCGGTGCGGGGAAAGCATAAAATGAACGACTAGTAATATTTTACGATTGAATTATATTCGTGTCGTTACTACCTAAATTATCATAAAAGTTGGGGCTACTGACATAACATCACAACCAAATTTTAATAGAGAATTGGCTAAAATAAGATATACTAGAGATCTACCACTGACCTTATAGACAACGTTAGTTTGTGGCGACCCTTCTTTCTGCCATTCCAAGCTGCTTCGTGTGATGGCGGTTCTTGAGTTTTCTTCGACTAGCAGGCTCTCAAATGAGACAGGCTGGGGAAGAGCATCATCAGGCAAGACCTGGACTTTAATTCTCTGCTGCAACAAGCTCTCAACCCGCACGGCGTCGTCCCCGGCCACCACGTGGATGTCCAAGAGGAACTCGTCGGGGGCTACGCCACCCCTGGCGTTGTGTTTGTACCTGAGACCAAATCAACTAGAGTTGTAGTCCGGAAAAGCTTTGAAATAGAAATAGCAGTGATGCAGTTTTACATATCAGTCGTTTAATTGCATTTGAAATTTAAAACATGAATTTTGCATTGACAGTACAAATTTAAACCCAATTTATTTATTTATTTAAACCCAATCTTCAAGCGAAAGAGAAAATATAGGCCACTTCATAAATTTGACCTGTTAAGAGTAATAAATCAAAACGTAGGCACTGCGTTGGTCGCTAGCAAAGAGATTTACTAAAATTAAAATAACAAACTATGTACATACATATGGACCACCGTAATTTTCAAGCTCTGTTTCATTTGATGACTATTTCATCACGAACAAACGAATACTTGAACAGTTCTGCTGGACATCATCGACGAAGTGTGGTTATTCGCTAAAAGTTTTAAAATACTTGAATTTGAATACTTTCACCACTGAAATTTTGAAGCTACTTTATAACTAGTTTTTTGACCTCACTAAGAAACCGACGTCAACATACAGTATATGAATACTAATTTTCAGCAAAGCAACCAAATTAACATTTTCAAAACTGGTCAATTATTACGAGTAGTTATTGATTTAAAATGAAAGAGAGGTATGGTTAGAGATGATCGTGTTCCATGACACCGAAAGAGCAATTGCTTCTGGCTATTTTTGATGAAAATGATTGCATATTTACAAATAATACACTGCAGTTGAATATGTTTGTACCATAATAATGTGTGACCGAGGCATTTCTTACGTTGACCACATTACTGAAAGCGCCAAGCTAAGAAGTAGTCTGGCCGCAGCGGCAGCAAAATTTGGGCTGGGGGTCGGTCAGTCAGAGTCTTAGAGAGAGCGAGGCAGGGTGCAGACCTGTTTTCTTGTGTGCCGCGCAGGCTAATGCGTGGATTGTTGCCCCTATATGCTCTACTCGTACGCCCTGTTTTCTGAGCAACACGTGCAGTTGTCAGTTTTGACAGTGTTGTCAGCACTTGCGCTTGCGGGCTGCCTCGTTAGCTGTAATTGTGCTGTAAGCTCGTGTGTTTACGCTACCTGAGTCGAGGACTTTCCTAGTCTCAAGTCGTCTAACTTTACAGTGCGTTTTTGCCAGTTTCATCTTGTAAACAATCTTTTTAAAACTGTTTGTCAATAAATGTGAACTTTTAATCGCATTGCAAATGCTAGTTAATAAAGTGCAATTCCTTCGGTTAATTTAACCACGTTTTTAATAAATTATCAAACTACCGGAACTGTTATTAATATTGGCCTTTCAACTGCATGGAAAAGCGGTAATTTCCGTAGAAAAGAAAAGAATTATGACTTAGAAACAATTTATTGGACGACCATCACAGTCCATTGTGAATCGCCTGCCGGCAAATTTATAGTGGTCAGAAGTCCTGAAGTCGTAGTTTATCGACCACAAACTTGGTGTCAGAAGTATGGGATTGTCGAGCTAATTGGACTGTGATTCGTTGTTTCCTGTGTTTCTCCTAAGTGCAGTGCAGTGATCTGTGGCAGAAAATTTAGTGTTCGTAAATCGCGTTTTAACTTCAGTGAACTATTAATTTGGTAACGAAAGTGAACATTTTTCAACTGAACTTTAAAAATTCAAGATGCCTAGTTCAGGAGCTGCTGGTTCTTCAGCGTCGGACCGCAGTGGAAGTGGCGGTGAGCGTAATTCATCGGATATGGGATTTGTGATGGGTCGTTTAGCGGATGCTATTTCTAATATGAATAGGCGTGTTCAGCCGCCTCCTCCACCTTTCGATCCTTCTTCTCAATCGTGTGACATCAGGGAATTTTTCAGGATTTTCGAAGTGTATGCGTTGCATACGTACGGTCCTGAGGAGACTAACAGTGATGCGTGGCTCATTTCCTTGCGTGCGTTACTGATGGGTAGTGCTCAGTCTGCGTTGAGTGCCATGGGTGCAAGCCGGTTAGGTTATCAGAATGTGAAGAAGAACTTGATCTCTTTGTTTACTCCTCGAGATGTTTTCGACACTGCAAGAATCTCAGCCTTCATGTCTTCACAACGAGTTCCAGGAGAGTCGTTTCTCATCTACGCCATGAGACTAACAGGTCTTGCAGCATCAGCGTTCGGATCCATTCCTGAAAGAGACAAAATGATCATGAGTAAGTTATTAGAATCACTACCTATCGATATTAAAGCTCAAGTTAATATGCAAATGTCAAACCGGGAAAATCCTTCCCTTGATACTATGGTGCAAATAATTTCTGCTTTAGAACCATTTTCTGTGAAATCTATGCCTGTGCAAGCAATTGCTATTCAACCGAGTTCTGATGAGTTTGTTTCCGCGTCGAGTAAAGATTCAGTTAGATATCCTAACTTGAGAGAATTCGTTACTGTGCCTCAAACTAAAAGGTGTTTTTCTTGTAATGACCCCGGGCATTTTGCGAGAAATTGTCCAAAGAGAAGGCAGTCTTACTCAGATCGTGTTCCCAGAACTAGAGACGGTGAAATAACGTGTCAATTCTGTAACGGTAAAGGGCATGTTCTGGCTCAGTGTAGACAGTTTAAGCGAGAATTTGGTGCTTGTAGTTGGTGTGGCGAGACGGATCATAAGTCTTTTAGCTGTAAAAGTAAGCCAATGTTAAACGAAAGTTCGGCAGTAGCGAGTCAGGAACCAATTGTGAACAGTTCTAACCCGGCAAATGTAAATCTTTTGATGAAAACTAAACCTTCCGCTGAAAGTAGTTGCTATTATTTGGCAGTAAAAATCAATGGGACTGTTTTCGACGCGCTGATTGATAATGGGGCATCTGTATCTGTCATTTCCGAAGACTGTGTTCAAAAGTTGAGAATTAGCTCCCCAGTAAATTGTCCAGTAAAAAGCAAATTACAGGGATTTGGCTTGTCCACGATCAATGTGATAGGAGAAATAAAAGTAAGAATAGAGATTGAAGAGCTCCTCTCTGATCACACCCTTTTAGTTGTACCATCTAATGTGACAAACCAGAAATTAATTTTAGGGTTAGATTATCTAGAGCGGCATTTCATGATTGTTGATACTGTGCGACGTGAATTGTGCTATTCTCCTCCGAATGAGCCTTCTTACCCAGTAAAATTGAAAACTAAGCCGGGTCTGCAAATGCAATGTGTTGTATCGAACTTGAACAAAATTGTCATTCCAGCTAATCACAGACAACTAGTGAAAGTGAAAGTGTCAGACGTAACTATTCCGGATGATACGTGTGGTTACTTGCAGCCAGTCAACGTAGTGTCGGAAGAAAATTTAGACATTCAAATGGCTTATTCGCTAGGATGTGTTCGAAATGGCCATGTGATAGTGGAAATGATGAATTTAAACCCGTGCCGTGCAGTAGTAAAACCGAAGACGAAAGTCGGTATTTTTGTGGTAACTGATTATGATGATGAAATTAACAGTGTGAGTAGTGTTGTTGATGAATGCACAGACGTGGCTGAAATGTTCGATTTTTCAGCAACCGATTTGACAAATGCGCAGATAACGGAAGTTAAAGCTATGTTAAATAAGAACAGCAAAGCCATTTCTAAGCATGAGTACGATCTAGGATGCACCTCTACTACTAAACATGTCATTGATGTACAGGGCCATGATCCTGATAAGCAACGCTATAGGCGATTTCAAGGTCCGTTAAGACACGAAGTCGAGCTAGAGTTACAAAAATTAGAAAAGCGTGGTATAATCGAAAAATCATCTTCTCCTTGGTCTTCCCCTTTGGTGCCAATCCGAAAGCGCGACGGTACTTTACGACTGTGCGTAGATTACAGACGCTTGAATGCGGTCACAAAGCCCGATTCTTTCCCATTACCTAATTTAATTGATGCTTTATCAAATTTGCAAGGGTCACAATATTTCAGTACGTTTGATCTCATGAAAGGTTTCCATCAAATCGAAGTAGACGAACAAAGTAGGGAGTATACTGCGTTCTCAACGGGTGATTCACATTGGCAGTGGACTAGAATGCCTATGGGAACTATAAATTCGCCAGCTTCTTTTATGAGACTCATGTCGCTAGTATTAGCGGGAATTCCGTGGAGCATAGCGATTACGTATATCGACGACATTATTGTAACAGGTCGAAATTTTAGTGAACATGTGACAAACTGTGATTTAGTGTTGTCCAGATTTGCGCAGCATAGATTGAAGATCAAACCCGAGAAGTGCGAGCTCTTCCGACGTGAGGTGACGTATTTGGGTCATAAAGTCAGTCGTGATGGAATTCTACCCGACGGAGCAAATATCGAGGCGATCTTAAAGTATCCTCAGCCTAAGACGCAACGGCAAGTGCGCAGATTTATCGGTATGTGTAACTTTTTCCGTAGACACATCCCTAATGCCAGCACGATCATGAAACCATTGAATGAACTACTCTCCCAAAATAAGTTAGTTTGGACGGAAGAATGCTCTCAGTCTTTTTACAAATTAAAAGAAATTCTAGCAAATCCACCTCTTTTAAGCTACCCCGATTTTTCAGAGAATGCTGCTCCGTTAATAATTACTGTGGACGCCAGTGGAGTAGGAGCGGGTGCCGTGCTCACGCAAGAGCAAAGTTCCCAAGAGAAAGTTATAGCTTATGCTAGCACAACTTTTAACAAAGTTGAATCTTATTACAGCGCGACAGAACGAGAATTAACTGGATTACGATGGGCAGTACGAACATTTAGACCTTTTATCTACGGCAAAAAGTACATTATCAGAACTGATCACAGAGCATTAATTTATTTGAACAATATGAAAAGTGTGGACGCCAGGTTAATGAGAACTTACGAAGAACTGCATTGTGGACACTACGAAATTCAATTTGTAGCAGGAAAAGACAATGTTGTTGCAGATGCGTTGTCTCGAGTTGTGGAATTTCCTATTAGCAGTGAGGATGTGGACAAGAACTATTGCGTCTCTTTGCACGGGCACAAGGTAAAATTAATTCCTGGTGGCCCAGATTCACTTTTTCAAGCGCTTTCGCTAGGATTGTGTGACAGTTTAGATGAACATGTTACTATTCGCGAAGAGACTGTGGACTTAGTTTTAAAGAACCCTCGTGCATTAGGACTTTCTTTTGACAAGAGTACGATTAGGAAGCTGAAAATTATGAGACAAAGTGGTGTTCTACCAGAGTGGTTTTTGTTGGACGCTTTCGTGAAAAGATTTAAAGTGAATGTGAGTGTTCATGAAGACGGCATTGGTGTTGTTAAATTTGAATGTTCTCCCAGGGATCCTACCATTCATTTACAAAGTTTACGTGGTGTGCACTTCAATTTACTTCTACCAGACGGAGAGACTATAAATGAAATATTAATTCAGCATATAAACACTATTATCAAATCAAATGATGACTTACCTGTGCATGAAGTTCAGCCTTCCCAGGTGCTGTACCAGCTTGAGGACGATGGGAAAGCAGAGGCTGCAGTGACGCCGTCTGCGCGAATTTCTTGCAAAAAGAAACCTCAGGATTCTGCAAATTCTAAACAAGCTCCTGTTTCGACAAATAAAAAGGAGGTAATTATTGATCAAACATCTCTGCACATTTCTACAGAAGAACTTCAAAAACTACAAGAAGCGGATCCTCTCATTTCGTTGCTCATGAAATTAATAAAGCAACAAACTTCAGAACCTGAAATTAAGAAGAGATTATCAACATTTAAAAACGGACGAACTTTTCTAAAATACTTCGACACGTTGGTGGTGAATGAAGATGTGCTGTATGGAGGCATTCACCGCGTGCCGGTGATCCCTGCTCGAAATCTTCCAAGCATGGTTAGAGAGTTCCATAAAAAATCAGGACACATTGGTCGCGATAAAACGGTAGCGGCAATGTTACGACATTTCTTCAGTCCGAGACTCCCACCAATCGTTGCTTACGTTGTCAGAGAATGTAACATCTGTCAAAGGTTCAAGGGTAAAGCAAAAGGTGGAGCGCCGCAATATCGACGTATGCCGAAAGCTCCGTACGAAGAATACGCAGTGGATCTCTTGGAACTTCCTCCAGGGCGAGGCAATGCGAAGTATTTGTTGGTTGGCATCGATCTCTACACGAAGTTTGCCAATGCAGTCGTGATTAGAAACAAGAAGTCAGCGACAGTTGCCAGAGCTTTGGAGAACTCCGTTTTTAGCACCCTGGTGAAGCTTCCGGAGACGGTAATCTCGGACAACGGTCTCGAGTTCCGAGGGCGACCCTTCATTTCGATGTTGAGAAGGCACGGAGTTAAACATTTTAGAACAGTGCCGTATTCTCCGCAGTGCAACGGTGCTGTAGAAAGGCTTAACGCAACCCTTAAGAATTTACTAGCTACAGCGTGTGAAGAGAACAAGACGACATGGACAGATCAACTTACAAGAGTTTTAATTATATATAATAATACGCGTCATTCAGAGACTGGTCATGCTCCAGCCGATTTTTTCAATGAGATTGCAAATAAACTACCTATTCCTTTGTCGCAGCCTTATTGGCGTTTTCCTCATAAGAATTTTAAGCCATACGAAATCGGTCAAAAAGTTGCGAAGAAACTACCTCATTTACCTTCAAGTAATAAATTCTCACCAAAGTTTGACGGTCCGTTCATAATCGAAAAGGTTGACAAAAATGGCGTTACTTATAAAATAAAGAAGCTCGATGGTTTTAATTCACAAACGGCTCATTTTAATCAACTTAAACCTTGGTACGGCGAAGAAGACGACGGCACAGTTTTGGGTGCAGACACTCGACATGAGCAGCAGATACGAGACAAACGCAGCAGGCGACGGCTTCAAAAGACGAGCGAGATGGTGGCACAAACCCCGGTTTTACCAGATGAGCGAAGTTCGTTCCCAGACTTCACGATGATAGGCGGTGTGGGCTTGTCTCTGTCGAAGTTGGCTGACAAGATTTGTGAAGCAACAGAGGAGCAGCAACGAGCGACTCAGGCTGTCGCAGCTTCACCAACAGACGAAGAATTGAGTCAGACGGACGAGCAACAGAGCTTGGAATGGGAGAACTTGAGCGATGAAACAAGCGAAGTTCCAGCCATGGATGGTTCAAGACTCGATGGCGAGACAGTAGCTCCAGCTCCAGCCCAGTTGAAGCCTCGACGTGACTCTGAGAAAAATAGTCAGTGCTCATCGCAGCATTGGACGAGATTTTCGGCAAAAAATGCAGCGGAAGCGTTAGTCGGAGCACTTGCTTTGAACAGCGCGAGGCAAGAGTTTCCTTGTTTCGGTGCCGACTCTGCGTTCAAGTTCGATGTGAAGAAAACTTATCGTGGGTCGACGGGCGACTTCCAGCTTCCAGAAGATATCCGTGACTTCGAGCGAGTTTCTATCTCGGATGGGCCGAACCTTTCCGACCATATTCGTTGCGAGATGAATTCAGAGTCTTCTCGATTCGATTCAGATAGCGATTGTTGAATAGTTTCTAAATTTTAACTCGTTGATTGAATAAATTATCCTTCCTGTGTGTAATAAAGCGTAATAAAAATAGTATTAGCATAATAATAAAATTTTGCATAATAAGACTGTTTTAGATCAAAGTATATTTTGTTACCTATCTATACTATTGTCTTGTGTTTTAAATATGTTATATTGTAAGGTAACAGACCTCCCGCCTTAAATTTGTTGTTAGATGGCGTTGGGGGGTGTGACCGAGGCATTTCTTACGTTGACCACATTACTGAAAGCGCCAAGCTAAGAAGTAGTCTGGCCGCAGCGGCAGCAAAATTTGGGCTGGGGGTCGGTCAGTCAGAGTCTTAGAGAGAGCGAGGCAGGGTGCAGACCTGTTTTCTTGTGTGCCGCGCAGGCTAATGCGTGGATTGTTGCCCCTATATGCTCTACTCGTACGCCCTGTTTTCTGAGCAACACGTGCAGTTGTCAGTTTTGACAGTGTTGTCAGCACTTGCGCTTGCGGGCTGCCTCGTTAGCTGTAATTGTGCTGTAAGCTCGTGTGTTTACGCTACCTGAGTCGAGGACTTTCCTAGTCTCAAGTCGTCTAACTTTACAGTGCGTTTTTGCCAGTTTCATCTTGTAAACAATCTTTTTAAAACTGTTTGTCAATAAATGTGAACTTTTAATCGCATTGCAAATGCTAGTTAATAAAGTGCAATTCCTTCGGTTAATTTAACCACGTTTTTAATAAATTATCAAACTACCGGAACTGTTATTAATATTGGCCTTTCAACTGCATGGAAAAGCGGTAATTTCCGTAGAAAAGGAAAGAATAAAGACTTGGAAATAATTTATTGAACATCACAGTCCATTGTGTATCGCCTGTCGGCAAATTTATAGTGGTCAGGAATCCTGAAGTCGTAGTTTATCGGCCACAAATGAAATTACTTGTCGAGCAAAACTGTGTTTTATCATTCATTGCACTAGTTCTACACAACCATGTGTACAAGTGTTCTTTTATTTGTTCTACCTACTGTATTGAAATATTCTCTGAAAAATCTTGACACAGATTTAAAACAATAAAACTATGGGGAATCATTGTTTACTACCCCATTTCTCCATTTAAAGCATTTGTACACCACTTTAATTCATATGACAAACCTTTGAACATATATGCAGCGGGAAGACGTTGCTCACCTGATGAGACTATCATCGAGATGTTTCTGCAGGAACTCATCCCCTGATCTGAGAGGCCTCCATCCCTGAGAGTCAGGGAAATATTTCTCGAGGGCTCCTCTGAGCGGAGCTTCGCCGATAACAAACTCGACGGCATCCGATGGCAGCCCGTCTACAACTGCCAAAAGCTGTTGACCAGAAATTACGGACGAATGGCCTTCGGTAACAGACAGAGTCTGCTTCCGCAACAGACGAGGGACTAGGACTTTAGGAGACACACCTTCAGATGATTCCAGCTCAGTCTCGTCCAGAATCAGAAGCTCGAGTTCCCCTCCCGACTCTTGCACGCCGTCGCTTACCTGCACAACGTTGTCGTTATGTTGTACTCATCGAAACTGTCATTAGGGCATCGCAACGTTTGAGTTCTAGTAATTTTAAATCCGGTTATTTTAGCAAGATATAAAATGCAATGATATCAAAATAACTTTCAAAATTATCATTGTGTTACAGTAAAATCATCAAAACTGTTAAAAGGATATCAAGATACTTAAGGGTTAATAGTTATTTCTAATTCATTTACTCTTGTCAGCAATGACGATGTATTCGTTTCAAAATACTTTGAAAACCAAGTCAGTGTAGTAATGGTTTTATCGTTATATTCTTCACGTCAAAGCTGGCACAAAGATATCGCAATATTTGGTCGCTAGTTTTTTAAGGGACAGCTAATTCAAGCAAAAATTAAACATTTAATTACCACAATTTTTTTTAAAACTCTAGTCAAACCTTCAATTCAATCGAGTCCCGTTCTGTGGCGGAACCGTCATGCTCGTACAGCAGTCGGCCGATGGACACATCTTCTAGAGTGATGAGCTGACCGGTCTGTAGAGCAACGCTATCTTTCACGCCGCCTGACGGGTCTTGGTTTAGGTACAGCACGCCTGTTGTAACAAGTGAGTACATGTTCTCTCAATTGTGCTCCATCTCTGGAAATGATGATGTCCAGAAAACGAATTGGTTCTTTCTCCAGTTAAATCGTAGTGGTTTAGAATCCTCATTTAGAGCAAGTTTTTTGATACTGGATGATGACTAACTTCAATAACTAAATATTAATAATAATCATAAAAGTAAAAAACAAACTTGTTCCGCTGAAAAGTCTCATCATAATCTCATGATTCATTTGAAGCTTACGTACCTGAATAGGCTCTCTAAAAGACTACACCCATTTAAGTGAATGCAAAAAGAGTACATTTCCTTTACCTCTTTTTAGATAAACAATACATTGCAGTCTAAGGCGATTCACGAAAAGAAATTGCCGCATGTCATTATGGATAAGATTTATGTCAAGACTTTTGTAGGGTCAGTGGTCATGGGAGCGCATATTGCAGACAGTACAAAATTAGATGAACTGTGTGGCTCTACTTGGCTACTCCTAAGCAAATAGTTGCATGTAAAAACACAAACAGAGCGACTACCAAGGGTATTGAACTGTTCAATCTAACTCGCTTTGATTTCACTTTAAACAAATATGAGCAACAGGACCAGATTTTGAAGAAATAATTGGAAGGCAAAGCAATTCATTAAGTGGCGGCTGAACTCGGCACACTCACCGTGCTGAGGCAGCCTGGACACCGTGATGCTGAGGCTGTGCTGAGGAGTGTCATCATCCGAGGCCGTGATGCTGGTGTCCCGCAGCACGGCTGTCTTGCCTCGGCTCACCGTCACGCTCTGCAGCTCCAGCAGCGGCCTCTCGTCGTCGCTCGGCTGTCACAAGTACAGTATTCAAATAGTGAAAGAGTGGGAGTTGCGCGAGAAGTTCAGCGGCCCCGAATTGAAATTTTTCAAGGAGTACAAAAATGCTAGAAAGAAAGCAGGGTGGAACAGTTCAATAGTTCTAAATAGCAAGTCATTCACGAAGTGCGACATTTTCAGAACTGACATTATTCAAGAAGTTTGACAGTTCCGGAACGGAAGTTATTCATGGAGTTAATCTAAAGATGTTCAATAATTATGGACTGAAATCATTCCAGAAGTTCAATAATTTAATAACGATGTAATTCCTGGGCTAAAATAATTAGAAAATGCAATAAATTGAAGAAGTGAGGCAATTTTAGATTATAAATAACCTCCTATATCCAATTATTCAACAACGGTAAAAAAAATTTAAATTTACCGATTCTAGAGTTGAAATGTTACGAGAACTGAAAGTTTAGAAAACATTGAACCTTATTTTACCACGCAGAATTATATGCATGAATGGAAAATCAAATTTACAGATAAAGAATCGACGACCATAGGGCATTCATTTCAGTCTTTAAAGCTCTAAGAGATCGGAATCCCTTTTCACTGAGAGCTAACCACTCACTGTTATAGAAATGTTCATGCGGAAGCTCTGAGTGTTGCGCTGCCCGTCCGTAACGAAGAATATGATTGCATCCCTACGAGGCTCCTGGTACAGGTGCTGCGACTGCCTGTAGTACAGACTGCCTTCGTGCAGCGCAGACAGAGGGAACTGTGACACGCCGCTCTCTGGGCCTCCTGCTCATCACACACGATTACAATGTAGATAGAACAATTCACAAATTCAACTTTGACTTCTATGTCTTGGGTAGATTTACTTTCCAATGAATAGTTCGTTCTGAGGGGATAGTTTTGGCTCTCGGCTTCTAGGTCAATCCATTTCAAATGAGGTTTTATTTCAATGAAAAATTGATACACGTCATTTTGTGCATTGATTTTTCAAATGTCTTATAACTCACATCAAGACTCGGTGACGGTCACCCTTAGTCGAGCCAGTACCAATTTCAGAAAGCTGGGTCGAGTAGGGAATTAGAGCTAAGGTTTTATTTTCCCCACTGAGTAGAATCACCAGGCTTGCATTTCTGGGAATCGAACCGATGATCATTCATGTAAAAGGTGTGCGCTCTTTACCATTATGGCACTGTGACCAGTATATAAAAGGAGCATTACAATTTTAGAAGATGGAAGTACTCGGTCAAAAGTGGAGTTGAATCGTATGAAAGTTTCTATCATGCCAAACTTAAACAAGAGAGCGATTAACAAAAGCTCTACAATTCTGTGTCCTCGAGCGTTAGGTGAATGCAGGTAAATTTTGAGATTTATCGGTTGTTGTGCCTCTATATGGTAAGATAAGAAGAGGCTGGATAGGAAAACCACAGACAAATGAATGAGAAACTCTCACATCAAGGCGCTTGCTTTTCCAATGTTCAGAGGCTAAATAGTCATGATCTACCTACCCAACTTATCGTAGGTAATGAAGCCGTAGACAGGAGGCACGACCAACATCACACGCAGGCGGGATGGGGGAGTGTCAGCGTCCGTGACCCCCAAAATGCTCGGAGGCAGAGCGACAACTCCTCCTTCTGGAGCAGACAGCTCCCCGATGCTGCTTAGTGTCAGTTCTGGGGGCTGGTTGTCCACTGGTAGTACAGTAATGTTGAGTCTCTGAAATAACAACGTGGTGTTGAGTACAAAAAATTACAGTGTGATTTTAAATGGCTACATATTCGCAGAATTATTATGTTCCCTCTATTAAAGGTGAGATAAAAAGTAATCAGAATGAATATCAATTCTATAAATGAAAATGGAAAAACAATCACTATACTTAAAATACCAGTGAAGTACGTTTTTTTCAGGAGAACATGGAGGGCTGCATAGCAGACATACAATAATGAAACTGAAATATTCCTTAAATTAACAACATCGGTTTATCAATGTAGAAATAGATTAGCAAAAATCGATGCATTTTTTGATAAATAACCAGAAGCGAAAGTTAAATAGCAAAGCCGAAGTTACTAAACTAATCGTTGATCTAAATTCATGGCCACATATAGTGCCAGGTCGAGGTAATTTCACTGCAAGAACACACCTGATCCTTGAGCACATTATTACTGGGATCAGTGACGTTGAAGATGACGACATCGAGCACTTGAATGGGTCCGATGTCGACGTCAGCGGAGAAAATCAATTTGCCCTCCATGATGTCCTGCTGCGTGAACTTGTGGGTGGCGTTTAGTGCTCTAGGCGGCTGGCCGGCGTGCGCCAGCATGAGAGAGCCGTGCGCTGGAGCTGCAGCGAGGGTGTACACCAGCTCTCGGTGGCTCGAGTGCAGGTCGTTGTAGAATATCACTGACGGCGATACCATCGTCGACGATCCTGCAAGCACCCAAAAAAATGGAATGAATTTCCGTTGAATAATGGTTGTTGACTTCGCAGCATGAATGGAAATAGTTATGGGATGAAAAATTTAGGTTGTGATAAGCATTAAAGAATAGTTTGTGTTGCTACCAAACATGTTGCGTAAACATAGCATGCATCAATATGAAGATATACTGTACATTTCAAAAATATGAATAGGTATTACACTAAACTTCTGAACAAAAGTACTGCAGTATGGTGAGCGCTATCATTATCATGCGACTTCCTTACAAAAGGTATTATACATTGAGTTAGATTCATTATTTTATTGTTTACACCAACTGAAAAGCCAAGCCAACTTTTACCGGTGTACTCTATGTGAATTTTCTTCATACCAGTCTCTACTTTTGAGCCTCGCTAAACAAAGTCAACCTAATGCCGCTAATAAAAACTATTACGCTATGCAACAGGTTCTCATAATATTTTTGAGCAGTGAGATCTCGCTTTCAATTATTTCAGGCCATTCCTAAGCGATATGTACGTAAATCGACTAACACAAGTATGATCACACACATGATATTGAACACTATGATTTCTAATCCATCCTTGATCGAATATTTGTCAATTGTCAAGTTGTCACAACATCGTCGCATTCTTCGAAAAGAACAACGCACAATCGCTATTGTTCTGCCCTCTGTCACAATATTATGCAAATTATTTCTTGCCTTCTTCTACTTTGATGGAGAAGGCAGCAGAAGGTGCAGGCTCAGGTCTGAGATTATCTTCGAGCTCCACGACGAAGGATATTTTAGTAACAGCCTCAGAGGCTTGACCCAGCGCGAGTAGTACAGCCGAGTCCGACGTAGAGCTTGAGCCTGAATGTTGGTAGCGAATCCGGGCGTTTCGGACGTCAAGCATAGTCAGACTTACATCTGAAAAGGTAAAATTTAAATCATTACATCTGAGCTTGATTAAAAACTTAGAACGCAAATTGTCGATGATAATATCACTTCGTTTGAATAATTCCAATGCTGGTTGCTCTTATACGTCTGATGTAGACGGTGAATGATGTTTAATATGCATTAGAGTTTAGAAAAGTACAATGAAGGTCAATATCGAAGAGGATCAAAGGCAGACCTTTGGTGAAAGGGACGTCAGCGAGGGAGCCCCCACTGGTGAAGGGGGTGATGATCAGGCGGCCGTGTTGGGGGGCCTCTTGCAGCACAAATAGGACTAAATCATCTTCACTTCCGTCTGATAGCTGGAAAATGCTCGGATCCAGATCCACGCTGCCATGCTGTAAAAGAGTCATTAATTTAAACACAAAATTGTATTTGGTGGAAACGACCTAAGGGTAACTAAATGACTTCTCCCATGTTAATCAACTCTTCGGACCGATGGTGAACTAACTGACTTCTCCCATGTTAATCAACTCTTCGGACCGATGGTGAACTAAATGACTTCTCCCATGTTAATCAACTTTCTCTTCGATTTTAACTTAAAAATCATGCGAGCGTCTTCATTTATGCGTTATACGTATTTTTAGAAAATGTTATGAATTGGGCACCACCTGATTGTAACTTAGCAACAATAGAACGATAAATGGTTATTGAAATCATAAACGCAGTAGAAATTCCATTTCGTTAATCCGACTATTTCAAGGAAGTAGAGAAATTAATTTCCTGAACACTAGGGTAAACATCAAACGATTAGAAAGCTCGTTCAATACTCACGGCAGCAACGACTAGGCTTGGGTTGGGCTCCGCAAAAGAGATTTCTTCGGATACTTTTGGGATGACACGAATGTTGAGCTTGTGTTCAGTTAGACCGTCGAAACCGTGCTCCTCCGTGCCGTCTGAAGCTGAGGGAGGCGTAAAGCTTAGTGAATATCATTGAATTCATGAACCTATATACTCATCTCTATTGTTGCTATAAAATGTGGAAATGTGAAATTTAAGTATACAAATGTATATTTGTCTTTAATCAATCCTAAAATTAACAATAAGACCATATCTTTGAACACAATGAGGTGATATTTCTTGGTGGTTCGTATCCAATTTGATGAAAACTGCACGAGAAGAATAATTTCTTTACTTTTAAATAAGCAATTATTTATTAAAGTTGAATTGCATGATAACGACGAACCTTTAAATTTAAAGCTATATATTTTCTCAGCCGGTCCGATGCTCGCGAAAGGTGGTAAATATATGATCTTGAGATTGTCTACGTCAAATTGGGTGAATTCTCTGAGCTCGAGTCCAGGAGAGTCGATATGAAAAAGAACTCCTTCGTCAGGGCCGAGAGGACGCGTGATCGTATACACGATCTGATGCTTTGAAACCGATGAACTGGGGAACAAGTTGAGCTCGGCTGACGTGAATGTAAGAGCTTGCCCTTCTAGAACCTGTAACAAAGAGGTTTTAGGTTATTTATGAAATAAAGTGCCAACGCACAATATATTCACTAGACGAATCCCGTAAATTTTCAGCCAAGTGTACCTAGAAATTGTCCTACCTACGGGAAAGCTAAATTGAAAACGGTAGCGTGACGATGGTGAGAGTCGTTCATATAACTTACACTCTGCTAACTGCATGGGCACACAACGACCCAGCACACATGTGTAGTTAAGGCATTTAACTAATCTTGTTATACGATGAAATCATGACTGCTAAAAAAATTTAGTGAGTACTCGAAAAATATCAGAGCTATCTTTCAGCTATGAATCACGCCTTCGCAAACGCTAATTCAATGACGAAAGATATCAAAATTTTGTTTTCATGTTTTGTGGAAATATTTGCATATAATTTTCATCTTCCGTAAAGTTAGAGTAGTACTGATAATGTTTATCTCCTCGCGGTCTATTCCAATAAAATATGCATTCTATTTAGCTAATCAGTTTGAATGAAGTCAAAAAGACGTACTTAAAGCTGTAAATTTAGCTGCTTGGGAGATCACTTTAGCACCTTTATATCATCTAGACATGAACAATCATCAACTAACCTCGAATTGAAGTTGATTCTCTGTCTTTGTGTCGTTTGAGATTGTAGGAGCTAAGGGTTCTTCGATGTGTACTACAAAAGTTTGGTCCTTGAGTACGTTAGGAGGTTCTGCTGAGTCAGACACGGAGAACAAAATTACTTCTGAGTAAGCTGCGTCTGTTCCAGGGGCTTCGAAGTCAGTTCCCAATCCGTAAAGTGGTCCGCGGTGGTCGGAGGAATCTGAGAATTGGTAACCTTTGGTGGGCTCGACGATTGGGGCCTTGGAGTCCGACGTGACGTACCAGACGCGCCCTTCGTTCAAGTCTCGCTGTGAGAAACTTAGCGTTGGTCTCAAAAGATGAGATTCGTCCATTTGTATCCAACCGTCGTTGTAGAAGCCCGCAGCAACAGGCGGAAGGGGGATCACCAAAACAAACTCACCTGAATATACAAAACAAAGTTGCAATATGACCTGCTACTTGTTATACGTTTATGGTACTTGAGTCAAAGAAAATTGTAAAGTTTATTCCAGGTGGTAACGCTTTAAGTAAATGTTACGTTTTGTTGTAAATTTTAACTCATATTTTCATTGTTCTTGAACGTCTGCACACAGACCAGGCTAGGAGATAGTCAGAAACACCATTCATGTTGATAGAAAATTAAATAAAAACAGGTAAAAGAGAACAACGCGTTTGTGATTGGTAAGCTGAAAAATTTTTCATTTGCTTACTTTTTCCTCCCTAATATTTAATCAGCTAAAATAGATCTGTTCACATGCATCTAACACAAGGTTTGATAACTGAAGTAACATTAACAGCGACAATGTCTCTTACCCGTTGGATGGTCGCCGCTAGATGCCGACATGACGCTGTAAATGAGAGTCTCATCTCTCGAGTCAACATCGCGTGCACGCAGGACGTCGGGAGTAATCTGTTTCCTCTGGCCTTTCTCAAGGGTGATTCCTTTATTTGCCACCATTATCGGGGCTGGTCTGTTCTGATCGACGAAGAGTATTCTAAGCCTGAAATTAACAACGTTGTGTCCGTCACTAGCCTGCAGAAGGACTTGGTCGCTGGCAACTGGAGCCGCCGTGGACATCGGCTCGCTGTTTATGTAAGTCACCGCATTGCTCAGTAGCTCTTCCAAGCTGAAGAGGGCCAAGTCTTCATCGTCAATAGTGAGTCTTCCATACTCAGGACCATCGCGAACCAATATGTTCACAGCCTCAGCGCTGTCCTGATCAATTAATCGTAGCACGTCTTTTGTAACAGCAGCTTTTCCTCCTCGTCTCACGATGAGAGGCTCGTTGACGACCACATGAGGCTTGTGAGAGGAGACAACATTGATGGACACAACGCTAGGATTTGTTGTAAACTTGCCATCGTAAAGTTCCAGAGTCATTTCTCCGTAGAAGGAGGAGCCCTTTTCGTGTTGGAAAACGATGCGGCCTTCCCTGAGCTCCTTCGCAGTGAACTGCGATTCGTTACCCAACATTTGATTTTTCCCTTCACTAACTTGGTACAAGTATCCATTTGAAGGCGCAGCCATGACAGTGACCAGCAAGTCTTCTTCGCTCGTGTCGCGATCAAAAATGTGGATCACAGATGAATTGAACACTCGGAGTCCTCCGTACTCTACGACCAACGGACTTAAAACGTTCAAGATCGGCTGGTAGACGTTACTCACGCACGTCGAGACATTTCTCTCAATGACGTGATAGTTCTCGCTACAATTGCTGACACAGAGGCCATTTTGGAGGTAGAACTCAGGTTGACATTCGAGACATTTGTAGGCGGAGCACATCAGACAGTTTTGGGAGCACCCTGCCACGAAGACAAGCGTTATTATTCGTCTCCTACATAAAATAACTTCTTGGTATTTACAGCTCAGAAAACAAAGTGAAATCTTCGCACGCATTGAAAAATGTAATAAGAATATCAAGACTAACAAATTTCAAAGATATTACTTATTTTGAAAATGCGTCACGTTGGAAATCAAAGAACTGAATTTTTACAGAAAAATACAAATTGGCTTAAAGCTAATCTATACTTTTTAATGAATATCAAATCTCTATCACTCTTCTGTTTGGCTCAAACACGACGAACTCAAACACTGTGATTGACGCATGATAAAGCACAACAACAGCCGCAATACAACAGACACACTTACTCGAGCACGATAGATCCCAGAGGTTGAGCGTGGTGCCGTCTGGGCAGTCAGTGACGCAGGAGCCGTCGGACAGGAGGTAAGGCGGGAGGCACGAGTGACACACCACGGCTCCGTCGCCCCCACTGCACTGACGGCAGCCTGACGGACAGCGGGTGCACTGCCTCAACGATGGAGAGGCATAGAACCCTGGAAAAAATTTACATCTTTGAATAACGTAGTCTTATCATTTGGATAATATTTTCTCATCAGAATCATTGGCGTAAAATCAATTTAGCGTCACAGTAAAAAGATTTCGAACAATTTAAAAAATTTACAATGTATATTAATCAACAATTTCTAGTAGTTGTATCAGACTCCATTGTACTGATTCAGGACTAACAAATGCAAAAAAACTTTCAGCCTGTATGACAAAATTTCAATTAAACTGATCAATGATAAAATATTAATATCAAATTTGATTTAACGAGCAGCCTAGATAACGTAGATTTATGCATCATATTTTTCATGTTCCTTAAAATCAGTTTCTTCTTTCTGTAGCTGAGAAGTTCAAGTCACAACCGCATTTTGATAAACTTGTTCGATGAGCATTAGGATTTGTTTAATGTTCAATATCACTTGAAAGAATAACTCTGCCTTACTTCCATAAATTCGATCGTTAAAATTTATTGCACTATTAACCAACAGAACGACGCTACAGTAACGTCGCTAAAAACGCCAGCACTCAACCATAATGAAAGTGTAAATAAAACCTTATATTGCAAGAATGTGAATACATGAAGTCGTACGTTTTTTAAGCATTTTTTAAATATCCTAATAAGTATAACAAAAACGACAGCGGCAAAAACAACTAAGAGCAAAACATCAAAAGGCTACTCACCAGGTGAGCACGATCCGACGCAAGTGTTGCCCTCCCTGAGGCTACCCTCATCACACTCGAGGCAGTCCCGAGAACTGGGGCCCAAGCATCCCTTACAAGAGTAGTGGCATTCCTCGCACACGCTCTCCGTGCCCGTGAAGTCGTCCCTGGTCTCCAGCATCGCTGCTGCAGTGTTGTTCAAGAAGTACTTCGGCCCGCACTTGGGGACACACTGGCCCTGCAGGAGGAAGCTGCCTCGTTTGCACGAGGTGCACGTCGTCGTGTCTCCTGAGCACCCCAGGCAGCTGGAGGAACATTGCTCGCATGTGCCGCTCGACGACTTGAAGTATCCTCGGTCGCATGGCTCCTCGGAGCAAGAGTGCTGCGCAGAAAACAATATTTGGAGTGAATTAGGAAAACGAATAGAAGAATATGTTACATCGTATAGAACCTTAAAAACACGAGATTTTATTTTGTGAATTCTCATTACCTAAATTTTCCACAAGAGGGGTTTATTAGCACAACTTTCTCATGATCTGAAAATACATATGCAAGAAATATAAAAACACTCACAGTGTCAGTGAGACGCAGCCCTTCTGCGCACGCGGTGCAGTGGTAGGGCCCAGGCCCGTCACATTGGGCGCAGGTGGAGTGACAGCGGCCACACGATCCGTATACTTGATTTGGAACAATACCATCAGTGACGACATCATGAGGCAAAGCAGGTGAGGTCTCATAGAAGCCTGGGGAGCAGCTCAGCACGCAACGTTCCGCCTCAGGCAGCCAGCCGCTCTCCTTACACACGATGCATTTGGATGAGGGCGACGAGTTGGGCAGGTGGGAGGCACGTGATGCTACGCACGCGCTGCAGCTCGAATGGCAGGCTAAGTGAACGGAAGATCAACAGGGTTGTCAGAAAAAAAATCTGTAACTGAAATCACATTGTTCTATTTAACTTTAACATTTGTATCATGGATGCTTCAATTGGTCTAAGGGTAACAGTCGTTTTACAGAAACTGAGCTAATGAAATACAAAATTAGTTTAACAAAATGGCAAATTCAGAGAACTAAGCAAAATTATAACAGGTTTGTAACACACTAAAGAGAACATACTCCTATTTGGAAAAAAATTATACCTGAGAGGAGTGAAATGTACGTCCAGTGCAATTTTTCAAGGGTTACATTCAGCAATTGCAGCAGCATCATAGGAAACGTAGCCCCCCATGTAATAGAAAAACAACAATTAAGACTTAAATTCGATCCTACCGTAAAATCAGCTGTCTTTGCCTTCTAAAAAACCTGGAATTGAGTACCAAAAAGAATGACATCAGACAAAACCAAGGGGAAAGTCGCACCATGAAACCAATACCTCATTCAAGTCATCGTGCAAAGCCCAAAACATTCTTTTAAAAAAGGTTAGTTGGTACACTGTACATTCGAGTAAATGAAAAATGAAAGGTTGCAGCATTCTAAGCGCCAAATTTTCAGATGTTTATCAACTATCGACACGCGTGCTTCCTTGTTCTGTCATGATGTGGAAAGCTCCAGCAAAAATTGGAAAAAAGTACGCAAATTTTTCTTGCTCCATTTATCCGGATCAGACAAGTTCGATAAAAAATGCCCAAAGAAGCTAACTGGCGAAGAAAGGTAGCCGGAATTCTCTTAGGATATGGCAAGGGATCAAAGGAGAAATGGAGTAAAATAAAAGGGGGATAAGTGAGAAGTTTTTGAATATAATTTTTTATAAACGGATATAACTTGAAAAAATGGGAACAAGGGAAAGGTCAAAAACGTTTCTAACATGAGGAGGATATAAGCAAGGGCTAAAGCCACATAAAACTGATGCTTCTTGCGTCATAAATGTGATGTATGAGAGTATTTTGCATAATAATATTCTTTAAGATAAAGTGGTTGCAAAGAAACCACACAACTGAAACCGATAGTAAACAAAATTATACAACTCGAAAATAATTTGCGAAAACATACGTAGAATAGCGAGATCTCGTGAAAGGTAACAGCATTTCCTGATAAAGCAAAATGGAGGAAAACACACAGCAGAAAATAGCCAAAATTACAACGATGCTCCGGAATATTGCACCAAACGTACGCAGGCAAGCAAGGTCCGGTGAGAGGTAATACCGCTCCCTGCACTTGGTGAGGCAGGACGCGACGGTGGGGTGCGAGGGGCGTCGGAACAGCGTGGCCAGCGCCGGACACGAGGTGCATGCGTCAGGACCGCCACCGGAGCAAGTAGTGCAACGCGCGTCGCAGGCTGCGCGGGTTGTTGCGAGCAATAAACAGTCGTGAACGGATTGCAGAAACATGAAATTGCAAGTGAAACTTTAATGAACTGAAGAGATATGGAACAATATGAGATATCTTAGATAGAGTACCGAGATATGAAAATATATGCTGTAAATGTGATATTTTGAAAGAACTGTACAGACATGAAAATATATGCTGTAAATGTGATATTTTGAAAGAACTGTACAGACATGAAAATAGATGAGGTACTTTCGAAGAACTACAATAACATGAAAATGCGCAACGAATTTTGTTTTAAATCGGATTGCAAAAAAATGAAGTAACACTATAAGCAATTAAGAAGTTTTGTATTTCAAGAAAGATACGTAAAAGACACTTTTTTACAAGATGAAACCACGTAGCATATAAGTTGTGAGATGTATATATCGTCGTAAATAAGATCAAAAACAAAGTCAGTGCCATTGGTGAAATTTTTTTATATTAAATATGAAACAAAAAGAATTAGATGGTTCCCCTCTTCTTTCTAATCGACGGCAACATCTTAAAGAAGAGCCCTTTGATTTAATTTACTGCAGCCCTCTTCGAAATCCTTGTACGATTCGGTGCTTCTCAGTCCCCAGAAGACAGTTTTCTCGGCATCAACTCCTTCACTAGCTTTCACTAGCTATTAATAAACACTTCAAGCTGAAGTATATTTTTTCTCTCCAATTTAACCACATCAACAATTCCACTCAGGAAACGTTCTTCATCAGAAAAGATAGCAATCTAACCGAGGCAACTGCTGCCGGATTTGTAGAAGCCAGGAGAGCACTTGCGTAGGCATTGGCCGGCCTCCAACAGCCACCCCTCGGAGCACTCCAGACACGTGTACGAGGGTCCGCTTGCAAGTTTGGAGCACGACGTAGATCCTGGTTGGTAGAAAATATTTGAAAGTTACTTGAAAAAAGTCACGAATAGCTTACAATTGATAAAACGGAATTCAAATTCACCCCTATATTTAGTAACTCTACTTTTCCTCATGTCTTTCGTTATTTCAACTGTACCTATCACGAAAATTTGGCCCATTGATTATTACCATAGCATATGTTATCCTGCGTCACAAATGAGGGAGGGCAGCTGGTCAGACAGGAGCCTGAGTTTGAGAGACCCTCCAGCACCAAGACTCTAGAGCTGACGCAAGACGTACATCTGAAAAATATAAGCAATAATTAGGTTACGCCAAATGAGAAAAACATTTAATCAGTTATCAGTTTAAGATAGTGAAAATAGTGAACACATTACCAAATTAAGAACTAAGTGAGATAAATCTCTGTTGAATTACATTACACAGTGCAGCTTGCGATCATCCCGAAATTTTTCTCCTGAAAAATGGGCTAGCTGTACGCAAGCTGCTGATATATTCCGGGAGTCGAGGGGTCACGTAGACTACATAAATAGATATTCGAGAGTCAACAAAATGTAGCAACCTGAAGTCTTGAATCGAACACAGAAGGGTCTATAATACAATTAAGGCTGCAATAAGCATTATTTTCCCGTTAGCAGTAGCGCATTTAAAAAAATAATTTTCATTCTATCAAATTGCCTAACGCAGGTCAATATAATCATTTAAAGTAATTGATTTATTTCAGTTTAGTTTTCCTTGTTTAAAGTGAGCCATAAGAATCATGGGGACTACTAATTTGGAAAGTCAAAATTTCAGGAAGACCTGTGCCACATCGACATTTCACTGTCAAACAATTAAAATGCAAGTCTCAAAAAATATCTGATTACATGGAGATACATAACCTACCTACACAAATTAACGCTTTCGTTCAAGAAATGGTACTTTTTAATTCCATGTTGATAATTGCATGCCCCTGTTTATCTATCATTGTGCGTTCAAAGGCTTAAAAACCGCTTGAACTTTCATTTATTGTTCCATTGGAATGAATGCTCACTGATGTGCGGCGGGCCCGACACACTCGAAGCAGGAAGCGTGACAAGGCAGGCAATTGCCTTCCTGCCCGTAATGGCCAACAGGGCAGGAGGCCAAGCAGGTGGTGTCGTGCAGGTACAGGTGATCTTGGCAGCTGGCACAGGAAGCTATGCCTGGGCCGGTGCAAGTAGCACAGTGGGAGTGGCATTCTGAAGAGGTAAATCAAATTAGACATTATTAACATGATCATAACAACAGAAAAGCTAGTTCTTTACAGAATAAGATTTTTTTTGGTATATCCAACACAAATCTGGCAGTTGACTTCTCAAGAAAACAAGGAATAGGCATATTGTACAACATGACATTCATTGAGAAGCTTCAGCTGAGCTAAGCACTATCGAGCCATCGAGGGAGTGAACACAGTCCGCACTGAATTCCCTTACGTTTACTCACTCTTAAGAGAGAGAAAATGCTGATATAAAATCACGTACTTATTTCATGAAATAAATTTATTTGCATTATGAAAATACGGAGAATTATTTGAATGTTTGTCAAATTGTTCACAAGATTATTCTTTGAACTATATTTTTAAATTGATACAAAATGGCTGTTTTCTTAAAGTTCATTAAAACGAAACAAAAATTGTTGAAGATTTCAATACGATCGTAAAATGGCTGAGAAAAAATCAGTGATCAAAGTCAAACGAGGTAATGCTGTCACGTAATACAAACCGATTACCTCTCAAGAAAAATAAGGAAATTTTAAAGGCGTGTTATATGAAGGGTGGATCGCATAAACCTGAACTCTGAAATTAAAGGGAGTAAATGTATGCCTGACACACCCGTCCTTTCAAAGATTAAAAATTCACTAAAATAATTCAATTCTCTAACGATTTATTGCCATTTAATACCAGAATTTGAGTTTTTGTGTCCAACCCTGTAAGGCGTTACGTACTATGGCACACGGTCATGTCCTTCGACACGTAGTGGCCGGCTTGGCACTGCTGCACGCAGCGGCCCTCCTGCAGCAGGAGGGGAGGGGAACAGGCCAAGCATTCCTCCTGCAGCCCGCATGTCAGACACGACGAAGAACACGACGTGCACTTCCCCGCTCTGCAATATGTTAGAAGTTTGAGAACAAGAGGAACTAAGTACGGATTTATTTGTGTGAATGTAGGTGTTATTCGTGATTACACTGTGGTAAAGACATGATACTGTTCATTTTATGGGTAAAATTGGTTAGTAAACTCATTACATTTTAGAAGGAATGGTTCAATGCTAGCAACAGGGCAAAAATACAGGAACGATCCATGATCCCTGTGCACCCCAACAGAACAATCTATTTCATAGCTACAATTTGAAACCAATAATGCTTTCAGAAACTTCAAAGTCACTGCATTAAATTATCACATGCAAGGCAACAGGACTGAACCAATAATATTATCAGAGACACTTAAAAGATTCTTTCATATTGTGTCGATGTATAATTGCAATTTTAATGAAATAAATAGTGAAACAAATAATACAAAAAAAATTCCTGAACTCTGGAAGTTACCAATAAATAAAAAGCAAGGCGAAAATCGCTACACGTAAACTCATTTTTATTAAAAATGATCAAATAAAACTGAACGTTTCGGACTAACTGTCCATCATCAGCAAGAAATCTCTGTAAAACGAAACAAAAAGAAGAAGAATTAATACACTAAAGTAGTATCTATAAAAATCTAAACTTTGAAAAAATACGAACAACGGTAAAACAAGGTGATGGAAAACTGAGCAACTGAATTAGGTGTTGGCAACAGGAAGCGGGAAAGCACTTTGGGTGTCATTCAGAGCAGGTTTCATTTTATAAATATGCAATGATTCGAGAAGGCGCAGATCTGTTCTGTAAGAGGTATTGGACAGTTGATCCGAAACGTTCAGTTTTATTTGATCATTTTTAATAAAAATGAGTTTACGTGTAGCGATTTTCGCCTTGCTTTTTTTCTCAAGCTGAGAAGCATCACTGATGGAGTTATTTTAGGTTACCAATAAAGCATCAGAATATTTCAAGAGCTCGACAATGGTCAAATTCGAAATACGAGCTTTCAGGTGTAAATTTCAAATATCAACAGTCATTTTTAAGCAAATATTTTCGAAATCTTATAAAGTAACGTCAGAAAATATTCAAGCTACAGAAACTTGACATTCTTACGAAAAGTTCTGTGCAAGCTCGGATCGGCTTAAGGTGGATCGCAAGAATCGAGGGATGTGAGCTCACCTGATGACATGCCCTTCCGGACACTGGGCAACGCAGGAGCTTTTCAAAAGGACGAGGCCTCGAGCGCAGCTGTCGCAGCTGTGCGGCCCTCTGTTGTGACACGACCCGCACGACGCGTGGCAAGACCGGCACACTCGCGTGGCTTCAGAAGCGTAGTGTGAGTGAGGACAGCTCACTTCACACTGTCCCTCGAATAGATAGCGGCCAGGCGGACACCTTGGTAGGAAATAGTCATAAATGAGACAGGAAATAAAAAAAATAATGACTGACCTGAAAGTAATCAAGATCATTAACCGCTTGTAAAAATACGCTTGTGAAACCGCTTGTGAAAATTTAAAATGTTAACAGTTTAACTCTAATGTGTATAGCAATCATAAAGGGGGATTACAATAATACATGACTCCATGAATTAGCCAAAACATCAATTTAACGCTAGATCAGCCCGCACTTTTTCAATGGAAGAAAGTGAATTGAATTGAACTAAGTCTAAGAGGTTCGATCAGAAAAATCAGGACTTCCCAACATTGCTACAATGAATCGACAAACGGCATTTCCACTCAAGGAGTATTATTTCAAACAAAAGTATTATTTCTAACGAACAGCATCTAACAATTGATACAATGCACTGTAAACTGATAAAGATGCATCTATAAATCTCACTTGGTACACTGGAACTTCGTTTCTTCCGAGCAAGTTGAGCAGGAAGAATGGCATTTGATACAATGACCGTCCCTGTGAAACCTGTCGGTACTGCAGTGTTTGACGCAGACTCCGTCCTGTAGCTTGTACCCTGAGGCGCAAGCCGTGCATGCAGGGGCTGCTTGGCCTCGCAGGGAAGCCCTGGCTGAGGTCCCAGCTGGGAGCACAGCTAAGGGATACCCATGCTGGGAAGATGGCAGGTGACTCAGAGAATCTTCACAGGCGATGCAGTTAGAAGAGCAAGACACTCGCTCACACACCGGGCAGCAGAAACTGTCATCCTCAGGGATTGTGGCCCCTGAGGTCTGAGCAAGAGAGGTGTTCGGGGAGCGATAGAAAGGCGTGTAGCCTGGACTACAAGCTGGACACTCAGGGGTGTAGCAGGTGATGATACCTTCTTCACAGCTGCATAGTTTGCAACCCGAAGACCAGACCTCGCCACTCTGTAATTTTTGAGAGAATTAACATCTATTGAACAACTTCGGTGTATATCTTGTTCCTTGTAAGATTTGCTGATTGAACATAAGAAAGAGGCTATAAACTTGAGACTACCACATGTTCAAGGTTGATACAACTCGCCATTAGTGCTGTAAGACAAAGAGGTGTAAGTACAGCGATCTTAAATGCATGTGGCTATAGCTAAATAACCAGCCAATCAGTGCGCTTGTGACAGTCAAGAGTCATAAAATACTGCGAATGCTCAAAGTTACGCGGACTAGTTGGAAAATTATGTTAGTTTCCGCCACTCAGAGGCAAATTTTATTAGCTGGTAATTATTAATGAGTAAATTCTTGAAACTCAAAGGTAAATTTCTGCATAACAAATATGAAGCAAATCCGCTATAGTCAGGCTCAACCATGACGTCTTTTGCTTTTGCGTGACGTTAGAGCAGAGCTTTGCATTTTGCACAAGATATATCCTGAGTCAAGTTCAGCCCTCGCAACTACGCGATACTTTATCATAGTCAGCAGCTGCTCTCGTGAGCATAGAAAATGGAGAAGACGGATATGAAGCTTCACGAGGAAAACTCTTCTACTCAATGAGCTTACAGTTTACTTTCCCATTAATAAAGAAACTGAAAAACCATCAAAATAACGTTTTTATGAAAGTTGGTCGATCATTAAAGACAATTGAAAAAATAAATGATTGAAAGGGTGCAAGTAAATGTAGTATTATTTCTCTCGGGACAAGCACATAAGCCATACCTTCTTGACATGACCGTCGGTGAAACAGAGGCCGGTATCTCTCTGGCAGTCAGGGCAGCATCGGCCTTCTGGCCTCTCGACGAGCTTCTGACCATGTCCACAGACGAGCGTGGGGCACACGGCGCTTGAACACGACACTGTGCCGGACAGACACTGGCACACCTCAGGGCATGATGGCCCAGGCCATACAGATCCTGGTGATTTGCGGTCGCCGTTTGGTAGGTGACACCAACCTGGAATGAAATATTACTTTGTGTCTTTATTATATTTCGGAAATAAGTTTTTCAATATGTTCTGAATGAATAAAAAATCGATACTGCCGAGTCCAAAAAAAAAAAAATCATCTCTCCTGACCATTGAAATAATAATTGAAATAGCACATGCGAGTAGCAATTAGTCATTGCTCATAATTACAGTACATTTATACGTTAGAACTCGTAGTCTCTGGAAACAATGCTTGTGAAATATACTTCTATCGAGTAGAGCTAGCTTCAGGTAGAACCAAAGTTTGTTTACTGATAATATCAGAGCTTGGTTAAAATGAAAGCCAAGTGCACATGACAATTGCTCACCTTCTTTGGGAGTGCACGTAGGACAGCAGGTACCCTCTTTTTTCACGAGCTCTTGGTCGGGCGGGCACGACAGGGCGGGGCATCGAGTCACGTGACACTCGACACGCCCGGCTTGACATGCGCACAAATTGCATGGATCCGGTTGCCACTGATCACCCGACTGTTGAAAAACGTATTAATATATTTCATAGAATATATTTTCCAGGAAATTTGAGCCCATTAAGCTATACCTCACACAATGACAGCAATTTAACCCAATAGATCCTACGGTATCAATCGATATCCTAATTTAAAAATAGAAAACAACGAAAGCCACTTATCCTAGATTTTATCGTATTAATTAATATCATTTGAAAATGGAAAGCACAATTCAAAATTTAGCATCCCAGAATGTTTGGTGAGTTTAGTGTATAGGGTGGTCCAAAAGTAGGGGGGACAATAATTGTTAACATTTATTTTGAGACCACGTTTACATACTATTATATTTACTAAGACAATTATTACATTGATAATTAACCTTTATGGCGAACAATAATACGAAAGCCAGTGGATTTTATCAACGCTGGTGGTCAAACTATTTTCCACCACAATTTACAAAACTTTGACGTCTGCCTTTTACGAATCGACGAACATTTTTGCACATGTTTCAATAATTGCAGTTTTAGAATTGTCAATAATACTGCACAAATAACATTGTTATAATGGCCACAATTTTAATAATTTAACTGATAGATGAACTAATTCCACATAGGCCTACTGTTCACCTACTTTTGGACCACCCTGTAAACCCTAAGTCGCCTCTTTATTACCTAAAGAGCCATGAAGGTTTCAGGTGCTCTGTTATTCAAATTAATTCTAAGGTCACCCTCATGATATTGTTTTCTTTCTAACATAAGCGAAAACAAAAATTTTTATGGAGTTCTATGACAAGTAAAAAAGAGGAGAGGAGAAGCAAAGGTATTAATATTAAATTCGAACGGGTGAATCAATACATTTGAAAATAGTACTTGAAAAATGGTAGGGTACCGTAACAATTGCCGCCCACTATCACACTACCGCCCGCATAAATTCAAAACGCTCTTAGTTTCTTTCAGATCAGTGTCTTGAGTACGTACTTGCTAGTACAAACCATACAAACCCCAGTTTCAGGAGATCTCCTCAGATCTCACGTAAGTTTTATGATAGAATTGAAAAAAATAGTTATTGTATGCAACTACGTATCAGACCGCATTAGAATCGAATCGTGCACAAAACTAGCTTGCGTGAAAGTAAACTTAAACAATAAACAGTCATTTACTATTTTCCCGCCACGCTGCCTGTGGCGAGACACCGATCGAAACGTAAACGAACGATGAGAGATACTAATTTTACGCTGAGTAATTAGAATGCTAAATTATTGGGTGGGCGGTAATTGTAGAAAGAAAATTGTCATTCTTTAAAAAAACGCCCTGAGCGATGATTGGTGGGCGGTGTTTAGATGCAACTAATAAAAATACCGCTGTCTTACAGAAATACCGCCCATAATTTATATTTTTTCAAGAGTAGTCTTATAGTCTTTACTATTACTTGTTTTCATGTTAGTATTGTTTTATTTGATTTTGTGTTTGTTTAGCTTAATTTTTCATGTATTAGGGTTGTAGCCTCATCCATTTTTACGATGGCAGGTTCTGATGGAGGAGGATAAGAAAAAACGCAAAAATTATCCTGATCAGAACATCATTGAGGGAGTTGCTGCTGTGATAAATGTACTGTCTTTTAGAAAAGCTGCGGATAGGTATAATGTCCCAGTAACAAGTGTTAGAGACAGATATCATGGAAGATATACAGATTGGAAGCACCTCCATGGACCTGCATCTACACTGTCTTGTGAGCAGGAAGGAATACTGAAAAACCGCCTTTTAAACATAGATAAAATTGGCTATGGCATTCCAAGAAAAGATGTTGCATTGCTTGTGAAAGAAATTCTTGATAAAGCGGAAGTGGATGATCCGGTATCTTACAATGACACCAGGAGATTCAAAGAAAATAAACCCTCAACGGCATGGATTTACAGGTTTTTAAATAGGAACCCCGAATGCAGCCCAAGATCACCTGAGAACTTGGGTTATCAGCGATCCTATGTCACTAAGCCTCAGATAAGGAAGTGGTTTGAGAATCTTGAAAAGTTTTTTCAAGAACAGCATGGAATAAATGCTGCTGCCTTCTTTTGCCAGGAAAACTCCTCAAGAATTTTCAACCTCGACGAGAGCGGCTTCCCGTTGGGAGGAACAAACGGAAAGCTAAAAAAAATTTTCTGCAGAGGAGCTAAAAACGTCAACAAACTCGCCCCATATACAAAAGAGCAAGTCACAGTTTTGGGTTGTGTGTCAGCAGCCGGTGACTTCTCCAATACTTTCGTCATTTTCCCTGGGATTCGGCCAAAGTTCAACTTGGAAGACGTCGATCTCCGGGATTATGATCTTGGCACTTCCCAAAACGGATGGATATCAGCCGACTGTTTCTTCGAGTGGCTTGCAAACATCTTCTTTCCTAGTTCCCAAATAGTTTTTTCATTGATTCCTCTAACGCTCATTCTTAACGCACTTATATTTTACATACGATTCAAAGGGCGGCATTTGAAGAACAGTGGGCGATAATCAGGCGATAACTATAGAATTTGCGCGAACACTGGGCGGTAACAGTAGAATTGTGCAGTTCCAAATCTTTCGCAATAAAAAATTTATCGCGTTTATTCCTTGTCACATGTTGCGGTTCTGAGAGTAACGTAGCTAAACATGAACCTTTGTGCTGATGTTGAAATGTAGTCTGCTCAGTTGCGTACATTCGGGAAGATATTAGATGATGTTATAGGTCGAAGGTCAGTAAGTGGGCGGTAATTGTTACGGTACCCTAGATGTAGGCTCCAACATTAATTAAGGTCAATATTAAATTTAATGTTGTCAAAGAATTCAATAATTTCGTTGCCACATATACGTGATATGGTAGATTTGAAGACATTTCACATGAATGACATGGTGCTCGCAAATGCTTTGTTTTCGAGATATAGTATTAATAACGTTCAGCTAAGAATAGCATTAACGGCAGTTTAGAAATGGCTTTTTCGGTGTACGGCTGATACGGAACATGCGCAGTCACTTTGGGGGGAAAAATATTTTATGTCGGTATGGCTAAGTCCAGTTATTGTAGGTATACTTAGGTTAGTTTATTTAACTAATCTAACTTTACCTAATCTAACCTCAGCTATTGTTATGTCAATACCATATTTTTGCTTATTTACGTGTCCGTTTGTTCAATTTTATAAACAACGTTACTATAACTTCAAAGTTGAATACCTCGAAAACTAAGCATCTGTGAGCACAATGTCATTCATGTAAAATGTCTTAAAATCTCTCCAATTACATAAATTTAATAATGAAATTATAAAAGTTGTTGACAACATTCAATTCCATATGGCCTTATACCGCAAGAGTCGTATCAAAACTACCGTTAATGCTATTCTTACCCGAACGTTATTTATACTATATCTCACAAACTACGCATTTGCGAGCACAATGTCATTCATGTGAAGTGTCTTAAAATGTTTCCTATGACCTAAATTTCGCAATGAAATTATAAAATCGTTGACAAGATTAAATTCAATATTGACCTAAAATCAAGGTATGGATTGGAATACAGAACGGCCATGTGCTAAGCTTCGGCAAACGCTAAATAACATGTTCAAATATACTACTTTGATGATATTTAGAGGTACATCAAATCTAGGGCATTAGAACAAGTCAACTCTATTGAAAGAATTCAGTTATTACATTGAAATCCCTTGATTTTTAAAATATTTACGTATGCTATATCGATTAGAAAAGGGATTTTTCTCATTGGTTACGCCATGTATGGGTTCCGTAGTACACAATATCTATCTCTTAACTCTTAATATCTTTTGAATCTCGTTGATTAGATGAAAGTGAAATTCCGCTCATGCCCCGACCATTATAACGGTTTTTACCCTTCATGAGAGAAGCATGATAATTGCAAGAGCAGTTGAACAAAATTAAGTAAAATAGGGGTACCAGGTTACACAAAATGTAAAGTTAAGACATAAAAAGTAAACAGGGCGTTACATATCCGATTTGATGGAGCAAACTTACTAAAAACTATCATCATCAGAAAAAATGAGGACAATATATGATCAGTATTAAATGAAGTTATTTTTCAATTTACAAAATAGCATACGTGCTTGTTAGAGACAACAAATGCATCCCTCTACGTTCAAACTCTTCACGAAAGACGCCAGTTGTGAACTTCTTGTATGCTCATTTCCAATATTTTGAACACTGAAGCCCAAGGTTCTGTGTGATAATTTTCATTCATAATTGTTGAGATAAAAAAATGATCAGATCTGTTCTTACTCACCTCATTTATTTAAACAAACGTGCATGGTTTATTTAAGGACTACTAAAGTAGAGCTCGAGTCGAAGACAAGTATGGTTACTGTGGTTATGGCTGTGGTGGTTTACCTTATAGACTCGGCCGGCGTGGAGGCAGGGATGACCAAGGCACTCAGGACAACAAGATGAGCCTTCTGTGGCAGGGTTCAGCTCCAGCGTGTGATTCGCAGGACACACCAGTCTAGGGGTATCCGATAATATGAGCACATGTAATAAACAGAGCAATGGAGGAATAAATAAAAAATACAGAACTTCACAGATGAAGTATAAAATAGGTAAAACTACTTTGGATTTAATAAGTTATTTACGGCAGTAAGTGCAAAATAACAGTAAGAAACGTGCCCCTAGAAACTGGGCCCAGTTAACAATTTGGCCTATTTAGTAGCATAAAATGAATTCGATAACTTTCTTACATGGGAATGACATTACTCTAATGCTAAAAATATTCGATTCGAAGTAAAAATGTTTCATTAGAAACAGCTCGAGGTAAGTTGAAAGTTTATTTGGATTTCAATCGGTACTACTACCAGAGTAAACCGAAAGATATTTCCATAGGTTTAAATATGACTTCTTAAACCAATTAATTTCAAAGAAACAATACAAAAACATCAGGTTAAAAACTTACAGCATGAAAAGCGGAAACAATATGCCCCTCTGACAGTACGAAGAAAACTACATAGAGGGCCCGTGAATGAGAACACAGAGCTGTTGAAGCCACAGCCACAAGCAAAACATTAAGTTGAAAAAACAGAATACAAATGCAAGCATAAACCTACAAATCAGTGAGAAAAAGACGCCAAAATATTTCATATTACCATTGCTTGACTCGAGGTGGGAAGAGTTAAGAGAAAGAACGAGACGCACCTGGGACACTCGGCAAGGTAGCACCGCACGTCTCCGTCCCTGCAGTGACACTTGGTGCAAGCCAGAGGCTGCCAGATGGTGCCGTCAGGTACTTTGCTTCCGTTTGGTGCTTGACACGATCCTGACAATGCGATTAGTATTTTAGGAAGATTGCGCTCCACTAGCATAAGGACAATTAAGGTAAATGTAAGTTGAACAAAATTATGGGACAACAGATGGTGATGAACATTGATATTCCACAACCAAAGTGTAATTGTATGGAAAATTCTACGCTTTTTTAGCGATAGGGAATAATGGTTAGCTGCGAATTATTTAATGTTTCATTTGTAATTGTTTTTCGAATAATTGGAAGTTTTCATGTGAAACTTATTTCTTTAATGGAATTAATATGCAAACACAATCACTATCTTTACGCATGGTATCAAGTTTGATTTTTGAATCAATATGTCAATATTCATACATAAACTCTCAATTTTTTTCTCCTAATCAAGTTCCATGTAAAAGCAGATGGAAGTGAACTTAATTCAATCAACAGTTCTCCCTTAGAAAATGAAACGTACTAAATTCGAATCGTTCCTTTGTCGGACACAGTAAAACGCAAGAACTTATTTTGACCCTTAGATTGAAGCTAGGCTTGTTGCGAAGAGACGATCACATGAGACGAAGGAATTCTTCGAAGTGCATGATTTTCTTCCGTATGGAACTTACTGCCTGACGCGACGCAGGTGGGACAACACTGTTGGGTAGTCCGCTTCAAGGTTTGGCCCGGCGGGCAGTAGGTGGGACTGTCACGACATTGGACTGTCCCACAGGACACCGATCCGTCAAAACACCGACACTCTTCACAAGACGTGCCCAATGAGCGCCAAACTTCACCGTCCTGTTAAAAAAATTAAATACGTCAACCAAACGGTCAACAAAATGGTGAGTGTGTGCCACTACAGAATGTATTGAGAAATGCCTTCAATAAATCGAATATTGCAGTATTAATTATTTGAGGTGTTGGCTTATGAAACTTGTTGAAATTATAAATTTTTACTACTGAGCAGGTCCTACTTTTTCTGACACCTCTGTCTTTGTATTTAAAGAATATTCCGCCGAAACTTTCTGTAGTTCATGTTCCGATACACAGAATTTGACAGAGAACAAGCAAAGTTTAATCAATGTCTGTGAGTCAGAAAGTTAAAGGAAAAAAGCCCAAATTTATAGAGTGTATAGAAATTAGTTGATATATAGCAATCTATAAGTCACTGAGCATTAAACTTGCTAATTATAAGTAGTACTAAAATTGGTAAGAATCGTGATTCCTGTTTGAGAACGGCTGACATGATATATTTCACTTTCGTAAGTAAATACGCACTCGACTTCTTATTGGGAGAACGTACGTCAAAAATCCTACGCCTCACAGTTATCTAATATCCTTGTTTTGGCAGAAGTATGAATGTAATTATACAAGTAAGATCCACAAGAACTATACGAACAGTAAAGATTTATATCTCAATAACTCATAAATATGACTTATTTTACAATGAAGGTATGTATGTAACGCAAAGACCATTATTTTGTGTCGCCCAGCAAATGCAAAGAAACATGCCGGCCCGTTTACAATTAGTCCCACATCGATCACCTGGTAAGTATGGGGCCCGAGGTGGCAGGAGCGACGCGGAGTCGAGCAAGTCGGGCAGCACCTGCCAGGCTCGAGCGCCAGGACCTCTCCAGGACCACAGCCGGGGGCCTTGCACTCCTCCAGCAGGCAGGACGTCACCCAGCCCGAGCACGTACATCGCTTGCAGGCGCTCGGCTGCCACGATGACCCATTCTGAGAACGTTAGGATCTCGTTAGATCCTGATACCAACTGGGACATTATGGCTAAATGCACTTATGACAGAACTTTGGACTGGTGTACACATATGAATAGTAACCATTATTTCAATGTGCAAGTAGTACAGATTACTGTTAAAATAGTACACACTGTCTGAGTTTCAAAGTATGTGTAACTTTCAAGAATAATTGAAGTTTTGACAGAAAGGTATTGTAGTTGTTTTACTAGCTAATCGCTTGTGCAAACTGCACGTGTGATTCGTTTGATGGAGTGCCAGTAAATAGAGAACCGGTTTCAAAAACAGTATTTTAAAACACACGAAACAAAAGTATAACTAGCTTACAATAGAACATTGAGTAGAACGTTACACAATAATCACGCATTTCATTTTTCAATCATCAAAAGTTCTTAACTTACAGCACAATTTCAACGTTTCAGAATCCTCAAGTTAATTTCGAAGCCGTGAGTTGCCAGCATCAAACGTTTAATACGTTATGCTTTAACGAGATCGTATTCTTGTATATACATGAATTTGTTCCGTAAATTGCTTAATCTAAGATGCATAAGATCAGGCATTTAAATCGAACTCGATAATAATTTTTTATATTTATTGAAGAATTGGTGAGGAAAATTCACTAAAGCTAATTTTAAAGCAAAATGGATAATAAGCTTCGTGTAAATTTAATGGCATTTATAACCTTCCGAATCATCTAAGATAAACTATTGAACAAAAATTTGTGTGATGCTGACTATTCTATGTTCCTCAAATTGTACCAAGAATAAAAATGCTGAGACGGCCACGGTTGCTCGAATCAGAGCACTCTCGGCGCTGCGCACCATGCAGACACCGGCCTGAGCGGAGCTTACAACAACCACGTAGCCGCTCTGCTCAGTCATTTCTGGCCTTCCCAATTTCAGTTCGAGCATTGTTCGCACTTACACTGTGTCAACGGTCGAAAACAACTGGTCTCTCGCGATTAAACCTCGGCCTGAACACCATCTACAACTTCATTTGGAAGCTGGTTCCGATCGTCACACCGAATTGATGGAGCTGCGAACTGCTATGGCCGGCTAATCTCTCATCCTCCGCCTCCCCTACGCTATTCTATCATACTATAGTCTCGTCTCCTCACCTCAGGACCTCTACCACGCACTATCGCAGTTCGATGGAAGGACATAGTTTTAGTCAGCGCCACTAACTTGCATGTCTATCGAGTAGCCAGGGTTAGTCTCGTCACATTCAAATAAACAGGAGAGAACGCTTCAAATGTTATTCTATTACTCTTATTACTCTATTGTACGGTCCGTTTGAACGTCACAGTACCTAATTACTCTCTTGCGTTGCTGGTTTGACGGCCACAGTACTCAATTACTTTCTTGTGACGCTTACTTTACGGTCATAGTATCATATTACTCTCTTGCGTCGCTTATTTTACGGTCACAGTATCATATTACTCTCTTGCGTCGCTTATTTTACGGTCACAGTATCATATTACTCTCTTTCGTCGCTTATTTTACGGTCACAGTATCATATTACTCTCTTGCGTCGCTTATTTTACGGTCACAGTATCATATTACTCCCTCGGGTTGCTCGTTTGACTGTCACAGTATCATATAACACCTTTGAGTTGCTGGTTCGTCGGTGACAGTGTTATATTACTCTCTTGTGTGGTCACGGTACCCAATCACCTCGATTCCAGAACCGTTTCACGGCCACAGTACTTAAATAAGTGTACAATTGTTGAATTCTCAACGATCGAATAAAAACTAGTTTATGTTTAGGCTAGAGTTGAAGTATAACGTACTTGCTTGACTTCGTGCTGCTCGGTGTACCACTCACGATGTCAGCTTAACATTTATGATTTTCTATCCCGGCAGACAATTTCTATCCCGTCCAAAATGTCCCCAGACTTCCGAGGCGCTGATGGAAGTGTACAAAATTCCCTTTATCCTCAACCAGCAACAGATTAGGTTCCCTCGAACGAGTGTTTCAATAAAATCTTTTTCATGCATTTTGTTTCAGTCACATGCAATAGTGCCTAGACTTTCTTTTGCCAATTTTGAACACGAAATTACACATTAGTTTACCAACTTATGTGACAACATTAGGCACAGACTAAGGGCAAGTCGTTTTAACATAGTTAACACGTCGACTGCGTTTGCGAGGTTGTTTCGGTTCCTTAAATTAGGTTGTGAGAAACAAAATTTAAAAACGACTTTATAACTCAAAAAAGAACTTATATATTTTTGAAGTGTGAAAAATGCTATAGCACTACAATATTTACCTCGTATGCTAAAATCTTTTCTAAAAAAAGGTGTTGAAATAATTGAAATGCTGTTCATAAGCACTGATATGTAATTGAGAAATTAGCTTAGTGATACACAAATATATTCCAATACACAATAAACGTATTAAATCTTATAAAACACAATGTGCGGCGCTAGCGCTCGCATAATTTTATTTGGTTCTTGGCGAAAGGTGTAGAACGAACAACCACAAGATAGTTCGAGCGCCGCCCACAGGTAGCCTACCATGAACAACTTGCCGGATTTCCCTTTGAATGCATAAAAGGGGCATCACAACGCTCAATTTCAAAAATTGTTATTTTCTCCATTTTATGCACGTCTGAAAACAATGACCTCATTCCAAATACATTTAATGACAATACGGTACGGTTAATTTATCTAATTTGTCGGGTAGAAGTTAAGTGGGCAAAGAAAATATAAAAGTTACGAAGTGTTTATAGCTGAGGTTACGTAACTGCAATCACTTCAAGATATCTTAACGCAATTCAGCTATTGGGCATTATACCAGGATTATTAAATTGGAGTATTATGAGCAGATTCAATTAAATGGTATGTTAGTTTAAGCCTTCCTAACCACAAAAAAGTACTCGAAAAAGAGCGATGACGGCAGCACTATTTAGCACGGGGATGAGGGATCGAAATCTTTGCAAAAGGTACTTCCACTCAAGATCTCCTGCATATAAAAATAGCAAGTTAGGAAAAAGTTTATGAAACAAGATGAAAGTTCAAGAGGAAATTGCAGATGCTGAAAAACAGGAGAACAGTGCACTGAAAAAAAGATGGCCCGCAACCAAACAAACGGCCCATTCTATTTCCGTAAAAAGAAGGCCTTCCTAACATACAGCTTGGGACCTCACCTTTTTCTCCTCTGAGCACTAATTTATATGAATACAATACTTTCATCCCCCAGAGGAGGAGCTTAAGCAGCATTCACAGAGCTATTTCATATACAATTAACGATCGCACGAATAAAGAGTGTGTAGAGGTTATTAGACTTCTGAGGCCTTAGATACATTTAAAGAACTCACTACTTCGAGCTCATTCTTTGTTCCTGGAACAGCTTCCACATTCAGCATGAAATGGAACTGATGTTTCACAATTTAAACTCCGAAACATGAAAGCTACAAATCAAGACGTGAAATTAAATCCATTTTTAAAAAGAAGGAAATAACAATGCAGAATTCCTTTTTAGTATCAGTTATTTCAACACCAATTTTACAGAGGAAATTTCACAGGCACAAACACGGCATTTCTTTCACAATTATTCAGAAGTAGATTTTCCCACACACTTTGCTCAGGACAGGCCTACGACAAGCCGTAGACCTCCTAGAGCTAAAGGACATCTTGCTTAGTCTTGCTTAGGTATCGAGGACAGATCACCGCACTGAACTAATTTAAGGAAGGCATTGTGACGCCACGGCAAGCGCAGGCCTATAGCAGGGCTCCGTACCTGTCAGATAAAAACTTGGGTTTGACATCTCGCAACAGGAAACGTCCCATAGAACATCGGACAATAGAGTTACGCATCCTACGCGCAGTCAAATTGAACTCAATTTAGCAGTACGACGCGTTTGGTGTGGTGGCCATGAGCTGAAAAAAGGGCAAAGAAATAAATTTCGCACGGTATTCATCGTTTTTCGCCGTTGTTTTATTTCAAGATTCGACACAGCGTCCGTTTCGAGGCCATGAATTGCTTGTTAAAGTACCTAAGCAAAATAACAAACGTTGAATAATATTCTTATCTAATTCAATAAAATTTGTAGTTGAATTTTTAGTTTATTTTCATTACAACCCAATAAAGGTTAGATTGGATTAGACGAATCAAGGTAACACGTTGGGTTAAACAGAAGTTCAACATTCAACTAAAATTTAAAGTCAAAAATTGTTAGCAGTTTTATAAAAACCAAACATAACTGGGTCCATTAAAAACCATTAATTTTAAAAGATTGTTGAAATTTTTCCAACGACCCATCGATGGGTCATATCGCAAGCAGCGTGTCAAACCTCCCAAGCACAATAAAAGTGTCTCAAAGAGAGAAAGGAGAAAGGCACGATTTAGTATGGAATTAAGGAAACGAGGAATCTATGCACAAGGAGTGTATCCCCACATATCCCCAGGAGTGTATCTCTACACATAGAAAAGTAACTTAGGAAGGAAGTTTATGAAACAAACTTAGAGTGAAAGAAAAAAGTAATAAAGGCAAAAAAGGGGGGTGAGAACCGAAAAAGGATGGTCCGTAACAATTCAAAAACTTTTTCTATTTTATCGAAAGAAAGACCTTCCCAAACTTCAGTTAGGGATCTCACATTTTCCTGCTGAGAGCTCTAATTCTTATAGATACAATAATTCTATCCCCTCGAGAGGAGCCCACGGTTTGATCGATGACTGCAGAAAAATAAACATCAAAGAAGATTGAATAAACAATGAATGATTACCATGAAGATTGAATGGAAGACTCAAACGTAACAACATTTATAAATTGTGGGGTCAACAATGGCTGAAATTACTTGAACTAATTTCGTGAACGTCCGGTTTTATCTCAAAATGAATTTTAGAGTTTATATCTGCACAGCATCTTCATATCTTAATCAGTAATGCTGACAGAATAAATCCGCAAATAAAATTACAGCTAAGTTTATTCTATTTCAACCCTTTCTAACCAATATAATTACGTTTTCACGCATTCTAATTCATTTTCTCGCGTTCTAACCCACTGTAACCCAATCTAACTAATTACAACCGATTCACATTGAATTTACCTGATGTCTCCTGATACCAGATTTGGTAATGTAGTAAGTTGGTTCAAGCTTCTCTGACTACCTCATAGGCGATCAGACAAAAAATGGATGGCAACAAATACGGAAAGGTTTGTAATCATGGGCGGTTAGATTAGGTTCCAAGTTAGTTTAAGCTTCCCTAACCACAATGAAGGTTTTCCAAAGAAAAGAAGGATGAAGGCACAACCTAGCAATTAGTATGGAGTTCCGGGAACGCGAAATCTATGCACAAAGTGTGTTCTCGCGCAAGATCTCCAGCCCATAAAAACAATTAGTTGGGAAATAAATTTGTAACACAAGAAAAAAAGTTGAAGAAGAAAGTAGTAGGTGCTGAAGAACAATATAGCAGTGAACTGAAAAAAGATGGTCCTTAACAAAACAAAAAACCTGTTCTATTCCCATCCTCACCCATTGTAACTTAGCCCACCAAACTTATTCCCCTCTTATCCTAATTTAAACTGACGTATTTACAACTAGCTTGTCCTGATCTAACTCAACCAGAAATTTCCTATTTAGTGTTAAAAATGTCTCCAGTGCCGTCAAAAATGTCCCCAGTGCCGTCAAAAATGTCTCCAGTGCCGTCAAAAACGTCTCCAGTGCCGTCAAAAATGTCTCCAGTGCCGTCAAAAATGTCTCCAGTGCCGTCAAAAATGTCTCCAGTGCCGTCAAAAATGTCCCCAGTGCCGTCAAGAATGTCCCCAGTGCCGTCAAGAATGTCTCCAGTGCCGTCAAAAATGTCCCCAGTGCCGTCAAAAATGTCCCCAGTGCCGTCAAAAATGTCTCCAGTGCCGTCAAAAATGTCTCCAGTGCCGTCAAAAATGTCTCCAGTGCCGTCAAAAATGTCTCCAGTGCCGTCAAAAATGTCTCCAGTGCCGTCAAAAATGTCTCCAGTGCCGTCAAAAGTGTCTCCAGTGCCGTCAAAAGTGTCTCCAGTGCCGTCAAAAATGTCTCCAGTGCCGTCAAAAATGTCTCCAGTGCCGTCAAAAATGTCTCCAGTGCCGTCAAAAATGTCTCCAGTGCCGTCAAAAATGTCTCCAGTGCCGTCAAAAATGTCTCCAGTGCCGTCAAAAATGTCTCCAGTGCCGTCAAAAATGTCTCCTGTGCCGTCAAAAATGTCTCCTGTGCCGTCAAAAATGTCCCCAGTGCCGTCAAAAATGTCCCCAGTGCCGTCAAAAATGTCCCCAGTGCCGTCAAAAATGTCCCCAGTGCCGTCAAAAATGTCCCCAGTGCCGTCAAAAATGTCCCCAGTGCCGTCAAAAATGTCCCCAGTGCCGTCAAAAATGTCCCCAGTGCCGTCAAAAATGTCCCCAGTGCCGTCAAAAATGTCTCCAGTGCCGTCAAAAATGTCTCCAGTGCCGTCAAAAATGTCCCCAGTGCCGTCAAAAATGTCCCCAGTGCCGTCAAAAATGTCTCCAGTGCCGTCAAAAATGTCTCCAGTGCCGTCAAAAATGTCTCCAGTGCCGTCAAAAATGTCCCCAGTGCCGTCAAAAATGTCCCCAGTGCCGTCAAAAATGTCCCCAGTGCCGTCAAATATGTCTCCAGTGCCGTCAAATATGTCCCCAGTGCCGTCAAAAATGTCCCCAGTGCCGTCAAAAATGTCCCCAGTGCCGTCAAAAATGTCCCCAGTGCCGTCAAAAATGTCCCCAGTGCCGTCAAAAATGTCTCCAGTGCCGCCAAAAATGTCTCCAGTGCCGTCAAAAATGTCTCCAGTGCCGTCAAAAATGTCCCCAGTGCCGTCAAAAATGTCCCCAGTGCCGTCAAAAATGTCCCCAGTGCCGTCAAAAATGTCCCCAGTGCCGTCAAAAATGTCCCCAGTGCCGTCAAAAATGTCCCCAGTGCCGTCAAAAATGTCCCCAGTGCCGTCAAAAATGTCCCCAGTGCCGTCAAAAATGTCCCCAGTGCCGTCAAAAATGTCCCCAGTGCCGTCAAAAATGTCCCCAGTGCCGTCAAAAATGTCCCCAGTGCCGTCAAAAATGTCCCCAGTGCCGTCAAAAATGTCCCCAGTGCCGTCAAAAATGTCCCCAGTGCCGTCAAAAATGTCCCCAGTGCCGTCAAAAATGTCCCCAGTGCCGTCAAAAATGTCCCCAGTGCCGTCAAAAATGTCCCCAGTGCCGTCAAAAATGTCTCCAGTGCCGTCAAAAATGTCTCCAGTGCCGTCAAAAATGTCTCCACTGCCGTCAAAAATGTCTACAGTGCCGTCAAAAATGTCTCCAGTGCCGTCAAAAATGTCTCCAGTGCCGTCAAAAATGTCCCCAGTGCCGTCAAAAATGTCCCCAGTGCCGTCAAAAATGTCCCCAGTGCCGTCAAAAATGTCCCCAGTGCCGTCAAAAATGTCCCCAGTGCCGTCAAAAATGTCCCCAGTGCCGTCGAAAATGTCCCCAGTGCCGTCGAAAATGTCCCCAGTACCGTCGAAAATGTCCCCAGTACCGTCAAAAATGTCCCCAGTACCGTCAAAAATGTCCCCAGTCCCGTCAAAAATGTCCCCAGTACCGTCAAAAATGTCCCCAGTACCGTCAAAAATGTCCCCAGTACCGTCAAAAATGTCCCCAGTACCGTCAAAAATGTCCCCAGTACCGTCAAAAATGTCCCCAGTACCGTCAAAAATGTCCCCAGTATCGTCAAAAATGGCGAGATTCGGAAATTTCATGATAATATACTTGTAAACTGTACCTATTGCCAAGGTAATAGAAGAAAGAGATTAAATTGAATAGCTCTTCGAAGTAAAGTAGCCGAATCGTGTACGGAGCTAATTTTATATTTCAGAGGAAGTACATTCGACTTTTAGAGATATAAAAACTATTAATAAGTTAATGCATGCAGCCAGTTGAAAATAGCGGCATACGGGACGATGAAGTTCCCTAAAACACGTTCAGCATTTACTGTTTTAAATAAACAGTCGAAAAATCTTTCACATTACGTACCTCAGTACACACGTGTACGGACGTTGAGGTGAATTGCATGGCCCTATCCTTATATTTTTCCACGTCAGATGGACTGACGGACGGTTGGATGGACGGACGCGGCTCTTTTATAGTATAGTTTAATTTTGATGCATATCGGTTATCACGCACGCACTCGTCGCAGCAAGGGGCGGAGCTGCTTCAACGCCCAAACTTTCGTTCCCGCACATCTTAAGGTATGTCTTTCTTTTCTACTCATCTCGACTTTCAATTTTATCCTTCGTTTAGAGAATTTAAAACATTGATCAGTGGATACACGATAGTCAAATTATACACTACAAAACTCTTGTCCATGGAAAGCGCCCAACATATAAATCTAGTCTGGGTACACCATCCACGCGACACTGCAGATTCCAAAAGAGGATGTGTTTGACGGAACTGGGTCGTTAACATAGCACTTTATCATATCTTCCAATAAGATCCTCCAAAATTATGGAGGCTTCATACAAGCCCTCAACAAAACGCAGCGTCCATCACAAGGGCGGTGGCATCGAGGTTAAGACACACACGAGCCTCCTGAAGCACAACAACGCAGCATCGCCCTTCTCCAAGTACACACGCGCTGAAATCATTGAACGATTGGCACAGATCATTCCTGTTAAGCTAACTGCGTCCAGAGACTGAATGCGTCCGCTAGATAACTAAAGATCCGGAGCACTCGTCCTGGACTAATGCCGCAAATTTTCTACTTGCTCTATAAAGGCTCACCGAGTGTTACCGACTTGCCTGAAAAAACGCACAAAGGAAAGCAAATTACGTACAGAACATTACTCTCTCGAGCCTTGTTTGCATAACTCTCCACTTCTGTCTCCAAATAAAGAGAAGTAGCATGACCTACATAGTTTGTCTAACAGATAGTCCGTATCAGTTTCTAAGCTAATTGTAGCAAAACTTTTTCCCAATGTTTTCTGTACCGATCAAGCTCAAAGTAACTCAATCTGAGAGATTACTTGATCCAATTAACGCATTCGAACTTTGCGCTCGAGAGAAACAGGGTCAATGAAGATCTGTCTGGGTGCTATGTTACGTGGTTCACCAGTGGTTTTTGGGCACAGCAAGCGTTTCAGAAGTCGCAAACGCCTGCTTGCGAAACAAGCAATTTGTCTCTGGTTATCTGAAGCTGTCGAAGGACTGCCACTCAATAGCAGTCCTCCCTATATGTCAGTAGAAGACTATTGGAACGCCTTTCTTCCCGTCCGACAGATATCGCGCCATCTCGGCTTCTATGTCGCGGTGGACACTCCATCCACATGCTTCTCAGGATCGCATTCCCGATTCTATTTCAAGAACCGCCGATGTGCAATGGATCGCATGTGTCAATGTGTCGGCAAATGGAATTCCTCCCATTCAAACACTTGATTTCTTCAACGACTCGGCGGGAATAGTACAAGGCTAGAATGCAAGCAAATCAATCGAGATTTAAGTAGGCAACATGAGGTGAGGCTCCGCTGCATCATTCTGTATGTATTGACAGGTCCCACCTCAACACTTTTTAAATAATGCGCATGCATAATAAACTCGTTTCAGAAAAGTCACTCTCAAGAAGAAAGCGCTTTGCTCATCTTGAATATTATTGACGTGTGTCCGCCCAGTCCATAAGAATTTATGTTGGAAAGGAAAACTCGCCAAGTTCCTAGCCTTAGCTCCGGTCTTCGCTCGTGAATGTCAAGATTCTGGCGATCAAGAAAGGCGTAATTTTCAACTCGAATACTGTGCCATAACAAAAACCTGCCAGTTGGATTTGGTATATAATTGATACTAATATTACCAACAATATTGTAAATTGCCAATGATTATCCATTTTTATCGGATAAGAGAAACAAATACATGCGCACTAGTACTGAGAATTAAAATCCGTTTTACATACTAGTCGCACCTTTTTCTTAACACATAATCTGATTACAAGAGATTTGAAAAGGGTATTTACATGAAGTTGATGTCCACATACCAAGCTTAGTTAAACAGCATACCATTTTCAAATCCTTTAAGCAAACAATTGTTCATGCCTGACACGATTCAATACTCCAAAATTCGCGTTAGTATTAAACATTGGCCGCATGGTTATTTTAAATTAATTTCCAAATAAAAGATACAAGAAATCCTCATTTTTGCCCATCCACAAGGCATCCAGGCTGGAGTATGAAAATTCACACGCAAGAGACTGTGATGGGAGGGCACTGATCCGCACTACAATGAGGACTGAGTTGTACATGTACCGAACGAAACCCGAGTCATTGCCTCTAAACACGATCACCGAATTTCGTGGTTGTTCACGGTTGGTTTGGTTAGGTTGTAAGTAGCAGAATAGGGAAATCGATTTTACTGCCCAAATACATTTTATCCTTCCTTAGAAATATGAAAATACAGTTGCACGATAACATTTCACCTCGTATGGTAACAGTTTTTTTAAAAAAAAGGTTGCGAAACTGAGGTAATGTCATTCACCTATACCAGTACGTGAAAGAACAATTTACCGAATGGTACACATGCAGCTCAACAGGCGAGGAGCGTGCTAATAGCACTTGATGCTGATCTTTGAATCTGACAGTTGTGGTCAGCTTGCTTCTAGTTTCATCTAGTTCAAATTCGTAGAGTTAGGGACAGGGAGACAATGAGTGCTGCTCTGTCTGTAAAAAATATTGTTTTGTGAGATATAATTCGCACATCGTACTTAATACACTGTGTAAGAAATCCACAAAAGATATTCTCAATTCCCAACAATGTGCACCACACACAATTACAAAATGTGGCAAAATATTAGCATTAATCGAGGGTAGAGGGTACACACTGCAGGTCAGGACAGTTTGTCGTGATCCATACAATGCGTGCGATGCGGTTGAAGTGCTAAGGAACAAAAGGAATAGAAGTGTACCTAAAATTTAAGATAATCCTTCTTGACACCTGTCGATTTTTCAAAATCTGGGATTCCATGAAGAAAATTCCATGAATGCTCCGCAAACAGATCTCTTGCAAGTACGGATATTTTCCGGAAAACTAATTTGATCATGAACTTTACTTTTCGCAGTTGCTTGTCTCGATTCCTCTTTATAAGAACTCCCGAGTTATACGTTTCGATTTACTGTCCATCATTACGTCTATGCAACGCATATTTGACAACAGTGCAGCAATATTGCATAAACCTTGTAATCAGAGTGGGTGAGATGTTACGCTATAGCTCCTGCCCGCTATACTCACACGAACACTTAGGTAAATGTGTAGCGTTGGTCAGTAATCGATTTTCCACTTTTCGGTGTCTAATCGTAGTTAATTAGATCGAAATAAACAAGTTTTCTTCTATGCACTTTCCGTCGTAAATGAATATTTTACAAGTTTTAGCGGTGAATTACTGACCGCAACTCCAGTGTTTGAAGCGGGAACTAATTCAAACAGCACGTCGGACGGCAACACTGCAATGCCGTCTCGCTTCTAGTTCGATCGTCATCAAAGACGAAACCAAACCTACCGCTATACCTCGTTAAATACTCATTTGACGAAAAAAGTGTATAGAAGAAAAGTTGTTTATTTAGATATTATTACCATGGTTCAAGCAACAAAAATTTGAAAATTGATGAGTAGCTGTTTATTTGAGCGCATTCGTCATCAAAGACGAAACTTAACTTACCACCATAACTCATTAAATACTCATTTACGACGGAAAGTGCATAGAAGAAAACTTGTTTATTTCGATCTAATTAACTACGTTTAGGCACTGAAAACTCAAAAATCGAATACTGACAACGCTACACATTTACCAACACTTATTGCACAAATGTGAACATCCTTGAAACTCGACCCTAAAAGTATAGATCATGAGAATTATCGATAATTTTCCCTCCCTCTCGAGATTCTTTCGAGGATACGCAGATCTCCGACTCCCCGCAGTTCCCGGACTGAAAACTTCGTCCGTGAGAGGCGCGCTGGAGGCCGGCACGGTCTGCGCGTGACAATGCCGTACCTGAGCGAGCGCTGCCCAACACACACTGCGCTTCAGGATTGTCTGTGATTTACGACTGGTTATGGCCGTCTGTTGACGGATAGTTCGACGAGCATTTGGTATTTTAGAGTCAGAGATGAGGAAAAATTACTCAATAAAATTTGCTGAAGATTCAAAGAAGGAAACTCTTGACTCTATAAATGATGCACAAATGGAGATTAAAGTGAGACCTATTGCCACGCAGATCAGAAGTGTATGTCCGTGTGGGAGGATTACGCAACAAACATCGTAGCAGGTAAGCCATGGTTATATCAAGATCTATTCTTTACCTCTGAATCAACGTCGATGATGGTAAACAATTTCATTTCGGTTAACAAGTTTTGAAAAATACAATGATACTTTTCGCGTCAAATATTTGAACAGTTTTACTGTGTAGTGATTGAAATTGAAAAAGTGTCATTGTATTGTAAATTATGCAAAACTGGGGCGTAGTTTATAATGCAGAAATTAAATATGAGTTAGCGGAAGCATTCTCTTCCGGGACTTGATACAGTATCACTTTTAGTAAAGAAAATCCAGTGGAATGGAGCTGGACTTTCTGTAACAAATCAATGTTCAAAATAATTCGTACGCAAGTATTTTAAGGCAGAATGAAAACTGTTTTCGTTTCAGCAAAAAATGAATGAAATCCTTTTTCCTCCAGAATTAAGTTGGTAGTTCAACATTTGAGCGGCTTAACATAAATCTTAGTACGTATTTTAATCGGAATTTTAAATTGTCTTCATTAACGAAACTAAATTTACAAAAATCTTTTCTGATAGTTGGATCCAGAAGCACATGACTCTGACTCTGACTCATTCTCTAAGGCACGGAATCTGCTCTTAGCCGTACGGCAGAAAATACTCATAAAATTAAAAGAAATTAGATGAAAATGTAATGATTTCCGAAAACACAAGGTCTTTACCTTTCTTAATGAATTTTTAGGTTTGCCTTAAAATATTTTACTTAAGGAAAGTGAACATTAAAAGAATAGTGAAATAAAACAGACTAATTAATTCGTTATATTTTTCCCGCATAGGTTCATGACTCATTTCGTAAAATTACAGTTAGACATGATAGGAGGCGAAATTCTTACACACACTACATGACTAAAAAGTTAGTCAAGCCCTAGAAAACTATGAATGTAGTAAAAACAATCAAGCTTAACAGTTATATTGGATCTCTTTATACATTGATTACAGTTTTCATTTTATTAGGCATGTATTTTACAAGATCTTGCTAACCATTTAAACAATATTTGTTTGAAGTACGAGCAAACGTCGAGAAAGATTTTCTAACGAAAGTGGAAGATGTGTTGCAGCTCGCATTTCCCTCTTCAGTTGGTCCCGCATATTTTTGATGGAATTTAAATAAGGAAACTGTGGAGGCCATTTTATGCGAGAAAATGATCCCACGTGACCTCTGTATTTGTCTTGGGCTACAGGAAATCGACAGATGCGAACTTCACCGCCTTGGAAAATATCAGAACCATCAGAAAAATGAAAACCCAGCGACGAGTGCAGTTGGTCTCTTAGGATGTTCAAATAAGCCTAAGTTTTCATTTTGCTGGTGCGCGAGGTTGTCAAACCTAATCCCAACCTACTGAAGCCCCCCTGACGATTACATTGCCTCTGTCAGAAGATGTTTGAAATATCCAAAACATCGCGGGCCTCTTTCATCATTCTTACTGTGTCATCTTTCGGGAACAAGAGGTACCTTGACTCATCAGACCAGAGGGTGCGTTTTCATTCGTCATCGGTTCAGTTTTTGTGGTCTTGTGTAAATTGAACCCATTTCGTTCGATAAGCTTTACTGACCAGTGGTTTCTCGGTTGATGCGCAACGCCTTAAACCAATTTCTTTCAGTTCTCAGCGCCTGGTGCGAGGAGAAATTTCTTTAAGACCTTTGTCGAACATGTTAGCCTACTGCTGAATAATTCCCGTAGGTATGCTTTCACTAATTGTCTCAGAGAATGCCTTTCGCAAATAATTAGAATTTTAGCTCGGTCATTTTTACGACTTAAACTCCACTCCGCTATTACTTTTCCACTGGGCAAATGCTCTTAGCACAGCCTTTAGTCTTATGGCCATCATTTGAAGAGGTTCTCTCGAGAATTGCATGGCCGGGTACACACTATAACTTCTTCGTCAGAGACAGACGAATTTTTTATAGACCGTTTCCAGTGGAATTCTCCATTCTATTTGTCTGGGAGAGAGCAGGTACAATACTAACAGTGATACTAAACGTAACTGCTGTCACAATAATTATCTTCAAATTTGTTTCGAAGAAACCTTTAAAAAATGCTTCAAGTTGTATTTATATTTTACCACGGTGCAACAAAGTTTTTTGGTCGAGCAGTGTCCTCCATTCTAATGCAATTATCTTTCAGAACATTAAATGGGTTCCTGTAGCGCTTGGAATGCCTTCATGAACAATATTCCAGGTAAGTGCGGAAAGTACGAACTCAAATACAATAACACACAAGTACAGACTCAACAAAACGTTGAATGCGTGATCCCCCGCGATCTATTTACCCTGCAAGCCACTAGAGAAACGGATAATTTTTTGCGGACTTTTGTGGTGGTCAGGCTAAGATCTGCATCCGCAAGTCGCGTGAGTCCAGGCCTTTCGTTATCCCCAAGCTCGGGTCGGCCTCGTAAAGTGAATATCACCGAGACTGGAGGGGATGCGACCGCACGCCACAACAGCTACAAACCTCCTTACCAGCTATGAAGATACGATCAAAATGCATGCCTCGACATAATTTCAGGTAACAGAAAGACGGGAAATCGCCGTAAGTCGCGCAAGCAGAAGAACGAAAGAACGTGCAAGAAGAAGCCACAGCAAATTCCGATGCAAAGAGAATAGTAACTCGAAACTCAATGGTCTATTGCGTGGTAAATGAGCCTAAATTATAGACCATCTTTTAACTCGAGTGAAATTTCGAGTAAAATAAGGCTGCTGCTGTTCTCCGATCCGACTATATATGGGATGGTATATCCTTCATAAGTATCTTTCTGCTCACACTATCTCAGATCGTAGAGATCCTTAAACGCGCTATGCTGCGGTAGAAATGACTTGGCCGTCTGTTAGTTGAGTAAAAATTCGCATTGTTGAGCATAGCAAAACCCAAAGCTGTTTTTTCTTCTTCAACTTTGTAGGAAACTAACTTTAATAAATCTTCATTGCATGTGCTTCTTCCAGTTCCAAAAAAACACATGAAGATTAAAAGATATTGAGATATTACTCAGTCGTCGAATTAATAAAAAAATTCTCCGCCAGCGCTAAGCACAAACGGTGGACCAGAAATTCGGTGTAAGGTGAGAGCTATGTCAATTTTAGCCGTAATATTATTATATAAGAAAGTTTTAGCCTCCCTTAACCACGACAAAGATGTTCCAAGAGAGGAAAAAGGAAGGCACCATTTAGTATGGAGTTCAGGGAACGTGGAATCTATGCACAAGGTGCACAGAAACAGGAAGCTAAGAAAGAAGTTCATGAAACAAGAAAAAAGTTGAAGAAGAAAGTAGTAGGTGCTGAAAAACAGGACAGCAGTGAACCGAAAAAAGATGGTCCGTAACAAAACAAAAACCTATTTTATTACAATAAAAAGGAAGCCTACCTAACCTTTAGCTAGGGCCCACACATGGTTCCCCTGGGAGTGCTAATTCCCATAGAAATTTTAGCCGTAACAGGTTAATTCGGTAAAATTATTGGTGGCAGAAAGTTAGGCGTGACTAAAATGTGCCAAATGAAGGGCAGTGGTGCAGCTCGTTTGCGTCAAGTAATGTTTACGAAGAACCCAAAATAGACCAGACTTGTCGCATCCAATGCAGTGGAGCAATACAGCTGCCACTCAACGTCTCAAAAGGTGGCTGCGACGCAACAAATAGTGACAGCAACGCCAACAAACATATCAGTAAGCCGTAAAAGTCAAACCACCCAAACATCAACACATGAGACGGCAATAGCAAATATAGGAGTATTTTGCCAAGCTTCGGCATGCGAGCGGCGGCGCACGGGCCTTGTGTCCACACTCGTCTCGAGCGACCCTGACTTTGAGAAGCTAATTATGGCCCGTTCTTTAAGGCTCGGCAGGTCTTTGCGCGACCAATCGACATATTATCGCCTAACAAAAACTTTCGCCAGGAGCACGGAACAAGCAAACGCGAACCACTGGGAACGAGCAATCACCAAGCATTAATTAAAGCACAACAAAAGAGACCCTTTTTGTGAGGGTTTTTCAGCGAGCAGACAAAGAGGAAGGAAGAGATGAAGGTGACTTGCTGCTGCGCGCTATTTCTGAGGGTGTAGAGGAAGACAACACTCAGGTGGGGCCGACCAAAGGCAGCCTTGCTAAATGAACACCTCAGTGGGTCCCCGTGTTGTCTCTCTCTTAGCGTCTCCAGCAGCGAACACACTGAAAAACAATGCTGGTGGTGGATGAAACTTCAAACTAAATCCCTTAAAACAAGAGGTTTCACGTCAGTAAATATTCGTGAGAAGGGCGAAGAAACGCTCAAAATAGAGAGTTTGTCTGCAAGGATCCCTTCCCGATTCCCGACTTGCTATGAATTCAATATGTTCCTTAAAAGGATTTAAGATTTATGCTTTAGTCGAGGATAAAAAAATCCATTGCAGAGAGAACAAGTGCTCTTAAATCTATTGCACAAATACTTCATAACTCACTACGACAATTGTAAGTACCCATGGTGCTTCAAGGAGTGCGCCGCAACACTTCAAACATCAATTCGTCCACAACAAACATAAATTTACTCGACTGAGAGTAGTTACGCACCCCATCGGTGAAAGTACACCTCAAAATACATTGAAGTACATGTAATATTAGCACATATTGAGTTTAAAATTTCTATTTTTTCTTCGCAAACAAAATTGAAAATTTGACTAAAAATAGTACATTTAGATTTTATACGGCATATCTTCGTGGCAGTTGCATTAGCAACAATGTTTTTGCATCATTGAAAGGCAAATTGAGACAATGGTGGGAAGAAACCTTTTAGAGTTCCACATTATGATTAATTCATGGTACGCTATCCAACCTGGAAATCAAAAACATATGAACTATCTTTTATTCAGTAAAATAAAGAGGATGACGTACGCATACTTCATCATCTAGGTAGACAACACTTTCCAACAACATTTCAAACTTAGTTGAAACATTTTTTTGTATCGCATTTATGTATTCCTGTACACTCATATTACACTTTCAGTCACCCATCGTGAGCTCTTCATCAATTGCTCACGAGGATTACGTGATGGCGAACGGACACAGTCTAATACAGTAATACAAGCGTCGATGAGACATGCTCCCGATCTCGACAAGTGCACCGTCGTGTAGGGCGACTCGTGGAAGCAGGGATGTTCGCAGCTACGCCAGCATGGCTGACGGCAACATTGATAGAGCGCCGCATGGGCTGCGAAATGAAGACGGATTGCAGGTTTGGACTAGCCAGAAGTGCTGTTGTGTGGCTCGCTATTAATGACAGACTATGGGATCACTCTCGCTGCTCGTGACATCCGCCCGCCCAGACCTGTGACTCATCGTCAGCTCGCTTACCGTGAACAAACACGCAAGCAACGAACACTCGTAAAACCAACTGAAAACGCAATGCCAATTAAACACGAATGTTAATTGAAAAACTAGCAAGTCATTAATTAATTATTCCGACAGTACAAGGTGTCATCACCATTTCCGGACTACTTTTTACGCTTGGACGCTCAGCCACGGTCAAATGCTACCCTTTGTTTACGAGCAACAGTTATTGGGCTGCACGACCAGCCCTTTTCATTCCTCTCATATGCTCGTCATGGAAGAGAGAGCAGGTTTTGCTCAGTCTTTGATACTTTAGGCTGGAAATGGAAAGTTACTGTTAAAATTCATGTTCAGTATTTCACTGAGGCTGTAAACTTGGCAAGATGCAACAAACTATGGGTTTGCAGCTACAGGAAATAACGTATTAAACATAAGTTGTTCTTACGTTTAATGCCAACGCTCCTGTTGTAGCGAGAAATTTCCTCACTCAGATCAGAGAGTAAAGTGAGAGACTAAAAAGCCGTAACGTACTTTCAAGCGTGAACTTATTACGAGTCTGAGTTTTCTGAGGCTTCAAAGAACGTCGAAAGACGTCTTCTAAAATGTTGACTGGAGAATACATGCACAATTCATTTTAAAAGCATTTATTAGTTTTTGTGCATATAAGAGCAGAAAGAGACAATTATGAAGTTCAGGTGAATTGCATTGGGAACGTTTTATTCTGCTAAACATTTACTTTCGGCAATTTTTGCCTGCTAATGAGCATCGTACATACAGAATGCATCGAATTCTCTGCAACAAGATGGTCATTGCTGTCGCCGCGTCGCGTAGATATGACGTAGTCAACTCAGAGATTAATGCAAAAGAGGCATCAAACGTGAGAACTTGAGGAAACACACAGAGAAGAAACCATTCAGTATGCACGGGCTGTAAAGAACCGGGAATCTATGCACAAAGTGTGTTCCCACGCAAGATACCCTGCGCATAAAAAAAAGGAAGAAAAGAAGTGAGAAACAGCAGAGAAGGTAAAAACCCCAGAAAGAAGCAAAGTGGGTGTAAAAACTACAGCTCTGCAGGCCTATCAGTAGCCGAGGCAACCTAACAGTATTCCCCTGGGATACTGAGTAACATAACAGTGTCTCCTGAGAAATCCTGTATCTCTCAGTAATTTAACAGCATCCCTGAGATACTCAGTAAGGTATCAGTCTCTTCCTTTAATTCTCAGAAATTTAATGGTATACCTCTGGGATACTGAGTAACCTAACGATATCCTCCTGAGAGTTTGCAAGGTTGACTATGATACGAAGCATACGATAGGCCCATACGACAAATTTTAAGCAATCGAATATTTAAAAACACAAAAAGTATTATGAAAAGCTTACAGAAAATTCTGCTGTCGTTTCGCCATCAGCTAGTTCACAATAGCCACAGGTAGAGTTATTAAAGCGAAAAAAAAGTTTTGCTGCGTTGACAAAAAATGAAAGAAACGAGTTCATCAAAATTGACTTCATCTTACTTACACAATTAGAATGTGAGCCATTTTTTTCACAAGGCCAACACTAGAAGAAAATATAGAACTATTACACTTAACACGTCTGGGCAAGAGTCGAAGTTTACGTGTGTAAAGGAATCTCTTGGATAACAACTAAAACTATCTTTGTAAATATTGGTCATGGCTAGCGAGTTCATTGAAAGGTCACAACAAATAATTCGGTGGCAATTTATTGAAAAGAAAGTAATGACAGCCATTTTTCACTGGAATACTTTCATCGTTATTTCCATTTTTAAAACTGTTGGACTGTCTAAATGTAAGAGAAGGGCTCGACGAGGTGAAAGTGGTAGAAGGACTAGAAATAAAAGAAAAAGGGACTTAGAATTATTCCAAATTCGAGATAATTGACGCACGGTTACACGGGAAAAAACCATAGAGCACGGAGTGCGCGTACCTGGCGTCGAGTACTTCTTGTGAATTCTGAGAGGTTTTTTCTAGTGTTGAGCGTGCTATTTAACAGCCATATATTTTTTACTTTTTTGACATCCAAATAATTTGTACTTTTTTCTTCTGACATCAAAATACCATTTTGGGTATATTTGATATTTAAGAGAAAAGAAAAATTTTACGAGTAAAAAAATATGAAGCGAGTGTGAAGAGAGTAGAAGATCATGAAGCAAAAGTGGTATAGCGACCGCAGTGCAATTCACTGGGCGATCTTAGGCCCATAAAAGCCTCCTGTGGAGGCAGGGGGCCTGATGCTTGAGGGCCTCACGCTGCCTCGGCAATAGGCCCAGTCGTTTGGGACCTATTGACCCAGTTATATCAAACCATAAAGACACGGACGCCACTTTTCTGGGAGGACGCGTCTTGGCGAGACGTGTGGTGACGGATGGTGCACATGACGCTCAGGTCAGCGCATACCTGGATGCCAGACTCAGTGTCTCAGTCTTTGCATGAATTAGTAGAAAGAAGCTCTTCTTCTATTGAGGGTTGTATGTTTTGTTCGTACACTTAGTATTTTCGAGCCTTAAAAATGTCATACTCGTAGTTTCATAAAGCAAGAATCGCTTCATTGCTTTATCTCATTTAGATGTGGGAACAATCTCGTAGTTCATTTCCGGTCTGTATCGAAATTCATAACATTACAGTTATCCATAATGTGTAAGCTACACACAGTTGATACGAACTGCACAAAACGACTGAAGCCAATGTTCGACACTGATACTAATAAAACAACTTTGTTGTAAGAAAACAAACAGCCCCTCAACGTCCATTATGCTGCAGTAACTTCACCATGTGCAACGTATATACCAGTGTTCTCCGTCTAGGTCAAAAATACTTTATGATTGAAATAATGGGCAAACATAGGCTTTCTGATCATGATAGTAAAAAAAATGTAAGCTTCATAGCTCTACTTGATAGAGGAAGAGGTGGAGGAAGTCTTTACTCTCGTCAGTACACCTTGAAGATTTGCTGTCCTTCGGGAAACCTTAGTCGCCCACCTCAATATCAGCATCACTATTGTTGCAGGAAGCTGATATGGGTCTCGTTTCGTTGTTAGATAGTTTAATGCTTCCTGGTATACTCTTTCTCTACCGTTTCTGAGCCCTTGTTTCGTTTGACACAGCGCTTAGCATGAGTGTCTTCGAGAATTCTCCGGCTAGCCCCATTCTTCGATTACTTATCTTATTTATGTGACTATTGCAATTTTAAAACTTTCTTTGATTAAATGCAAAATCAAATTCTCCTGAATTAATTTGCTACCAGGTTTTCTATATTTTATTTAAACCATAGTAGATGTAATACACTGAATGACAGTTTGAATCCGAAACTTCAATTACAAAGATGAAAACTAAAATCAGGTAATAGCAAATGCTACATTTATCTTTATTTCTGCTTGGTTTTGAAACTTCACCAAAGCTTTTTGAGTTGCATGCCAAAATTTTCAATATAAAGCATCCAAAGAGTTTTTATGAATTTCATAAGATCAATGTTTTAATTGAACTTCATATTAAATTAGATTAGATGTAATTAACCTCCCTAATCACAACGAAGGCGTGAAGGATGAAGGCACCATTTAGGATAACCGTTTGAGGAACGTGGAATTTGAGCACAAGGTGTGTTCCCGCACAAGATTCCCTGCGCATAAAAGCAGTAAGTTATGAAGGAAGGCTATGAAAAAATGTAAAAGTTGAAGAAGAAAGTTAGAGGTGCTGAAGAACAGGACAGCAGTGAACCGAAAAAAATGGTCCTTAGAAAAATAAGAAACATTTCATTTCAACAAAAAAAAGGCCAATTTAACTTTTAGCTTGGGATCTCACATTTTCCCCTAGGAGTGCTACTTTTAATTGAGCTTTAATGGAATTATTAATGTCCTCACATGAGCGAGTATTAGGACTTGATCAAAAAGTGCTCATCATTGACCGCCACAGTAAAGCATATAGCACACTGATTTATTAAATCCAGGACATTACACACGTATGCTGCGCTTATTGGGATTTCGTTTGATCGTCTCCCAGGTTTGGAGCCTGAGGGCTTCAAGTTCGGTTCTGTGGCAACGCTTCTTTCAATAATTTTTTGTTGCACCTAGATCATGCGCAGCTGTGTTTTCGGCCGCCTCATGATCCTTAAACGCCGTGAATTGCACATTTTATGACCTCTCGGGCTGTACTTGTGTCGCCCGTGATGACGTTTATGAGGAGCGGCATATAATTACATTTTGTTTCGTCAAAATTTAAACGCATTTTCTAAATATCTTCCATAATTTTTTGCCGATTCAGCGCACGGCTCGATTGTCTCGAGTTAGTTTATGAATTTTTCTCGGATATGCCACAAGGATGTGGATTCTGTGAGGTAATAAGTTTGTTCACGCTTCTAGTAAGAAAAATAATCAGTATTGGTGAGAGTTAGTTCGCATCGTAATAGTGGAATACCTTTTTCAGCGTGAGAAAATTTCGTTTGAATAAAACATAATAAAGTTAGTTATTAGGAATGTTAACATTCATACCTAACCTCTGGTAACTCAAGACAGGTAGAAGCTATGAAATATTGTCGAGTTTGTTTTCAGCTTGACACGAGTCGGTCAAATTAGATGAAGTCAAAGGCGTGCTGAAAGCAAAGTTACTCTTTTGTTCCTAATGTAACTTGCTCATGAGTATTTCATACATAATTTGGAAAAATTCACTTAAAAGCATGATCCACGATTTAGACACTGAAGCGGTCGTCACGTTAAAAGTAACTGATTAGATTAGTCGTTAGTTTTAGCCTCCCTACCCAGCAACAAATGCGATCCAAAGAGAGGAAGGAGGAAGGCACCATTTAGTATGGAGTTAAGGAAACGCAGAATCTACGCAGAAAGGCATAGAAACAGTAAGTTGTGAAAGAAGATCATGAAACAAGAACAAAGTTGAAGAGGAAAGTAGTAGGTGTTGAAGAACAGGACAGCAGTGAACCGAAAAAAGGTGGTCCTTAACATAACAAAAACATTTTATTTCAACAAAAAGAAGGCCTACCTAACTCTCAGCTCGGGCCCTCACATTGTCCCCCTGGGAGCGCTAGTTCCCATAGATACAATAATTGTATCTCCCTGAGGGGGTTAAAGTAACATCAAATATTATTCGAGAATCAAACTTCAAAATGAAGTCAATTTTGTTTCCAACATATTTTATTGCAAGAACACAATCATAAAATCAACTAAATAAGAAGTTAAAAATTTAAAACAAATTGTTTTCAGTCCATAGCTACGCACTTTATTTGAGTCCGGAGCCATTGTACGTGGACGCAAATAAATATGGTCGATTGAATCATAGCTCAACATTGCCCGAACACAAAGACGCTGGTCCAAACGTGGTTGAAAATTTACCTAGCAAACACATCCGTTTCCAGCAGTAACCTTGCCTATGAGGTTAAGACTGACACCATAAAAGATGACGAGCGAAACTTTGAGAGTCACTGAAACGAACTGGAGCAGTACATGTACTATGTCAGAGTGGGAGAATCGAAACCTGTTGCAAAAGAATGCCATGGGAATGGAATATTGGAATCGTTAATGTAACCAGAGAATTACCAAAACATGGTAAGTTTAGTTAATGTCATTACAGTACGCACTACTCACTCCATAGGTGCTTATTGAAATCTTATTAATTGTTTATGTTTTGAAGTATTTACTAACGCTTGGCTTCGTAAATGTATTTCACAAGGCAGTTCAAGCGCGATTTTTGATCTTTTAAAATCCTAAATTTAAGTTTTTCTTCGGATGCCTTATGGCGAGTTATATTAGATTTCAAGTCTGTTGAAACTTCTCAGGCCACAACAAAGGTGTTCACAACGAAGAAAGAAGGGAAGTATTAATTAATATGGAATTAAAAAAACGGGGAATATATGCACAAGGTGTGTCCCCATACCCTGCGCTCAGAAGCAAAGATTGAAACTAGTTTACGAAGCAAGATCAAAGTTGAATAACAAAGTAATAGGTATTGAAAGAAAGACAGCTGTAGTCCGTAAAATGGCTCGAAATGAAACAAAAAAGCTTTTTATTTCAACTCTAGGAAGGACTGTCTAACCTTTAGCCCGAGACCTCTTATCTTCCCAATGTGAGCAGTAATTCCCATGGGGACAATAATGGTGTGTAAGTGAGAAAGATGCATCTATGCTATTCGTGAAACGTGATGAGCTGAACCGACAATGTAAAAGCATCAATTTTCAGGCATTCTGAGATTCATAAATCCTATATACCGCTTAAAAAAAACCGCCAATTTTAAACGGTTTCAGCAACCCAGTCTTTAGCTTCTCAACCCATGTATTTAGGGTAATGGAATGGGCTATAATGCCTCTTTAAATAAACACCCAAGGGTTTTAAAATAAGTTTGAATGTTTTAATAATAAAATGCGTGCTGCACAAAAGGAATTGAGCAACACCAAAGATGCTCTGGTAATTCAAAAGATTAACCACGCACTCTGTGATGGAGATATATTGCAGCATCGCTCATAACCTCGTGGAATATTAATCCGTTGGGTACCGGATTCAATCAGATAAAATATTTGAATCCGGTAAAATTTTTCCTATCGTAAAAATATTTTTAGCAAGTGCCTACTTGTGCAACAATTTGGGATGGTACAGTAATGTAAAACAAATGAGGGAATATTTTCCCAAAGTACGATCATGACCCGCATGTTAAAAGCGTCCCATTTACCGGTCGTCAATTCGATAATAAATTGAAACTGATGTAATTTGCAACAAAGAATCAAATTCTGTCAGCGCGGAAAAAATAATCAAGTTAACTATTTCTTAAGGATGAAAAATAAACCGCACCTTAAAGGGACCCATTTACCGGACGCTTAGGCGTAACAGGTTGAAGCTATGATGTAATTTGCGTCGTCAAATGAAAGCATCGCCTTCCGCTGGCGCGGGCGGCTGCTTGCGCGTTCCAGCGGAAGTGCTCCTCGGCGTGTCCCTCCCGACGCAGCCTACAGAGCGGGGACCTGAAAAAAAAGCTCGTCGTAACTCTCGGCGCAAAGTGGAGGCTACGAGTCGCCTTTGTGTGTGCACACTCCGGCCTTTGTTGCGACGGTACTCCGGCGGGTGCGCGTCTCCTCAATTGGCCATAAGTGCACTGTCATCGAAGACATGCGGCGTCAACTAATAAAATCTCGAGCCCTAAAGAGTCAATAACTCAGAACAAGCCTCCCATTTTCCCGGCAATGAGCGAAAAAAAATTAATAAGATGTAAAAAAACCTTCAGGATTAGAATAACGAGCGAGGTTCTTCGGCTGGAGCAGCAATAGTTTAAGATAAATTATGCGTGTGCACTAGATCGCGATCTGGAGATCATCGCTCCGCGTAATCACCCAACCCAGGACATAACAATTTATGCGCAGAAAAATCAATGGAGTAATATGCGTCACACAAATCTCAGTTCAGTGATGATCTTTTTTGTAGAGTTACTCTCGTCTGTTAGGATGACAATGAACTCAAAGTAATGATTGACTGGGTAATGAAAATGTGAACACACAGTCAACACTGCGTACTCGAAAGCCAACCGTTTTCTGAGAGGAAATGTATTAGATAGCGAAGGGTATTACTTGATTCTTTAGCAAAAGCAGTGCAAGACTCAAGGAGGTGACACGTTGTCAGGGGGCCTAAACTGAAATGATATCAAAACTAATTTCGGATACGTATCCGATTTGTCATAAGTGTAAGACTTTCATCGAAAAAAAGGATTTGGGGAGAAATCCTAGCTGAAGCAGAGACACTCCTCAAGAGTGTTTTTGTGGGTTACATTTTGACTGTCTCAAAGTATCATTTTTTTTTTTGAGCTTACCCTGCAGTAAATATTTATCATCTGCTGTCCAAACAAGTACCAGGTATGTGTACGAACAAAACGAACAAAAATTTAACGAAAAATAAAACGAACGAACCATGTGTACGAACAAAAATTTAAATGTTTCTAGGATAATTTCAAGGATTAAGCTTTAAATGTCTTAGAAAAATAACCCATTTTAATAAAATAGGTGTGTTCTGGTTATAACTGAGTAATATAATTCACGCTGTTAATACATGTACTACACTGAAAAGAACAGAACAGTGATTAAAAATCCCTTGTACGTCTATTAGACAACAGCATGATAAATTTAGAACTTTCAATAACAGCTTGTAGTTGTTTTAATTAATCATCCATAAGTAAGAGAACGTCAGTATTTAATTTTTTACAGTAGTTGTTAGAAGCAAGCATATCCCGTTCTTTACAGTTCCCAGTGCATCCTAAAGATTTGGAACCATAAACGCTTACTTGTAAATGTTTTCAGCGAAGTTTTTAATTCAAAAATTTGAGGCGATCTTGGACGCGGTAAAACCGAACTCACTCAGACAAAGTAGCTGCACTCAATGAAGGCAGGTTTTACAAATGATAAACGCCGTTCGCGATCCCAGAGGTAGGCATTTGCGTTACATGAGCAGATTAAATTAGATAAGTCAGTTTAAGCCTTCCTAACCACAGAAAAGGTGTTCCAAGGAGAAGAGAGGAAAGCCCCATACAGTGTAGAGTTTAGGGACCGGGGAATCTATGGACATGTCATTGGACAAGATCGGTTTCCACACAAGATCTCCTGCGAACAGAAACTGTAAGTTAGGAGAAAGTCTCAATTTAGTATGGAGCTAATGGAACGCAGAATCTATTCCCAATGTGTGTTCCTACGTGAGATTATCTGCGTATGGAAACTGTAAATTAAGATAGGGATGCAATTCTCAATAATTCACGGTAGGGATACAGTTCGGGTGTGTATGAAATTAGGAATAAGTTGTATGAACTAATCAGTAGAGCACATGTGCGATAAGTTAGTATTGTTATATGTATAGGGGAATTAGTATTGTTTTAAGTATTAGGGAATATGCAAATGTGTTTCTCAAGTAGGAATAGAAGAAGGAATGAAAAACAACACGAATGTCACAAAAGATAACGTAGCCGAGAAAGAAGGTGGAGTTCGTAAAATGTTTAATTACAATCATATCCAACATCCGAATCTGCCAAACAAGGTTATCTCGTTGACCTGCAACATCGTTAGCGGGCTCAGGATACGATCTGGGCGCATCGCAGCACAACGTGGACTATTTCAGCAAAACATCGATGCGTCCACACCGCAGAAAGCATAAGAGGCGAAACAGAGGGAGTGGGCACCTGGAGCGGTCCGGCTGGCGCGCCTTATGCAGCAGGCGGATCGGTGCCCTGCGGAGTCGGCCGGTCCAGATTATAACTTCGAGGAGACGAGGAGGCGGTGCCCCTGCGCTCAACGTAGCGATTTATGGCAGCTCTGCAAACAAGTTCACCACTCGCACTTTTATCTCGCGACCGAAGCATCATTACACGGAAATTAAGTAGTGAAAGAATGTCTGACGTATGATCGTGCGAGTGTGTTACTTGCGGTACGATGAAATCATGCTGTTGATTTCTAAAGTCTCTGCTCGAAGCTAAGTTATTTCAAGATGAAATGGGAATTACATTTCATGTATTCATCTTCCATTGCATGAGAAGCTGTGTTGAAAGAATAGACGGTTCGCAGTCACAGTCAAACAAATTCACCTCAATTTTCATTCATCGAATACAGTCCTGAATACTGCTCTAAAAGTAAAATACGTCCCGAGGGGTCTATAGAGCCATACATAGTTTCCTTTAGCGAATGATTTTCATAAACTGTTCGCCCACCCTTTGCATTGAATCATGACAATGGGAGATAAAAACAACGGGAAAAGAAGCGGAGCAGTCATGGTTGTGCACTGCAATCATCGTCAGCTTCACAGACACCTCTGTGCGGCTGTCAATTAGGCGCTCCAAATGCTGTTTCGCACCTGTGATTCCAGACCGAGAAAGTGCTCATGCAGAGCTGCATGTACAGGGCTAGAAGAAGCGTGGGACGTGACAAATAACGCATTCATTTGATCGTAGAATTAAAGCGAAGCGAAAATGTTGAGACGTAGAATGTAAGGATACGTCAAGCAGATAAAGAATATGTAAAGACAATCAATTAGAGTAAACGACCAATAAATTCAAAGCAGCGTGCAAGAATACTAATTTACCTGCGTAATCCCCAAGGTGTTCATTAGTAAGCGAGGAATGTAGAAAAGTGTAAATTAATACGTATCGAAGTTGACATCCAACATTGTTTGCGTTGCATCACAGTATATGTAGTCACACCCGGACCATAATTACGCTGGTGCGAAGCATGCAGCCATGCTTCATTGTTGTCCGACATCACCTCAGAGAACGAAGCCTGCTTAAATTTACGACGCGTTTTTTGCTGTGTAGCAATGAAAGCATGTCAAGTAAAGAAGAGTGTGTTTCTTTTACTGAGAGCAGTTGCTATGAATGGGCAGCGAAGGTTGTGCAGGCGTTAACAGGAGAGCTCGGCGCCTTCTTTGACTCATGACGATGAGAGCCTCTATACTCGAACTTGCAATTCAATACCGTAAAAAATCTGTTTTGAAAAAGGAAATTTGGAGAGCGTCTGTAAAATAATACTCTTCAGTTTGTTTTAATCATCAATCTTTTGTAATGAACATCGTATAAAAGCATCGACCATTCAAATGGAAAGTTATTCTAAAATATTTTATTTCAGAGATGTTATTCTAATTATTTTTTATTTTGGCCGAGATCTGACGTCAATAAATTCGTCGCACATGAACAACGCAGAAAATCCATTCAAGTTCGAAAAGTTTTGTCATTATGCGTCCCCTCCATAGAAATATAGTTTATGTTAGGAGGGCAGCGGATGTTAATTGTCGTCAAATATTCATATTCAATGCTTAGCAAGGTAACGCTCAATTTGAATTCACACGGGCATCAAATTGTAGATAATTTGCTAAAAAATTTATTAACGACAGGTCCTTGGCATTTTCTCCTGGTCGTGCGGGATGAATAAATATTATTTCTGAAAAAAAATACGATGAATGTTTGCCTGAGAAGCAAAAGTTAATAGATGAGCTCAATCCTGATAAAAAATTGTTCATGGTACAGATTGATTGCATGAAGTTTTACAAGACCAGTCTAGTGACGGCTCACAACAAACCACTAGTGTGCATAGAATTGTGCCACTTCGTAGAGTAAGGTCGGATCGCGTGGTGGGCGCTAAGAGGATCACTCTACGGCAGGACATCGGACACCGCACACCATGTGTCTACGCAGCTTCCAATCCCTCTGGTCTCCGCGCAACTCCTACTTTCAGTGGACGACGTCGAACTCAGACAAGTTTAAGTTTAGGAGAACATGAGATTAGAGAAATTTTTCATTAAGGTGAACGCACTTATGCGAGTTTTTTTTTAAGTGAAATTAGTATCACGTGCCGAATGAATCGCGGTTTCTACGCGAAAAAAAACAAAACTCGAAAAATGCGGTTAGAGGGGCATAATAATTTACCCATGTTACGAAATCTCAAGTATTCTCTCACAGAACTATGCACGTCGTGCAACCATAACGATGAAAACCTTACACCAATAAACTGAAATTTTGGAGGTGTTTGAATTTTCGGAAAGGAAAATGAACAAGTTTTACGCAAATTAATTCCAGTTCCAACGATAACATCTCTGAATTATTACTGGCATATTTCGTCACGAGGAGTTCGGTTTTCAGGAAGCCCATTTAAGGAGAGAAACACAAATGGCAGTGAAATTCACAAGTTGTAGCTTGCATATTCAGCGATCCTTGTTGGCAGTCAAATAAAAGGAAAACGGGATCGAAAGAAGTCAATTTACGTGACGTGTTACGCGAGTGATTTTGGCGAGGGTCCCTATAGAAGGAAGTGATCATTTTGAAGAGAGAGAGAGAGCAAATCATGTCTAACACGAACTGTCATGCGAGGCCGGACGCGGCGGGCGAGAGAACCAGCAGTGAGAGAGGCCCAAATAAGGCCCGGAATGAGTCCAGTCAGCGATGTGAACACGACTCTATAAAGCCCAGTGATGCATCTCGGAGCCTGGCCTCACTCCTGGAACTGAGCTCCATAGTGTCTGTACTAGCAGCACTGCGTAAATTAGTCGGAGCTGAACCCCGTGTCTTTCCCTCGCGCGACAGAGACAAATGGTTGCAGATCACACCTGATAATGCAAAGCACGGGAGACCAGGCCGCGAGAAGGTGTTCAACACGATGCCGGCGCAGAGACAAAAGATTTGCTAGATTTAAGTCGATATCGTTGAGCTTCGAGGCGAAGGAGGAGCGAGGGTGACCCAGCCCGCCATGCATCATCACCTTCTGCGGGACACCGCGCTCTCAATCTTCTTCATGGTCACAAAAAAAAACAATTGTAGGCAACCTATTCACGATTTCACGCATACTTCAATATAGTTCAATTGCAGCATTGCAACTATAGGTAAGTAATTTGATGCTCATTGCAGATATACAAGAAACATTTTTAACATCTCATGCCCTCAACACATATTTGAGGGTGTGAAATATTGCCTTAAGTAGACACCTTTTCTAACCCCAAAAAATTGACAGTATCAGGAGACAATTAAGATCGGCAGTGCACGCAATTTTCTAAAATCGAATCATTGATGGAGTTTTCGTGCGAGCCCGTAACTCGTGGGAGCAGAGAAGACTAGTTTGTTCGATTATGAATAAGGCTTTTATCGCGGCACGACTCAAGATTTTTGAACGCGCAGTCGCAGGAATGAGATCAAGTCACGATCGTCACTTTTGTGCCGCTCTGTTCTCGGCTCGATCAAGCGCAAATATAAGGTAAGTGAAAGTTCCCATCGGAATTGTCCCCATTTTCTTGAACTTTTATTTTAGGAAACCTCCTTCTCCATAGACTTTTATATTTCCTTATTAATAAGAGTGACGTGAGAATCATGACTATTTCATTCTTTATGACAGGAGTTAAACATGAAAACTGACCCGCATTCCATCCAATGCTCACATGAAGTGTGTGTGATGACTGCAAAACTGTCACCTGACACCAATTTGTCTGGTGGTGTCAGTTAATGGTGAATAAGCTTTGACACGAAGTACGTAACTGGATTCACTAATCCACTAATTCTTCAATGTTCGTGACCATGAATGCTATAACCGATCATAAATACAGGTTCTCCGTATCCTGAATTTATCGAGCTCATGTATGTCATTCCGAAGAAGCAAAACTCTCCCAGGGATGTCACATTAATACGTGCTGCAATAATTACCGTATTGTAAAACAGACGTTAATCACATCGGGAAAAAGCTCCAGAGTTACTTTGTGCATCTTTTACCTCGCTGAAATATGAACACACGCTATGAAGCGTGCGGCCGCACAACGCACAGCGACACGGTTTTCAAGCAGGCGCAGTTTCACGGAGACGGTTCTCGAGGCGATTTACGACGGTCATTCACATGCGCACCCACGAATTACATTCGAGTGAGGCGAGCGTGGCGTATGGAGGGTCTTATTTGCCACGAATTTTGACGGGTCTCGTGAGAGTAAAAGTTGCTAGCATGGCAACAGCTCTACTGGTGTTGAATTTCCATCTAAATTTTCTCGATCATGTGTATTTTTAGACCTAGTGATACATTACATGAGGAACAATTAAAATTACAACCCTACTGAATTTTTTTGTTATAACACGTTGACAGCTTTGTGAGCTACTGGTGGTCACTGAAGAGATTTCCACTAAGCGGATGACCCACAGGGGGTCACAAACTGAATTTTTATGCGTACAATGATGGAAATCAAATGAAAGCACGTACCAATTTATCTGCCATTCATTTTAATGTTAAAAAGTGAAATAGAATTTAATTTGAGTTGTACACTGAACTTCAGTTCAACCCACCGAAGTTGATGTGATAAAATGCGTTTCATGCTACAATAAAAGGAGTGTAATGACTGAGGAAGCTCTTTATCTGGCACGTTCGAGATAGCAAAGAACCTACAAAGGCTAACGAGTAATGAAGTTGTCAGATTTCACCGATAGCAAGTGAGACCCAGTTTTTATCATGACACCGTGAGTAAAAATTTTGTCTATAGAAAATAGAGAACCTCGTACCTTGATATTACTTCTTATGACGTACAATATCAAACAGTACCAAATAAATTAGCGTTTGATCAGCATATTCACATTAAGAAATTAGCGATTAAAGTTTATCGAAAATACAAATTTTGCAACTTCCAAGTTTTTGGTGACACCTTATTTGTATAATGTGAGTGCCAACTCAAATACTAAGGACTCTATTTTCAGTCACTCCAACCTGAACGGGAACAGAAATTTTGCTAACGCCCGGAACGTATGATGCGTAGTATGGTAAACACTGAGCTATCGGCGTTGTAAATTTTACGACTCAAAAAATCACAGCGCTGAAAGAGAGCCAACAAATAAAAGCCGTAGAACATAACGAACAACCAACAAAGAAGACGTGTCGTACTCGGTTCCGAACTTGGGACGCTCTCTTCTTGCAGTTGAACCAAGTGTCGAGAACCCAAATATGCCAACAAAGGGCTATCAGGTCGTTATTTTTATCCCTGGAGCCTGGCGGCCAAAAAAGGTTAATAGGAATCGTTTGGAGGGCCAGGAATACAGGAGCTATTCTGGGGCTGCGGAGCCGATGCGATCATCATATGACTCACCTGGCGGGCGGCGGCTGGAGAACAAAACGCCGCCACATTAATCAGGGAACCCCTCACAGATCCTTTGATCCAAGATCATCCCTATCACAATAAAGCCTCGACAAACTCAAAGCTGATTAAATCCACGAAATTGCTCGCCATTATGACTCGCTTAAATTTGAACGTCGCTTGTTGAAGTCGCTTAATTTTTAATTAACTTCCGGGGTACTTCACCACTATTTTCCTATTAAAAGCACGCTTTAGCCACACCCTACTGAGCAAGGCTATACTCGAACGCTAACGTGCAAAAGTGAAGCATCGACTTGAAAATACTCATAAATTTCAGAGTTTCTAAAATCCGAAACAAAAATGAACTGAAGAATAATTCATTAGGGAATCTTTTTCCCCGCCACGCGTCCAGCCCTGGAGCGTCTTCCCATAAAATGCCCAAGAAAAGAGACATTCCCGGTGCCAAGCGGCTGAACCGTCGAGAATAATTTAGCAGCGGAGTGTTGAAGCAAGAGCGCCTCTAGCGAGCAAGCCTGAGTCCATCACGCACGAGTCCTGTCGACACTTGCCGAGATAGCGCGCCTCATGTGAGGTCCCGACACCTGCCCACGGCCCCGAGCTTGCAGTTGTTCGTCGTCAGGAATGCGTGTTACAAGAGCCACAAGAAATCGAGGCAGATCAGCGCAGGCTTTGATTGAGCAGCGCTCAGATAATGCCAACTCGTCAGGACACGCATACAGTGCGCGCATTCCGAGTCGTTTTTGCCCAGAATCATCCTCGCCTGTGTTAATAACAAAAATTTTGTAATGTATTCTCGATCTTTGCTTGCGAACGTGTGAAATGATAATTTTATGTTTGCAGAAAGCTTGAATTGTGTAGAGAAACTCCGGCTGAGTTTCAAATTGTTTGTTTGTGCTAGGAAATCATGAGTCAATGCGTACTAGGTCGAATAGAAAGTAAGTTAAGTTGTCATTTAGTTTGAGCCTCACTATCGGCAAAAAATGTGTTCTCCTAAGAGGGGAAGGAAAAAGAACCATTGAGTATGGAATTAAGGAAACAGGGAGTCTATGTACAAGTTGTGCCCTCACGCCTTGCACAGACAGCAAGATTGAAAAAAGTTAATGGAAAAATATTAAAGTTGAAAAAGTGATGGATGTGAAAAAATAAAAATACAGTAAATCGACAAAAAATACGGTCGTAACAAAACTAAAAACCTTTTGCATTTCAACAAAAGGAAAACCTACCTAACCTTCAGCTTGGGACCACACATCATCCCCCTGAGAGCACTAATTCCCATAAATACAATGGCTGTTTTCGAGAGTGACCGTACGCCAAAGATTAGTGACCAATTCACCACAATGCTCGTTCAAGTGCATTAGGCTAAAATTATGATAGGCTTGAAGACAAACTGAGATGACAACTGGTTACGCATTGAAAAAAGTTGCAGCTCGAATGTTTTAAGAGGAAAAAGCTTTCACCCAGTGTTGGCGATCTCAAACATTGAGACAGAGAAATAGCAGAACCAACATTGACCTGAGGGTGTCACCAGCGAAAGGAAGACGAGTTAAAAATGAATGCTCTACTGTGAATATCTTAATGGAGGCTGCAACAATTGCAGTGACTCATAGCAAAATTATAAATAGGTTTTGTGTCACATGACGATGGGTGAGAATTAAACGACAACCTAATGGCTCTCCGGACTGAGTCATGACGATTATTATAGCCCGTGACTAAGCTTCAAGAGAACAAGGCTTTTCTCATTCAGTGTGCATGATAAGGCTAGAAATTATACGAGAAAATTAAATGTAAGGGCGAACGACCCTATGTGGTAGTTTTATAAAACAAATCATTTAACGAATAATAGTTTCAACAGAAGAAAAATTCGACACGAAAAAAATAGATAGATTGATGAACCGAATTTACAAGTAAAACCTACTATGTGAATAAAAAAGGTACTCAGTTTCAACACTTGTGTAGATAAGGCTTATAAAATTTTTTGCTCCCTTTATTAGGATGAATGAAATTGAAAGTTTTTTATTTACTTTAGTTGTTCATATTCAATTCCCGTAAAATGGAATTTGGGCCGCCGCAGAGAACAAGATAATTACATGAAGCGTTACACAAATTATTAGTTGAAAAATAGGTGAAATATCTTTTAAAATTGTGTGCAATTGTAAATGGAGAGTCGACTATGAAAGTTTTAATGATAGGCTGTTCAAGAGAGCCAGTTCTCCGGAGACAGTTTCTCGTAGCATCTCTGCAACTCTACATATCGGCTCAACTGAGCAAAGAACATAGGCTGGTGAATTTGAAAACACCTGGCTATCATAAATGTATATATTCTCAAGTATTTGAGAGCGCGCTGTAACTTCGATACCCTATTAAAAATTATAGGAGTGGCATCGGTGATTCCTGGGAGCGCTCGCATTACTACTTGGTTGTTGTATCTATGTTTCTCCTTTGATTCGGATTCGAAGTGTCCACTTTATAGGCGCCCCTGAACCTCTGTCCCAACCGGTGGCCACGCATGGCTCAGCATGGAGCACTACCGTCGCGCTCCCAAGGCGCGACCAGTTTCTCCTATTTACCATCGGAGAATCATGAGAGGCCCAGGATGGCCACCTCTTAATTTGATTAAAAAAAACGGCTGCGCACAGCTGATTTCCCATTAGTCACTCTTTCCAACCGTCACACTGCTCAAACCGATTATAACCAGTTTGCCCTTGAATTACCTTAGTTCTTGCGCGATTAATCAATTCACCATAAGCAAACACGGTTTATAGCACAATAAAAATGTACCAGAGTATGTAAATTAAATACATTCTTACTAATGTGCAGAAAATTTCATGGGTGCGTGTTCATTATTAAGCTGACATTAATGGGACATGTTTGTGACGTATAACTTATGCTTGAAGTTTTCGCAACGCAATAACTAAGGTAATTAATGGGCAACTGGCTATATTTGGTTGAGAAGCGTCAACGGTTGAACGTGCAATAATGGGAAATCAGCTGTACGCAGCCTTGGAGGCGAAAGCCTGCAGGGAACAATATAAATGTACCTTGAAAAGAATATAGCAACAATACCCTAGGGTCGTTGAAAGAATATACTTGTAGCTATATATATAACAAAAACAATTATCGTCCAGCAGATTTTACATCTTTCATTCCTAAAATTAGAAAGGAAAATACAATGACTTTACCTTGCCCGAGCTTAATTACATCGGCTATTCATATGCACACACTCCCCCCACCTATCCCCACACACAAACCCTCCCCACACCCCCCCTCCCACACACCTACCCTCACACCCACACACCAGCCCCCCCCCCCCCACACACACACACAAATATGTATCTGAACACATAGTTGATCACCTTCAAGAACGTCCTTCAATTCAAAGGTTGCTGAAGACTGACGAGGGAAAATTCAGGTTTGGTTTCCACATTTTGTTGTTTTTACATTGCTAACATTGAGGTTTTGCCTTCACTACCAGCCCCACCACAACGATGAATCGTCTAAAATATCAATTGACCGAGGTGGTGAATCTAGCACTGAGGTCCTTGCTCCGTTCATGCTCTTGAAATAATGCCTCTACAGACCAGCATTATACGTCTCTTCCTTATCTTGTTTCTTCTGACACCCTCACGTACTATACACCCTCACGTAATACACACTCGCACTGATATACACTCTAACACTACTTGAAACGTTTTAAATAATAGAGACACGATCCAGACATCTGTCACGCACAACACCAACTTCAAAACTGAGGCAAAAGATGGCAACCGTCATTTCTCTCGAGAAAGATGGCAGGCGTCTCACCAAGAGGCCATCTGCACAGGTGGCCTCTGGTAGCAACATGGGAGAACTTGCTCGCATCGCGCTTATGAGTCGCGCCCTGGAAGTGTCAGAAGGGAAGAGGCCTCGGTTCGCTTAATAATCCTTTAATTCTCCGCTGTCTCCTTTAATCAACCATGCTACTCCCTTAATTTTTAATAGGGTACCTACAAGCAGTTGAGGATTTAATTAAGTAGCATGTATATACTTAGGTGCTATCCATCTCCTGAACGTCACTATCACTGACCGTTCATAAAATTGGTACAGGTTAGTTATGTTTTTATTGATGAAGGCATGGGTTAGTTTTAAGTTCAACTAAGGCTCCGTTGATTCTCAATTCATTATCCATAGGTTAGAATCGCGAAAATAATAAGAGATTAAGATTATAAGTTAGTTTAAGCCTCCCTAACCGCTGCAAAAATAGAGCGTATCGAAGAGAGGAAGGAGGAAGGCACCATTTAGTATGGAGATAAGAAAATGAGGAATCTATGCAGAAAGGGCATAGAAACAGTAAGATGGGAAAGAAGTTCAAGAAATAAGATAAAAGTTGAAGAAGAAAGTCAGAGGTGCTGAAAAACAGGACAGTAGTGAACCGAAAAAGTTGGTCCTTAACATAACAAAAAAAACATTTTATTTCAACAAAAAGAAGGCCTACCTAACTCTCAAGCTCGGGCCCTCACATTTTTCCCCTGGGAGCGCTAATTCCCATAGATACATTAGTTGTATCCCCCCTGAGGGGTCGCAAAAACAATATAAATTTGGAAACTTCGTTCCAGTGAAGTCATTTAAATTTGTTACCTATGGATGCGTTCCTTTGCGTTCGTACGAACTGCCGAACTACTTCAAACAAAAGCCATTGTGAAAGAAAATTATTCAAGTTTTTGAAAAAAGTTTGAAGCAAAAGTGATTGGTTATTATTTTTGAAAAAATACTTGAAATGAAAAAAACTTAATTTTAGAATGCCAAAAACAAAAACACAATCGAGAAAAACAAAAAAAAATAATATTAGACAAGCAATAAACTTAATCCTTGTTAAAATTATTGACATAAAATTTTACCATTTTCTCGAATTCATGACATGAAACATGATTATTACCTCTACTCATTCTACCCAACACTATATACCGAATTACACCAGAAATTTTGTTCGACCTTGACCCTAGAATGGTAACCCTCGTGGGTGAATTGCACCATTCCCAAATTCACTATGGAGAAAATTACCCCGGGTTAACGTTATAGGGTTAAGAATGGCTTAAAAAATTCGAGAGTGTATAATCCTGCGAACGACTCATAGGACTTCGCATCAAAAACTGCAGCGGGCCGTGAGGCTCGTACATCCATCGCGTGCCAAAAATCACTTCCAGAAATTCCACGCGAGTGTTGTTTGATATAAACAAAGTCATCAATCCACGAAGGTTCCGAGGAGTAGGCTCCACGAGACCTCTCAGCGATATCATAATCATCACCATAAAAAAACAATATGTTTATAATGAAGATCTTTCCCACATCCAATCAGGAGAGCCTGTTTTTCCACAAGCAAGTTAGCGTGTCGCCTCCCATCAGCGGCTGGCGCTGGCTGCTCTGCCTCGAGCACGCCAGACTGAAGCTCGCTGGGGTCATTACAGATACCTAGAGCCAAGTACGCTCATTAAACGTTAACATCACTTAATTCGCCCTTTAATTTGAAGCACGAATCACTGTGGAATTAAATATAAAATGCGCCTCGCACCGTGACTGTAGAAATCGTTTAAATTTAAACGTAGCTCACGAGAGAGCATCGCAGCTGCAGCTCAACCCGACCAGCTGCAACTCTGCGCGAAATATTTGACGCGGGAACTAGAAGTTTATCCTGAACTGGGAGGTGAATATTATATTTCATGGTCGGATGCAGCTCAGCCTCACGACTTGACATTGAAATTATAGTAAACGAGAACCATGTAGGGAGTCCTGTAGACGACTGCAGCGATGCATAACTTTGGTACCAGGTGAGAAGACGCCTCGAAGTCCTGTAGTTCCGTCACCTCTCTAAACGTGTACATGAGCGGATGACACGAGTCCGTGTCTAACAAGGCAAGAGTGGAATCAGTACAAATCGTGAGTTGGTCACGTCTCAACTATCTTAAGAAGTTATTTTAGACTTCACACGATTTCCAACGGTTTTTGCACGGGGCTAAACGCACTGCCTACAGGCTTTGACGTCAATCGTTGATGAAAATTGGCCTTCATTTATGATCTTAACGTCAATTTTTTTGCAGTCCCTGACATAACCTTCCACGATTAATATATTATCAGGAACAATAGACAGATTAAAGCTCTAGCCTGAAGTCGGATGGCAATTGTGTTTCTGAAAAGGGCGTGAGTGAGACTGTGTGATCTTAAAGGATGGCCCATGACCCGAATGGCGACCCGATTCTCGGGGCATCTCGATACAGAGAATGCTGTAAACATGACACCGACTGACTCAGACGATACAAGACTCCATCAAAAAGTGGATGGTGGGTCATAAACATACGAGCTACTCGGTTAATGGATTGTTTTCACGCCTACTCTGCTTGCTCCCTCGACCCGCAGCACCTAGCATGATGCTCGTGAGATGCTATCGGTGAGCTGCAGCTTCACAAACAGAGGCAGTGAGCACAACTCACGGGAAAGACACAACGCTTTTGCGAGACGGAGCAAGCGTGTCTACTTAGTAGACGTCAATTGTAGAAGTAGACGAATAACCGCCCACGCACACCGCAGCAGAAACATATGTACCTGCCCTATCGTCAGGGCCTACGCCTATCGGCGCTCATCTGCCTGTAATAAAGAATACCGCCTGGGAACAGCTATACTCCGCCTCTGCCATGATATATTTTATGGACCCATGATCCATTTGCACGCATAGTGCCCAAATAGCGCTGATGTATTACGCAACTCTCAGAGTATACTACACTCAGAACAATGGCTCGCCTGGTACAATCGAGAATTTCCTCGCTTTCGTCAAGAAAGATGAACTTCAGTGCATGAGCAACGCTGTGTACGACATGGGCATCAGGTGAACGCACTCTCGCTTTTAATGCGAGTCTATAAAGAGACTAACAGAATTAACGTTTAGGTCGAACAATGAAATGAAGTGCGCAAGTGTAACATCCCTACCGATTAAATTTGATGTAAGGAGTAACATTAGCAAGGTAATATCAGAACGTTTAATAATCCTTTTGTAGCTTTTAAATGCCTACGTTTGACCTCACGTGTAAACATTCAACATCGCAACTGTAACATAATTTAATTTACTCAACCAATGGCGCTTCGAAAACAAAAAAAATTGCAGCACCACCACCACCTCAAGGCTTTAATCGATCGAGGAAGGGATTTGTCCACAAATCTGTAGAAAATATGCTTCAAAGAACTCTTTGCTTTACGCAATCCGCTTCAGTGAGCATTTTTACGGTTTCATTGGTATATACTTTACCCACAGTAGGAATGCTTCAAATTTACTTCAATTAATTACATAATTAAATATCTATGTTAACACCATATATGCATTTTAATTTTTAAAAGCCACAGGTGAGGTAAAAAATGAAAACACAATAACTTCAGTTCACCGAACTCCATCCCCCCCAATGAGTGTCAGCCCATGAGCGAGAAAGCCTTCTTTTACGAGCGTGTTCTAGTTTTGGCAGCAGGGTCAATGAGAGGCACTAGAGTAATTTTGCCGTTTTATTGAGAGCGTAAGAACTTGAAAACTGCAAAAAGCAACACAGAGAAACAACGCCCATCCTTCCCGCTTGTGTAATGCTCGCCACACGCCGGCCGCACTCGGCCACGGACGCGCCTTAGCGCGAGTGGAAATCAATCCGTAATGCAAATTTTTTTTACAACTGAAAGTTGAGATCCTCGGAACTCAAAAGCAAATTAAATGTTAACTTAATATCTCATTTCTGAGCAAAATTAACATCATTAGGTAGTTAATGCGTCATTCGGACCCCGTGTAAAATTGACGTATCATCATTTGGTTGCTATAATGTTTTTAAATACACGTGTTTAAGTCTACATTCACAGGTAAAATTCTGTATATTAGACAGGATCCTCTTCTGCTTGTTGTCGCACGTTAAGTTGTACAGTAGTACAAGAGTATGAAGGAAGACTTCAAATTTACTAGCTCAAACTAATCAAGAGAATGTTTTTATAACGACAGAGATTACTAAATTGAACCAATAATGACCTTCAAACCAAGGCACTTGCATTTCTCAGAATAAGCATCGGAATTACGCACCACTTTACCGGTCCTCAGTTCGACGACTCTCGCTTGTGCCCGCCGTGCTCGTGTCAAGAACTTCACTGATACAAATGGAGTTTGGTGCTGTAATCCTCGTCTGTTTCAGTTGTCGTAGAGCATACTTCCAATTCCACACATTGCAGAGCTTGTTAGCTTCTCCCAAATAGAAAGACGGGACCGCACAATAGCGATAAATAAGGAGCAGTACCGCCAAAAGAGGCTGTAGCGCGGTATTCTTTACCTGTCATTGGCACAATGCTTATAAAATTGGCCTCGATAACATTGGCGATGTGTTGAATAGCCACCAAAGGAATACAAGGACCATTAAGAGCCTCATAATTTATTAGATAATCAATAAATTATACGTTACTATGGCAAAACAATCTATACATGCTTTTATATCATTAAATTATAGCTTCTCACATTGCATGCTAAGATAGTTATCCAGAGGCCAGATTGTAAAAGCGATAAAAAATATTTTTTGCAGATACTAGTGTTAATGAGTTTGGTTGCATTCTAGACGATACAACGTCTACTATTCTAATGGTAAATTTACTACATATCGGTTTGAGATAAATCTGCTGTTCCCTTAAAAACTAGAAAGGACCAATGAGTAGAAACGATATTTTAGGGGATATTTACACTCTTGTGCCTAAAATGCATCAGAACTAGAAGATTAGTTCAAATTTGATGCGAGTTTAATATTTTAATTCATGCGAGAATATAAATACAGTTGACGAGAAGCTGAAGCGTCCTCAAAGTTGAAGATTCCATCTTATGTAATGTGAGATGCAAGAGTTTTCACTTAAATTCCTCGACTTTCCGAAAAAAATTGTACTTGGGAAAGCAAGTAGATTGTGCTTATGTTGGTCCTAAATTCATCCTTTAATTGTTAGTTCTGTAGTTTATTCTTCCTGTCAAGCCATGCACACGCAAGTAAAATGCAACTTGATACCGAAACACGCTTCATAACGTGAAAAGCTTACAGTATGTTTACTCCATAATGAAGCTTGATGCGTTTTGTAAACATGAAGATTATATGACCTTACATTGTACGAGGACGTTGACCTATTTCAATGATTATTCTATACATAAAGTTTGTAGTTGAATATTTTATTTTCACTTCTCTTTCATCTATGAGTCGGAACGTGTATCACGGCTAAAAATACGTCCAATCTGAAATGCGAAAACTTGAAAGAATAAAGTTAGCAGACTCGGGACTAAAAGTCGTTCCTAGGGGAATTCAACTGCATTCAAAACACATATTAGGGTCAAGAACTACACATTCAGTGAGTATAAATTCTGAAAGTTATCTCTGCGAAATTCTTCACCTTATAGGTAAACTGACGAGAAAACCATTATACTCCTCCCAGCTCGTATAGAAAGCATCAGTATTCTATCAACGCTTTCATTTATTTCTCTAAATATATTTTTTAATCAGGGTTCGGCTTTTGTTTCTTTTTGTTGAGGTAATTATGACACAAAAATTCACTGAGGCTTTAGTTCATGTGGCGCCACAAATGCGCAAAATTGTGGCGCGTTAGTCGGAATCGCACGCTACATTGACGCCCAAGGGTCTTGACAAAACGCGTCTTGACAAAACGCGTCTTGACAAAACAAAAGTGAGTATGAAAAACAGAAGAAGAAAATATTTATCCTGAGAGTCTGCGTCACCGCACTCCGGCCTCCTTCATGAGAGGGAAGAGAAATATGGAATAGAAAGATAAGGCCGGCCTAACAAGGCATCAAACCTCAACAACAAAATTAATTGCGAGAAGTTAAAGTGATTTTTGTAGTGTGCAGCTACGGTTACCGCTGAGGAGCACCAGTTCTCCGAGGTACACTGACAAAGACAGACATGGTCAGCATACCCGTGAGAGTGTAATTGAGCAATCCTTTGCTTTTACGCGACACGCTAAATCCATAAGATGCTCTGAAAGATAAATTTCTTCAGCCCATCATTCTTGGAGAACATCATTTTAAAAAAAATTGAATTTCAAAAGATATATAAGCGATCAATTCCTCTATAAACATCTCAAATTTTCCAAAGTGCCTCAACATGAGCGCCAAATTGCATACCCATCAAAAATTAAGGAGTTAAAATTAAGTAACATTAGTTTAAAGAACTAGGTAACAAGTAGCCACCTTCATAATCATTGTGACCCATATGTGTAAAAATGTAGTAGAGTAGTTTTGATATCACACAAGTTTGAAATATTCTGCGAAGAGAACAAATTTGCTCGAAAATCCGAGTCATCCTTCCAAGTTAAAGGACAAATTGGATATTTTTTCAGAAGTAATCGCTCTGACAAACTGGCATCTCTTTGAGCATAATAGTTCATTACCTGGGGGTGAATTTGGGCTACGGCCTTTTGGTGTGTCTGAGACGCCAGCATGGAATCAGCAAGGCAATGCCCGGCCCGGGCTATCTTTGTGCCGGGGGCACCAGCCCCTCGAGCTCATCAGGTCAAGTGGGCGGGGAGGGCAAGCGCTAGCTCAAGGGGGCAAACGAAAGGTCAAAAGCACAAACAAATGAAGCAAAAGTCCATCCTCTGAGCCATGGAAAGAGCTGGGGTGGATTTCTGGAACACTTTGGATTAGAATGAGCAGAGCTTTTCGCTTTCATGATCAAGAAATATATTCTTGCTGATTGCGTACACACAGTGAAACTCATCCACTATATTTTTGCTGCTACTTATGTCGGCTAATCACTGTCAGAGTAGCTGCCAATGAAATAGAAAATATCATAAATTTTATTTTTATGTATGTTGCTTAAATATCTCCTGAAAATACATTTTAGGTAAACAGTAAAATAAAAGGTGACGTGCAGTAAGCCGTAAAGCTTGCAAGTTCTGCGAAATCTTGCGCAGTTCACGACTAAAAAATGAAATTCGTCATAATTTCATCGCAAAGATTTTTGGCTGTAGTCTTACTAGTAGACCAGAAACACAAAGACAGTATTCCCAAATGACCGCATGATGACCTTCGAACAATAAAGATACCGGTCTTTGCCCAACGATAGTATCTTAATCGAGCCCATGTTAACAGAAAAAGATCACGAGCATGCATGCGATTGCATGCATGACTGCCAAACATCGAGCGAGCGTGACTCCTTGAAGCATTAGCGGACAAATGCGAGGCCTTACGGTAGGTTTTCATGAAAATTCGCCAATGCAGACATTAAAAGTCGGTGGGCTTAAACCGTTGTAACGAAGGCAGCGCCGCAGCGTTGGTTTAATTGAGGCCCTATGCAGGAGTGCCCGCTCCACTGTCGTGCTACCAACGAGACGTAGTAAGTCGAATACATGACTCCAGGCGACCGCAATGGGGCCTTAAAATTAGTCTTAAATGCAAGGAGAGACGCAAGAAAGCACGGTGTTCTCTCAAGCACTCGACCTCCAGTCCTGAAACTGATCTGCCTTGTGAAGCAGGGCGGCTGGAGCTGCGCTGTGGCCTGAGTCGTGACTCGGAATTAAATGATAGTCATTCTTGTAGGTCTGGTATCCGTTTGATATAAAGTTAATTAACGTGTATTTTTGGGTATTTAGTGTATCTAAAAATTATTGAGTGAATGTATTTAATGCAATGGTGTTATTACAAGCTACGTGTGTGAGTGATAAAAAAGATCAAATATCATATTCCAGTTTCAGAACCTGAATTGAACATCAAATTTCCTCAATCTTATATTTGGCTCAAAACTTTAATCAATGGTAGGATTATGTTTTGGAGAAATAAAAATTAAGCAAAACAAAATAAATTAGATATTCAACTCACTATTAGTCATTCCAGTCTTTGATAAACAAATTAAAAGGACGTGATGAAAAATTTTAAAAGAGTACACCTTATTTAAAATAAATTTGCAACGGACTCCACAAATAAGTGTTTAAAAATCCGGGTAGCAATTTAATTTTTCAGAAAACACTATGCATTATAAAATGAATAGAAGACAGGCTAATGCATTAATGCATAGCCCAGACTTTAGTCGTATGGAGATAAAAGAGGTTTTTATAATGTATTTGAGCAAAATTTTGTCACTGTCCAGGACAACTCTCAAGCATTACACCTGCCTGCGTGGTATGGTGACCGACACTCAAGGGGTTCGTGGTGGCTGCTGTGAAAGTATAATGGATTTTGATAAAATCTACTCATGAAGAATTTCACCGACTACGAATAAATTGAATCGTGGAGTATTTAGGTTCTCTGACAAATGATTGACAAATTTCAAAAAAAGTTTTCAGGCTCAAAAAACGTGCTTCGAACGATCTCTCGTACATTTGAATCCTGTCATATGTGCGTGCCTAATTTTTTGCGGTAAGGTTTTTGAATTTCGAAAGAACACCTGTTAATACTAGTTTAATTATTAAGATATTTTTTTCAAAATCCAAACTTATAGGAACCTATTTTGTCGCTCTTCTCGTAGAACGAACCATTTTACAGCTAGCTAAAAATCTTATTAAAATATTTGAAATATCTATCGTAATGATGAGGAAAGTTTGCATTCTTCAACAATAAATTCAGCTGACACTGTATTTCAAGCGACACCAACAATTATCTCGTTGATTTTGAAAGCATAAAAATGTGTATGATAAAATGACTTTAAATTAAAAAGAGCTTGCGTAGGAAAATAGACTGAAGTACGACTGAATCAAAGTATGCATCAAGATTTTATTGTGTTGTGACCACCTCGTTAATTTAGACCAAGGACATTTTGCTAATATGATAAGAATATGTCATGTTACTTTCATATTCTAATACTATTGCCTAATCAAATTTTGCTAATATGATAAGAATTTGTCATATTACTTTCATATTCTAATACTATTGCCTAAACAAATTAACACAACAGCAACCTAAATCAATGGGAAATGTACTTCAATCGTAATGAAAGTGGATATCCGATCATTGCTTCTAAAACCAGTAAAGAAAAGTAATGCGTACACCTAAAAGTTACAAATGATGGATCTCCCTTCAAATGAGTCAACATTTGGTGAACGAGCTTAAGTTAGTTTTTCCTGAGCGGTCAATAATCTTGCCATCGCCTGATGCAGGCGTTCGGAGCGGCGACCTGCCAGGGTGGCATTTACATTACGCAGGACTCAAATTATACATGAGACTCCTCAACAACCCGGCCTCGCCAATAATTATCTTACCAAAGTTCTACTACTGCTATAAAACTGTGGCACTTAATTGAAGCGTTTAAAGGAGATTGCGAGGAGCAGAAACAATTTATAAATCCTTATCCAAAATTGAATCCAAAGTTGGTACACAATAACTTCCCAGTGGGTAGCCTCGACGCCAATACCTGGACCGTTAAATTCGCTCATGTGCGAACACGTTCTCATGGCCCACACCTGACAGTGCGACTTGAATGAGACTTTGTCAGGCATGTGGGACTCAGCATCAATGCAAGCGTAGAGCTCAGGGAGGAAATGAAATTAGGCTTCATGCCAGCAGGATTTTTTGGGGGTAACCATTTGACTTGACGCAGACAGCACAGTCTGACTGCAGATTTCGTAAGGAATTTCTACGTCGTTGTGCCATAGCAATTTTTCTAACAGATGTTCTATGGAGAATTTTCAGCAGGTTTTATAAAATAAAAACATCTCGGCTTCATGGTGGATTACGCTGAGAAAAAAATGGCATCATCCGTGATATTATTACGAGCAGTTGAATGATCCGATGAGCGATGAAATAAAAGTCTAGGTATAATTCGGAACCAAATGGCACGTCTGACAGAAGGCTGACGACCGAACGTCGAGATAAGAATTCGAGCAAGTCAGCGTCAGCAGATCCAATCACCAAGAATGCCTTATCCGTTGACGCTGAAGTTATAACAAAGTCCCCGATGCAAGAGCTGCAATATGGTGGTGGGTTTAAGAAAGGAATACTGCAGGAAGAACAACACGAATAACGATTCTCCTTTGAAACCCCCTCTGTCACGTAGGCAGTATCATTTTCCAAATTAAAAATAAAAGGGAGACGTTGCTTCTCAGGAATGGTGTACCAATTAATGTAAGCAGAATAAATGGGCTCAAAACTATTTTTTACAGCACATTAAGTGTTCATTTTATAAAGGAGAAACAAATTTAGGGGTGCTCAGTCACCGAGCAACATGTCGGCAGCAAGGCTTAGTATGTCCTTTAGAGCGACAAATGAAGACATAAACACTGAGCTGCGAGAATAAGGCGCATTATCTCGGGTACTTCTAATAAGCCTACACGCAAAGTTCATACAAGTCCCGTAGCGTGTGTGGCAGGCATCACTCTATAGCTGGAGTATTTAACTCACCTCAGAAGAGGAACATTAGCACTCAGTTCTCGGACGCTGAGGTCTCGAGCGGGCTCGTCACCTTGTTTGGACAGGAGCTAATGCCTCACCATGGAATTCGCGGCCCGGACGAGAATAGAGCGCACTTAGTTACGTGCTGAGGTCTCTGTGCCACCATGAAGCTCTGTGTAAGTAGCAATCACGCTTTAGGATCAAAACGTAAACTGTGCCAGCAAAACTGGAAAGGACGCTGCCTGTGAAAAGCACTTTCATGTCACCAGCAAGGAAGATTTGGCTTCCTTTAAGGTATGCGAACCTTGAAGAGTGTATGGCGCCGCAAAAAGTTGCTATGTTTGAGTTTTACACAAAATTCCTATTGAGATTCCGAACACATCATCCCGATTTCAATCACAATTGCCAATCATTAGTGTCAATCATAATAATTTTAGAGCTAGAAAAATGTTACCAATGTAATAGCCTTGATATTTTTCTGAATTATACAACTCCTCGAAGACTCGTTCAGATATGTAAACTCAATACCCAGAAAAATATTGAAAAATATCATTGCCTACAATTACAAACATAAATTCTTCTGCGACAGCAACAGGAGTTCAATTCCAGGTTAACACATTGTCTGCGATGCGACCCACCGGTGGTCACTGAGGGGATTTTCATAATACTGTTGATCGACCTGCAGTCGCAAACTCAATTTTCATAAATACTTGACGAAAGCTAAATGAAGGCACAATCTATTTAGTGTTCGTTATTTTCAAAACTGATCCCTAAAATTAATTTAAATTTTAGTTGAAAAATGAACTTCAGTTTAACCCATTGCAGCGAACGTATTAACACTTAGGCCGCAACGCGCGTCACCGGTGGCCACGGAGTGGATTTTTATAATGTTTCTGACTGACCAGTAGTCACAAACTCACTTTCCATAAATACTTAACTAAAGCTAAATAAAGGCACGATCCAGTTAATGTTAGCTATTTTCAGAATTTCTTACTACAATTAACTTTAAATTCGAGTTGCATATTGAACTGAAGTTTAGCCAACTGCGGTCGAAGTGTTCAGAGAGTGGAGACGGCGGCTGTAATTTTCAGCGAGACCATGGGATTTCAACATGTTTCGTACCGAGCACCCATGAGCCTTAGACTTGTGATAAAAACAACTAGAGCCCCTAGGCTGAAGTCTTCTTTATTGCCAGGCGAGGCTTGCTTCTTGCATGCCATTTCAATAATAACCCGCGATAAAACCAGGAACGTAATCTTCACACTCCCATGATCAGTCTAGCAATTAAAGCTACCGACAACAAAACCCTGAACGTAAAAACAGCTATTAAAACCAGTTCGGCGGCGATGCAGTTGCGAACCTAAACAAATTAGACCGAAACAGAGATCTCGGCGTAGATAGGATGAGGGACTGCAAAACAGCCGCGTCCGCCTCCGCCTACAGACGAACTCTATGCAGCGGCCTGTGTTTTGTGAAGCAGGATACATTCAAGGCAATTTTGAACATTTTCGCTTTTCGTTTAACTGCCGAGCAGTTAAAAATTCAGTAGTTGAGGTAATACATTGTGAGAATAAGTCAATTAGGTTACTTCAGTTCTGTGTGAATGTAAATTCAAATTATTCTCAAGTAAATATGATCAAAACCAGTTGTACTTTTGAACAAATGCGAGATTACTAGGTTATGCAATCACAGGTTGTGGTAAGTTTCTGAAAAATCTATGTGATGAATTTCAGAGAACAAACACAAGTAAAATGAGTTAGTGATATGTTATTAAAAACATTGACTCTGATATCATCCATACAATTTACACTATACTCACGAAAATGCGATAATTTTTGATGAAATTTTAATTAGATAATAGAAGTTAATTTAAGCCTCCCTAACCACAACAAAGGCGTCCCAAAGAGAGGAAGGATGAATTTACCATTAGGTATCGAGCTCTAAGAGTCTAAGCACATGGTGCGCTCCCACACGAAATCTCCTGCGCTAAGAAGCAGTAAATTAAGAAGGAAGGCTATAAAACACAGTAAAAGTTTAATAAAAAAGCTAGAGGTGCTAAAAAACAGGACAGCAGTGAACTGAAAAATGGTCCTTAACAAAACAGACATCTTATTTCAATAAAAATAAGGTGTTTCTAACTCTTAGCTAGGGAGCTCACATTTTGATCCTGAAAATGTAAATACAATGTGAAGTAAAGCCTCGTGGTTATACTTAGCAACTCTCGTAAAATGCAAGCCTCTGAGAAAAAAATTAAAAACTATGTTTTTGCACTAATCTTTGTAACCCTACATTATTTACGTTATGTATAAATCAGTTTCAGAGGATATGCATGAATGTTTGCAGGCCGCCGTGCAGAAAGACGACACGCGAAAGCAGCGGCGGCATAATCTCAATTTATGAAAATTTTAGGAAGGAGCAAAAAATGCACAACCTCTCCAGACGGGCGCCTAGAAAATTGTTACCTGCCTGCGCTCGGAAAAATTGGGCCCTAAAGAACGTAACGTATTAGAACTTCCTAGCCATGAACGGACGAATGAACGAAAAACGATGTATTTTTGTCTGAAAAATTCCGGTCGATGTAAATTGTGTCATTTACCTACAAGCACGCTCGTGCAAACGTGAAAATATTTCCATTAAAATTTTGTACAAGACAGCAACAAAAAAATTGAGAATAAGAAGCTATTTGAGTATCAAAGAGAAGCACCAAGCAGTGATGGATAATGCATACATGTTCCCTATATAGGCTGACGAGTGGAGTTTTTGAGAGTAGAAGCGACTGATCTTTATATGATTTCTATCACACACCCAAAACGCCTCCTTCTCGGAATCAGATTCCATGTAAGACGACGACCAGTTCTAGTGCTAATAGCTGATTTTGCTTATGTCATTCATGGAAAAGAGGTGGATATTCACATTTATTTTAAGCATTAATAGGAGGAATTAAAAGCTTATCTGTCTCTACCCATAAGCGAGGAGATCTCGAGCTCAGCTAGCCTTGTGGGCAATCAATCGCAGACAATGGTCCATTGAAGGCAGACGATTTCTTCTAAGATGAACGCACCGTATTTGGGCTGTCAAATGAACACCTTGATTTAACAAAGCTTAGACTTTTTTGGGGGGCCGGTGATCTACCGGGTCCTGAGTAAATGAGTTTCATTTGTATTAAAATAAAATTGGCTGCAGTTTATTTGAACATCGCTTGTATTGCTATCATAAGAAATAATTATTCCACGCAAATAGAGACAGAAAGTGGGTACACCTAATCCAATTTATTAGAAAGGTTATGAAAGCCTAAGTAACACCAATTAAAAGTAGAAGTTACCACACTGTAAGAAATTTTTATACAAACCAGAGCAAATTAGAGCAAAACCAGAGCAAGACAAACCACATAATAGCTCGTGTGACTAGCATTTGAAAGTCTAATTACGCTTCACGAGCGAGAAAAAGGGTGAACACGATCTTAGGTCGGTTCCCTGCACGTTGGGTTGTCAGGGTAATGAAGGCACCGTGTAGTACCGTTGCTTTTAAGCCATGATTTATGCGCAGACCACCCATTTTTGGTGACCGCTCCTAAGCCCAGCATCTAATGTCCCGAGCAGCATCACGCTGCGTATCCGATGGCTGCTTACTCTCTCCGATCTCCAGCTGCTAACTTCACACGTCAGTTTAAATCAAGCCTCCATCAAACTTTAAAGATGCGAATTTCAAACGCGTGGTCAAAGAAATCTTTTCACGTACGGCGCAGTTATGAAGGGAATGACAGCGTTTGCAATGAGGCGAGATACAGAAGGAGAGAGAAATGAACGTGGCGCCAGCAGAATACCTTTGCGGGAGTCACTCGTCACCTCATATGGAGGGTAGAAACATCGGCTTCCTCTGCTCTCTAACCACCATCTTTCGTTCCCCTGCACGCGACCAGACTTACTTGGCAAAATATTCAGCCAGTAACGAAAGAGAATGACTTCTTAATTAAGTTTTATCATGCATGAAAGCAGCATGCCTTCATATGGAGCGCAAGAAAATATATCAACGAACTGCACCTGCCTCTAGCTCCAAATACACGCAATATAAAGACAACACCGTTAAATAAAAGAGCGTTACATTATTAATTTCTGATACGTTGAAGTAAAGTATTTTTTGCTCGAATTGGAAAAAAACGAAACAATACTGTAAGATCATGTCATCTCAATAAAATGTCCATCAGTGAAGACATGAACGAAATGTCCCTGAAATTTAAGTCCCGCCGGTCTGTCTAATGCGCAGAGATGAAGTTCCCTTCTGACCCAGTTGGCGTCTATTTTAGTGTGGCTGTGAATAGGACAGCCTGCTCCAGATGTCTCCGATATTGTCCTAATAAAGCTGACTTTGCCTTAAATTCGAGGTACAAGCGTAGAGAAATGAGGACAGTCGATAGAGCTTGAGTAATTCTTAGGCATGCTCTTTTAAGGCGTTGCTTAAGAGCAGGTCAATCTTGTGTTCCATTGACAGCGCTGGCGATAAGCGCACCGCTTGCTCTTTATTTCAAGTGGAGAACCAAGAGAGGAGCACGTAGCTTTCAAGTGAGGCTCCATTACGCCCCCTATGAATTTGAAGCGCCTCCGCCGCAAAATTGATGACAATCACCGTCCATTCAAGGCTGAGGAACGCGGCAAACAAATCCCCAGCGCGTGATACAAGCAATCAATGGCACCGAAAAGGGCGATCTGGATGTTATCAGGCCATTGGCAAGCACATTAGCGCTCACTCCGTCTCAGCAACATACTGCTGCTGGAAACGCGAAGACGCGACCAACATCTGATCTTCGAGTGTGCGTTAACGTTCTTTTAATCGCGATCAGTTAGCACGTTTAGGAACTATAAAAGTTCATGGTCAAGGCTTTACTCAGAGCAAAACGTATTCCTTCTTATCCATACCTCGTCATTGAGAATTTTCCTTGAAGATCTCAAAACTGCTAAACATTACTTTTTTATGAGTTACGCATGACTCGTTGAGGTTGATGCTGTCAAAATATTGGGAGTCAAAAAATCAAATCATAATAGGAAGAACTGATATTTTCAACTGGACTGGCCAGCAGAGACAACTGTTCCAGTTTATCAAGTCTCGCAAATCACAGTTCGCCTGAGAGCATGAGGCTTAGTTTATTGCCGATGTTTCATGAATTAACATGGGTACCCTGCTCACCTCAACGTAGCACCTCGTGTAGCTAATTACGATACAATTCCAAGTGAAGAATTTACACTTTACTCGTATTCATGGTTAGCTGCATTTCTGAAGATTTCCAACACTTCTATAGGGCCAAGACACATCGCTAAACTAAAGCTCCTTTCAGACAAAGACTCGGGCTTCACAGATCCGTTCTTTTCAAACGCAAACTTTTTACAGGGAATCTTTCATGAAATATTTTAGACTCATTTTTCAAACGTAAACTTTTCAGAAACAAACTCCTCAGAGCCAAACTGCTCAGCGGTGAACTTTTTAGATCCATTCTTTACAAAGTACATTTTAATTTAAGAGGATTTAAATTCATTGAGTTCCATACGTGAACGACGTATGGACTAACTCACATTAGTATGTAAATGATACCCGGAAACGCACACCATGAGATTCAGCAAGTCAAAGCTCGATCTCCAGGTCTAATGCGGCACATACCAGCGCCATGCATGTACCAGAGCGTTCAAGTGTCTTCAATGACAATAAAGATTACCTTGCGTGGTCGTAATTGACAGGGACGCCTCTTGTCTTCGCACCTCCCTTCTTTGCTTATGGAAAATATTAACTAGAAACAAGCGGAAGCCGTTCTAAGAGCAATAAAAGTGTCTGCGGGTCGAGCCTTCCGATCGTACAGATAGTGTCAGCCACAAGGAACCCTAACCTCAGAGTGACACGGAACCAGCAGTTACATCTTCTTAGCACTCGTTAGCTGAGCAAGTTCAATCATGCAAAATTTCTTAAGAGTTATTAACAGAATTTCAATGTAGAGTTACTCATAGAAATGCGAGAGATATATGCTCTAAAGATTTCTTGTGTGATGTTCCGCCTGTAGATGACAGAGTATGAGGGGAGCCTGCATCTAAGCACAAGTCCGATGAAGAGGTCCAAGAAGACCATTTCATAAATCACTTTAGGCTTGAGTTGTGATCTTGTTGGGAAAGTTCGCGCCAGTGATGCCTACACATCGACGAGAAGTGAGGAAGTGTCTCGTGTGAAGCCAAATTAGGGGAGTTATGTAGTCAGTACAGAAGCATGCAAGTGTGCTTTTCTGTAGCTCTTCTCACTTGACAGTTATGACCGGTTTAAAGGTCTCCCAGCCGCGGTTAGGGCCGTACCAAACTCAACTACTCGCTCAATAAACCATGAGAAAAATCCGCAATATCCTGCTCTTAACACGACGCTATTAAAAAGCGAACCGATGTTTGTTGTTTAATAAAGTCACCTTAAAAACACTGGTCCCATTTCTGTAGCGTCGTAAAATGAATATCGGCAGGAAGTCCCTGGCAGTTGCACTAAGAGCTCTTTAAGCCATGAAAGTTTATCTTTAAGTATGGCTCAGCGCGTCATCAGCAAAATACGACTCGAGAGCAAGCAATGTACGCTGATAAAACGTGGGGAAGCCTTTATTTCAAGAGCATGGGAAGCAACAAATCTCAGTAATATTGTCATCTCCGTTGAATGAATGAACAAGAATTTCTTCAGTACCTAGAGATGCCAGAATGGTGCTAGGAAAAAACTGTCTGCCTCGGCGCAGCGGAAGGGGTTGAAACCAAGCGTATTCTGAGGTGCTGGCATTGTATTGTACTGTCTCTTAAAATTTCCTCTTAAATATTAAATGAGGTGATGTAAAAAGAAGCTTGCAGAATCTGTCAGGCTAATGTGCAACTTTTCTCTCACATTGCAGCACAACAAATAGTTGCTAACATGTAACGCAAGACTTGTACGGGCATGCACTGGTGGTAATACTCGTTCCAAACAGTTAATTTTTTTTACGCGGGATTCCTATTACACTGACCATTTCGATGAACAGTTAACTTTTAATTTCGCATTTATGGACAATTGAACCAGTTGAGAAAAACTTGGGTAAACCACACAATAGAATTTGTTACTAGTTATTGGTTGGAATTGAGCATCAAAGTGTCCAATTTATTCCAAATGATATGGCTTATTTAGCATTTAAAAAAGTTTCAATAGGTAAATACTTCGGATAAAAATAAAAAATTTGAAAGAAATAATTAGTCCCTGATATCGAGTTTCTTTTTTCTCATATATGCTTTCAGATCCAACTCGGCATGTGATATAGTTGTGAATGGTTTAAAATGCTTAAATGTAATTTAGATTTTATTAGCAAACGGTAATTTTAAATTTTGAGAAATTAAATAACCTCAACTCTTCCGAAGCCAGAAATTGGGACATTCGAAATTGCAGCGCCTTACCATTCCTCGCACTTTCTCGCCAAGTTGACGCATGAATAATAACAAATATCACCCAAATTTAAATTCGGGACCTTAATTTTGCGCAGTTCAATTCAGGCAAACACGGCGGCTGGCAAACTTAGCGCGTCACTTTTTTTTAACGCGCGGCGAGCAGAAGGGAGCGTCGCCGCCTCTCGCCGTCGTAATGAAGCGCTCCGCCTCGCCGCTTCCTGACGGCCTGAGGAGTCGCGCCCTCAATGAGAATACGCCAACAAATTAAATGTCCCCTGCGCGATGCGCTTCGCTTGTCGTGCACCAATCGCTCAACCAATTAAATCGTGCAGCGATATCTTAGTTGTTGTCATAAAAGCTGTTTTCAGTGTGGTGGTTTTCAGTGTGGTGATACTCATGAAAACTCGTACACTATCAAGCAAAAACTACTTCTATAGCAATGAGCCGACTTTGAGCAAATCAAGTGGTCCGATATTGTCCTGAGACCACTTTTAGCGATATATCTTCCACGAAAACTAGTGCTTCACTTCACGAAAAACTACACCATCTACAACGAGTCGATTTTTAAAACAGGCAAAAGCTTAGTTTGAGGAAAATAATACAGGGAGCAAAGGACTATCTCAATGGGAGCCCCGCAGTGTTGGCAGCCCCATATTTTGTGAGAGCCGTCAGACGGGTGACAGGTGAATTACACTGTCCCTGTGCATCAAAGCGGGCCACCACAATGCCATCTCGAACGCGATGCAGACAAGTCTGCTCTCTGGGGCGAAGATTGGCGCGTCTCGCTGTGTGGCAGCACGCGGACCACCACCGAGACGTATTGTGATCGAGCCATATTTACACTCTAGCCTTGGCCCTCCAATTATTCAGGGGCACCTCAGTCTTTTCGCCGCCAGCAAAATAAAGCGCAGAAATTTATAAAGGGAACGGAACTAGCGAAATTTAAAGGACTCTTCGCCACGATGAAAATAAGAGCAAAAATTTATGAAAGGAACTAAGAAGGGAACCTATAAGTGTTGTTACAATGAAAGTGATTTGTACAAGAGTAGAGTGTCGGTTATTTTAATGAGATCGATGTCGATCTATTGATTCACGAAAATCCTCGGCTTAAATGTCATTTAATAAATTTATAGGTTAATAGGACTTATCATATTTAAATAGAAGGGTAGAGCTGACTTCTAAGGCAGTTCGACTTGTGTCCTAAAATAGCATTGCTAATAAAAAATATTATTGGAATCAATATACTTTGAGCTAGAGTCGAAAGATCTTACAAAGATCTACATATATTTAGTATTTTTGAGAGATAAATTTTCGAACAATTTAAATACCCGCAGTGATTTGAAATTCAATTCAGGGATACAATCTTGTCGCGTTTTCTAAGATTTTGAGCACAAGCAACACGTAACTGAATGCGTCAACTATGGTGAGTCTTTTTTAAAATTCGAAATCTTAGGCTCAATGAAGGTGGACCATGAACACTGTACAGGGTGACCCATAAGTTAACTCGCCGATTTTAGAAATTGACACCATATAAAATGTGAAGCTTACACTGTTTGGGATAATTTTTAAATTATGGGTGAAATCTGAAACTTACTATTTACCTAGTTCTAACAAGATAATGCTCTATCTCATAGAGCAAGAGAATCAATGGCTGCGCTAAAAATACTCTTTCCACACCGATTAATGTCATGCTGACGTGGCGTGGTCACATCGATCACTAGATTCGAATGCTTTCGATTTCTTCCTCGGAGAATAATTGTAGGAATGACTCTACATCAACAAACCTAATTTCCTTCAGGAATTAAAATACATCTTTTCGAAAAGTTAACAGTACAGTTAACAGTACAACTCCAATTGAAGAGTTCAAGTAAAGTTACGAACAGGACCATTGAAAGAGAATGCGTTTCTTTTAACTATGTTGGTGGTAATCTAAAAAAATTATATTCCATACATAACATTTGTATGAATAAAATTCCAAACTCTGATGTAGCCTTTTAAATTGGCTCGACCTATTTATGTTTCGTAGTTTTCGTGTATTTGACTTCCAAAAAGGGTTGCGTAACTAATTGACTTGCTCGTACTTTCATTCTCAATTCAAATATGGAAACCAAATAAAATTTTCATATATCTCTTCTCATGTTGCCTGGTACTCGATATTCCTGGCATTAGTATCGTAAGGGAAAATACAATAACAGTAAAAAATATCCTACTGAATTACAGTGATTACGATAGTTTTGGTAAGAGATTCAATATAAATTAAAAGAAATACTTCAAACGAGACCTTATATCGGAAAAAGGCCCGGTAGATCAAGTTATGTACAAATTTATCATATTATTAAAACCCAGTTTTTACACCTCAAAGAAGATATAAATTCTATCGAGCACGTCCATCTTATTTGCATAGGCAATGCAAATTAATATATTTTATTGAGAATAATCAAATTCATACATAGAAAGTGAAGTAGATTATGGCTCAACCCCCTAATTGTGATCATGGAGTTGAATGAAAATAAAAAATAAAACTCATTCTTCACACAAATGTTTCCCACAAATACTTTGAAGGGGAACACTATTAAAATCAAGTTCATAAATTTTATAATAACTTCAACTGCTAGAATTTTTCCCATGCATTGGAACGACTCAATATAAACTAGCTAAAAGAGCTACAATATACTTGACATAAACCACTCTATGGAGACAAATATTACCCAGATTCTAGCGGGAACAGCGCTAAAAAAAATGATAACATACAGGAGCGACATGTGCTCCAAATTGGAAGTCTAAGGGAGGGACCCGCGATATCTTTAAAGAGCTGAGCTATAAACAACGCCGAGGGTGCACTGGGACATCTTAGGAGTTATGTGTCCGCTGTACAATTCTCACTAGCAACAAAGACGCGAAATATTTAAGTAGCCCGTCACGTACTGCGACGATGGATGACCTTACAGAACATTGCTTTTGCGTGCAAGCGCACTTCAGGTAACAAACGTTCTTCTTGAGGAACTATAAGGAAACTAATTATCCTCAAACTGTACATCTCTCCTCGCACGTTCCCACCCTTACAATACAGAGCCAATAAATTTGGCTGCCAAGACCTCAATCTCGTAACTTAAAGAGGCGTTTCCTAACGTCCGGCGTCATGTCTCTGTCGTGGGACACACAGGAGACATCCAGCAGTGGAACTCCGGTGGTATGAGATGGGCCACCATGATCACCCCCAGAGACAGGCACTTCAATATCAAATACATGAGCAATATTAAATGAATTGAGCAGTTATGGCGATCAGTGAATGAGCCGCAACATCGTTGGATATGAGCCGCGGTGGGTCTTAACGTCCTTATCTCAGTAACTGCCCTCGCAGTCCTGCCGCGAAATGTTACACTTGCAATAACGAGGGGAAAGATAGCGAAGAATTACAAGCTTTGACATGAAGAAGAGGCTTTCGGAGGGCCAATGAGAGGCGGCCATTTGTAACAAGAAGAGGCCCAATGAACGCGTCTTTCATGGGACGCCTACGGAGCTCTCTCGTATACTCATTATCAAGGAACAGCAACAATTGATTTCATTTCCCACTTCACATAAAGAATAATTTACGAGTCAAACACATTATTCTCTAGCTAGCAAATTGGACAAATTAGCAGTACCATTTCAATAACTAAAGCTCAATGAGATCATGCTGGTGGGAAAAGAAAGTTTGAAAGATTTAAAAGATAAACTAACTACGATGCCTTTAACATACGTTCTAGTTCAAGTCAAAGAATGAATTAAGGAATGTTGCGTAAACACCCTATAAATGAAAAGCAATTGTAAGGTATAAAAGGATTTGATCGAAACAAAAACTTAAACCCTCAAATTAAAAAGGAAATTCAGTGAGACAATTATCACCCTTAGGGCGCGAGTCCCCTTAAATAGGATAAACGAACCTAAATGACCTGAACCTATTGCCTATCTCATGCCCTTAAAGGGGTGACATAAAATCAAACATATCCATGTATACCACATAATGGAGTTTGTTCGTTACTTGATATAATCATACTTGCTTGCTCTCGCCAGTATTAGAAGTCCAAAAAATAAACTATACCAAGTAAAAAAGTGAAAAATTGTATACATGAGAGTATCTCCAAACTTTTGATATCGTCACACACTGTTGATCTTCATCGGCGGAGCATCTATATTCATAGCGGCGCAGTGCAGAGGCTTTACTCGGACGGCGGGAAGCATAGATGCACCGGTGAAAAAGTTGGACTTGGGTGAAGTGCATGGACTCCTGAACCAGTATAGGAACTGCAAATTTTGTATTTGAAGTACCATTCATTCACACAAAATCATTTATTTCATTTCTGCATCTAAATAAATTTCTGCATCTAAATTTCTGATTGTTGCAGGAAAAGCTGGAGAGATAGAGCAACGTGGGCCACGGATGCGCTCAACACACACACGTTGGATTGTTCAACTCGTCATCGAGTAATTAATCCAATTATCCTTACACGAATATTGCTCAATCGATGGAAGAAAAAAGACTCAAATTTGCGCGCGAATAGACGAGACAACAAAGATCTTGGAAAATTTCAAGTGATACTGCCAATGTTCTGCCCATGTATGTATGTGACCCTGATACATTCATGTTATTACAAATGTTTAAACACATTCTTGCAATTCCGATCTCGATTAAGCCCGTTTGCAATTTATGCTGATGTCCATCATGTGATATACATTTGAGTTAATAACTTTTCACAGTGGAAGTGATAGTTTAGGAATACGTAAAAAAAAGACTGCCTATGGACACAAATGTTCATATATAACATTTTTTACACAAGAAAAATAGCCACTAAGATATCACTCCAAACTCTTTCTGGAACTGTAAATTTAACAATACCCGTAAAAAATTGAATGTTGACCGTAGCTGTTGAAATCAAATGGCGTTTATGACAATGTAGGTAAACAAATAAAATGAATGTGAATTGAAACACACAGACGTACTGAAACCTAAAAATAATGAAATGTCCTTGCATATCCAATAAAAAAACAGGGATGTATGAGTTTCCTCAGGGTATAAGAATTAATTTATTCGCACACAAAAGCTACGTTTGAGATGGACTTGGGTAACTCTGTAACAGATCCATAGAATGTAAAACCGAAGCAATAAATAGAGAATAGGAAATTTATCATTATTGAAACAACTTGACACTAATGTTGGGTTTACTAAATCTAATACATTCCTTTCAGCATTCATCGTGTAAGATGGAAAGAAGGTAGCGCCTGAGATCAAGCCAATATTAGTTGTTAACTCGGTATCACGGATACTCCCGCCAGAAAAACTAAAGTGGGAAGGTGAAGGTGGTTGAGGACTCTCAGAAAAAAGGAAAGCAAGTCCATCACCATCAAAGTACCTCAGTGGCTACCGAGAACAAAAATTACACGCCCACGAGGTCATTAACCCGGTCTGAGGAGCGAAGTTAGGAAGTTACGAAGAGGAATTGAAAAAAATAAATAAATATAAAAAAACATCCACACCTAAAAGTCAATTGAAGGTGGCTAATTAATTTAATTGGTTAGAATATCCTTAGCCAATTATCGCTAGAAGTAGGTTAAATAATATACTCATTGTAGAGTATATACTCAAGAACAACTAATGACAATACAAACACAAGATTTTAAAAACTTCGTACAGAAGGATAGTTCATAATAGTTGAGGTAGAGAGAAAAAATCTGCCTAGTTTTTAAAAGTTTTCATATTAGTCATGAGATGTAATGACCCTGTATGTCGCACCGTAGAGAAGAGCAACCCTAAGATTGCCTGATTTGGGGCCTCCAGCAGCATTTAGAATCGCTCTGTTACTCAGCCGCCAGAGGGTATGTTCTCTCATGAAACAAATAACGGCGAATTAAATTTTAAAAACTTCTCCATCAACATATCCGAAGAATTTCTAGCGGTCCGAGGTCGACCGCAACCACTTCAGACGGCATAACTTCGAACAAAGTGTCTATGCCACACACGCAGAGTGCGGAACTTGAACTTGAGATCCATGAGCTGTAAAATTAAGTACTCTCATGGGTATCACATTTACTTACATGCTATGGCTGCGGAGGTTCAATGAGTACACCCAGAAGCATGAGAAATTCGAGTGCTAAGTTAATGTATCTTTTCGCATTTACCTATCTTTTTTCGCGACTAAATAAAAACAAAACAATTAAAAGCATTCACAGCAATTGCAATCAAGATCAGAGCTGGCGGATGGGGTCACATGTGGTATTTGCTTGCTCTCCAACGCACAGAAGTTCACAATACAAACTTCAAATAATTCCCTTGCTGTGTATCTACAGTGGGACTACACCTTTCTAACTTCAATGTAAAAAACTCTAGTTCGATTTAAAAAGCTCAAGTTTAATTTAAAAAAGCTCAAGTTTATTTAAAAAAGCTCAAGTTCTATTAAAAAAGCTCAAGTTCTATTAAAAAAGCTCAAGTTCTATTAAAAAAGCTCAATTTGATTTAAAAAAAAGTCAAGTTAAATTCAAGACAGCGCTGTAGTTGACAATGCATTGTTAACATGCATCCGTAATTCGGTAATCGATCGGGAGTGCAATATGCGTAATCTGATGCCCCGCTGCAGCGTGCTTTTGAAAAAGCACATTGCACCACAACACTCATTTACTTCGGGGACCTCACTACAGCCAAATGGGTTCCCCTTTATCTTGAGTATGAATGCTGTTGCCAAGTAGTTGGGAACAAGGTCAAGAATTGTACGAAAATGTAACAACCTTCCTGCACTTCTTACGTTCCCAAGTACATTACAAAGCCGTACATTCTGCACTTTTACTGAAAACCTATTGAAAACCGCTGTATTCGTATGTGCTGTAATTGAGTATTGACACTGTTATTTCTGATTCATACGTCGAAGCAGCTTTGTAATAAATTTAATCACAGCTTCATATGATCAACTAAAATAATGTATTTTTTGATGATGCCATTATGTTGCTCTGTGATGCAGCCCCTCCCCTCTCTAGGAACAAATTATTGACGTTAAGAATATCTCTTTAGTCGAAATTTGGACAACCATGTCTGATGAAGTCTATTACCTTCATCTTTTCTTAGTCTTCTGCTCACTATCCCCTTGACTTACCTGACAGCGTAAGCATTAAATGATCAATCAACTCTTCGCTGCGTTACTGAATACACAGTTTGCTTGAACTTATCTCTTTCCTCATACGTTTTGCGATATTAATGCACGTAGTTCTTAATATTCAAGTTGATGGTTTTGCATCGCCTCCTGAAAGGTTGTTTTGGAATTTACCTAGCAGTTTTACTGTGTAACTTTATCGTACCCATGAGAAAGAGAGAAAAGTTTCGAGCAGCAGGTAATTCATATCGTAACTCAGAGTCATGCTCAATAAATGGACCACTGAGGACCCATTCGCAGGAGCGAGACAAAGGCGCGGATGTCACAAACAGGGGCGACCTGAGCGAGCTTGAACAAACACACCCGTACGGCTGGTCACGAGTCCGTTTGTGTCCTCGCGTCTTTGCACATCAAACTTTATATTTCTAGACGCAAGACATTCTTATGCTGAAGATGATATTACATCAGCTGCCAATTAAAACTATCGAACATGCTTTTGTTCGCCGAAATTATCGACACAAAATAACGGTTCTTATTCCCTAGTTAAGATTATTTAGTTTGATTAACCCCAATCACGTAAAATAACTGTTTTCAAGAGAGAAAAAAGGGTGGCACCATTTAGTAGGAAATTAAGGAAACGGGAAATTAATACAAAATTTTGTTCCCATTTCGCAATTAAACAGGATTCATTTCCCATTTAAACAGCAAGATTGAATCTAGTCTATGAAAGGAGATAAAATTGAGAAACAATATTACAGACGGTGAAAATAGAACAGCAGTGAACCGAAAAAAGGTACATCAAAATAGAAGACTTGTTCTATTTTTACAAGTGGCCTAACCTAAGTGGCGTTTTTTCAAATCATCAGCTCGGGACCTCACAGCTTCCTCCTGGAAGCGCTACTTCCCATCGGTAAAATCGGTGTATCCCCCTAAGGGAGGCCAGTAGTCTCTATTAGCCGCAATGGCAGAGTGAAAACGCAGTTACTGTCCAGTAAAGATAGATGTTGCTACAAGACCACGGTCGTAATAGCAGAGGCGGCTCAGAATGCTGTACTGAAGGTCAAACTTACCATGAATAAGTCCACTATCAGAGCTGAAGGTTACATCCCCTGACACTGAACTTAGTCAATCGAAACAGAAATGGCGTGTGGATCTATTAGACTTAATGAACGCTAACTTATTTGTTTACGTTAAGTGTAATGTTAGATTCACCTACCTCAAAGGATGCATTACTTAGAAAGCATTCATATATTTCACTAAAAATAGAGTTCAGATTTTTTTTACCTAAATCACGGAAAATATCATGAACGACATTTTATACGCTTTGAAAAAATTCAATAAATATCCGTCAAAGTGATGCAAACAACAATAAAAGCTCATTTTCGACGGCTAGAACATAATGAGAACGAGCTCTGGGAGCCAGTCAAGAGCGCATCAATTGTACGTTACGGAAAGTTGAATCCATAAAATACTACAAACAACTTGCTGTGAACTAGCAACTGAATATTGTGGTTCACTGCATTCATCACACGTTGTATGTGACGACTGGTGAGAAATTGCAGGTTCGGTGCCACATCACGAGGGCCTTGATTAGCCTGCCTGCTGTGTGGCGCGCAGGACGTAGATGGGCTGCCAGTAACGAGCATTTGGCCAGTGTTACTTTGAAGATAAGCATCATCAACTGGTGTCGCTCACTGTGCACTCTATATACATAACGCGTCTAATGCCCACACACTTCAGAGGTCATCAAACTTTAAAGCGCTCCTTGCAAAAAATGAACGCTCAAAGAAGACGTCAAATTTATTTCGTCTATATTTTGGGAGGAAGGTGAAAAAGGTCGGGATTTAAACACAAGATCAAAAATTGTTACATAGATAGCTAGTCTTATGAATATACATTAGGAAATTTCAAAGTAGGTAAACGATCAATTAAAGCTGTTCGTAACGTGAACATAAATGTTATCGTTAAGCGGAAGAAACGGTGCGCATTATTTGACGAAACACAAGAAAATACCGGGATCTTAGTTGCTCAAAGTAATGCTAATAAATGAAGAAAATGGCAGACCATCTGGGGGAATATTTTTCTAACGCTTTCAATGACAGAAATCGACATGTCTCGAATGGCAATTTCGCATTGTTGTCTGCACAGCATGGTTGACGAACCTACAGAGATAACTACATGTGCAGTTTCTGCCTTCAGTTCATCATGCGTCTCGCTTGCGCAGTTTAGCCAGCGACACAAAAGAATTCTGTCTTCAGCCGCCGCGACGCGAAGGTAGTGCGATACGGTTTGATTAACATGTTAACTGCGGCGGGTTAAACTGAAGTTCAATATTTAACCCAAATTCAAACAAAGTCAATTGTAGTAAGCAATTTTGAAAATAACGAGCATTAAATAGATCGAGTCTTTATTTAGCTTTGAAGAAGTATTTATGAAAATTACGTTTGGGAATACTGGCCACTTAGTAGCATTATGAAAATCCCCTCAGTGACCACCGGTGGGTCACGTCGCAGTCAAAGTGTTAAGAAAGTCCTTGGCTCGATCCTACTCGTCGGCACATTTGCCGGAGCAAGTGACTCGCATGGTAATGTAGAAAATGGAGAAGGCGGGTAAACATCCTTCAAATCAATGCGTCTGCACTTCACTAACTCGCTCTCAAGTCATGAATCGAAAAATCAGAGTAATTTCATACAAAAATGCAGCCGTTAAATAGAACAATAAATAAGTGAATGAATAAAGAAAGATGGTTAGTTGCTTCTAAGTTAAGAGAAACATATTATTTTTCGCTTGGTGATTTTGTTCAGCCTTGGGGAAAGAACACAAAACTTGTAGCATATCCCATCACAAAAGAAATTCTCCTCAGTTATTGTTTGATTTAAAATATATTGAAAACATCTATTCACGACCATGAGAGTAAAGTATAAATAAAAAGTACTATGAAATTAGTATTTTGCTGATTGGAGTAATGCGGAGTGTAATTTTTTGTGTGAGCGGTAACGGTGTTGGTTCTTTTCACATTAAGGAATAATGCATCTGGGTATATAGCATCGAATCTCGTTAAAAAAATATTGCTCAAGATACACACTAATAAAATATAAGATCGAATTTTGTACAATTACGTTGGATGCTTTAAAAAACGAATTGCAAAAGAAGCAAAGGGTCATGAGACCCTGTCAGCGAACAAGTCAACTTTCAGGAGCGCTGAAAATAAAGAGCAGTCAGTTTGTGACAGCTAACGTCAAGCTTACTGAACAGCTGGTTTGAACAATATTCTGTAGGACAGGAAGAGAAATACATTTAAAAACCGAGAACGTTAATTCTTCATACTAGTGGAGTTCGAGTGACATTTTAGGAAGGAGTGCGCTGCCTACTGATTTAAATAATATCGTAACTCCATGTCACGGAAGTGGACAAAGTCGGGCATGCATGAGTCACCGCGGCGGGCACGGGAGACGCAGGCGATCGCTGGGTGTGGGACAGCGCAGGGGTCACAGGGTACACCGCCCTCACGCTACCGGCAGCCGTGCACCCACCTCCAGTTGACCGCTCCGTCTCAACCACGCACCTAATGGTCTTGTGCCACGCACTAGTTTGGCCACACTAGTTAGTTCTTGGCCGTAAGTAGCACGAACTATGTAGTTTGATCGCACTAGTTAATCCTTTGCCGAAAGTAGCAGGAACTATTTTGACAATATTAATTTATCTTTTGTCACTGGTTGTAAAGACTACTTTGATAATACTAGCTAGTTCTTTATCAAAGGATGCTCGAACTAGTTTAACACGCAAGCAGATAATTTTCAATCGGTTGAATTTCTAGTGGAAAGGCATGGTAACCAACCAGGAAGGAAAGTTTGGACCAGGTTAGTGACAAGCACATAGTTTATTATTAATATCAATTTTTACACAGAATAGATTAAGCAATAGCCACATTATTTTTGGATGGGTACTAAGAGAATGAATATTAAATTTTGCTGGGCATTTTCAATCATTTTAGATTAGTAAAGCAAGCAGTAACTCTTTTTAAGTATGATAACTGAAACAAGGAAAATATTTTCAAGCCAGCTGTTTAAAAAAACGCGAAAAACAAGATTTCATTCGCGATACTGGAAGGTGCTCGACTAATTTCAGTAATTTGTTTTGAATAATGACGAAAGCCACCTAGTATTCACGACCATACCAAGAAACACAAGATGGATACATAACATTTCCAGGAGCTTCAAAACTCATGACCGTAAGGGATTACATTCCCCTCCCTTCATCACAGTTTCTGTGGTCAAGTCAAGCACGAATCAACATAACAATAAATGTTGTAGTAAATTAACCTATGAGCAAATTGATTTATTTTTTCACACATCACGACTATCTTACGATGCGTTCAACTCTTTTGGTATTCGTCTATAAATACACATTACCTGTAGATTTCGTTTAATTGAAGATTCATCACCATTTTTGCAGACAAAGACTTTCACAAACTTATGAAACTCCTACCGCATGTACATATCCCCCAAGCTAAGAGAAAATTTAGGACATTTATTTTTCCTTTAACAGTTGGATTATATTCAGATGTGAACAAAATAATCATTGAATAAAATGCACAATTAATCTTTTACGAACTAATTGAGAATTTCATCGCAAAGGCTACATGCTGCAACGAGACTACGAGACAAACACTGTAGGAAACAGCATTGGAAATATTAGAGTGCTACTTGTGACGATCAAAATCAAAGCGTGGCATCAACTGTATTGGCAGCAGAGGCTGCGACGAGCACGAGCAAGAGCAGCAACAGCTGGGCGAAGCCGGAATAACAATGTTTTCAACCTTCTGAAGCAACACGCTGGGAACTCGAACAGTAATAATAGCAATAGCAGCAGGGAGTAAGCAACAACAGCAGCAGGGAGTAAGCAACAACAGCAGCGGAGAGCAAGCAACAGTAATAACAACAGCAATAGCCACAGGAAGCACGCACTGGCAGCAGACGCAAGCAGCAGCAGCAGCAGTGCGCCCGTGAGAGGAGTCAGTGAGAGCGCAGTTGTCGCAATGAATTTATCGGACAGGCGACTGAGAGCAGCCCACGGAACGGCAAACTGAGAACGACTCCGTAAACTGAAGTGAAATCAGCGGCATAAAATAAAACGGAAGGAGGAGAGGATAAAAAGCTGTAAGGAATGGACGGAAGGCTGGGAAATGGGTTAATGGCTTTTAGAAATGGATTGAAGGCAGGATGAAATTAATAGAGGGCAAGAAGATATTGAAGTCAAAGAGGAATTGACGTGAAAAGAAAATAAACATATCAATTCCTTAAGACGAGGAAGAATAGGCAGATTGCGAGAAGGCAAGAACAGAAACTGGAGGGGAAAATTGTGAGTGAATGATGAAATAATCAGTATGATAAATCCTGACCGCACAGCAAGCATCACTTGACAATGGACGAAAACTGAGGGTTAAAAACATAACCAAAATAGAGAAAAGATGTAAAAAAAATCAGAACAGAATTCTATAGACGAGAGGGACCGAGTAACGAACGGAACATAAAAAGTGCAAAACAACAGCTATTTAACTAATAGAGGATTAAATTAAATAACCTGTGGATCAAACAGTATGACGTTACGTGCAAAGAAAGTGTGAAACTTGCAAGCAAATAATATTATGGAAAAAAAATTGAGTCATGACATGTTAAGACGTTGAGTTTTAAAATGAAGCACAGAGCGGGCAGCTGATTACTTTATATGTATATGTCCTTAATAATATTATTCGCGTGTTTAAATACATCACTTTTTTGTCATAACTTACGAAATTTTTTACTGGTATTGTTGAAAGTACTTGAGTGTATTTGTGATACCGTTTCCACAGCCTCAGAGGTGTTAAGGTAAGATTAGAATCGCGGAAATTATTAGGATAAATGTATTTGTTTGGTGCCCGCATCTGAAGAATTATACAGTGCAAAAATTGAGATGCTGCGAAGCCTAAATCGCAGATGTGCTCATCGTACGCTTTCAGTTATTCAAGTTATAAGGTTGTGATGCGACGATATTTTATGTAACAACAAAGCATAACTAAATGGCTTACGTACTATATTAAATATTATCTAACTGCATTATTTTTGAAGGGGAGTGTATGTTAATTGTAGATTTGAAAACTTATACTTTTTGCTCGCTTGCTTGAATGTCATCTTCCACGCCGCGCTTTCCATATTTACTGAATACAGGAGAATTTCCCCGCCAATTCATTAAGAAGCAGAGAAATTTCTTTTTTTTTGTGTTGCAGATAATACAAGTTTTTCACTAATATTAGGGAAGAAATTCAGGTTCTCCTTGGCCCAACTTATATTAATCGCACGCGCTATGCTGTGAATACTTTTCATTACAAACGAATAACACATTATACTGATTCTTCAGAAAATTACCATAGAAATATTTTTGATTGAAAGTGAACTTTTTCAAGTTACTTGTATGAACAGTGCTAAAGTTACTTGTATGAACAGTGTAAAAGTTATTTGTATGAACAATCTAGCCCATGAGTTCATAGGTGGTGTTGCATACTACTAAAACTTTAATAATCATGTTTGCTGGTTGGGTAAGATTGGACAACTTTTACCATCCCCGTTTTCCTTGCAATAAAATATACGGTAAAATCTGAAAGTCCCGCACGGTACAGAGCGGTTCCGATTCGCAAATGCATGTTTTACGAAAAATATTACTTATACATTAGTTATTCTGAGCAACCCATGACTAACCAACGGTCTAGTTGCTCTAGACGCGTAAGTAGAAGCGGCTTGTGCCACATTCATGTTAGTCATGAGAAACAGTCGATTATGAACGAAACGTAGGGGGTTTTGTGCACCGAGATCATTTATTTTAAAGTAACATTTTCAACTAGCATTTTTCTTGTTATAGTTCACCGTCCTGGTAAAAAATATCTAAGCATTTATATCAACCAGATGACAGTATATTTGAGGGAATATAGTTCGAATTAATTAATGAAGAATTTAATAGAATGTAATTTAATTTTCTCGACGGTGTACTTTAAGATCGCAGTTCAATGCCTCATAGCTCGAGTTTCATAATATTGATCCGTGTTGTTTAGGTCACAGCCAGATTACTGCCCAAGCAACTCGACATTTGTAAGTTTATATCAAGTTTCATAAATCCTCAGAATAAACAGCATTGAATTTAAAACACTGTAAAGCTCAAATCCTGAGCACCCCAGGAATTTTCCGCATGTAATTTCATCGCAGTAAGCCCCCATACTGCCTGCCTACCGTGGACCAGTCACAAATTTATTCAGGTAAATCATTTGCTGACATGTTAAGAAGTTCTCAAGTTTATCTGAGCGGAGCATCTCGAGTGAACAGAGCTGGGCGTACGCGGCAGCCACCATACAGCACCACCGCCGCTGACTGGCTCGACTACCACAGCGCTACCATTGCATGGTGGGAGCTGCTACCTCAGCGCTACCATCGCATGGTGGGAGCTGCTACCTCAACGCAACCATTGCATGGTGCGAGCTGCTACCTCAGCTCTACCATCGCATGGTGGGAGCTGCTACTTCAACGCTACCATTGCAAGGTGCGAGCTGCTACCTCGATGCTACCATCGCATGGTGGGAGCTGCTACCTCAGCGCTACCATCGCATGGTGGGAGCTGCTACCTCAATGCTACCATTGCATGGTGCGAGCTGCTACCTCGATGCTACCATCGCATGGTGGGAGCTGCTACTTCAGCGCTACCATCACATGGTGGGAGCTGCTACCTCAATGCTACCATCGCATGGTGGGAGCTGCTACCTCAACGCTACCATCGCATGGTGGGAGCTGCTACCTCAATGCTACCATCGCATGGTGGGAGCTGCTACCTCAACGCTACCATCGCATGGTGGGAGCTGCTACCTCAACGCTACCATCGCATGGTGGGAGCTGCTACCTCAACGCTACCATTGCATGGTGGGAGCTGCTACCTCAACGCTACCATCGCATGGTGGGAGCTGCTACCTCAACGCTACCATCGCATGGTGGGAGCTGCTACCTCAACGCTACCATTGCATGGTGGGAGCTGCTACCTCAACGCTACCATCGCATGGTGGGAGCTGCTACCTCAACGCTACCATCGCATGGTGGGAGCTGCTACCTCAACGCTACCATCGCATGGTGGGAGCTGCTACCTCAACGCTACCATCGCATGGTGGGAGCTGCTACCTCAACGCTACCATTGCATGGTGGGAGCTGCTACCTCAACGCTACCATCGCATGGTGGGAGCTGCTACCTCAACGCTACCATCGCATGGTGGGAGCTGCTACCTCAACGCTACCATCGCATGGTGGGAGCTGCTACCTCAACGCTACCATTGCATGGTGGGAGCTGCTACCTCAACGCTACCATCGCATGGTGGGAGCTGCTACCTCAACGCTACCATCGCATGGTGGGAGCTGCTACCTCAACGCTACCATTGCATGGTGGGAGCTGCTACCTCAACGCTACCAAAATCGCGCATGGTGGTAGCATCGCGCATGGTGGAAGATTAATAGGCACTACTCAAACATTTGCATGCATTAGCCCTCAATCGTAGGATTTAGAGTAAATAACACAGCTGGAGATGTGTATTCAGCAAGAATTAGAATTCGGCACAGCTTGTGCAGAACTCCAACTATCAGAGTAAATTCCAGAAAACGAAGTGATAATTACGTAGAGGGAGTTTAAAGTTGAAAATTTATCTGCTAACCAGGTTTCAGTTGATCGTTTGAAACGACTCTCGTATGCTATTTTAGCTGTTGCATGTAGGAGCTTCAGCTACGAATTTGTTGACCCAAATTTGAACTCCCCGAAAATTGCACCTGAGCTGTAGTTTTTGGGCTCTTAAATACATGTCCAGAATTGACTGTTGATAGAGCCTTTGAATAGTTGTTAAGTATTGAACCTCGGATAAAACTGTTGACTCCACCGAACGGCCGGATGATCACACCTCCGCATTCATTGTAACACAACTGGTCATCAATAATTGTCGCGTGTAGCCGCAAAATCTCGCGTTTTAAGTGTAGTTACTACGGCCTACGTAAATATTCAACTTTGAGACGCGATGAGGAACTTAAACTTACTCCGAAATACTGCACTGAAACGCAGTAATGAAACCCTACACGGAAACACCGCACTGAAATACTGTACTGAAATACTACACGGAAACAGAGCTGTGAGACAGAAACTCTACCGAGAAAACTTTTGCGAAACAAAATTGGCATTCGCGTTGTCTCGCGCATCGAGAACGCTTGAAGTGGTTTCAAATGCCATAGTGCTAGAGATAGAGATAAATTCTATGCAACCACTGTACTTCTGTACATAACCTCTGAACACTATCTCATCCTGAAAATAAAATTCATGTAAAAAAGGAATCCCTGTTTCTTAGACAAGCTTCTAAGTTAACTCAAGTACTTTCAACCCCCAAAAACGTTTTTTAAAGCGAGGAAAGAGAGAGGTAACATTCACATAGGGTTGCATTAAGGGAACGGGGAATCTATGCACAATGTGAGTCTCCACACACTGCGCATAAAAACGGGAAAACAAAGAAACTTATGGAACAAGATAAATTTTAAAGATGAAAGTAATAAGCCCGAAAAAATTAACAGATGTGAAACTAAAAAAACACGCTCCGCAACGAATCAAAAAATATACATTGTCACTGCAAATCCAAGATCTACCTAATCTTAAACTCGGGACCTCACATTTTCCTCACATTTGGAGTTACGTTGGGTCAATGCACTACGGTTTTACTCATTCATCGTGCGCAGATCTACGAAGAAATGATAATAAACAAAAATACTACAGTAAATGATATGGTTTTGTACACGGAACTCAACCCCTGTCTGAGCGCTAGTCTGATTCCACTCACTCTCATCATTCTAATCCTAAGTAAACGGACGACCAACATTTGTTACTTTCGGACACATGATTATTTCCAAACAAGAACAGGAACAAAAGCGACCATCATTCATTCATGCACATGATATATGTTGTTTGCCCTGAAGCTCGTCTCAGAGATATGATCTCACAAGGCATGCGTATGAGCAGTAGTTTCAGAAAAAGATCATCTAATGCAGCCATTTGTATTCAGTCGGCAGTAGCCAACAGCAACTCCTGACACATTCCTGCCACACGACCGGAGAAACTAAGTGTAGAATTATTTGTTTAAACAGCTGCACCTGTATACAGTAGCCCTCAAGAGCACCAAATGAGCGGTTTATTGCAACGTGAAATTGTAAATATAGTTTTCTATAGAGTATAATGTTAGTAAAACATCGACGGCAGCTCATTATATAAGCGTAATTTTTTTTAGATATTACAGGTATGTACATGTTTCTATTTTTCAAATCAAAGTTACAGAACTTTCCCATTGAACATTTCGACCGGATTCAGCAGCACATCAGTTTAGCAGAACACATTCTGAATTCAAAAACGTCATGTTGCAAAATGTTTTTAAAGCTTTTAGTCAAACTCATGAATTGACTGCCCTAGATTCCGGCACCAACTCTGAAATCACAAAATACTAGGTTAACCGTAGCCCAGCTGCAGATAACTTTAATAGCTCAAGAACAAGACTAGGAAAACGATTATCCTAAACACAGGCACCCCTTAAAGCACACTCTCAATATCATGAGCTGGTCTTTAAGAGCGCTTGGAAGCGTAGAAATATTTGAACTTGCTCCATTGAGGGCGGCTGAATGGTGTGTCTGTAGGGCGCCTGAGGGCAGACCGGCGTGTACTGTGTCTGATGAGAGTGAGCGGCAGGAGTGTCCTAGAGCTGCCCTTGTTATTGCTCAGCTCTTAATGGTATTTGTGCACGATGCTTTACGTGGCAACTGCGAGCGTCTCAAGGGGAGCGTGAACATCGCAGTCGCAGGCATGCAGGACGGCCAGGTGCTTATAAAGCGAGGCGCTCAGAGAGAGGTGGGGTCAGCTACTCCACCTCACCTTTGTGTCAACTTTTCCTGTGGGCCTCTCTAATTAAAGTTTAATTCATGACGTGTGGGCTTCTCTAATTAAAGTTAAATTCATGATTCGAGGGACTCTTTGATTGAGTTTGATTGAGTTTAATTCATTACATTTTTCAATTAGGTGAATGAAAGTTATATTCATCACACTTCTTAATTGAATTAAATTGGAATTAAATTCACTGCACGATGATCTGAAAGCGATAACTAGCTTGGAAGCTATGGTGAATTACCATCATTATCAGAAGAAACAATTCATAGAAGGGCTGTTATCTCGGATCGTTTCTTTACGCTGCTCGACTCACCAACTATTAATCATCCTTTAGCGCTGCGTGGGAAATGCATCTTGTAATTCATTTTATAATTATTCAATTAATAATAACTTCACTAAAAATGAAACGCCCAATTATCAATAATGTTCTGTACCCAAATGAAGTCTGAATTTCGCTGGTTGGTGAGGCAATAACTTCACCAAAATGCTTTTGATTAATGCCAACCAAACCTACGCATGAAATTACCGAAAAATTGGCAAAATCTCATCACCCTTATTATGGCGATCTAGGCCTCCCAGTCAACTACAACGTCAATCCCAGGAACTCAAACACTTTAACCAACTTGAAAGCTACAGCTCTAAATCAAATGTTCGAGAGAGATTAGACTATAAGTTGGTTTAGGCCTCCAATCCACTATACATATGTTTCGTAGAGAGGAAGGAGAAAGGCACCATTTAATATGGAATACAGGAAATTGGGAATCCACGCACAAAGTGAGATCCCACATCCTCCTCGTGGAAACGGCAAGATTGAAAGAAGTTCATGAAACAAGAAAATAGTTAAAGACGAAATTTATATATTTGCTGAAAAAACAGCAGTGAACTGAAAAGGATCGCGAGTCCCAAAATCAATAACTAATTCTAAACCAAAAATGAGGCCTACCTAGCCTTCAGCTTGGAACAGAACCTCAATGCCTCCCCCTGGAAGCGCTAATTCTTTTATAAACCATAGTTTTGTCCCTCTGAGTGGTCGAGACCGATTCTGAAATAGTATAACAGCGGGTTATTAGTGTGTAAAAGATACTTCATTGTACCTTTTGAGAAATAAATATAAATAATTTGGAAAATTTGGGGTGTGCAGTGCATTAATGTGTATCTCATCATTGATCAAATGCATACCCAGATGCTAAAATCTTAATCGGGCGAGAAATAGGTTTCAGCAATTTACAAAGAATTGGGTACGGAATTTATAAAATTTACAATTTTTTTGTTAATTGAATTGATTCAAATATCGATTGAAAATATACTGAAATTGTTGTAGAAATAAGCATCGTGGCCAGAATTGGAAATTTCAAGGTCGCGGTATAATTAAAAATTAACATTTTTCGATCAAACACGTTTTCTCGCATAATTCTCATCCCCTGCGAATGCAACTTCAACTTTATGAAAGTTCATTTGCTCCAAAAATTCGCTTAATTATTACCACACAACTCTGTTTCTGATGAAGTTTATTTTCACCTTGCGTTATCATTACAGTTGGCACACAACCTAAGCACGTAAAACGTAAATTGTTACGGACGCTAAAAGACGCCGATCTCAAAAAAACACCGATCTCTTCATAGAGTACCGGCCCTGACAAATGTTCGTCATGCAAACCGAACGCTCGACTCTTTCAAAAAGCTGCAACTACGAGAAGCCATGCAGATTCTGCCCCCTTTTCATTGAGGTCCTGCAAGTCATGGTGCTAAGAATGAGACACTGAGGTTTCTCCTCAGAAATAAAGGAAAAAATGTACTGCAACTTCCTCCGTCATTGACTTTCAATGCAAAAACAACTATTCTTCAGCAAGGAAACTGAGATTGCACAATGTTTATTAATTAACAGAGCTCACGCTCTTCTCCGAATCATAATCAACAAAATTGAAGAGCAGGTAAAAAATCGCGCACCTGAAAAAGCCGCCGAGTTTTTAGTTGTACCGGAAATGTCGGGTGTTGCCGACTATCAGTTTTCCGCCGCCCATTTGATTGTGATCAGATAATCGCTCAAATTACTTTTGCTTCATCACCTACTCCATTTTATGCAGTGATCACGTCTCATTCAAGACTATTTTAAGACAGGTATCAACCGATCACTTTGCTAAGAGCGACTCGAAATCGTTAGTTGCCCATGGACAGCTATAATGCTGACTGCTATTATTTATTTTTAATAATAACAGAATTAAACCCGTACGAAAGGTGAGCTTGAAATAAAGAGCACCACAGAATAGCACGCATAAAAACAAACAAATCACAAACAGTTCAGAGTTCGCTAAGAGCTTGTAACAACTCTTGCTGCAAGCAATAGCGTGCTCTAGGACAGCGCTAACACAATACTTTTACAAGAGCACATTCAAATTCAGCATCATGGTTCGGTACGAGCAGCAGCAGAGTCGGTCGCCGCAACGATGGTTTTTCGGGTCACTCACACGGAAGACCGACGCTGGTTTTGCTCTGATTTCACTGACAGAACACAGGCAAATTTGCAACGATTGATGATAATGCGAGCGCAAGAGGTAACTCAGTACGAATGCTCAGTGATGCCGGCGCCATGCACTCCATGAAAAACTGCGAGGGGCTGGGCGTCCGACACCTTGCGTGCAGCAGCAACACACTCTTCTGAGAGCGTCTAACTCAAAATTCATTGTCAAATACACGTCCACGATTTAACGTGATACTAGCATGCAGCTAGCCATGTGTTCTTAAAATGGAAAGTGGTTTTTGTATATTTAGCTCATGGTTGGTTCGTGACTGCTGCAGTTGTTTTCAAGTATGAAGGTCACGCAGACAGTAAAGTTTCTACCTGCTTTTTCACACCAGATAGATACTCATAATCAAAGGCATTAGGAAGCTTCTGATCACTGGCGTGCTCGGCTAATTTTAACAAGCGCTGACCTTGCTCATAAAGGAAACAAACACCACCATGAGAGGTAGTTTAAACAGTCAGTTTTCGGGTCCCTTGAAGTATCCGTTGCTCTTTCCGCTCCTCCACGTTTCAATACACAATGCCTTGTTCGGGTGAGGCGGAATTCTGGGATACTTTAAATGAGCTAGAATTTTCTGAGTTAGCTAGAATTTTTGCGATGTACCCAAAACAGACGGAAACTAAAACATACGAATACGTTCAATCCAAACGGATTCCCCCGAACGAGCATAGATTAGATTAGATTAGTCGTTAGTTTTAGCCTCCCTACCCAGCAACAATTGCGATCCAAAGAGAGGAAGGAGGAAGGCACCATTTAGTATGGAGTTAAGGAAACGCGGAATCTACGCAGAAAGGCATAGAAACAGTTAGTTGTGAAAGAAGATTATGAAACAAGACCAAAGTTGGAGAAGACAGTAGTAGATGCTGAAAAACAGGACAGCAGTGGACCGAAAAAGGTGGTCCTTAACATAACAAAAACATTTTATTTCAACAAAAAGAAGGCCTACCTAACTCTCAGCTCAGGCCCTCACATCGTCCCCCTGGGAGCGCTAGTTCCCATAGATACAATAATTGTATCCCCCTGAGGGGACCGAACGAGCATATATTACTTTCGCAAACATCAATTATTGCTAGCGGGAAATTGAAAGATGCGAGATAAAATAGCCGAGCACAACCTTCAAAGTTGCAAACGCAATAAGAGTAAGTGAAATCGGAGCACAGGAACCTTCGTTGCGTTACTGAGACGATGATTATGCCAAGACGAACAAATTGCTTCACCTTCTATGTTAATAATGTCAATAGTAAGCATAATTGTAAGTCTTTCTTATTCTTCCAATCTGGTACCTGGGCTGAGTTGATGTTCAACAACGTGGAAATTTGGTTGCAACCAGAGAATGGGCCACTGTAGGCTTTTTCCTGTTTTCATACTCTTATTCAAACCAATCCAATTCAATCAAAATCTATTCAACACAACCTAAACCTAACCAAGCCATTTCATTCGATTCCATTCCATTTGGTGAGCGAGAAGTAACTTCAAGTCTCTGGATACCAACGCCGAATTGCAATCGGCCGTCCAGTGTTGAGGGTCACAGTAACAACAAGTGTATGTGCTCTCAACCGTCGCTGACTGTACAAACCTACGACCCCGACCCTCTCTGACTCCCATCTGCAGCTAAATGACCATCACGTGCCTGATCGTTAGTGTAGAAATTGATGAATTAAAGATCACCTCGAACTGCCAAGCAAGTTCCCAACTGAACATTGAACTGCCAATTATAAGACAATGTACAATTTTTCAGCTGTTCCTGTGGTAGCTTATGATACAACAGGAACATAAGCAACCTTCAACGTGGCTTCACGTTACTAAACTATCATCTAAAGTATTTTATCCATCTTGTAAATACTTGACATTAATAGATTAGAGTATACATATATTCGTTTAAGCCTCACTAACCGCAACAAAGGAGTTCTAAAAAGAGGAAGGCACCATTTAGTATGAACTGAGGGAGCGCGAAATCTATGCACAAGGTGCGAGAAACAGTAAATTGAGAAGGCAGGTTAGGAAACAAGACAAAAGTTGAGAGAGAAAGTATTAGGTGCTGATAAATAGGACATTGGTGAACCGAAAAAAGATGGTCCGTAACAAGAGTAAAGACCTATTCTATTTCAACAGAAAGAAGGCGTACCTATCCTTTAGCTTAGGACCTCACATATTCCCCATACGAGCGCTAATTCCCATAGAAACAATAGTTGTCTCTCTTTGAGAGGACATGACATTAATAAGATTTTTCATAGTGATATTTAAAAATTTATACTGAATTTTCGTCGTTTGCAGAGTAACTTAATATGGTTGACGTACATCTTTGTAAAGTTTACGTATACACGATAACTCGTTTTCAGTTTCAAAACGTAAAATTAGATTGAAAATATTTTCCATAGGTCATGCGAATGTATGGGTTCAGCCATTGTCAGGGTTCATCTACATTACTCAATAATGCGAGTGTATGGCCCGCTGAATGCTAGAGTGTACTGCCGCTGTGTGCCACGCATGCGAAGTCTCACGTAACGGCAGCGATCAGAGTGTCGGCTGAAGTGCCTCAATGTACCATGTCAAACAAGGCCCCGCTTGTGTCACGGCACCACACCTGTGGTGTCAGAATTACACGATGAACGCACACACAACAAATGGGAACCCAAGCGCTTGTCTAGATTACTTCAGCTTAGACCACGCCGTCAAAGTAACAAAACTGCTCATGCGTTGGCACTGGGTGCGAAGTTTGCGCCTCACAGAAGCATCTGAGTAGCAGCGGCGGCGAGAATATGAAGAGAATATCACTAATGACATCGCACAGCAGTCAGTTGCGGGCACCGCTCGTCGCTGCACATTAGGGCGTCAGCTTCGCGGTAACACTCATCTCTCATGCAAGAATGGACTCAGAGCGTAACGAGCAAAGAAAGCTCTTATCCACGTCATCAGTTGAGCTATGACCGAGAGCACACAACCACCCGGCGGTGCAAATGCGTGTGTGTGTAATATGCAACACATGTTCGGGGTCTTCTCAAGTAGGACGCCGAAATGTTCGTCTCTTGTTCGATGATGCGCTGCGTCACGAATGCCTGAGCTTACATCGCGATAAAAAATTTTCACATGAATACTGCATTGCTTTATCAATCCCATTAAAATGATATTGGAGCACCAACCACAAATAGAGTGTTAACAGACTAGTCCCAGAATCAAAGACTAAAATTCACAAATTTGAAATAATCTATATTCTTCAGGATTGAAACCAGTCCTTTACCCACAAATCTGATTCCAGCATCAAGCAAATAGAAAATGATGGTTTCATAGCTGCCGTTGCTTTTAAATGTATTAAAGCTCACACATTATCCTCGCTCAGTTAGGCCCGCACACAGCGAATTACGAAGCGCTCGAGTTCACAAATACCAAGTGGCTCTGAGAGATGAACAACCGTTTGAACGAGACTCTTCCCTTGTGAAGTTCCCCAGCACAAATTCTTCAAATGTCAAACCGATTCTCCGTCCCTTGTACGCATGTAATTTCTTTGTTCTTCTAGGACAATACTGGTGAGCAAACACAACAGTGTTGCCATCAAGCGTGCACCTTCATTAATGCCTCGACATGATCGCACGGCCTGGGCCGTGAACAGGACCGCTGTAATGATCGTACGGCTTCAGGAACAAATTCCTCAGCCGTGGTAGCATTGGTCATTTGGTCGGCAGAGAGACTGAGGCCTCTTCTTCGTGTGACAAGTTGAACGTCACATCGAGGGCGGCTGTCGCCTCGAGAACTCATTTTGTATAGGCAAAAATACAATTATATATCAATGTGCATCATGTTCATATTTTAAACTGATGGGAACTTCAAACAATGTTACTAACTCGAATACCACAGCTTTACTTCTTTTCTCGTTTATACTCATCCTTAGTATTTTTAAAACGTAGTTTCTGTTCTTGCAAGATTACTGCAAATTAAGTTTCAGTTTACACAAATCAAGCTTGAATATAAGGACGACACTGAAAATACAAACGACAGGACGTACTCGACACAAGAAGCCCAACATGTACCGAATAAAACCGTCGTTTTCAGGAAAATATTATTTATATTATAACAAATAAGCCTATTATGAGCCTTTAAAAACTCGTATATTTGACCAGTTTAATCATAATTGCGCGTAATTATAAAATATCGTGCGACCATCCACCAAACCTAACGCCCTTTAGAATTCAAAGCCCTAAAATGCATCAGAAAGTGACCCTACGATCAATGATGTTGTCATAATGTAACCGGCCTTAGTCCTTGACGGAAAATTTAACGTCCAGGAGAAACATCAAAAGGTCAAGGCGAGGTCGAGGAACTGAGGGACGGCTGAAAATACGAAGTGGCCTGCTTCTCTGACTCGCCTTGAGAAAGGTTGACTTATTTCTGAAAAAACACAAACCTCAGCTAAGGAAAACATGCAACTCGCTAACCCGGGCAACCGTGACAGCTTAGCCCGTCCTTTGGGATAAACGGATACTGGTAACGACAGACAGACGGACTGACGGACAGAGACAGACAGAAACGCACACTCGAGTGAACTGAACCAACACGCGCGTGCTGCCACTGCTGCCTTCTGCTGTACAAATACCCGCACAAAGAACGTACAACGCAAGAACTTTTCCCTCTGCAAACATTTACTCAAGCAAAATTTAAAACTTTTGACTAATGAAACTAAAGATTAATCGGGTACAAAATTCGAGAGAACGAAGTGTAAACACGCATCATACAAGAAAATCTTACGATAAAAATTGAATATGAATCATTAATGTTGATGAACACTAAACTGTAATCAACATAGAAACTCTCAAAATCGTTCCAAGAAAGACCTGCGGAGTAGCTATTCATAAATGTACTAGAAAACAATTCGAGTACATTCAAATAGAGAGATGGCTCACTGTTTCTTGAAACAGAGTAGAAAAACACTTTAGTTCTACTTTCTCTTTGGAATTCATCACAAAAGTAAGGACACAGAGTACCAATAAATGAAGTGTCATATGTTGACTTCTTTCCCACAGGTCATTTTATTTTCCTCAGCTTATTCTAGACCGTAAGCAGTCGAATAGAAGAAACAGTGACTGGCTTGATAGTTAGTTAAATTTATTAAATTAACTCACTCCCACATCAACGACAAGATCGCTCACTCCCTCTCCTGGCGGGCTGATTATAAGCTCACACGTGACAAAAATAGACTCAAAGAAACGTGTTGGTGAAACGCCTTGAGGAAGAACCGAGGTCACCGTCAAATGGCGACGAATTACATGAAAATGTCTAGCACAGCGTTATACTAGGGATTACAGTAAAGCAATAACAGAGCAAACCAACTGAAAACAGAATCACTTTAAAAGCTGTCTGTTATGAATTTCTAACAAACTGAAGGCATTCCTCTGCGAGACGAACTAATTCATCATAGTTGATACATTGACGTGCTGTCTGCTGTCGAGCACGGAAGAGCCGCAGCACCAAGATAACTAGCAGAAGATAATAAATAAAAGAAGCTAATAGAGTAAAGAGGCGCTACTCGACCGAGAGCACGTTAGCCAGCTGATCAGACATGTTTACGACGCATCTGTGATGTCGTCAGGACTTACAAGAGCGATGATTACTACATGCTCCTGAGCACACCGTACCCACTTGCATGTCGATTTGGTAGGGACTTATGAGCCGAGGTTCGTATTTCATTTGCTCTTTATCAATTAATAACCCAACTGTGTTTTTGGAGCCATTAAAAATGCACCTTCTTTCCCTCAATGTACTTTACGGTAAAAATCCTTTCAAAATTCCCTTTCGACGTTTTCTATAGTCCGATGCAAAATGCAGCAATTGCTGAGGGAGAGAAGAAAAAACGTTTACAGCTTAATATGCTCGGTCTCGCCCATTGTGAGTTATATGACAGCTCCGGACGAAATACGCTCGATGCATATCATGGGCCATACAAGGGCATTTCTCTCAGCTTATAAGAAGGTTAACGAAGACGTTTCAAGTCAAGACAGACTCGGTTTTGGACGCAGAAGTACGGCTTATCGCTTCACAATATGCGGGGAGCAGCGAGAGTGTAAGTTTAGGAAGTGTCAACACAGCTCGTATTTCCGCGATGATAATATCCCAAACAAACTGTGAAGAGGAAGCCAAATGAGGTCGTAGACAACTGAAGGCGGCAATGGGCGGCTCTTCGATATGAGCGACGATAGCGGCAGGGACCTCGAACAGAGCACACCGAACTATCGCTAGCAATAAACTTGTCTAGGGGGAATCACGCTAGGAATTCAAGAGGAAGAAAACGTACTCGCGTAAATTACAGTTAAATGTTGCTGTGTAATTTGCATCAACATTAGTAAAAGGGTACTCGTTCCCCATCACTCAATAGAATGTAACTGCGTATTTGTCAGAATTTCACTTGAAAAAATCAACCATTCAAACGAAGTTTCAACGAAAACAAAAGCACTAAAAAGCAAACACTAATTCACATCATCGGGTGTGAAAATTGAAATTCATCCAACGTCTAGTAAGCAAACCAACATAAAACCACGGTCTCATCAAATTTTCAGAAGAGAAAACGAAAATTTTGTAGTTACAAAAAGCTATAACAAAACAAAAAGAATATTAGGAGAAATAATCGGGTTGCACATATAACACACATGAAGAAAAATCATTCATTGATTTTTCTCACTGGTAACAAATATTTGAAGATATCAAAAACAGGGATGCCCTCACAGAATCATCAGTTTAGGTATTTTATTAGATCATAAAACCAAACATGGTACTGGAGAAAAGCCTACAACAGACAGTCGGACGGTGCCAAACAGTGACTATTGATAACGAAGTCGCCTAACACAGGCCGAGATGAGCAGGATGAGCCCATTGATCCACTTTGTTGCTCATCGACAAGGAGCAGAATCGGCAGCAGTGGAGCATCGATCGTACATAAAATCATCAGAACGACTTAGTTACTCGTTTCTTAATAGGGAATAAATTAAATCGGAAGCTGGTATAGCCCAAAATGGTCAGTAACAGTCGAAGAAATGAGATCAAATTCAGACTTCAGGTGTAATTAGCGGACTTGTTAAGGCAATAAAAATGACTGACCTGAAAGTAGAGACCGTCGTGGCGGCAGAGACCTGGGGGCACAGAGAAAGAGAACGTCAGTGTTGCCTCGGTAAACTCAAATGCAGCAAAATATCCCTAAAAGGATAGACAAACACGTGTAAATAAGAGCGGGCATGAGCCGAGAACACAATTTTCAATGCTTTGAGAAAGCCAAGCAGCGCAATTCTTCCGATATCGCAAGAAAATTTCGTCGACAACGAGGTCTCATTATTCCCCAGAAATTACCTTATTTAAGAGAGCTCCTCGAAGCCTTGTTATCACTACATCAAATTCTGAAGTACTGGATGAAGTTAGCAATGAGTATTTAAAAAAATAACTCATTTCTGTTCAAGCTACCATGCGATACTTTAGCAAACGCGGCGTAAAACAATTTGAGGTTCATAAATTAAAAAGCTGTTCTTCTAGAAAGAGCACATTTAAAATATAAAATTGTCAAGTACTGATGTTTACACATGGAGAAGGTACAGTACTAGGAGGCAATGGCATCAACTGAAATTTGAACTTTTTTTAAAAGAAAAACGCTAATCAAAGAAAAATTGGAGGTTATCTGGAAATAGGAAACAGCAACAAGTGAATTTCTGAATTTTATCTTTCGTTTATTCTCTGTGAAAAACGATTTGAACTACTGAATGAAATGGAAAAATTTTAAAATAATTCAAAACTAAAACATAGCTTCAAACCAACAGTTCGCGTGGTCAATGATTAGGTACACAGAAACAGTAAGTAGAAAAAGAAATTCATAAACAAGGTAAAAGCTGAAGAAGAAGAAAGCAGTAGGTGCTGAAAAACAGTACAACAACCACTGCCGAAAATGATGGTCCCCTAAAGAAGCAAAAACCTATTCAATTTCAACAATAGGAAAGCCCACCTAATTTTAATCGCGAGACCTCACCTTGTTCGCGTGTTCAAATCTACTACTTTAGTTAGAATTACACAAACGAATATCACATTAATTTTTTTTCCGAATTAGAAACCACAGGGGCAGGAATTTGAAAGGTTTAAACAAAAGAAAAAGTAGATAGGTATTTGAAGTCTCAATTATGAAAAATGTACGATGAGATAATTGTTAACTGGGTTTAATAAATTATTTGCTCCTAAAATACACTGTAAATTTTTAAACGGGTTACTCAAAAACCTTAAATTATCAACTTTTCTCAAACCTAGACATCAAACCACGAAAAATTTAGAGGAGACATTTACGCGTTATTGATTGTAGCGGAGTTTAGACCAAATAAACATGAACCAGAGGGAGGCAGAACATAAACTACACGCGTGGGCGTAGCATAAGTCACAGAAAACATGGAACTCTGGCATCAAATGCTCGTGTAGCCATTGAGGTACTGCGCGAGCCATCAAGACAAGCACGACGCAAACCACACAAGTGGGTCCGAAATGCAGGGTCAATATGAGCGAGAAAAAAATCAGTAACACAAACCGCACAGGCAGATGCAACACAAGCCACAGAAGCAGGTGCAACACAAGCCACAGAGGCAGGTGCAACACAAGCCACAGACGAAGATACAACACAACAACAGAAGGCAAAGAAGGGGGTTGCAGCACCCCGAGTGACGGACCGTCCCTTGCGGTATATTTAGACGGCACCGCCACCGCCGCCTTCGGTTGTCTGCCTTTCCTGAGGAAGCCGACCTGGAGCGGCCAAGCCCAATGGCAGGAGCAAACGAGGACAGCGAAAAGAACGACAATATAGTTTGCACGAAATTAGAAAGGTGAAATTAAAAAGGTGAAATGCAAAAGGTGAAATGCAAAAGGTGAAATGCAAAAGGTGAAATGCAAAAGGTGAAATGCAAAAGGTGAAATGCAAAAGGTGAAATGCAAAAGGTGAAATGCAAAAGGTGAAATGCAAAAGGTGAAATGCAAAAGGTGAAATGCAAAAGGTGAAATGCAAAAGGTGAAATGCAAAAGGTGAAATGCAAAAGGTGAAATGCAAAAGGTGAAATGCAAAAGGTGAAATGAAAAAGGTAAAATGAAAAAGGTAAAATGAAATAGGTGAAATGAAAAGGGAAACGTAGCGTAAAGCCGGCAGAAACGTCTAGTCTTAAACATCTCATTGCAAGTAGCCTTGTGTTGATTTCAAATAACGAGTGTTGAAAGTAAATGGGAGGAAAATTGGAAAGCTTAAAACCTGTGTTTTTTACCGTCATGAAGTTGTTTTTGAGTAGTACAATTGAAATAAGCGCAGAAAACTAAGCCCGAAGAAATTGGTTAATTTTTCAAAAATTACAACCATATTCAAGAAGAACAGACTTAGTCGAATTTAGCTGACAAATAAAAAAACGTATAATTATTTTTATCATTTCTACGTAATTTATGAAAATATACGGATATTATCAATACGGTGCTCAAATTCGCTTCAACATTTATGAAAAAAAAGAAACGTCCGCCACAGGATGTACGGTTAGAGGTAAATAAATGCAATGTACAAAGACTGATTCGACACGTGCTCGGTGTCACTACTTTCGCAAACAACTCTGAGCGCAGTTCGATGATACAAAAAGGGTGAGGGTGGATGCAACAGAAAAAATGATCGATGAAAAGAGAGACAGATCAAAAACTGAAAGACAAAAATCATAACACACATGTTATTATTATTATTATATAAGAAAGTTTTAGCCTCCCTTAACCACGACAAAGATGTTCCAAGAGAGGAAAAAGGAAGGCACCATTTAGTATGGAGTTGAGGGAACGTGGAATCTATGCACAAGGTGCATAGAAACAGTAAGCTAGGAAAGAAGTTCATGAAACAAGAAAAAAGTTGAAGAAGAAAGTAGTAGGTGCTGAAAAACAGGACAGCAGTGAACCGAAAAAAGATGGTCCGTAACAAAACAAAAACCTATTTTATTACAACAAAAAGGAAGCCTAACTAACCATTAGCTCGGGCCCACACATGGCTCCCCTGGGAGCGCTAATTCCCATAGATACAATAGTTGTATCCCCCTGAGGGGACACACAACATGTGTTTACACGTTGATGGAAAACGCAATAGCAGACACTTGAATAATATACGACAGCAATGAAATGGTCAAGAATACCAATCCTGGGGATTGGGATACTTGGGATAGGGTCGATAGTAACACTAAAGCAACAGAAACTTGGGTTCTGCATTTGCCTCTTGCATCAGCGGAAAAATTATTAAGCAGAACATGTTTTGCCTATACCTTTAGCCTATAATCATGTATAATAGCTACACTAAACTCGTAAGTTCACCAGTAGCAGAGGCTGTCATTCCTTATTTTTAACGAAACCAAGTACGACATTTAATGTCAAACCAAGGAAATATTACGCACGATTTTAAATCAGATACTAGACGTACAGAAATTGTGACTGAAATTTCAGGAAGAATTCGTTCTAAATTTCACAAAAAATATAGGACTAAGCTTCCCAGCATACAAGCGACTTCATTAGTAAAAGCGCACGTCATTCATGTTTTCACTGGGAGAGAAATTCCTCGAAATGAGACGAACAAACATTGAAATTTTGAATGAACCGGACTAATTCTGGACGTAAGAAAAGCTTTCGAGCGACTGACGTTATATCGGACACTTGCAGTTCTGAGACCGACAGAGTGATGCTGTTGTGTCGAGTTCTTTGTGTCAGGTTGTGTCGAGTTCCTTGCGTCATGTTGTGTCGAGTTCCTTGCGTCATGTTGTGTAGAGTTCCTTGCGTCATGTTGTGTAGAGTTCCTTGCGTCATGTTGTGTAGAGTTCCTTGTGTCATGTTGTGTAGAGTTCCTTGTGTCATGTTGTGTAGAGTTCCTTGTGTCATGTTGTGTAGAGTTCCTTGTGTCATGTTGTGTAGAGTTCCTTGTGTCATGTTGTGTAGAGTTCCTTGTGTCATGATGTGTAGAGTTCCTTGTGTCATGTTGTGTAGAGTTCCTTGTGTCATGTTGTGTAGAGTTCCTTGTGTCATGTTGTGTAGAGTTCCTTGTGTCATGTTCCTGAGCAGTTATTTTTGTGGAGACCTAATATGCGCTAGAAATTATTTATGTCCAATAAAAATAACTTCTTCCATCTGGTAAGAGCACAAAATCGTGGGTTTCCTGCTGTACACTGTCAAAATAAATAAGCAATATCAGCACTCGTCAGCTTAGGACATCGAATGAATTACTCGCTATTTTTGGAATAAGATGTTGCACGGGCTTGGAATGTTAATACCTGGGATAATTCGTACCACTATTGACACATGCAGCAATTTGAACGGTCATTTCCCCAAAACAATGTTTTGATAGTAGCTGCACTATTACGGGTATCCCATTAAACGCACTTTTGAATCATTAAACCAACAACAAAATCGTTGAATCAAATTGAATCCATTCCACCATCAGCTCAATGATTTCCGAAGGGATATTTTGCAGGTGGGTCGATCCACAGAACATGTTTTGCTGGTTTGAGAATGATCTCGACCGTGCGCAACGACACGAAAGTGTTGCGTGGCACACCTGGGCACCTGAGGCGGCACTCATTAAGCCGGGGCTGTTGAGAGAAGCGGCGGCAAATGAGAGCCTCCAAGTCTGCGTGTGTGGAGAGCTCAGCATGCTCGTCATAGCAGGGAGTGACGGTGAGGGCAGTAGGCAGAGGGAAAAGGAGATGGGCAGCGCTGATAAGCTTTAATTAAGTTCAGATAATTCTTGATCTGCTAGCTTGTTTTGACCTTACATACAATAATTTATTTTTAATTTCTGTGTTTTATGTGAACACTAGGTGACTGATCTTAGCAAGAATATTTTCATTTATGCGAGGACTTCACTCGTGAAGAAGATGAACCTACTATCAGCAGGCATCGTAAAAAGTACGTATTTTAACACGAAAATATCCTTTGCTAACATTCTTGCATGCATTCAAAACATCCTAAGAAAACAGGTATCAGCGTCTGTTCGTTGTGATGTACAGAGGGTCAAGGTAGAAGTTCCATCTTACGTGAAAAGGTGAAACCGAAAGCATTTTACGAGACAATATTGGCTCTCACTAGCTTAACTCATAAATTCAATGGGAAACGAACAGTTTCTTCCTTTTGTTTTGAAGTTCTCTTGCATCAAACTGCTGTTGAGAGCGTCCACATGGGATGAACGCTGTTCCCTAACCCGTCAAGTGTGCGAAGTGGGGACATGAAATTTATAGTCAGTAATACAAGTTTGGGACCAATTTATTGTAAACTACGCTGTCTATTGAATTATTTGCCCTTCCTAGCCGAAATATTAGTACTCTACTTCTTAATGTTGATGACATTTCTATTTTTGGTAATATTAAAAAAAAAAGATAACACCATCCTAAAAAGACTACCACACTACTTTCAAAGTGCAAATTGGAGGTAATGATTGATTAATTGATTATAAATTAGTTTCAGCCTCTCTTACCACAACAATGATATTCAAAGAGAGGAAAGAAGAATGCACCATTTAGAATGAAGTTGAGGGAAACAACAATCTATGCATAAGGTGTGTTCCAGCACAAGAAGTGACCCCCACGTTCTTAGAAACAGCAAATTGAGAAGAAAGGTTAGGAAACAAGATGAAAGTTGAAGAAGAAAGTCAGAGATGCTAAAAAACAGGACAGCAGAAACCAAAAAAAGGTGTGGTCCTTGACAAAAAAACATACTTCATTTCTACTAGAAGGCTTACCTAACTCTCAGCTCGGGACCTCGCAGTTTTCCCAGGGAGTACTAACTCACACAATAGTTGTGTACATTTGAGGGGTATTGGAGGTGTTCTAATTTTTAGAGATTGGACTTGAAATGTTTACGAATTCTGTGTTGATGTACCACTAACACGCAGGTAAAATACACTAGACGATAGTTCACAGGGCAACAAGAAATATCCAAAACATTTCACGAAAAGGAAAATATTATTTTCTTGAACGTTCGTGAGGACAATGATTTAGCGACATTAACCCAAATTGCATGAATTAGTAAACTTCTATATTTTCCTACTTTCTAAAGATCAAACATAACCATACACATATTTTTGGACCAATCATGAAATAGCGACCAAGGGCTGTTTGGCCGTAATTCGGTCAGACAATAGACCTGCATTTTGCTATCACACACTGCCGAGTGCTGCTAAAAATACCTCGTCTGGTATTCTCTGTCCTTCGCCATTTGTATGAACCAGGCCCAGGCAGTGAGAGAAATACATTTATTGGCCTGCCCTGACATGGGCGTGGCCGCCCACGCTGGGATGTACCGAACTAGGGCACCGTGAGCGCAGCTAGCTACCTATACCAGCTGCAGCTACCTCTACCGTAGCTTCCTCCACCGTAGCTACCTCCACCAGCTGCAGCTTCATTTGCATGAAGTATGATGCGGTTGGGAACCAGGTGATATTTTCTCCCTCAAATTAATTTTGAAGAACTTGAACATCATCTTGGAAAGTTAAGAGTTATGAGGCATGCAAAATGCCCGTAAAGTGCATATTAGCACTTTATTTAGTTGATTTTCAAAATGTACAACATCCGACGATTTGTGTTTCCACGAGTTTGGGTTAACTAAGGCGCATTTATTTGAAGCGCATCATATTTAATACGTTGCGAGAGAAATTACTAATGAAATAAGGCCAACATTCGTACTCGGATTGCTGATCATAACAAACTCACACATGTTGAATAGAACTGGCAAATTGTACACATCTCGCACCATTAACTCTCAGGTACCATTAATAAAAAATTGAATGCTTATTTTTCCAAAAGCTTTGTTTTAAAATTAAAATGAAATTTCTTGATCTCAAGGGCATTTCGGACAGGCTCTCAACAATTTAGATGGCGTACTTTGGAATACCTACATTTATCGCCTCACTTCTGTCATGAACGATGTACGTTGTGATACAGGGACATCCAAACGCATACAACAGGAACGACATCGGAATAACTTCATAAGATTAGGATGAATAATCACGGAAACAAAAATAATACTAATATATTACGTAATGTACCTACTGAAGTTTGTCCTACACCGCTATGTCTGTTCATTCTTATAAAGAGTTGCACTCTTCTTAATCTTTTCGTACAAATATTTGCCCTTTCCTCGGTCTAGATCCCCTCCCTTCGAGTGTTGAAAATTTATGAAGTAGTAAATATAACACGCTATGAGAATCAGAAAATTAGGAGAACAGCTGAATTAAAATCAATATATTTCTTGAAGATAATGCTGGAGGAAATTTGAATGAGCTAATTATAAAATGAAGCTCACAACGAATAAACTTTGTTAATGAGTTATTACCATTCAATGCAGCAAATTATAACAGATTAATACCATTTTCAAAAAAGCGTTTAGGTCAAGAATAAATGTGATCTTTGTACGGGAGCAAAATCTTAAATTTAACACAACTAAAGTAGTAAAAAAAACATACAAATAAAATCAGTTAGCTCTTAAAGAGAAAAAAAATCCCATGCAATCCCAATTCTTTCTGAAGTTGGTTCTCACACTAGGTTCTCTGACAACAGGTATGGTCGTCACTTGAGTGCTGTCAGCTCATGCATGCGTTGGTGACCTGGTAACAGAAATGCGACCTCCTCGTCGGACGTTAACGTAAGCATTACGTGCCAGCATCACCACACCGAACATACTCGAACTTTATTTGAATGAGCAACTGGTCATTCAACGCAGCTCAACCGTAACACAAACAGCTTAGCACCTCCGATCTTGAGGAGCATAAATTCCGTAGATGCATTCAATAACAATTCCCTTAGTAAAGCCCATGCCAAATACACGAGCGATTGAAATATGAGATTCTACAGTCAAAGCCAATGGGAAGACGTAGAGTGAATGCAATCAAACTGCTTGAAATTGCACCATAACTTTTATGAACGAAACACACACAAGCCCCACCTTTACGGCTCAAAATGCAAAACCACAACAGCTGTAGAGAATGAAACACCTAATGCTTGCACTTGCGGCTCAAAATTAAGAACCATAATAGCTGTAGATAATGTGCGCACCTAATGCACGCACTTGCGGCTCAAAATGCAAAACCACAACAGCTGTACAGAATGAAGCACGCACTTGGTCCTCAAAATGCAAAACCACGAAAGTGATGCAATGCTGAAGCGGAGCAAGTCAAATCAAAGGTGGGTGGAAGAAGCAGGGGTTGGGAATTAGGTCAGAGGGCGCGGTCGTCCCGCCGGGCACAGGACTCCAATTAGCGAGAACCTCGCGGTTCGTAGATTGCGCGCCCCGTGCCATCGATTGCTTGATTCAAACCTTCTTGTGTTCCCACTGTGAAGTGAGCGCTCCTTTGTCTGGCGGTTTGTTTCATCAAACGAAAAGCCCGCCTTTGTTTCATATGTTGACTTTTGGACACATTATTTCCGTGATTGGTCGTTGTGTCGCGTATATTGCGCTTGTTTGTACACTGTGTGCCATAATTTCGATCGTAGAACGTGTGAGCAAAATATCAATTTCAAAAATCAAGGCTGCATAAACATGAACGAAATACTTCATTATTAATATACATGCTACTGAGTAACTGTTCCACTCGCATTAAAGTTCGCCAGTGATTTTTTAAGTGGACATTCATACCTTAAAAGGGATTTTACGCCAGAATTGTATCTTGGTCTCCTACCAGGCAAACAAATAGGCTCAATTGGTATTGTGTAGTACCTAACCTGACTAAATTGACGGACTCGATCATTTCCTGCAAAGCCACTCGGAAATGAACAGCAGGGGCAACAAAGCCTGCTGTAAGTGGACGGACCAGCAGAGGTTGCAGGGCTCATGCAGTGCAGCACAGGGAGGGTCGTGCCCTCAGCTGCTCAGCGGTCCATCACACCGACAATTACGTCAGGCGGACAAGCCAGAACACTCATGAGTCGACAGAAATTTGCACGTTAACAAGATCGCGTAAAAAGGAGGCCATGACTCACGAGGCACTCTTAATAATAAGCGGAGACACAACGTCACTCAACCCAAAAACATCGAATATGGCAGCGTGTGCAGAGATGTACGGCGCTGTTAAGCTCCGGAAATATTGCGCAACCTTAAAGATCGAAAGAGAATCATTGACAGTGCGTTAGCTCATAGACTGATGTGCGTGCTGAATTTGTGTGCCCGAAACACCCGCTAATTCAGTGACGGTCAAAGACAGACGTGAAAGTGATTCCAGAAACAAAGTCTGGAGTATTTTCTTGTAAATTTTGGAATTAGTCAGACGGTGAATCAAGAAACCAACAGTAGCATTACGGCTTTCATGCAGAGTGAGCAGTACAGCGACACTTCAACGTTTTGTTGACGTTTGTATTTCTTTTTTTAAAGGCAGTCGTTATGGGCTTCGTGAGCCATCAAAACACCGAGATCACGAAATTTCTGCCTCGCTCAATTGCAGGCTGCACACCACAATAAAGTTCCTTTGTCAGCACAGCAATCGATTCAATGATACAGCCGACCAGCGCCAGCTTTTCTCTTCAAAAAAAGTTGAATCAGTCCCCGAGTGTAAGCTTTGATACTCATCTTAAGGCCTCGGTATTGAAGGGAAATGGAAAGAAGGGAGATAATCACAGATCTTCACAACGGTCGGGCTGCATCGCAACAAGTCATCTTTGGACCCTGGAGTTCGAAGTACTGCTGAACAACATGCCAACGTAAGGCAAGTCACAAAAAAATAATACCGTACATAGGCTTAGGAATGTGAAAAACATTTGACCCATACCAAACTAAGGTAATATGCTATGTAATGATCTCGTCATCAGGCATTTCTAAGGATCAGCTTTCTTTCAAAATTGTATAGAAAAGCTGAAGACGCACGTTTGAAAACAACTCCTTATAAACACGAAGTTAATATAATGTTCTAAAGCTTCGTGTAAGAGAATGAAAATAAATCGTCAGCAAAGGGAAACTGTGGTCCATTTTCACTATAAATTTTATTTGTACATCTGCACTAAGTTTATCAAAAATTTAAATAATTTTGCAAAATGTGAATCATTAGAAAAAATTCATGACTTTGCACATCATGAAATAACTTTTACTAACCCACCTCATATCGCCGAGACAACGAAGTTCTTAATATAATCATACACCACGGATGCACGAGCACCACAATTGGAAAGGTATGCTGTCGTTTCTGGCTATGGATTATTAAAGAACATTATTCACTCATTATTTTACTAATGTATCGCAAGCTGTTTTGTGCAGAAGGAAAGTGTCGTTACTAGCAAAACTTGAGCTCAAGCCTTTAGCGTAAGCGACTCAGGTTTCTTGAATTGAAGCCAGATGTCGGACAGGAGCAGTTCATTGCACAAGAAACACGCACCAGACCACATCAACCAATTTACAGGATGACCGTCTCACTGTTTTCGGTCATTGTGATATTCATCTGAATTGCAGCGAATACAATTGATTAATTTGAAAGAGCTATGAAATGGAGACAAAAGTTTAAGAGCAAAAGGAATGCATAACATGCAGCACCCTCGCATGGAAGGGTGGCAGTGCAACGCATATAACACTAGCACTAGAAAAAAAAGTACAGATAGAAAACAATATGATAAAGCACAAGTACCAACAACACTATGCAAAATACTCCCGTTGCAAGCGTTACTAATTTTACCCTCCGTTAATTACTTTGAGGAATGCAATTCTCCAAGCACGCATCGTGACTGTGACATCACTACGACGCCTCTTCCACTCTCATTTTTTACGAGCGCAGCCCACGACTGCTATAGGTACATTATGGACAATTTCCCTCAGCATTTACCCCTGTATGACATAATAAAAGCTTGGTCATTTTGTTCTCGTCTGCGAAAAAATTACCTGAGCCATTCATTCCTCTTGCGAAATTCTCCTGCAAAATTGTTCTACTTTTCTTGTAATTGCACAGCAATAACCAAATTTGAATGAAATACGTCGTACAAAAATCACATAACAGGCTATTAAATGAACTTTGAATATTGAAGTACTGATCGAACCTCGTTCTCTCTAGTACCGTATCTTGCAGCCCAGCTTTGAGTGAAGAACATTTAAAAGTAAATAAACGAGTTTCGATTAATATTGCAAGTTCGTTTTATGTCGTTCGTCAAGCGAAAACCTCTGTGAAAATAATTAACTTCATTAGGCTTGATAGTTTTCTAATCTGTTTCATCATAATTGTGATAAAAATTAAAAATTAGGAAAGTCTCCTAATAACATGCACAGTTGAAGTGTAACGCGCAACTGAAAAAACGCAAAAGCTCTTTAGGAGTAGTATTTCAATAGTTGGAAATTTTAGTGTAAATTTTCGAGAAGAGAAATTTCAGTTTGAATACAGTTGGGTTTGAGTGCTCAAAGTCCGTATCGTGTCTACTGGTTTGCATGACCTCTTGACGTCGACAACCACTGGACAGAAGCAAGCACGGGGTCGCGTTGTGGTCTCAAGCAGAGACAGTCGGGCGGCCCAGCTCATCTGGAGTAATGACCCGTAATTGGGCCAGAGTTTTTACGAGCATATATAACGAAGGCACGCTTCCTGGCAGACAAACGAAAATTAGCTGTTGTCATTTTTAGAAATGCGACAAGAGAAAAATGTTCCTACTGAGAGTGAATGGTGTTGAAACGAAATTGATCGACTTCGATGAAAAAATGAGGAAATGAACAACAGTGATTGAGGAAGAAATCATTAAAAAAATTTTTTTATTCAGCGTGAAGAAAATTAGCGATGAATGATTACCAATTCGCTAGATAAGAACTTGAATGACTGAAATGTAGTAGAAAGGAATACCTTTACGGAAACTCGCCAGTTAAAGAAAAAAGTACATTATCCTTGAACCAAAACTTAAAATCAAGAGGCTTCATCACTTTTATGCTTCAAAATTAGGAATATTGTAAGGAAGTAAAAATTGCATAAACAGAAAAAAGACGAACAGGAGCGAAACATCGCCAGTGAAAAGAAAGAATATACTATTTTAGCAAAAGTCGGGTGACGTTGCCACACAAAGTGCAAGTATGGTCACTGCAGGGTGCCAGGCCTGAAGTCATTCACTGGTGTTTGCATGAGAAACATTACTACAGAGACACTCGGAGAGTCGGTGTTTGGAGTTTTGCCGTCGACGTAAAATTATTTTGACTCCTAGAGCCAAAAGGATAAAGACAACTAAGTTTGGTGAGAGGAAGCAAACAAAACAGAGGTGCTTGTTTGAGCTACAGAAGTGCTGTGCGCTCTTTGTGTTAAGACAATTGGCCGCGCAGTTGATAACAAGGACTCGGGCCAATTGAGCGCGTCATGTTTCTCTTTATTTCAGCCAATCTTTGGCCCACTCAAGTCGAGGAATTTGCTCGCTTCCTCGTGAGTGCAGGCCACTTCTAGGAACAAGAAACAAAGCCATGAGGAAAAGAAGGATGCGATTACGACAAATTTAAGGCGCAAACCTAAACAGCTTTACGAAAACCGAATGAATTTGAAGATTTCAGTTATCCCAATTCAACTACTAAGGTAAGAAATGATCACGCAAAGAAGAATAAAATTTAAGAAAAAAAAGGAACCTAAAGAGAACTGTATTTTAAACGCTTGTTTGAAAGGAAAATGATACGAGAAACTCATTCGTAGAACTATACAAATTAGAGCTATAACTCGTCCCATCACCAGAGGAAGAGGGAAGTGACAAATTTCTGAGTAAATTTATAAATAATATTCATTAAAATGAGTTAGAAATACTGGATAAAATGCACGCGATAGCAATGCTGGATAAAATGCGATAGCAATACTGAGAAAAATGCATCAGCAATGCTGGGTGAAATGGTTGAGCAAATTGGGTAAAATGGATCAGCAAAACCGGGGGGAAATGACTCAGAAATATGGGGCAAAGTGGATAAGAAATAGTGGGTAAAATGAGCCAGGAGAAGCTCAGAAACGATTTTCCAACAGTTTTTGAAAATTTAGCTCTCGCAAAAACCCTATCGAGGTGCCAGAGAAAGGGCGTGTTCGTGATGCTGGCCTGTAAGTGTCGCACGAGCGGCGCAGATGGAGCATAAATTATGTGCATGTGGCAGCCCTAAATCAGCATCAGTGAACTGTTCAAGTCTATACGAGGCTCGTAAATAAGTCGCTTGCAACTCGAGACAGGGAGAACAAGTCTCCACGATTGTACTTAAGAGATGAGCGTGTTCTCTCCGACTCCAGATCGGAATTATGCCAGGGCGTTGAGTTGTAAAAATTTGTTATGTGCTAAGCATAAATATTTTCAGTGACATCGGCGTTATCATTTCTTAGTTACTCTTTTACGTTTTAAATCTGGAAAAAGATCAAAAACCCTTCCTTTTTCCTGAGCTAACGATCAACGACGTACAACGAAAGGGACAGCTCAAATTCAAGTTTCGTCAATAGAGAGCTGCAATAAACGGAGCTAATCCTACTTCGAGAGACCGCCCAACAGAAGCTTCGTGTTGTTCAGCGGTCAATGCAAGGGATACGCACAAGACGCTCGTCCATAAAGCCAGCGCTAAATCCAACGCAAAGACAGATCGCATCTCGGGGTCGCGGGTCGGATCCTGAGCGCCGCGGCTCAACAACGAAGCATTCATCGGACTGCGAACTCGCGGCTGCCCTTCAAGTTATGCGTGTATGAGATCAATGCAGCTAATTCCGGGGGTTCACGAGATCATCTTCGAAGGATGCCCTCCCCTTTGCATTGGGAGTGGGCTGAATGTATGTGTGTTCCCTTTCAAGTGTTTTGGTAAGGATGAGGAAAAGTTAGCTTTCGAGACGAAATGCCGAGATTCGCAATTCTTCCTTTCCATGAAATAGCGGAATGAAAAGAAAGAATTTATGAATATCCATAAGGAGTTTTTTCGAGAAAGCCAAATATAGTGTTTTGGAATAATGGAGTGTTTGTTTAAAAAGTATTGTAAAAATATACTGCATGTCGCTGAAATCAGACACAAACATTCAACATTCTAAAGTGCTTTCGAGTTAATTTCAATTAAAATTCATTGATTGATCATAAATTAGTTTTAGCCTCCCTTACAACAATAAAGATGTCCAATGAGAGGAAGGATGAAGGCACCATTCAGTATAGAGTTTAAGGAAACGCTAAATCTACGCACATGGTGTGTTCCCGTACAGGATCCCGTGCGCTGACTAACAGTTAGTTAAAAAGGAAGGCTATGAAAAAAACAAAAGTTCAAGAAGAAAATCAGGGGTGCTGAAAAAAATAACAGTAGTAAAGCGAAAAAAGATCGTCATTAACAAAATAAATAACATTTTATTTTAACAAAAAGAAGGCTTAACAAACTCTCAGCTCAGGACAACACATTTTCCACATATGAGCGCTAATATTTAAAATTAAATAGATTACTTACTGGAAGTAATATAAATGTTTAAGAAAGTCATATATTCTGGCTATCGTTGTTATGATTTTGTTTTCGGTGAGTAGATACCCTCTGGCAATGAGCCACTACTCTCCGCTGGGTCTGGTGGGTGGTTAAGCAATGAAAAATCTAATGAAAGGAAGAACACATGTTCCTGAGAAAAACTGCGCCTGCCTTCTTTACACTCTATGCTTGCAACAGAGCGCGAGCAGCTACAGGAGGGTGGTAGCATTTTGTTTTTTATTTTCTGGGAATTTAAACATTCGGACCACCGCGAGATCTTTATATCAGGCCTGCTAATATGAAAGTAATAGGGACAAGCGGACTCTGATGGTCATTTCAATGCTAATTAAAAAATCAATTTGCTCCTTAAACCCAAAATTAAGGTGTTTTGCTAAATCTATTATCTTATTGACATAACTTATTCAGTACCAAGGAGATTTCAAGCCTCAATCCAATGAAAATTCAAAGAAAACCGTATGATTTAGCAATCGTAAAGTTATGATGCACCGCAGGTAGCATCGAAGTTGGGGACAATTACCTCTACTCTCGCGTGCGTATTGGTGGGGCCAAAAGCCTTGCAAATTAGAGTATAGCGTTGAAATAAAAGCTTGTGCGAGCATTAGAAAGATTTATGAAAATCGAAAGGTGGCCATTCGCTACGTCCACGGCGATGGCCTGACCCTAATGTAGCAAGGACAGCAATTGAAGCGCTCCCTGTAATCTTAGAGGCTAACTGATCCTAATTAACGGCTGCAGTGACCGTCCTCAGGCTAGTAACTTATTCGCCCTAGAATATGATCACAAATAAAAAATGTTTTCCCCCTCTTAAGCTGGAAGTTAAATTCCAGCATCGTGGTTTACTTATTATCGTTGACTTCAATTTCAAGTATATAAAATTTTAGCTTCTTCAAAATAGCCCAATGTTTTTCTGTGATACAAACAGCGTTCTAAAAGTGAGATATGTCTTCGCTAACCTTATATCGTCTGAATTATTTACACATTCTACTTTTCTTACGACCACTGTTTTTAGGCTGGCAAAGGCATCAGGTACGTTAAATGGCGAAGAAACTGTCACTAGGCAGTGAATTTCGACAACGCGATTGAGTATAAAGTCGTCAAAAAACGAATAAATTGAAGCGGCGTTTGCAAGCTCTTTTCCCAATTCACATGGATGGCAAAGGTTCAAATACTCAAATCACGCATCGACTGGGGTAAGAAAGAAAAACGCCGAACTAAAATCGAGAAAACGAGTCTAGCAGCTAGACAATAATTTAACAACAGAGGGAAGATCCACACATATTTTCTAGGACCGAAATTAGTGGCCCCACCGTACGTTTTAAAGCACGAAGGCGACAGTGGTTCTATGGGAGCCCCACACAAAGCGGCATGAAATTGTCACCAGGGACTCTTAAAGAGAATGATTGCTCGAGGCACAAATTAAGAAGAAAACAGAAGACATCCATACAGCCCATATGCATAAGTACTGCCGTATATAGGCTGTTAGTCCAGCTGAAGTATTCAAGTGCTGATATATTCCTGTATGTTATAGATACAATAAGAGTTATCTCGGTGTAACGTTTTCGCTGGAGCATCTATGATTTCCTTATAATCATCTCAATACGATCAGATGTTAATTTCCTGATAAATCTAACTTGCGCTCTAACTAAAGAAAAAAATTCAATTGATTACCAAATACTCAAGAAATCGTTAGAGAAATAAGATATCAAAAAGCGTTTGGATGAAATTCTACTGAGTAGCTAATTGCAGGAATATAGAGCCTCTTTAATAGAAAAATTGGCGTATGCACAAATTCCCAACCACTACAAGAATTTTCTCAAAAGTAGAAGTAGCAGATACCCGCCAAAATAAATCACAAATTCGGAAAGAAGCACGCAATCTTGAGGAACGTAAAAGAAAAGAAATAATATGAGTAGTACCAATAAAAGAAAAAGAACTCAGTCGAATAAGTGGTGCTCCTTGAAGATAGGAGGAAGATAGTGATGGTACTTAGCAGTGCCACAGCGGATCTCGTTAAAACTTAATACATTATTAATTCCAGTTTGTGAACAGAAGTTCTGTATAAATGTTCTCCGAAAGGTAACATAAGACTTCATTCTAACTTCTACACTAGCTATCAAAACGTTATTCCAATAGACAGTTACTTACATGATCAGAATTATAGAAAACCTCATTAGGACGCACATCAAAATTTACTCGAACCAGTACTCACCTTCTACGGATACCACGGTTGTCGTTAGGAAGATCACGATCGTCAGAAGTGCAGCCGTCCACTGCCGGACGCGAGCCGGCCTGTCCACGACCATGCTTGAGTTTTCTTCGTGCTCCTCACACCCGCATCACTGCACCAAACAGGTGAAGTCTCGCTCTTTGTTCACATTAACTCCCATGGGGGTGAATATTGTAAGTGTATGGGGTAAATTCGGTCGGAGGAATAGCTCTTTATCAGCAACTGTTAACTCTATGTAAAAAAAAATTGTAAAGTTTAAGATCACCAGTCTAAAAAATATTAATGCGACGGGCTCGGGAAACACACCCACGTCACTAGTTTTACAGATATTAAATACTTATAAGACACTGTCAGGCGAACAGTTCCGTGTTACTTGGCTACGGCTGCTGTCATTGGATCTCACGTAGGCACTTCAGATGATTTAAATTCATCGCTCTGAATTCAATATTGTCTCCACTTCCTGAAAGCAATGTTCACAAAACAGTTCAAAACTACGACACTTAACAGAACACACACTTGTTCAAAATTTAAAGTTGGTGTAACAGAGTGACAACGACCGTAATTTATTTCTCAGTTTATAAACTTATCACTTTATAAAACATTTGTGCATCAAATGAAGGCTCAGCTGCAAAACACACATCTTTTTCCAAAATTGTCTCCTGGTAGTTTTCACTTTCGTTGGAAACACTGAGTCATCATATCAGAAGACTTCGAGCTTGTGGCGCGCCGATTAAATTTTCCTTTTGGTGCTCATTGGATGAACTTTCATGGAAGTTTTGTCCGTTTTTTTTAAACAAAACTTGAAGCATGAAAATCTGTTAGCTTTTCAACTATAAACTCATACCTGCACAGAGCAAACGATACTCTATGAATGGGAATCCTAAAACAGCAGCCTCATCTTACTCAGTCAAAGCTTCGCCTGTGACGGGCATAAAATTCAAATCAGGAGAAAAATGAGAGTCAAGAGAAAGGTCGGTAAACAGCAACTCAAAAGCTTCAAGCGCCTGCGTCTTAAGCATGTTCATACAAATGTGACTCGAATGAATTAAAAAGTAAGCAAGAGTTGTTTAGAGTGAGCATATGAGCTCAACCCAGATAAAATTTATCTTCTAAATGCTCATGCGATCAATATTCAACCAAGAACATCCATTCCAATCCATTCTAAGAATAATCCATTCCAATGAAAGTGAAGTATAAAATCTTTTAAAGTGTTCGTGGTGCAGCTCTAGATGTTCTCATTAATAGTGGTAATTGACAACTAAATAGTTATAGTGATTTAATTCGAAGAGAAAACTTACGATTTTATTCGAGTGTGATGACATTAAAACCATTTTGTACAAGTAGTCGCTTTCTCAATGCATTAGCGACGCAGTGTCAAATTTAACTAACTGAAAATTGAAAACGATCAAGACTATGAAGTTTTTGATCGTTGCACATGTCTTGCATGTGTATTTCACACATGCAAAAAGTTTTTCAACGGTTTATAGTTCTATATTATTAGATTATAATTGAGTTTAAGCGTGTCCAACAGCAACAAAGGTGTTCCAAAGAGAGGAAGGAGGACGGCACCATTGAGTGCGAAATTAAGGGAACACGGAATTAATTTATGAACAATACATGACAACACACCAAGCGCACAAAAGCAGCAATTTTGGAAGAAATTCGTGAGACAAGATATAAGTTGATGAGGAAAGCAATTAATAGGCGCTGAAAATGAACAGCAATGAGTCGAAAAAAGATGGTCCGTTACAAAACTAAAAACCTATCGTACGTCAACAAACGCTCGGGACCTCGCATCTTCTCCTCGGGAGTGCCAATCCCCTATTAAAAATCAGGGCAGTGACTTGGTATGTTTATTGGATTTTGGCTTAACATACGCGTAATATGGTATGTTTACTGGAAGAAATGTCATCACATGTAAAAGTGACCCATAAGTCGCTCATAAAAAGTCCATAACGACCTGTATGGCATTTAAGACATGATGGCCAAGGTTTATTTATGGTATTTTTTCCTACATTCGGATTACGGTATTTATTTTCTTACAGGCCAACTTGCCTTCTTCTGATAATAATATGCTTGAATTCCTAGTATAGTAAAAGATGCTAATGATGCATGTATTCGAAGCAGCTATTTCGGTATTTTCGAATTTTCAATAAAAAAATGGTATAAAATATTTTTCATTAAAATGTATTCTCGAGACTGTGAAAAGACTCGTAAAAATTGGACGTTTCGAATTTAAAAAAATGGAAAAAAATTGTACATTCGAATTTGTACCTATTGCTGATGATAAGCGAAGGCTCGAAACGTCCAATTTTTACGAGTCTTTTCACAGTCTCGAGAATACATTTTAATGAAAAATGCTTTATACCATTTTCCTGGTTCTCTCTTTTTATTGATGTATGTATAGTTGTATAATCAGATCAGACTGTAATGACTTCAATGCTACCCAACCCGGCCTCTAAACATATAAAACGGCATCTATGATTAGTTGTCAGCAACTCAGAAAATAGTCATAAACTGAGACGTGACAAGCTGCGTGAGTCATTCAACTTCGGGGGGCTGGGGGAGGGGTTTGCCGACCGGCCACAGCTGTGCAGCATCGCTTGTCAATTATTCTCGAAACACCGAAGTTTACAATAATACCAAACACACATTTTGAAAATCTGGTCGATTTTTAGATGGTGGGTCATTTCAATGTAACTGCTGTCATCATAATTTTTTATGTAAGTATAGTAATTTAACGATATGTAGGTAGTAACATGAAAGCGGCTAGTAGCTACCTAACATTTTCTTCATCATCAGCGTGTTGTTCATTTCGTTAAAAGTTCAACGGTTTCTTGCTATATTACTTGAATATGTGAGTTATTCACTATTGATAAAGAATAAACTCATTTTAGTTACTTCGAAGCATGATGTCATAATTTTTAATCTGGTAAGGAAGTTGGTAACTGTTCTCTAATGTTGCCAGATGTCACAGGAAGCAGTATTCTAGTCAAAACAAATATATGTTGCTTTTATTTGATCTATGTATAAAAAAAGCAACATAGGTATGTTTTTGTCATCACATAAAAGGTATTTAAGTCAAAATTTGACGCAACTCAACAGAAAATAAAACAATTTGCTCCGTTGGTCCGTTTCATACAGGATTAAACCTCGTTCAAAGTAGCCTCAAATGAGGCGCGGTTTATACGAGCTGGCCGCACCGTTGCACTATAGTTAGTCACCTCAGTGAATCTTCAGTGCTGCTTCTGTTAGGTTATCGTCTTCATTGTGATACTAATTCCACTTTTCTAAAAATAATATAAAAAATTTACATAGTGCGTTAAAATACAGTTGATAGAATTATATCATACTCAGTCGTGAGTAGGGCCTACTGTTTTTACCTCAATATGCATCATTTTAATCAATTCTGTGACGTTAAGAGTACCTATTTAGCTTGTTTGCAGTGTGGCGGCAGTCATTTTTTAAAATCTTTTCTGTGTGCCCCTGCAGTTATTTTCTAAACACGTTGCAGTTTTCGCTCAGTGACTCCAGTGATTACTATGATCTTTCAGTGACAGTACAACTGACAGCTTGTGAAATACTTTATCCAAATTCTATGTGGGAAGGAATTGGTTAATGACAAATGATTATAATTTTACGTTTATAAACACTTATTATACCCTGCACTACTTTGTAGTTATAACTTGTCAGAACTGTACGAGTACTGGAATGCTAACTATGTATTGATAGGCCTAGTTTAGCTTAGGTAAGGCCGTAGAGGCAGAGATGCTAACTAGCAGTGTAGTTAGAATTGCTTGGCCTGCAAAATCCTAGTAATAATGTAATGATAATTTGAACCACTTGATTATTAGTGACTTGAACATGAGTTTCATTTTGTTGATCAGAACTGTTCTTGGGTAAAATATTATGTTTTGCGTGTAATTTATTTCCATTCATTTGAATTGTATTATTGATAGAAATTAGAAATGAGCTTGCATTATTCGCATACCATTATTTTTCTAATATAGGGCCTGCCATCCACATTCAAAAATGTGGCAGATCTCCCCAGATATTTGGATGGAAAAGTAGATGCAAAAAACTACAACATTCAATCTGCTAGAACTGTGAGCTACCTTCATTTTTAACAAGCCCTAAGGAAATAATTCTGAAAGTTTAGAAATCTGGGGAGAAATCTGCAAGACTCTCCAGAAATCTGGAGAAAAGTTTCCTCCTTTCTTGAATGTGGCTCACCATTAGACTAAGTGAGCATTCAGTTGTTAACAAGGAATTTTTAAATGCTTGATTATAATTGCAGACCGGACAAACAATATTGACTTTATATGTGTCTAATTAGTATCCATTTTGATTTATTAAAGATCACCATTTAGTGTGGGAGCTGTGAAGCATGCCAATAAGAAAATTCAAGTAAATTTGTGCAGTTGGTACCTAGATAACTAGCAATGTGTTTGCATGACAATTCTTTAGATTATAGTTTTGATACCCATTTTCTGTAAAATTTAGTATATTTATAGATTATTTGTTTTATTTTATTATTTTTTGACATTGATAAACATCATAACATGAATGTCATTCAATGATGTTCAATTGAATATCTGTTTCTGTAAAGTGATATTTGAGAACATTTTCAGTAGCTAGGTAAAAGTGATAATCGAGAAAATCCCATACATTTGGCTAGGGTCAAAGCAAAAAAAACGTAGGTTACAGGAAATGATTTCAGTGACTCTTCCAAAAATTGCACCTAATGTTAGGCAACGTTTTCCTCTTTTTGCTGAAAATATTCTGCCTTGTGCTCCTAACAACAGTGATTCAGACTGCAGCTCCTCTCTTACTGCAAGCTCACCAGGATCTTCCACAAGCATTAACCAGGAGGAACAAAGTGCAGACACAAACATTGCTTTCCAAGAAAATATTTCTGGAAAGTGGAGATATTGCTTTTTTGCGAAGCTTTTCTAATGGTACTTGCCAAATTGAGTATTTCTCTCATAAAGAAAGTTACTCCACCTATCCAGTGAATTCTAAATCTATTGGAATTTATAAGTTAATGGAACCCCTCATCAGGGCTGAAGTTTCTGTAGATAAATTCCATTGCAAGATGTTTCTTGCTCCTTGTGATCATGGTTTAATTGCTTGCCAATTAATTAATTCCAGTGAATCTTGAACTAATAATTAACCCATATCAAAATTGGAAAGGTAAAAATATGACTACTAAAGCAAAAAAATATTTAGGAGTTTATTTTGACAATAGGCAGTGGGAAATAGTTCCATCAAAATGGACAACCAAAATTGGAAACTTTAATAAGTGCTACTGGCCACCAGACGGATCAAATATTCAAGGCTTGGGCAAGGAAAACACGACTCCAAGAAAAAATTGGACTGAATTTATCATCAAGAAGACAGCTGTTTCATCAGGTTTGTAACTCAATGCATATATAATACCTTTCAAAATATAATCACTTGTCTCCCAATTTCTGCGAATTAATTGTACTTTTGTGTTCTATGTTTCCATACAGTTACCTACATGAAAGAACAAAATTGGGATGATATTAATGTATCTTTCACTTTCATTAATCAGAAATACATTTTTGTCCGCCTGTCCCCATTTATACCTAATTATAAATTATTATAAAGAATATAAATAAGAAGTTTTCATTGATAGATGAAATTACATAAATAATTCCTTCGGGCGAGGAGGGCTGCTATCCAATTTTTTTTTATTTTTTTTCAAAAATGTCTTCAAGTAAGGACTTAAGACTGACTGAGACTTTGATTTGAACTCAAACTTGGACTTGGTCTAAGAATCAAACTTGGAGTGGGAAGGTTATACTCAAACTTGGAATTCTATTTTGACCTAAACTTGGAATTGAACTTTATTTTGACTTAGGATCCAATTTGAACTTTACTCTTTCAACCATTGGGGCTTTCAACCATTGGGGGTACTCTTTCAACTATTGGCTCAAACCATTGGGGCTTGGGCTCATACTTGGACTCACACTCAAACTGTTCTCTAGTTTGGTGCACGAGTTAGCGTTTGGTATGTAGCGTCCCACAACCCGAGGTGTATTTTTTGTGAGGATAATGTTTAGTTTACTGAGCAGATGACTATGACCGGGCTTACAAGAAGATGACACAAGGCAATTTGGCTTCCACTTCTTCTGAAGCTGAGCCATCACCGAGAAGAGTTACGCAAGGCCAGCTGCAATATTGCGGTGTCCGACGAAGTCCTCGTATACAAAAGAGCAATCTACCTAGAACAACAGTCAACAGCAAACGGAAACTGAGCTTTACTCAGAATGAAGGTCAGTTGAGATATCTATTAGGTAGTTAATAGTACTGTTGCAATTTTTTATTATGAATGAACATCTCTATTTCTAATTTGCATCAGTATTCGGTGATGTCCTTGAACTAAAAATAGAAGTCTTGCACGCAGCCATGTCAGGTTTCAATTTATAACCATATATATCACCTTTGGCTTTTAATATGTAAAGTCAATAGTGGTGAGTCTTCAGTCAATCACCCAGGGTGAATTACTGCACCAAAAATCGCTCCCAAATACAATTAAATTATCAACGTTATTCACTCTACATTTTCTGTTTGGCAATTTAGCCCAGCCTCTCATGTGTTTTTTTAAGCTAGTGCTGTTATTACTAATTTTGCGCAGAAGCACAATTCATGAGTTCTTTTTTACCTGCATCTTTTATTTTAAATCTTTATTCACACTAGGTATAGCCATGAGTTGACAGTCAATGTTTCTCTTTTAGGGGTTGCATGCCAAGGTCATGTTTTACTGGTTTATGGTGTGATTTTGATGACCAATACCAGATTTGAAGCAAATTGAAAATAGTTCTCTAGTTTCAATTTAGTTGCAGGTTGTATTTTATAAATTTTGAATAGTTCAAGACCTTTTGCTCATCCTCTTTATTCCCATGAAGCAGCAACTCCCGATGGGTCCTCTTCTGATTGCAGCAATGACGACCCAGATCCCGCTATGGCAGTTCCTCTGCAGCTTCATAAGACCTCCGTATTCACACCTCAATTGAAGTAAGTCACTTTACAATTTTCATTTTTGGTAATTGGAGTTGATATGCGATGTGAATCGTCAATAACATTTGAACATTGATAATAAGACTTGTTGAAGTAGACTGTAGAAGCAATTTTTACTGATATGATGGGAATAATTACGTCCTCAGAAATCGATCTTCAGTGGAATCCAACGTGAAAAACGGCGAATGGACCAGAATTGAGCAAAAGGTCTCTTCCCTAGACACCAGAGTGACTCAAATAGAAATGGTTGTGAAGGAAAATATGCTGCGTAAGCCATCGTGTGCTGACATCCTCTGTCCACCTCCCGCAAATAACTCTACAGAGTTACTTCAATTAGCATCAAATCCTGAAATGGTAAGCTTGTGTGTAAAAAATTTATGAAATTTCTGACTACTCAACATTATATTGTGTATCAATTTTTTTCTTACAGCATCTTCAATGCTGTATGCAATAATAGGTACTTTATTGTGATATATATATGTAGCTAAATGAATACTCAAGTTTTTTTTGTGCAAGTGTCTGACGGGAGGTTGTCTCTGGGCCTTATTTTCATTTAGGTGAAGCTTCTTCAGCATGCACGGGAAGGAACGCTATCTAGGGCGATGACTAAGATGTTGAAGCTGTGCATGACCAGGAGTTTAGCACTACAGTTTTCACTTACTGGTCTTGGAAGGTCGAGGAAGAGAGACAAGCTGGCCTTCAGAAACACGATGGCATACCAGCTGATCGAACGTAAGTATCGTATATAGAAAGGAATGCATGCAGCAATTATTCCATTATTCCTTCAGCTAAAATTCAACATTTTCCTTCACGTTGTAATCTCTATGTAACACAAAATAATTATTATTGTTCAAATGCAAATGAGTGGCGCACGTTGAATGCCTGATAAATTGCTGACTATCAAAATGCAAAAATAATTTCTGGTTTAATGAGCTTAATAAGTGTTTGAGTACATTCATACCCTATTGAGGATTGTATTTTATTTGTTAAAATATATATGTATATTACAGAGGCTATTTTGAGCCGTCAGCAATTCCGAGAGGTGTCATTGTCGGATATCAACAAGGCGATCACTCTGGCCCTAAAGAACGCAGTTGACTGGGACGGGCATCGTGGGCCCCGGGTGAAGGACTACGTAACGGGGGCGGTCGCCACTCACACAGCCTCGGGTGCGAATGCCACTGCAGGCCTAGCAGCGACTGATGCAGCGGGAAAGGACACCACGGCCCAACTTACAACTCTTGCTACAGCAGAGGCGGGCGCCAGTACTCAACTTGGTCTAATGAACGGTATTTTAAGTGAAAGTATCAATATATTAGCTTGTGAGTGAGTCACTTTCAGATAGTTTTTTTATTGCAGTGTTTTCCATCTGCGTGACTCTCAGCTTATTTGACTTGCGTCATTTTTAAGGGATGTAATTTCATAGGTCCACTTTTTTTTGTTCTGTTCTCTTACTTGAAAGGATGAATCAGTTTCAACGATCAGATATCGCATTAGTTACTGGAATGCCTTACTCTAGTAGTACTTATAGGGCGATTCTTAGGAAATCTCATTTAAAAAAAAGATGAACCAACGTTATAGAGAACATTCATTCCGAAACGTTTGCTACAAATAAATGTTCTCTATAACGTTGGTTCTTCTTTTTATTTTGCCTTACTCATTTATTGCGTATATATTATAAAGGCTATTAAATTGAAAAAACATTTCATGAAAAAGTAATGTTGAGCTAATTATTTAAATAAATCTTTCAATGATGTACAGTTATTGGCGAACCCTTACGCATGAAAGAAGCATCCATTATCCATGTTTGTTCTATGCTGTATCACACAATATTGGAGAAGAAACTGGCTAAATGTATACATGTATTTCAGTATGTAAGATACTTATGGAGCTGATATTGTGTTGAACATTTCAGCACTTGAAATTGATGTGCTTGAATTGAAACAGATTGCTTGCCAAAATGATAAGATACAGGAAATAACAAGCGTGGATAGTGGTATCTTGTATCTTATTTCATACCTTATGGTTCGCTGTAGCTACTTAGCTAATGGCAGTTCACACACAGATATGATATCAGTATAGCTATATATATATAATCAATGTAACATAGCACCTTTTCGTGTTTGTTTGAATAGAAATGAGTAGAAAAAACATTCAATCAATAAGCGGAGTCTTGTTTCTGTATGGAAAATTTATTTTGAATAGTTACCTACTATTAGGCAACATCTATTTATCTGGATAGATGTCCTTATTTGAATATTTAAGAACTATGTTTAGGCGAGATCGTATATTATAGAGAAATTAATCTCTAGCATCCCAACAGGTTGTAATTAAATTTTGTTGATGAATAAGTCTTATTATCCTCTTATAAATAGTCTACTTAAGTTTATTCTATTAGTTTCCTCGTTAAAATATGCAATGAATGCATGCATTATTTGCCGTGGCTTTTATGATTCTCCAGTGCATACATTGATAGGTAGGTCATACATTGGATTTGAATATGCTCTTGAAACGGAAAAATGTGCATTATTTGTACCGTGCAATCTACAGTGAAATATATATTTGTATATTATATATATATTATATATATTCGGTTTCCGTCTTTGCAGAGACAAATTTCAACCATAGATAGAAAAACTTAAAATAATTTGATTTTAAGGAGTGGCGAAAACATTAAAACTCCAGCGTTTCAAGTAATCATGACCTAAAAATGAGCCCAACTAATACTATTCCTACCTGGTATCTGTGTATTAGAACACATTTTCTAATAGATATAAAATACCAGGTAGGAATAGCATTAGCTGGAGTTCTTTTGATGTATTACTCGAAAGCGGGATGATATTTTTTTCACTCCTGAAAATTTATTTTTTATTTTGAGTGTCTTAAGGTTGAAATTTGTCCATACAAAAAACATGTACGCTAATATCCCCAGCAAGCAGTTTTCCAGTTCTTGTACCGACCATAAAATGCCACCGATAGTAGCGTTTTATGGTCAGATCATGGATTGGAAAACTGCTTGCTGGGTATATTTTTAGCATATTGCTGCTATGTGGCCACAGTCTGAAATAGGTCAGTTGATGGGACAATTGTAGCAGTTTTATACGATAAGCCTGTGCGGCTTACGGTCAGGATAAGAGACGACTTCTGCTTCGTGGGCAGCTAGCGGCAGGTTTATGTGAACGGCGTATGCGGTTCATGGTCAGACTATGGTACAATTATCTAGTTTTTTCTTGGACTCGCCACGCATAATTCTACCCTTCCGAGTCCCATAAGCATACCGAACGCTACGCGGTACTCTCCAGTAACGCGAGTATAATACTGCCTCAATTTTTAATAGGGTCCCCATGGGCACAGTAGTTGTATCCCTCTGAAGAGAACAATGGAAGATATGGCCTTCCTAACGACAAGTCTAAACTTGCAAAAGCGAACCGAAAGACACGTTGAAAGACACGATGATTCTCCGGAAATACAACTCTGATCATAGGTTCATCTCCATAGAATAACGCATCTCTGCTGTTCACAAATTTAGATATTTATAAATTTAAGACGAGTACAGAAATGCTGCTCACAAATTCAGGACAAACACACACGAAGACAGTAGAGTAAGCCTCTTAGACAGATGAAAACTGCGATTTACATCTAATCTTGAAGCGACCGGTCTTAAAGGACGCTTCTGAACATTTTATTATCAGAGCTACTTCAAATTTGTGTGTGATATTGTTAGCAACGTCTTTGGGAAACAACCAATTCCAAGGATAGAATTTGTTTAGGTTCAGTTACTTCCAAACTGAATTTTGTACAAGAGAACTTTGAAAAAATGTTGATATTATTTGAATCGTGACACATTTTTCGCACCATACACGATGGAAACATCAAACCCTGCCTGTAAGTTCAAGTTTAACTTATACATTTTTGGTGGTTGCTGATCGAAAAAATGTCTATATATTTTGGTAATAAAAGATAAATTTTAAACGACAATATCCCAGAGCAGATCATCAAACCGAAATTGGGGATGAAACTGCACGACTTCACAGAACGTGCCGAAGACGAAAATATCGGTTGTGTCAGAAAGTTCGCTCAGTCGTCAGTGCACTCAAGCGTCAGGAGAAAGTGTTCGCCGCTTGTGTTCGAGTACGACAAAAAATTAAAAAATGAACTCAAGTTTATTTGCATGACACGAGAAAACGAAGAAGATAGGAAGAACCAGCAGCAGCTCCCACGGCCTTGAGACTCTTTTTGTAGCTACCAAATCGCCAAAATCGCGTTCAGTTGTACACAGAAGTTCAGCGGATGAAGCCTTCGATAGCATCGCAGCTCGGACGCTACAAGAAGACCAGCAAACAAAAGAAAATGAACGAGTTTGTGCGTCGGAATGACCACAACTTTTTTCGTGAATCTAGTGTTTTATGTTGCGCATTTCTAAGCGCAATTAATACTCTTTGTCGGTAAGCAAACTACTGTGTGAAATAACACAAATTATCTTTAAATTCAGCGTCTGAGCAACGTTCTATGTAAATAAAATATCACACGAACATGGCAAATTTACAACAAAAAAATTGATCACGCTTCAGCAGTAATTTTATTGCAGTCTCCTAACCGCACAAGTACGGGTGCATACTTGGGTCAACACGAAACTTTTCCCTGCGGAATATTGGCCCTTCACGACACCGATCCTTAGTTCCCCGTTCGGTTTGCGATGAAAGTAACCTTATTACTCAGTCAATATTGAAACTCACGAGTCCACTGAGGTCAAATGATAAGAAGCTAGTCGCCTTATTAGGAGGCGCTCAACCAGAGGGAGAACTCAAAGTGCAAGCATGATCCCAGTGAATAGAAAATGACAGATGGAATACCAAAATCAGCAGTTTCGGAGAGGGTTCAAAGCAAAAAAAAAATACAATCAAAGTTAGTTTCATGAAAGAAGTACTTACTGCTGTACTAATAGCTTTAGTTTTGTTTGCCCTCATTATAGGGGATATATTTATTATTAACCAATGTGTTATTATAATTATTAGAAGACATATCGCTTCTGTTGATCTAACATATGAGCTGTATGAGTGCACAATACAAAAAATCAGTGATTAGATCATGAGTTAGTTTAACTTTCCATAACAACGACAGAGGTGTTTCAAAGAGAGAAAAAAGAAGGTTTAGTATGGAATTATGGGATAAGGGAAGTTATGTACAAAGTGTGTCCCCACACTCGGGGCATAGAAACAGCGTGATCAAAAAGTTTATGAAACCAAATAGAACTTGAAGAAGAAAGTTATTGGTGCTGGATAACAAGGATGGCACCGAATTGGAGCACGCGATGAAAGAGCAATAAAAAAAACATACTTCAACAAATACAAGACCTACTTAACCTCTAGAATGAGACCTTGCATCTTACCTCTGGGAGTTCAAATTTTTAATATACAATGAGAGGTGTTAGAAATAAATACACTTCACTTTTTGCATTGAAACATCTCAATTGGCGAGTCCAAACCATGTTGAGATGATCATTTTAAAACCCTGTTGAAAAATGTAAAATCTAGCCACAAGCTCTTCTCAACAGGTTTGAGCTTTAAAGAATTCGATGGTCACTCTCTTCCATTCGAACTTCCTCATAACCCTCCTGACTAGTTTTTGCGCTGAATATTCTCAAGCGAAATTCTTTCGTTTCTGGAAACATCAATGCCAGGTAAGTAACGATCCGACAATTACACCACAACCTATAGCTTTTAAGCAATTACTTTCTCTGACCCACATTTACGCAGGAAGCCCACTTATGCATTTGACGGACAGTATCAGTGCTACCGTCAGAAGCAATTTCCTCGAAAGGGAGCGTTAGTTTGCTCAAAAATGACGGGCTGGAGAGCTGGAACTGCGTCTCGGCCCTGTGGCTGACGCTGCAATTGACGGCAGAATTAAGTAGTCCATCACGCGCCGGTTGCCGGGTGTTTGGTTCGTGGGTTATCGACGGCACTTCACACATTGCCGGCTATGCGGCCTGGACAGTTCACCGCTCATGTTTGCACACTGCAACTAGGACAGCAGCTCAGTCGTAGAAATGCGCAGACTTTCCAAACGGAGAGTGTTTGCAATTTCATCCGTAAGGCAGATTATTTTCATGCTATTCGGCGTTCATTTATGAACATGCTATTGCAATACTCTGTGGTTCTGTTTTACTCTCTCCTTACATTAATCGATAAGGATGAGCTCCTGTTCTTGAACCAGTACAATAAAAATTAAACATACAAGTTATCGAACTTGATATCAGTAAATAAAATGCTCTACGCAAGACAATTCATTGAACCTGCACATTTTCTCCTCTCCATTTTCAGCTCTGCGTACAAATTGAAATCTAAAATTTGATAGTATGTACTGTTTTTATCAGAAAAATTTCAACAAAATAAAGTCCCTTACAGAGAAAGTAGGAAGATCACTTACACCTTTACAACACTCCGAGACAGACCTAAAGAAAAAAATAAGATGTAAAATCAATTTCGTTATCCACAGTATGAACTAGTCCCAATAGTCTTGATTGGAACCACTCAGCTATCCTCAAAAACCTCCACTTAGAAGCTTGAAAAGGGAATTCGAAATCCTAATCAAAGCTAACAAGGACAGACACCATCTCCATTGTTGCCATTCAGAAGCAAAATAAATAGAGCTTTATTAAATAGGCTTTAGCTCAAAAACCCATAGTGGACCATCCCATTATGAGCATATCTCTCAGAGAGAATGGTTCGAGCGATCTTCGATAAATAATAGAGAGTTTGTTAATGATAGAGAGTTTAAAAGGAAAAAGCATTTTTTATTAAAAAAAAGAAGGTCTTCCTAACTCTCAGCTCGGGACCTCATTTTCTCTCTGGGATTAGATTAGTCGTTAGTTTTAGCCTCCCTACCCAGCAACAAATGCGATCCAAAGAGAGGAAGGAGGAAGGCACCATTTAGTATGGAGTTAAGGAAATGCGGAATCTATGCAGAAAGGCATAGAAACAGTAAGTTGTGAAAGAAGATTATGAAACAAGATCAAAGTTAAAGAAGAAAGTAGTAGGAGCTGAAGAACAGGACAGCAGTGAACCGAAAAAAGGTGGTCCTTAACATAACAAAAACATTTTATTTCAACAAAAAAAAGAAGGCCTACCTAACTCTCAGCTCGGGCCCTACATTGTCCCCCTGGGAGCGCTAGTTCCCATAGATACAATAATTGTATCCCCCTGAGGGGGTTCTCTCTGGGATTGCAAATTTCCTTAGTTATTCATGAGGAGTCGACCCGTTGAATAACTTCGTTAACTTATGTCTTATTTTCATAACTAAAATAATACTACTGCGTTTCATAATAATGAAGATGAGCAACAGGAGTTAATGAGTTTAACATCGGACAGTCATTCAACTAACTTCTGAGATCCAAGTTGAAAAGAATTTAAGAATTTAACCTATGTGAACGAAGTACTTTCACCAGAGTAGTAATGATTAAAAGTTTTGCATTAGCAGCCTGTTATGAAAATACGTGAAATACTTCAATTCTCGCATCACGGGCCACGGAATGAAAGACCTTATGAATGTATCGTAGATACGAGCTGATATATTCACAAAAATGCAATTAGAAAGACACAGCAAGGTTTGGAGATGGGTAAGATTTGATTAGATTATTAGTTATTTTAAGCCTCCCTATTTGCAACGAATGCGATTCAAAGAGAGGAAGAAGGAAGGCACCATTTAGTATGGAGATAAGGGAACGGGAAATCTATGCAAAAACAGGCTTAGAAACAGGAAATTGAAAAAGAAGTTCATGAAACAAGATCAAAGTTGAAGAAGAAAGCAGTAGGTGATGGAAAACAGGACAGCAGTGAACCGAAAAAAAGATCGTCCTTAATATAACAAAAACATTTGATTTCAACAAAAAGAATGTCTAACTCTCAGCTCGGGCCCTTACATTTTCACCCTGGAAGTTCCAATTCCCATAGATAAATAGTTGTATCTCCTAAAGGGGTTGGAGCTGGGGAAACTTCATGATGTGCGAGTAAACAGGGCTCTTTCAAAGTCACCCCATACAGACACGAAGAATGTTGGTTTTTCCTTGCATGCATAGGTCGTAGTAGATCATCCCAAACTCCATATTCTAGTCATTGAAGTGTCATCATTCGAAGGCATAAATATATGCCGTTTGGACCTGTTCGTAATAGGGAAAGCGAAACTGACTATATTTTCATTATAGACTTTTTGGATTGTATGATTTCATGTAAAACTCGTTTTATATTGTTAGTAAAATTTCAATTTATTTAAAAAATTAACAGTTCAAAAAATGCTGATACGTCACTGATCGAGGCCTCCACAGAGCGTTCCTCCCAGGGAATTACAGCACCTGAAAAGAAAAACACAATTCAAAAAACAACTCACTTCATTGAAAGCTGACAATGTCCATCAAAGCTACAACTGTTCTATTCACTGCACATTGCAAAGAACGTATTAATTTTAGATGTCATAAAATTTTCATTACTCTGGGACAGAGAAACCAATGTGAGTTTTTATGGAGTTACTCCGAGCTTCTAACGAGCGTGAAATTGCTTCGTAAAAAACAGCACTATCTCGGTAGGAGAAACAAAGTATTTTAAACACAAATTATTTAGCAAGATAACCATAATGTAGCATATCTACCAATCAAGCAAAGTAGCTTCGTTCTGCCAAAATATCGCGTAATATGCTATACAGAGTGTGACACAACGCACATCTTATCAAATACAGATAGTACGAAAATTCAAAGTGAGCATTGCGAAAACGAAATGGGTTGACCTTATAAAAAGTTCAAATTGCTATCAACCCTGAGTTCCCACTAAAGGAATTCATAAGCAAGAAAACGCCGTCATTTCATTTCGAGAACCCGAATTATCTTGGTCAGAGAGCAACTCAGTAAAAGCTCCGCAGTAAATTTCCCTCTCATCCCATTAAGCGAGAAAGGAGGAGCACGTTTAAGTAAGACGTCCATACAGCACTCGCACGGCCCTCGACTCTTCCCGCTCTCTGGCTCACGAAGAGCAAACAGGCCGCGGAATTCAAGACCTTATCTGAACCGCCGTATCGTGGATACGGGCTGATCTATTCACAGGAATGCATTTGTGAGAGACACTGCAAGGTTTGGGGCTGGGTAAAACTCGTGATGTGCGGACCGCAATTAAGCGAAGCATCTCTACCACGGATCGTCGTATTGTCAAGGTGCACCAGGACACTAACTTTGCATAAAGTACCAAGATATTTTTCAGCCCGTCAAGCGCCGCGATGAAGATGAAAAAATATCGCAATAGTGAGGCGGAGCCCGATAATATCGCGCCTGAGTCGCCCCATCTAAGACTTGTTCACGGTTATCAGCCCTGCATCTACGTGCGAAGTTTCGATGCAAAAGTACGCGAGAAGAGGCACTCTCTCCACGCATGCAGACTCTGTGCCCTTTAGGCTCAAATTGTTTGGCATGAGAACCGAGCGCCCGGACGCCAGCAACAACAGCTCTCTGATCTAAAGATGCACGAGGCACCAAATGAGTCATTAGTCTCAAGAGCGCTTTGTTTCAAGTTGTCCAACCCGACTACAGGAGAGCTGCAGTCCTTAAAAAATTACCCTTTCGGGCCAAAACCATGCTAAGCTATGGAGAAAATTTCGCGTGAAAAAACTGCCCTAATGCCCTCGTGAATGACCGAGAAAAAATACATTTCCATGCGAAAATGAATACGGTTAAACCTAAAACAGGATAAAAAATGCTCCGATGCATGATGGCTTAACTTTTAAGAGAATATACCAACACTAAATACGAAGTCAGAAAGTGAAGCGAGCGTTGGATGATGCCACTCATCCAGGGCGACACGAAATTACAATAACGTAATAAAAAATGAACGAAAAAATGGAAGTGACTGTCTGGATTTCATTCGAATAAAAGAATCAAGATGGAATACGCAAACCTAGGAACGGAGATAACGAAAGATAGCGAAGAACATGCGCAGTAGGATGAATATGATGGAAAGCTCATCCTCAAAGCTTAGAGGGATCCGCCCAAGCGGGCCATAGGATCTACGGCGGTTACGGAGGGGCACCGTACACTACATGCCTCTATACCATTTACAAGTTGATTTGCTCCAAATGAATTTTGATTTGCTCCTCGTGAAAATAGAATTGCTCCAAGTGAATTTTGATTTGCTCCTCGTGAAAATAGAATTGCTCCAAGTGAATTTTGATTTGCTCCTCGTGAAAATAGAATTGCTTCAAGTGAATTTTGATTTGCTCCTCGTGAAAATAGAATTGCTCCAAGTGAATTTTGATTTGCTCTTCGTGAAAATAGAATTGCTCCAAGTGAATTTTGATTTGCTCCTCGTGAAAATAGAATTGCTTCAAGTGAAATTTGATTTGATCCTAATGAAAATAGAATTGCTCCAAGTGAAATTTGATTAGCTCTTTTTCAATTTTAAACCATTACGTAAGTATTTTACTGGCTTTATAATGTTATTTGAAAGAATCTTAGCGAAATTTATGTTTCTTTGTAAAGTAATTTTATTCCAATAATGCGTACAAAGATACAGAGTTTTTGCTGAGTATAATTTACAAAAAAATACAGAATATAATTTTCGTTGTATGAACCAATACTCATTATCAAACCATTAGACTGAGTCGTACCTCAGACACTTTGATCAAAGAAGCATCACAGAGATACTGCCACGTTGCATACTGCTGCACATCACGTCGCACCTTGTGTAGACATGCTAACGTCATCAGCAATAAGTGTCCACCTCAACTCCAAACATCTTCATCTGTCAGAAACCAAAACCTTCTATATATATAGATAAAGTATAATAAAACAAGTGCGTGAGACAGACAGAGAATAATAGAAGCTTTCAATAATGAAGAGGACTATAAGAAAGTTGCAAACGCACTTGGAATAAATGTTAAGACTGCATACAAGTGGATGTAAAATAAGCAAGTCATTTCTAAGAAGAAAGGAACAAATAATATAAGAAATGTCCCGAAATATTGAGGACACTGACAACAGCCATAGAAGAAAATGCTTCGATTACTCTCTCACAACTTCGCAGAAGAGTACAACAAGATCATGACGTTGATCAAAGAGATCTTAGAGAAATATGTCCCCTCAGGGGGATACAGCTATTGTATCTATGGGAATTAGCGCTCCCAGGGGAACCATGTGAGGGCCCGAGCTGTAGGTTAGGTAGGCTTCCTTTTTGTTGTAATAAAATAGGTTTTTGTTTTGTTACGGACCATCTTTTTTCGGTTCACTGCTGTCCTGTTTTTCAGCACCTACTTACTATATACTTTCTTCTTCAACTTTTTTCTTGTTTCATGAACTTCTTTCCTAGCTTCTGTTTCCGTGCACCTTGTTCATAGATTCCGCGTTCCCTCAACTCCATACTAAATGGTGCCTTTCTCTTTCCTCTCTTAGAACATCTTTGTCGTGGTTAAGGGAGGCCAAAACTATCTTATATAATAATAATAATAATAATAATAATGGAAATATGTTAATGGGGAAATAATTATCAAAACTTGTGCAAACGTTGTAATATATGCTTTACATTTCATTTTGTGATGTTTAGTTATGACGTTTCAGCTGTATTATTCTTTCGATAACATTACTGTGATTCTTCATCAAAATGCATTTGTACACGAGTTATCAGAAAAATATATATTTGTTATTTTTTTTATTTTCAAACGCTTTCTATCAATTTATTGTCCAATTCCGCAAGGGATTGCGACCTAAACATGTGTAATGAGGATAATAATAATAATGGTTTATTTGATAGGGTGTCATCTACCGGATGATCGTCGGTAGGAAATAACCCTTGGGTAATTGCTTATAGGGTTCCTTTGCTTATATGCCTTTCACTGATAGGGTAAATAATTAAATAAGTAATCAATGAATTAGGATTTTCGCAAAATTGACTGAAAGGTAATTAATTATTAATTACCATTAAATAAAATTTAAATATTTACTTATTAATATTAATTAACCATGAGAGCACAGATTTGGCAATCAAGAAAGGTTCAGACCAAGGTTTAACCCTGTGGTTATGATTATATATAGTATTTTATATATTTTAAATGCACAAGCTGAAAAAATATTGCGTAATTTTGATATTGTAACTATAACAAACTAAAAATTATTTATATCGATAGCAAATTGACGAAGAGCAAATCAAATTTCACTTGGATCAATTCTATTTTCACGAGGAGCAAATCAAAATTCAATTGGAGCAATTTTATTTTCACGAGGAGCAAATCAAAATTCACTTGGAGCAATTCTATTTTCACGAGGAGCAAATCAAAATTCATTTGGAGCAAATCAACTTGTAAATGGTATAGTACTGGTTTCCCCACGAAAATACTTGCACATTATTAGTAAGATAATTTGTTACACACTTCAGAAGAATAAACAACTGACCCATTTCTTAAATTGAGGTCGAAATGTTATGAAGTCAGAGGGGTCGCATATTTATTTTTTGATTTGTAAACGTAATGTGCTCAAGTTTTTTCAATGAGCACCGCAAAATCTCGAGTTTTTAATGATTTTTCCGTTTGTATCAATCTTCCACACACAACAAAGTCCCATCTGAACAAGGTGGAAACTTTCTTTTTTGGATCATAAATAAACGATAGTTTACTTTGATTTAGTTCGTTTTTTATGTTATGCGTAAAAAATAATTTACAAAAAATATTTATAGGCTCATAAAACGGAAAAATTTATCTTTCTTCAAAAAACATTTGAGGTAGTTGTAGCCGATCTGAAAAATTGAGTCGGAGCGATTCCTCACCCAAAAAAATTCAAGCATGCATCTACCACGCCATATCATTCAGTTTGAATATCCCCAAAAATTCTTGAATAGTCTCAGTCGATTTCTGTGACTTTTTCCCCACCTTCGAAAGGAAATGAGGGATATTTTTTATTACTTTTGGGTGCTCGGTATTGTAGTCAATGCCTTCTTAATTAACTGCAATCAGCTCTGAATTAATTCGTTTCGTTTTGCCTTTTTGGAAACCGTTGTTTTTACTTCGACTAGTTATGCTTAACTTTCTGATGAGATTAGATTAGTCGTTAGTTTTAGCCTCCCTACTCGCAGCAATAAATGCTATCCAAAGAGAGGAAGGAAGAAAGCACCATTTAGTATGGAGTTAAGGGAACGCGGAATCTATGCAGAAAGGGCATAGAAACAGTAGGATGAGAACAAAGTTCATGAAACAAGATCAAAGTTGAAGAAGAAAGTAGTAGGTGCTGAAAAAAACAGGACAACAGTGAACCGAAAAAGATGGTCCGTAACAAAACAAAAACCTATTCTATTTTAACAAAAAGAAAGCCTACCTAGCTCTCAGCTCGGGCCCTCACATTGTCCCCCTGGGAGGGCCAATTCCCATAGATACAATAGTTGTATCCCCCTGAGGGGACATTAATTTCAAAATTTTCGCACCTCTCCGTAATACCATTAAAATATACAAGACACAAAAAGAAATTCAAAAGATGATCCCAAAAATATGAGTTGCCTTTTAAGTAAAATTTGATTGCTAGTGCGTCGTATTGATACGCTTAGTTTTCATTCTCACATTCACACTCAAATAAAATTGCAGCACATTCGGTGACTCCCAAACCGAACTCCTCCAAAGCGGCTGATTCTAGCGAAACAGACCGTCGGTTGTTTTCTAAAAAGTTATATCAGCGGACTGACTCGCGACGTAAGTTCCCAGGCAAAATTTTCATTGCTGGACCATACAATACTTACCGTAATTTACCATCCTTTAATATCAGGCAACTCTGCAAGCTTTGGCGTGTTTCACAGTTTGTCTCTGATCTATTTAAGCGTTTAATCCTATCGTAAGGAAGTTGATTATATTAATATCCAACGAGAATTTATGCATTAAATTTAACCGGTAATTTACTTTCTTTAAGCTCCAATTTTACGATGCTCCTGTTTGTGTGGAAGTATCGCTTTAACTCATTTACGGGTGTTGTGGAGGCAACCGAGAACGAGTATGTGTTGTACTCGTATATATTTCGCTGCGCATTTTTTTCTACTAACTCTATTCATGAAGATATCCTCTTTTCTCCCCTTCTTTTCCAGCTGAAATGATCTCTACAATCTAATTTAGACCCATTCGGATCATCCACTTTTCCACATATCTTGAAATTTCTTCAAAAATAATAAAATATGAAATTTTTGCGAAAAAAATTCCAGATGTATGCTTGCTTGATGAGATTTATACATTCAAATGAGCTACTAAGCACCACTGGTTTCGTTTCACTTCATTGCAACATTAGCAATCTAGAATAAATGCAACTTAGGTGATGTTAAATTGAATACTCTAACTAAGTATAAAGAAGTGGTAATATCAGAGAGCACCATCTGAGACCACCGTTGCGAGATAGCAACTTATTAACATCTTCCTTAACGTCCGAGTTAAATGTCTTGGTAGTGCGTGTTTTATCGGAAGAGCTCTCGTTCACGATCTAAAAATATTAACATTTTGTACAGCGTCCATGCATCAATTCTCGTGTTCAAAATTGAGGAAAGTACGTCACAACAATCTGAGAAATATCTTGTAAATGGCAAAAAAAATTATTTCACATAAAAATGAACATGAAGTTCCTCCGTGTAGATACATACTGAACAGCTGTCAGAAAGTTTTTGGTAAGAAAAAATCAATTATGTTCATTTTTGTAGACAGAATCAAAACAGACTAAGGAAAATATCCAAGTTCTGTAATATATACAGCCCTTGGATGTTTGACACTTAAGAACTACAGTACATCATAAAGATGAAAAATAACAAAATAAAAAGCTCCTGCCTGATATTAGCGTTCCCAGATATTAATGAAATATTAGAACAATCACACAATCTTTCAAAATCAGAGTCATTATGAACACAACCGAAACAACATATTCACAAGCCTTTGGTTACAAGAGGCACTGCCTAAACTAATAAACGAATGATAGGAACTGGAATAATTATTAAGAAGTGTTTTTCGGCAGGATTTAAATCACGTCTTCGCGCCGGAAAAACAGAGTACGAGAGTGATAACCGAAAGCAACTTAACTTCGCACGTTCGGAGATGGCCAAAATGGATGCGGCACGAGGGCCGTAGATCAGCAATGCACACGACGACACTCGAGACCCGCCCTCTATTGGTCACATGAACGACTTGAGGTGCACACGTCATTTCCGTGGTTCCAGACGATGACAAGACCCTTATGAAACTTTAATGAAGTATCGCCGTCGGGTGAGCGCCCAAATTTAGCCGAGAAGGAGTTTGAAGATGGCAACAATTCATATTTTTTCTAGTAGTTATGTTAAATTAAAAAAATTTGAGTACAATATATTTTAGTAAAATATGTGAAGCGTGGCATTAGTCGGCAGTACATGATGTAAAAACCTAAAATTGAATTAGAACGACGAGATTTTTTTTGCTTCACAGTGGTGCTAATTGGGGTTCCTCTTGCTGCAAGAGTTTCAATGAATAATCGCTAGATGGCACAAATAAAGCAGCAAATCCTAACTAAAATGTAACTACAACAATAATCACAGGACTAAGAACAAATTTGAGAAATTCATTTCAATAAGACGTGCTGAAAGAAACGGTGAGTTGCAAAGTGCCACACGATCATTAATTTCTGACTTCATCGGTGGTTCTTCATCCTTGAACTAAATTATTATCCTTCGACATACCCTCCATTTCTCTCAATTCAAGTATTACTTCTAGCCACCATTGAACGAAGAGTTTGCGAATTTTTTTAGCGTTTTCTTTCAGTTCCTGAAACACTTCTTCAATTTATTGTCGAAGAATTATTTGTTGTTTTCAAAACATCGCCTCCATCATTATTAATTCCTAATGATTTGTTACTCTTTTAAAATTTTGTTTGTCCGGTTTTTTTAGAAAGTACAAAATAAGGAAGAATATCAATATTGTTTTAAAAACTTTTCCTTTGAGCAATTAGTTTTTCTACCTCTTTTAGTAAATCGATCATAGTAAAGTGGTTATTCAACTGATTTTTCAAAAACTTAAATTATTCGAAAAGGAAACAAAATTCACTACATTGTGAAAAAACCAATTCAAATATGTTGTTAAGTTAAAGCGGAGATATAATCGATTAAAAAGTTGGAAACATTTTTGTGGGACACGCGGTATATAAAATCCTACAGTCCGTACACAGTGAGGCTCAATGTGGAAATCTATTTAGTAAAATGAGTTTTAATATCCTGACAATGGGGTTTAAAATTTTTCCTCCCTCAAACACACTAGAAATGTAAAATTAGGTGGGGAAAATATGTCTTGAATATCAAAGAACGATGACTTCATTTCTGACGAATGTTTCTGAAATGAAGAAAATAATTCAATATTAAAGTAACATGAGCAATTTCGTTTTACATTACGAGAAAAACGATTAAAAATGTTATGTAATCGCATTACATATGAGTGCATTCAAAAGAAGTTTAGAAAATTTAAGAAAAAGTCCTGCGGTCAAAGAACTCGAAGTCGCTATCTCTTTGTTTTCGTTAAATTGCCCATTCACAATACCAGTTTTTAATCAAAACATGGAAGGATTTACGATTATGTTAAACAGGAATTCACAACCCAGTCTTCAGATAGAGCTTTTGAAGTTTCAACGAAAAAAAAGGAATTGAAACTTTGTAAACCCTAAAAATATTAATCAATAACACAAAAAACTTAAATCTAATGCTGGCTTAAAGTGAATGTAATAGTGAATGGGTTTTGCAACACATGTTCAACCATCAAAAATCAGATCAAGTTTTGCTAATTTGATAGATCCACTGCAAGAACGTTCTCCACATCTTGAAATAGAATATCAAGACTATCTTGAACTGTAGAAAACGTATACAAAGGTATATTTCGATAAGGAAATATTTTTCAAATGCAACGGAATCCAGCAACTTGAAACATCGAAAGTAATTTTCTTCTTTATATTTCACAGAATTTACCATAGAAGATTAGGTGCATGCACTCTGGAATTTTTTTCTGAAACTCTACCGAGTATCGCAGAGAAACAAATCTGCGGTTAGCGTAACTGAACATCAAGATACAATTAACACAATGTCATTTCGATCGCCTTCCTACGACATTCGACCATAAATTAAGAATAAAGTACGTAAGGCTAGTTCTGCGTTCCCACTCTATTGTTGCTAGATTGATTTTATTTCAAAACTATTTTTCATCACGTCACTAGCACTCAGTCACTGAAGACTTCCTAGGTAAGACTGAGGCATGTTAGAAGGATGCAAACTATTTATTAAACGTATTTTTGCGCTAACTGCTGATTATTACTTTCATTACCGTTAATCTCTTCATCTAATATTCAAGACATCCGATACACCAAAACTTCCTGTGTAAGGATATTACTGCCCGCCCACGCCCCGCCCATTTAGCCGTTCAAGGTCTAGCGAACCAAAACGCAATACCAAAATTCAAATATGGGAGCTATCCGCGTATGTGTCAAACAACAGAATTTATAACTTCACTAAATTTCTAACGTTAAAATACAAACAATAGGCTCAGGTTACGTTAGAATAGGGCGGGCTAGGTTCTGTAAGTTAGGTTTGGGATCATTCAAATTAAAAAAATAATTAATACAATCCATTAACCATAAAGCAACCATATGGATTGTTATTACTATCAAAACTATTATCCTGGTTCGTCTACCATCAAAATTTCATGAGTAATCCCGATAGTATTTTACTTCCGCATGTTTGAATTTTTCAAAAAAAATCCTCCAACATGGGCAAGTTTGCGTGAAAAACGTCGAATTTGGTTAATAGTAAATCTTTCACTTTACTACTAACAAAATGCGCTTGTTTTCTTCAAGTAAAACAGCGGTCAATGACAATTTCCTGCCGCTGATTAATAATACCAGTACGGTCAATGTGATTACATTTTTCAATTAGTGACGATGCCTCTCTAGTAGCATGTTTTATGCATACCAAATTGCAGCCAATAGTGGTGTCAATTTCAGCTGCTTAACTCGTACCAGTACGACCAATGCGATTACAATTTCTAATTAGGGCCGATGTCTCTAGAGGTCCCTGACGCTGGTTATTTACCTCGATTTGGCTCATAGCCTCCGACATGCGAGCGAGCCCGACCCACAGACAACCGAGGCTGACTTACCGCCGTGGACGCAGCGAAGCGTCGACATGCCTTACTTTAACGCTTGCCCAATGCAAACAAACAGCTTCAAGCGCACTCTCTTCCTTCAAATTGGTCGCAGTGAATGTCATTAAGACGACCACCCACGCACTCCACTCGAGTCCTGCTATGTTGGATGCGCGGTACTTTCTGCACGCTACGCAAACGCCCGCAAGTTTCTTATAATACAAATGAATATAGATTCCATTCACTGGACTCAGTCATTTCAAACTCGTAATAACCTATATAGTTTTTTCGTGATAATATCTAACCTCACCGATTCAATTCCTCCCAATTCGTTTATTCCAACATCCCCATTCCCTCACTTTCTCTGTACTTTTCATCAAATATCATATCACTGACGACACACAATCTCTCATCCCCAAACTTCCCTCTCGCTTTCATTCCTTACTCAATACACGCTGATGCATGCTCCACAGCCTCAATTTTGCCTTGCTCGCTAATACACGCCCTCTATACCCACTTCACCCTCTAACCACAGCTCTCACCCGGCGCACTTCATCACGCAAGTCTGGCGGCTGCACAGTGTCCGCAGTGCCTACATTTCTACACAGGCTTCAGTAGCTGAATAAACATGGACAGAGGCGCAATTAGCTGTGACACCCCCCAGCAGCGGCATCGCTGTAGCTCATTACAGCTCTGAGTTGCATTGGGTGGACTGTAATAAAATTTCGTGTTGGGTACCTTGTTTAGTTCACAGAACGTTGAAACTAAGTCTACTTTGCGTGTTCTAGGCCCAAGATACAAGGTAAAACAGACGATTAAAGTGATTTAAAGTGTCAAAGCGCATTTTTTGTTAGTCATTGATGATGACAAGACATCGTATATAATTTTCACCCGTGATATATAAAAAAGAGTGGCTATCATGAACAGCTTGAGCAAACCGTATCAAGTTTTTGCTGTAAATTTGAGTGCCCCCACAAGAACTATAATCGTGAAACTGAATAAAAATACATATTAGCATCGCAACAACGTGCTACTTGAGTGTATACATGCACATGCTACGGATGTGCTTGAAGTCTACAGCTACGAATGATCATTTTCAACAACAAAGTTGTTGTCAGCAAAGTTTAACTCGTAAAAACAAACGATCTCAGTCATAAAATGTCGCAGAGCACGATGAATACCTGGTAGAAGATTAAGGACCGAGTAACTGTTTACAAAATCAACCTGGTGAGGAATTAAACGTATAAAATCCCTCGATAGATACTAAACGAGTATAACGTTTCAAAATTTTAATAATGTACAAAAACAATCTAAGCAACACTGATTGCAATCCCATCAAATGGATTCCCCGCATTTCTATCACAGTTTAATATTCAACTAAATCTGATAAAACATTTGCAGAACTTTTCTGCCTGACATAATTTGCGAAAAATATACTACAGACCGGCAAATTTTTTATTCACATATAAATGTGAAATTCAACGTAAATTGGAACTGAAAGAGCTTGTTTTGTATACGGCCCGAACGCCTCCCTACAACGCGCTCCTGGGCCAAGAAAGCTCGTCATACGCGACACCTCGGGCGGTTCATTCATATTGAGTGCTTCTTTATGGGCCATCACCATAAGCATGATCGTAAAATTTTATGCTCGGCAATTGGACATGTTACAAATGTTGCTTTGCTGAGTGTCTTCATCTGACAATTAGTTAACAAAACATCGACGCGAATAAAGACACAATTTGCATCCACACTTAAACAAACAAAGTGATCTCATTAAGGCTTCGTAAATCTTAGTAGCCAGTCGCTAGAAGAACGGCAGCCCTTCGTTATGGTGTCAAGACTTGCCGACTGCGAGTGCAGACTAAGAACAGCACCGAGATAGAATTATTTTCAGGCATTGGTGGCATTTCGTGCAACGAACCTGAATATCAAGATACGATGTGAGATGCCTAATATATAAAATTGCCTATTGAAAAGAAGTGTGTACTGTTGCAGAAATGAAAGCATACTTCTGATCAGATCTGTTTTCTTTAGCATGGCTATCATAGTAATGCCACAAACACAAACTTGAGTTAAAAATTGAAAGCAGCGCATTAATAAGTCGATGGTAGTCTCGTAATTTTCTAAATTGACTAGTTCAAACAAATGAGCAACAAAAACATTAAATTCTTCAAAATTATTTAATAAAAACAGAAATAATGATATACTAAGACTTTAAACTTTTTTGAGAATGATTTATGAAAAATTGTAAAAGATATATCTTCCCAACTTTGTTGAATAAATGGATATATAGTAACGGTAAATAAAATGTTAAATGTCTGAAGCTAATCATAAATGTTTTTCTTCACATAAATTCATCATAAGATTTGAATGTTAGCAAATCCCCTTCGAAATTAAAATTAGAAATTATTTCAAATTTACAATTTTGAAATCAAGCTAAATTTTCAAGAAATACACTTGTAGTAGTATTTAGTTTCAAAACAACAGCTTTTTAACAATTTTTCATTTCAATTTCAGTGAAATTTTCATTACTTATTCCTCTATAATCCTAAATCATTTCATCCTAGACTTTACCACGAAAAAAATTTGTTCATAATCATTCCCTACAAACAATAGAAAAACATGAATGCCTCTGTATGCATGCAGCATAATTCTATAGAACTGAATTAGGCCGCTATGAGAGCTCCTCACACCCACTTTACATTCCAACGACGTTCTCAAACGCGCGGGTAATGAGTTCAGATTTTTACGCTCGGCTATTTACGCTTTAATTTAGACGTATCTCTTTAAATACCTTGGTAACGAACGTTCTGTTCTCAAACTAGAGACATCGCGGTTATTTAACCGCGTCAGCAACAAGAGTAATTTTAAACTAACGCGACACTGTAAAATGTGTGCGATTCAAGGTAAATAACGGGAGAGAAATGGAAGTTGCGTTGTTCATTAAAGTTATCGGTTTCATTTGAATTTCTTTCACATAATACTTCAATCATGCAAATATTTTGTTTTGGTAAAAAAATTCCATCGATCATTCCAATTTGCTAATAAATGTAGATAATATTGTGAGAAACTGTTCATTCCTATAAATAAATTCACTTCATCGCGGCTATGAACATCACTCATTGAGAATCCTGGGAAATGAATGGTACGTCAAATGAATCATCGAAACGCAGCGCAGATGAAGCCCATGCTCATAAAACCTGCAGCTTTTCGGTAAAGAAAGCCTGGAAAGCGCATTGTTGTACAACCAGATGAGAGTGTGCGAAGTATGAAATTACATACTCTCGCGTCCATTCAAATCGTGGATCCCAATCGAAGAGGAAGAGCTGGGAAAGCTGAGATAACAGTACCACATTTAGCAGGGTACCGTTGCCTGTGGCCTGTGTTTTTGAAGGCGGTTTTCACACAATGACGGGATACAGAGAGCACCGATGGGTTTACAAATTACGATGAACCCATAAGGCCTCGATAGAAAGCCTGTGTGGTCCTACAGCGACGCGAGCAAGCCGCGCTAGCCTAATGCTCCTAATAATTGCATTCCCATATAAAGTCCCGATCGTTTTCTCTTGCCAATGTCTAGCAACAAACAAGTGAAACTTAGCGCAGCTCATGAAACTCCAATCGTAGGAATCGTCAATAGCACATTAATCTTCATATTCGAAAAGCGTCTTTATTCCTGAAATCCAAAAAGATTTCACAGGCGATTAAATCTTCCGGAGAACATAGGAAACGTTCTATGCAGGAAACGACAACTGCGAAAAATACTATCTCAGGCTGTCTGTTCATTAAGAAGAGGAATTTACTATGTTTTGCGCAGTTTAATTCACCGATGAGGAAGGGTTAAAAAGACAAAACGTATCAAGAATATGAATCGACGCAAAATTGTAATCTGTATCTGAGGCAACTGATCCCTTTTAAAGATCTCAAATGTTCTGCAAAAACTAACGAATGAAAAGAAAATTTTAAATGGTTGAAGTAAATATAATAATTTTGAAATTATAAAGACTCTAGATGAGCCCCTGAGACGGTGATGCTGAAAGACCAATAGTGCACCGAAAAGAGTTAATCTGTTGTAAAAAAAACTGCTCTATTTCAACTGAAGTCCTGTAGCTTAGCTGTTATCTCCTGGTGGAGAAAATTCTACCGATACAGGTCAGGTTAGATGTGCCTCCCTAACCGCAACAAAGGTGTTCCAAAGAGAGGAAGAAAGAAGGCACCATTTAGTATGGAAGCCCAATTGAAATTCTGAGCCTTTGTCGAGAATATGTTCAGAATGATCAAATTTTGCGAATTAAAAATGAAAATTCTTGTAAGTGTGTGTAATGTAACAAATTTGTGCTTACGTAAAAAGTTGTGTCTTGAAATATCTCAGATAATCCCAGCAGCCAGAGGGGTCGCTTCAACATGAATGTTTTATGTCGCTTCAACATGTATGTTTTTTACGCCTGTATGTTTTCTTTCAACTCAGCAATGTTAGGAGGCTGCGATAAGGTGCGAGAGCCAAACGATGTATGTTTACAGTGTGTCTTGTTTCTGGAGGGGCCTATGTTGTGGTTATAGCAAATTTTTCATGCGAGCGAGCCTTGGGAAACTCGATACGGTCGAAAAATGCCTACCCAAGCGCGAACAAAGTCGCCTTGTAGTCAAAGATAAATCGAGACACTCAGACCGAGAGAGTCGGCAAACCAACGGTCGGTTCGAAGGAGCTGAGCGTGAGAAGAAAAATGATGCTAAGAAAGAAATAAAGGCGAGCGGCGGCACTACCAATTAGAAAAGAGGTAGGCGGGCACTCCGAGGCTCCTAAGATTCTCATAGGCCGAAGGTGAGAGTGCACAACCCTCGAAGAAAATGCGCCAGGGCTCAAGGCGTCTGAGAAACAATGGACAGTTCGACCGGCGAAACCGTAACGTGAGGTGCAACCTAGAAACGCGGGTGTGTTCACAATAACAAGCGCAATAATAAGAAAAGTGGCTATATTGAAAATTATACTAAGTTCACGCTATAATGTAATCCAGAAAGTAACACATTCTCGTTTCACTTGCAGAAAATTTACGTGTTCCCGTCACCACGTTCACAAAGGGGAAATTTATCAAAACATAACACCCCGTGGGAGTTATTAATGGAACATGGAGATGTTGCACTAGAAGGGAGGGTAAGAGATGCATTTCTCAAAAAGAAAGAGTAAAGATATTGTTGAGATAAATATTGCGATAATTCATTGTCATTCAGTCATTGATGCGCTTAAAAAGTAACAAGTTAAATTTTTATCTTTGACAGGCGGGACGGTTATTCAGTCATATGTCTGAGGATTGATCAGCTCGAATGAAGGGAATCGACGTGTGAACATGCTGAAACGGGATGAGCAAGATGACGTCATCACTAGACATTTTCTGAACAGTGCATAAGATAGGCCTTGAACTGAAGCGAGTTGCGGATGAATTCGGTGGTTGAAGTGACCTTCGCCTACTGGCTGTTGGGAGTACTTAGAGATTGTAGGCATTATCTGTGTTATGTTTGGATGCATAAGCAATCTGCGGTTAAAGGCTGGCCAGCCAAATTTCTGTGTAATTATGTGCAGTAGGTCATTTGACGTATGCTATTTGCTTTCATTACTTAATTAGCATTGTTCCTAACACCAATCATTGTGTGTGCGCTCATTGATGTTTGTATCACGTATAGCTGGGAATTATAAATGTTAAGCATAGTTCACCCTGTGTATCATGCCCCACAATATTAGAAGCAATCCATCGTAATGCAACGGAGGGCGCCCAGAAAATGCGCTGCGTAAGTGGGTCAGCGATCCCCGGTGAGTACCTTTCCTTTTTTTGGTATATGTGCTGTAATTGCCGATATTTATTCATTAATTTGTGTTGCATATGTATACTTTGGAGGTGGGCCATTCCTCAATTCCGAGAGCCGAATCTTCCTGTTAATGAAATGTTAACAAGGAGGTGAAGGGTAACAGATCTCGCGACACCTTTTACAGATCGTTTTCAGGCAGTTATAAGCCAAGAGTTTAGTCGTTTTCAAGCAGTAAATTAGCCTTTTTCGGAGCAAATGTCTACTTATTTTAAGCCCTTTTAAACAGCTATTTCTGGGCATCGAAACGGCTAATGCAACGGCGACTTTGGGCTTCTCTACTACCTGAACGAGGCTATTCACGACCATTTTTGGCTTTTCCATTGCTTGAACGAGTCTCGTCCTGGCCTTTTTGGGCTTCCTTACTGCTTGATCAAGGCTAATACCGGCCCTTTTGGGCTTCCTTACTGCTTGATCAAGGCTAATACCGGCCCTTTTGGGCTTCCTTACTGCTTGATCAAGGCTAATACCGGCCTTATTAGGCTTCCGTACGACTTATAGTGGGCCTTGCAACGACCTCAAAGAGCTCCAACATCAGATTTTTTATACGATATAAAGAGTTGTAAGGCCGGGTCTTGTGGCTGCTTCTCCTAGTGAGTTCCGATTTGAGGCGAGTGAAGCAGCGGACTTACGTTTATACTTCTCCGGCTGTAGGTATCGATAGTAAGCGGCGGACAAGTGGGAACTTCTTCTAAAATAAATTTACATTGGGATATGTTAAGATTACTGAACATAGAAGGACTAGAATCGAGGTTTGAGGGGTAACTAGGGTAAAGCATTACAAGTTGAATGCTCAGCGTTCTACAACCCAAGTGTTCCAACAGTTATAAGCTATCATTCATATTTAATTTATATAATGCATTAATAAAGTGCCAAATTGATGTTATGCTCAGCAGTTAGCTTTTCTATCCTAGTTTTCATGTTGACTGGATTAATTATTTATAGTATTGTTGAAGATGTTTAACGAACCTTACCTAATCTAACTTAACTAAGTTAGGTTAGTTGAAATTCATTTAGTTCTTTACATTTACTGAAGTAATACGACTTGTACAACATTTACGATTACGAGTCTTTTTACAATCTATTACGCGTCCAAATAGAGGTCGTCGAAAAGGCTTGAAAACGACTTTAAACGACCCGAATGAGCCCGCAAACAGCCATTGACTAGACCTATAAAAGGCCAGTTGAATGAAGAGCCCTTTTCAAGCCCTAATAGGCCAAGTATAGGTAGGAGTCGGTTTGAAGTCGTGATTTTTGGCCCTTTTGGGCCGTTTTCGACCTTTTACGACTAATTTACTACCTGAAAAGGGCGATAATTTTCAATTGGGAGGTACCATTTAGAATTTATGCACAAGGTGCATTGAAACAGTAAGATGAAAAAGAAGTTCGTGAAACTATATAAAAGTTGAAGAAGAAAAGTAGGCGCTGAAGAACAGGACAGCAGTGAACCGAAAAAAAGATGGCCCTTAACAAAACGAAATACATTTTATTTCAATAAAAAAGGCCAGCCTAACTCTCAGCTTGGGACCTCACATTTTCCTCCTGGGAGTGCTAATTCCCATAGATACAACACGATATATAGGACTAGAGGCAGTTTCAGCGAGCTAAAATAATCTCACTTAAATTGCTCTCGGTCGCCATGTGTAATTTAAACTTATAAAAAACTTTAAGTCAACTTCACTGAGTGCATGCGTGGCAACACGTGAAAGTCCCATTTACAAATACTGAATACTACAACACAAATTAATCGCAAATGAAACATTTTTCATAAAAAATCAATCATTGAGTCGCGGCCAATGTAAGGTGGACGCTCCGAGTGGAGGTCAAACTAAAGGCAGACCAGAATAAACATTGTCTGTTTTATAGAAAAGAAAACAACGGTGGAGCACGTGAATTATTTCAAAGATGATGGAGCTTGAATCGAGATGAGGCGCCAGATATCGAGCCTGATGATGAAATATTGGAGTCGTAGGCTGCCCTGTTTTCCTATGTTTCGGATCATGGACACGATAAAGGAGGACCTCACCTGTATTCAGAGCATCCGCTTTAGAAAATAACTAATAACTATGATAAAATCGAAATTAGAATTTTTAAACACGAACACGATTGCAAATAACGTGTGCTTTATTCATATCGACGTCATGGTCCACATCTGAAATCCACAAACACATCATACTGGACATTTACATGCAACAAATTTTCTATCCATCCTGTATCACAAATTCAAATCGAATCGCAGAGGTCAGGTTTCAAAGTTTGGTGCTTTGTTCATGCTAAATATTTCATCATGCTATGCGCGTATCGACTTTATTCTAGGTATCAATCGCGTTTAAAACATAGTTCCTGTCACTAATCTTGAAATCTACTTTAGCAATAGTTTAGGGAACGGAATCAGGGTCGTCCTCTGCCAAAATGAACGGATTGAAAAAAAAGTGTGCTCCGAATTTCTACCATGTCAGCCACATAGACTCAGACACAGAATTATTTGCACTCAGCAATTATCCTTTCAAAATTATTCCTTGGTATCACAAAAGCTAAGCTCATTCGTCAATGGAAGTGAAGACTGTCAAAAGCGTTTTTCATCAATATGTGACTATCTTTATACTTTTTTATTACCGTTATTCATGTGCATTTTCAAACTTAGAATAACTTTACCGAAGAAATGAATTTCCATTTTTCTCTCAGTCTTTCGTTCAACCACTGACCTGGGTATTATGATACTCAGTCTGTTTACCAAATAAGGATCTTTATGCTAAGACATTTTAAAAATAAATGACGTTTTTCCTTTGGAATTCATCAGAAATAAACCATCTTCATTATTTTCTTTTTCTTTAGATCACAAGGCAATTAGGAATTTGAACACAACAAATAAGTCATCTATACTGCGAAAGAGAAATAAAAGGTTCGCGTGTTCACATGCGAAAGAAAACAGAACTAGTATCCCTTACTTACTTTAGATTAGATTATAAGTTAGTTTGAGCTTCTCTAACCCCAAAAAACTGTTTCAAGAGAGGACGGATAAAGACGCTAGAGTAGGGAATTAAGGGAACAGAGAATCTGTGCACACCCTGCGCATAGAAACATCAAGAATGAACGAAGATTATGAAACAAGATATAAGTTGACAAAGAAAGTAATGGGCGATGAAAATGGTAAGCAGTGAACCGAAAAAAGACGGTACGCAAAAAAAAAACAGGGCCTATGTTACCTTCAGCCCGGGATCTCACTTAGAAGCGTTTATTCACCATTCTACAAGCTTGATGAAAACCCGCGATCGGCAGGACATAAAATAAAATTTTAGTATTCAAAATAAAGGAACATGTGTGGCCAATGCTGCTAGCAATGGTCGGCACTCGCCTCGTTTCTGAGCGGCTGATGCATTTGCCAGAAAATCTGAGCTGTGGCGGCATCAGACTATATAGTGCCACTGATGTTTTGATTTCTACTTCGAAAATCAAATGCTGGACCCTGAACTTCCTCAAGTAACATATATCGGACTCAGGCTTGTCGATAGGGATGGAGTAAAAAATCTGTACTCGACCTGCGAAAATGAGTTGCCATGATGGAGACATTGTTTGCTTCTTCATGGATATTATAAGGTTGTGCTCTATACTGCAGTTATCCATTAGGTGTTTACACTTCTAATATGTTTTAGTTTTACTCAGCAGAGAAACAATTTATATACTGTTAGAATTGGTCCGAAGTATTTCAATGTACTAAGTATTCAATCTAACATTGTAGGTTTAGATCATAGCATATAATGAAAAGAACTAACCTTTTATTTATTTTATAGGACTATAATAATACATTGGTTGGATTTCACATTTGCGAATATTGTAAGAGTTATTGATGCATCCATTTAAGGAATTCATTTTACTTACGGAATGCAGTTCATCTGGTTTAGTTTTAACTAGAATTTACTATTAAACTATTCAAAATTCAAAGCAAAATGTATAAACGAAAAAATTTATACATTGTTTTCGGCGTCTACGCACAAGAAGTTTCATGCTGTAAGAAACACATAGATCAATATGTTTTAACGCTGCGAGGTTGATCACTGATGATCAAATCCTGAAATTGAATTTGATACAAAGAGCCATCAAGCCCACACGTCCGACCAGCCTTCTCCATGATGTATAAAACATAAACATTAACCAATTTGAAGTTTTTGCAGCCTGTTAAAAAAAATACATGTGCAACACTGCCAAAACACAAGCCATTTCCGATCTACGTCTTTACAAGAACAGGCGCCAACAAAATATCGTTTGAAATTAATTAGCCATAAATTGGCATAAAAACAAGAAGGCTCATCAGAGAGGCTTTGTTGACGCAGTTGGAGCGCGGCTCTCGGGCGGAACATCGCGCGGCCGCCGACCGGCCGCTGCCTGATTACTCGCGTGCGCCCCCGCGTAGCCAGGATACGGAAGCCATCAGCGATGCCTTTCAGTTTTTAGTCGAATTCTAAAAGTGAGATTTTCCCTAATCTTTTCATGTTATGTGTCATCTTGTGTTGTTGCGTATATAAATTCGTTAATTTTTGCCCTCAAATTACTTGCCGAATGAAAGATAAATATGGATATAACACATCACGAAAACGAATAAAAAATCAAACAAAGTATCGTATACAAACTCTGCTCTTGAAGGACCAAATATGTGAAGACCAAACTAGAACTTCAGGATCACTGATGTGAAAATTTAAACTTTTGATGGAAAACAACGCAAAGTAATTTCAATTTAGTACAAGCCTATCACCCTTACATGCCTAACTATTTCTGATTTTAAAGCCCTTGGTTATTTTACGCCCTTCAAATTTTTTTCCTCTCCGGTTTGCTTTTCTTAGAAACCTAGTAACTTATATGCCAAAAAAAATTTAATATTGTTCCCTGCTCTATGTTAAGTTTAATCTTGCATTTTACTTCTAACGACATACATCTAACGACTTCGCCATCTAAATACCAACAATAAGTTTTAAAAATCAATAACTTTTTTATACTCTAGAATTCATCTTCACTCGTCTTCACTCGTCTCCGTAAACAAGAATTTAAAAACACTACAGGATAAAATTCTGAACAGAATGAATGCAGTTCATCTACCCCTGCCGTACAACATTTTTCATTTAAACTTTGATGGAAAAGCTATTATGAACTGTCGGTTTTTTGTGTCGCATTTTCAAACAAATTTCAAACAAAGTGTGAAATACCGAAACCGCAGACGTAATGATAATAAATTGAGAACCTACATCTAATACAAAAAATTGAGTACAATCCAATGTAATAAAAAGTGAACTATAAATCGAACTATGTTTCATACTCTAAAACTGAATCCGCATTGACGCGTCTTATTCTTAAAATGAAAAGCAAGGCGAAAATCGCTGTACGAATTGACATTTTATTATTACAAATAGTAAAGTCTAAATGAATAAAATTGAACGTTTCGAACTAAACAGTTCATCTTCAGCAAAGAAAAGAATTCTGCGACAAAACAAAACGAAAATGAGTAAATTGAAACTATACTATGCAAACGAATACTACAACATATACAGAAAAAGTCGTAGATGTAAAACTAAAATATAAAACAAAACAAAAATTAAAAAACCTAAACTAATGATCATGTATTTGCAACGAGAAGAGGAAAAGCACTTTGAGTATCATTTAGAGGGGGTCTGAGCTTAAAGATGTATAGCGACTCGAGGATGCGTAAATCAATCATATGAGGGGCACCTGCAAGGATTTTAAAATGATTTACGGAAACAGAGACGTTACAGTTTTCGGCATGGGATCGAACAGAGGACAGTGGAGGAGAACCAAGTGGACGACCGGTTCTACAGCTGCGCCCAGCGTGCTCGGCTACTCTGGACATAAGAGTACGACAGGTGGAACCTATGTACTGTGATTCACAACGTGAACAACTAAACTGGTAAACCACAGAGGAGCACATAGCAGTGGGCAGCTTATCCTTAAAGCGGAAAAGGGAACCGATTGTGAAATTGTTGACTAGAATAGAATGAATTTTAAGTTGCGGAAAAAACTTGCTGATTAGGAGTTGAACCTCCTGATTTAACTTGATAGATTGATGACCAAAGAAGGGAAGCTTTAAGAAAAATTTCTGTTGATCACATGATTGGAGTGCAGGCGTTCGATCATTTTTGTCTAAGATTTATGATCGAACGCCGGCACTCCAATCATGTGATCAACAGAAATTTTTCTTAAAGCTTCCCTTCTTTGGTCATCAATCTATCAAGTTAAATCAGGAGGTTCAACTCCTAATCAGCAAGTTTTTTCCGCAACTTAAAATTCATTCTATTCTAGTCAACAATTTCACAATCGGTTCCCTTTTCCGCTTTAAGGATAAGCTGCCCACTGCTATGTGCTCCTCTGTGGTTTACCAGTTTAGTTGTTCACGTTGTGAATCACAGTACATAGGTTCCACCTGTCGTACTCTTATGTCCAGAGTAGCCGAGCACGCTGGGCGCAGCTGTAGAACCGGTCGTCCACTTGGTTCTCCTCCACTGTCCTCTGTTCGATCCCATGCCGAAAACTGTAACGTCTCTGTTTCCGTAAATCATTTTAAAATCCTTGCAGGTGCCCCTCATATGATTGATTTACGCATCCTCGAGTCGCTATACATCTTTAAGCTCAGACCCCCTCTAAATGATACTCAAAGTGCTTTTCCTCTTCTCGTTGCAAATACATGATCATTAGTTTAGGTTTTTTAATTTTTGTTTTGTTTTATATTTTAGTTTTACATCTACGACTTTTTCTGTATATGTTGTAGTATTCGTTTGCATAGTATAGTTTCAATTTACTCATTTTCGTTTTGTTTTGTCGCAGAATTCTTTTCTTTGCTGAAGATGAACTGTTTAGTTCGAAACGTTCAATTTTATTCATTTAGACTTTACTATTTGTAATAATAAAATGTCAATTCGTACAGCGATTTTCGCCTTGCTTTTCATGTTTCATACTTATTGGGTTGTGCAGTTAATATCAGTGCAAACTAAATAGAGAAATAGGAAATAGTTCATTGTGAATATCACAATGTTGTTTTGTTCACGCTCACCATTTCAGGGAATGAATTCAGCATTCGTGCAAAGTAGGATCATTATTTCGTGGTTTTTCAACATATTCACTGCAGTTTGCAATTCCTATGCCACCCATTTTTAAAAAGGAAAAATCTCGTGTTGTAACTACCGTCTGTTCTTCCTATCTTTGAACACCAATGAAACTCACGGATTCTCATTCCCAGAGCTCAACAATTTTACCATTATCTCTCGTACAGGGTACTACAAATACCGGTTACTATAAAAAATTAGTATAAACAAAATAAATACGCTTCAAATTTACTTGCGTCAACGAAATTCTCTCGCATACGATCATAAACGTAAAATTTTACTTACAGCGATACATTTTAAGAAAGTAAGCTTCCTAAAGTTAAATTTTAAAATTCCAACAGTCATAAGTATAAAATCTTCAAGTTGCAAAGCATTTTTGTTCATCAAAAATCGTGGCTGGAGGCAGTCGACCAACCCAGTGACACGAGTGTCTTATGGCTTTTAAAATCATCGCCTACAACGGTGGGGGTCATTCTCACGCGATTAGCTTCTTAAAATGATTGCAATGCTTTTTTCATCATCTCAATGTAGGTATGTTCTCCGTTAGCTTACAAAATAATCATAGTACTAAATACATGATGAAACGTTGTTACAGATTTGTCTGTTTTTAGTTATCATTTTCAGAGAAGTTTTCATTTCGATCAGACCTCAATTATTACAGTTACTGTTGCGAGTCAAGAGCAGGTGCCATTATTTCAATCCGACTACTGTTGTATTACAGTTATTAATGCATTTTCAGATCGGTATGGCTCATCTACCGCATCTTCACCCACAATTAAGGTCAATGAAAGAAGAAATTAAATTAAATTCCACCAACCGAGTTGGGCAAAAACAATACGAGGGCGAGACCATCATTAAATGAAAGGAGTATAATTCTTGCAAGGAAACAGGAAGAGTCGCTGACTTACGTCCCACTTTCTCTTTCGCCTCCTACATTACCAGCACTATCTCCAGAAAAACAGGACGCCTGGTTTTTCGTTTCGAATAATTCACTTCATAGCAATTCAACGCAAAAAAACACCAGTTGGTTGTCTTCGAGTACAGAATTAACTGAAAACCTGCTAAGTAAAATTGAAGATTGGTTTTGAATAAACTTACAATACGTCAATCACACATCGAGTGCAAATAGTTCACAGAACTTCCGATTCATAGAAATTGCAAAATAAAGTCGTCATTAACAGCCAGACAAAGTCTAGACAAGTCACACCCTTCAAGTTACAGAGGCACGCAGAGCAAATAAAGACTCGCGCAGTCTATTCATACTTACACACATGCGAAAAGATTGATACAATAATGGTCTCGAAGCAGACACAAATGGGCTGTGAGCTAAATAGATTGATGGGTTTCTGGGAAAAAGGAATTAATTAGAGAACCAGTGTGACTCTAATGAAGGAAAATTATCGCATTGGACGTTACCCAACATTCGAGACGTGGTCTCGCAAAGACCCTAAATGTATTCCTAGAACATTTCTGTACCGCAAGTTCTTGATATAAATGAATGCATGCTGAACGTCTACGTAATAATTACTGACGCTATAGTTAAGAGTCAAGGTTAACAAAATACGGAAGCCGCATTCGCGATAGTTAGTAATAACTGGCGATAAGTGCAGGAAAACCGAGTGAGGCAATAAAATTTGCTAGAGGGGCTAGAAAACCGGTGAGTCGGGCCTGAAAACTGGAGGTTGATCCAAGAAAATTAGCGAGTGGCACAAGAAAACTGGCAAGTGGCACAAGAAAACTGGCAAGTGACACAAGAAAACTGGCAGATGACACAAGAAAACTGGCAGATGACACAAGAAAACTGGCAGATGACACAAGAAAACTGGCAGATTACGCAATAAAAACTGCCATTAGCATTATTCGCCAGTTTTTGTGCTGACCTAAGAAAACTAACGGACGACATAAGAAAACTGGCGAGCAATACGAGAAAACTGGCAGATGACAAGAAAATACGAATACCAAAAAACTGGGGCGAGTTAAGTCGGTGTACGACATAAAAGACCCTCATCACTGTGAGCCCACTAAAATTAAACCACTCAAACGTTAATAAACGAGACCCCTTTTTGAGAAGTAAAACGGAAGAGAGGTCCAAAATATGAACCATTGCACACTCGCACAACGAGCGCTATTGGCTCAGCAGAGTGGCTACTGAACTCTTAGAAAGAAAACACTAAAATTCACCCAAGCATATTTAAAGTAAAACCTGTTTGAACAAAACTCGATCACAAGTCCTGCATTTCGGCAGTTTTGTAAAACCAAGTTGAGCTTAAAAGGACCTCAGACCACCTTATACCAGCGCGCATAATTCATGTACTCCTACTTTGTTAAGTAGTAGTAGAATTTTTCGGCTCTGATACAACTAAGCAAATTTTAAATACTTCTCGGCTTCGCTCACACTACATCTTACTTCCTCAGTCCGTATAAACATAAGCCGCGTAATCAAGCCAATACATTTATTTCGCTCAGTGTCTCATTTCCTGGCAATCACTGTAGCGAAAGATCGTTTTTATCTAAGTTAAAGATGGCTTCTGTGCGCGAGCTGCCCGATAATTGCGATTGAAACGAACAACACACACAGTCTAGAGCGACCTCACTCGGCACTGAACATCACAATCTAAGCCCTTGCTCGTGTATGTATTATCGAGATTCACTGCAGCTAGGCGTTCGTATCACTAACTCAGGTACTGCCTTGTGATGCTCGGTACGTGCTGTATGATTTTGGATGCAAGGTGAATTTTTGCATTTGGAACTGAAATTAAACCAAAACTAAATCGAAAATGCGCATAGAAAATGTGCAAAACATACATCTACCGTACGCAACACTGAGAAAACGAAGAACGTAGCTGCCTCACAAACAGAATTTTAGAAAGCTCAGCAACACTCAAACTGTGCAAGATGATAATGAATGTACCAAGCCATAGCATTAACCTTAACACATTCATTGCGGTATGACCCACCGGTGGGTCGTAGTTAGGTTTTTCCTGATGAGAAACGACCAATCGATGGGTCGTTTTGAAAAATTCTAACAACCTTTCTAAATTAATGATATTTAACAGACCAAGTTAATGTTTGATATTTACAAATTTGCTTATCACTTTTGACTTTAAATTTAAGTTGAATATTGAACTTCAGTTTAACAAATCGCAACTAACGTGTTAACCTTGAATAGGACCTCAACTTTCAACTTCACGTTAACCTCGTCAACAAAATTTTACCTATAAATGAGTATAAACAGTCGTAAGCTAATAGCCAATCTCAATTACACCTAAATTTCCCCATATCTTTCCTGTCTTACCCTTAAAAATGTAAAAACAATATCCGGCTTGAAATCCGTAAGGTCTACTACAAGCATTATAAATTCTAGCTTAGCATTTTAGGTCATCTGCCGCGCCTAAGCCACAAAAACGTCGATAGAAACATCGAGCATGAAAATTTTGCCTCATCTTATACGTTAAACGTAAGATGAGAAAAATTCTGTCCACCATAACCAATAAAAAACTGATAAACGTTTGTTGCTATAGTACTAACCATCGCAATGGCTCATGCATGAATGCATGCAGCTCTCTCTGATATATCGAAACTAAGGTGCATTTTTTCTGCATAGGACTTCTGAATTGCTTTAAAATTATTCTAATTGAATTATGCTTGAAGTTGAGTCTTCAAACAAATCTTGCCCCAAAAGTTGAATTTAAAACTCCCCTCACGGTCAAATTAACAGCATACTGTGCATTTCATGAGCCCTCGCGTATGTTTGTGGATAGCCGCTCCCTGCTCAGCTCCCATGCATCCAATTGATGAAAATTTCATCTCAATTATCTTGCTTAATAATACCCTAAGTGTGTTGGTCTATTTAAGTGTTTATAAATTTGTTTGTGGTCCGGTTCTTCCGTCTCTCTATCACGCTCATAGGGATGCTTTATGACCGTAACTGTGATACGAGTTTTACCAGAGCAAAAGTACAAGAACATTTTAATCGCTAGTACTATCAGGATGGAAATATTTGTTTGACATGTACTTCTGAAAAATTTATTCAAGGAAAATATTGAATCTCATCATTTTTGGTTGGCCGTGCCCACTAGTGTCTATATATTTATCATCGTGCAGGAATACGTCTTCCTTCCAGGATAATTTCTTTAGTTCTCTTTTTTTCGACGAAGTCAAGAATAACATTTGTTTCAAAACTCGACTGAACCACTTTAAATATTTCAAGAGTGGATCAATGCTAATTTTTAAATGTACGGTTATCAAATTCGATATTTACCTGTGAAAGATTAGATTATTATTAGCTTAAGTCTCCCTACCCGCAACAAATGCGGTCCAAAGAGAGGAAGAAGGAAGGCACCATTGAGTATGGAGTCAAGGAGAGGCGGAATCTATGCAGAAAGAGCATAGAAACAGTAAGTTGAGAAAGAAGATTATGAAACAAGATCAAAGTTGAAGAAGAAAGTAATAGGTGCTGGAAAACAGGATAGCAGTAAACCGAAAAGAAGATGGTCCTTAACATAACAAAAACATATTTCAACAAAAAAAAAGACCTACCTAACTCTCAGCTCGGGCCCTGACATTTCCCCCTGGGAGTGCTAATTCGATTTGACCTGTGAAAACAATGTAACACAGAACTGAAAAATTCTCAATGAGAAGCACATCGAATTCCGTGCAAAATAATATTCGGGGAAACACTGTCGCAAACGTATCCGGGAAAACGAGCGACACTAATTTGTATTAGGTGAGGTGGTTCACCAGTCGGCCGCCCCTCCACCACTGCAGCTGCACATTATCGTCTCACCGCGATGAGGTTCATTATGAAATCAATTTGCGTTCCAGTCGTTGATGACAGCGGCGTCACGCCAGCGCACAATCCGGGGGCAGATCACACGCCGGTGTAATGAGCAGCGCCATCGCGGTCACGGTAACGAACCCCGCATGATCTGTGGTAACGAGGTATCGGATCATCATTATGCGAATATTCGGCGAGAACTCGTGTCGCGTGATCCCTGGACGGCGCTTGCATTCGAGGCTACGCGCATCGTTGGGCATGCGACGTGTGTGTAGACTTGGCGGTCCTGTTGAGTGGTATTCATGTCGCACGTGAATGAATTGAGTCTGCATTGAATCAGTTCGAAGCGTATAAAAACTAACATTACTCACATCAAAGGCAGTATTGAGCGAAAAAAGCGCTTGATTCATGAGGTTAGCGCTTCTCTCGAGTCTGAAAAAATGTAGACAAAAGAGTCAAACCGAGTGCTCAATGGTCATACTCGAGAAAAATCTTTTACATTGAAGCAATACCGTGCGACCGAAATGCACACTAGCTTGTGCCAGTAAGCATTTAAGATGGACTCATTCAGTGTTTTTCAATCATGAGGAAATTTTATATGTCATTTTTATCCGTAACTTTTCTGTCCCAGCAAATTACTTCTCAAGTAGAATACTCGCGCAAAAACCAATGAGATGAGATGAAAAAACTTAAATCATCTACAATCAAAACATCTCAAGGAAGGTGATAACATAAAATTACTCTCACAAATCATGGAATACACGAGCATGAGCCCATTTTCGACAGATAATCAAGTTAAAAAAAAACAGAACAACTTCGCAAAAAAATGACCGCGAAAGGGATATATGAGCAAGGTTTTTCACAACAAAATCAGAAGATAAAGCTTCTATCATTAGTTTCACTAGTGCAAATGCTCAGCAGATCTCAACAATGTTACCAGATCAAGTCTATGAGAGCTGGAGACGCAGCAACGACCGTCGCAACACCTCGATCAGTCTCGAATATTGTTGTCTGCCGACGAAAATTTGAATTATTCATGTCGAAGACATTCCTGAATCTCTGATGTCATTGAGTACAGTAGGCAAAAGCAGTGCGTGCATACATTAGACACTCGACACCCAGCACTGCGCGGCGCAGGCTCCCGAGATGTCATGTCACGGTGGCAAAAGTGACATTTTTCCATAACTACACCAGCAACGTGCGATAAAATAGGTCTTGTGCATGTTGTAAGTACGACTTTAAGAATACAGTAATAAATTGTTAGTTCTTTGCAGGACTGCAGCTAGTTTTTTCTCTTTAAAACTAAACTAGGACCATGGCAAGTTGTCGAAAACATGACCAAAGGTGTTGTCAAATTAATACGTTCAAGTACACGAGGTTCTCTTGATTATGTGGAGCCATTATTAATTGGACACAAATTAACTCGTTAACAAAAGCTTGCTCATACACTTACAGACTTTAAATATCCTCAGAACAAAGTGCTAAAAAATGTTAATAAAAGACATGAAAATTTCCTCTCTTTCGACAAAAATTGAACGATTTTATGCAACTATTAAATATCGAAGCAAAAGACATTAACTCAAAGGGTTGAAAAACTGCCCAGAAATATTGAACGTTTAAACATTTTCAAGCTTAGAAGGCGCATTCAACTCGCCATTGTAAGAGCTAAGTATAACTCTACAGGGAAAAATTAAACTTGTCAGAACGTGACGAGATCCAGACGAGGTCTCTCAGATCAAAGGGAAAAATGGGCTGAGCACATGGAACGGCGTGTAATCCTTTCTTCGTGAGTCCAGCGAGTTATCACGTACAAATCTCTGAGGAAATGCGCCGCATTTGCCACGAGCTTCAACTTTCTGATGAGGGACTAAGAAAGAAGGATAGGCCGAATGACAGGAGCTTCCGGGCCTTCGCAGAACGAGCAGCCGTGACCTCGATTTCTGGTAATGGGCGAAGATTTCAAGTGATATAGGCAAAAGAAATGACGTAAAATCAGGTATAAGGTTTCAGGGACTAAGGCGCCTTTGCTCTAATCGAACAAATATTTGTGTTTTACAAATTTTCAGATCGTTAATTTTGATTAGAAAATGATTGAACAAACTCCCGCGGCCAGTTTAGAAAATTCTTGAATTCTGAATAAACAAGTGATATTTTAAATACTTGAGAAACTCTATTTACCTCGTCGAAACGTGCGATTCTTTATCTTTAAATACTATTTATTTCGGTTTTCAGGTTATTTTGTGTATAAAACAGTTTTGATCAACATTCATGAAAAATGAATAGCAGACTCCTCATAAGAAGCAAATTTTCTTACTTGAAGTACAAAACACACTAACAAATTAAACCGTGAATCGCTTAAGCTTTGGTAAATTATGGAAAAGCAGAAAATTTAACTATGGAAGATTGGGAGACGTTAAATATTGTCTCCATAAAGGACAAGGTCGTCAGACAGATTTGTCAGCCAACTTATTCCTGGTTGAAGCATCAAAAATTTATGGGTTCATAAGATGGACACAACAAATTAAATTTTCAGTTATTTAACAATTTCAGGCGTTTTTGAACACATCTACTGCGACATGGCGACCCACCTTAAAGTTGCCCAAAAAACAGGTTAACAAGTTACTGCTACACCCTGCACACCACCAGTGATCCCAACAGAGCGCTTGGTTTACGTTTCCTAAGCCTGGTCCGTTTCCATCGCGGTCCACAGCTCCGACCTAAATATGTCCACGCAAATCAGCGCTGTGGCCAGCTTTGAAAGACACGCCGCACCAGAAAAGTAAACGACTCTCCTAAGAAGGCGTGGCGATTCTGCCGCTCTCGTTCATCATCCAAATAAGAAGGATAATCCATAGCACGTACCTGGCCATTGGTGTGATCTGACAACTCTCTTACTGCCCAGGAAAATTGCTTCGAGATTAGGGACTCGCTCGGGAGTAGCACTTTCTGTTTCGACGATCGACTTGACATAATTAGCGGCAGGAGTAAACGATGGGATTTATCTTAGTGCTTTACGATGGCGAGTAAACGATAGAGATGTTTGTCTCGGCCAAATAACAGGCAATGAATCAGGGGGCGGAGCTGGGCAGGCAGCAAGCACGAGCATCTCCAGGGCGGGGCGGGTAGTGGGCATAGTAGCACAGCCCTTAGAGCTCGTATACAGACCTTTATAGCCGGAATAATATCATGGGAGAAGATCTTTGAAGAATACACAGCCCCTTGAACCGCAATACCATACTTTCCAAGTTCCTTCGGTCTTTGATTTTATCCGCCGCATCTCTTTCACCAGTACGCCAATACCCACATATCAACAATAGAGCCTCTGGAGAGAACGCCCGCCAATTGAAGTACGAGCAGCTAAGTAGACAGAAGAAAATGCCGTAACACTCGTCAGGTGTTCTATTCGCGCCTCATGTGCCAATAATAAGAAGAGCTCCTCTCTTCAGAATGGACATAAATAAAAAGCAATTTGGTACTCGAACGCCTCTGCTGAAATTAAGACACTAACACACCAGTAGACTTATGATGGCTTACCTAGCTGGAGGGACGATAATCTCAGACAACGAAGAATATAAATTCAACGTAAGTAAGATGAGGATTGCTTTGCCAAATTTAATCCCGTGCAGGAGATAGGAGAATTGGTAATAAATTAATTACGTATTCATCTCTGATAAGTTTTTTGGCATTCGTTTCACGAAACCTTAGCATGCATGACCGTAAGCGTTTTATATAAAATGACATGACGCGGCAGCATTTTCCAACTTCACTCGAGGATTATAAGTGATAAAGAAAGTCGAACAATGAAATGAACGTCACAATTTAACCTTATTTTAAATTTTAGAAAAGATATAGCAGATCGTCTTATTAAAAGTATATGAAAGCGTTTTAAGCTCCAATGCCTTCCACTTGTCCATTCCTGTTCTCGCACTTTTGAGCTCTTGATCACATCGACGAAACAACTCGTTTGATTACCTGTCGATCATTTTTAGTACATTGAATTCGTTAGTGATTCCTTCTTTCAATTCTTTTGTGTTTTAGGGGGACTAGAATATTTTTCGGTATTCCAGGGTTCCCTTAGACAATAATCACGTGGTGTTCGATCTGGGAATCTTGGAGGCCACTCAATTTCGTGATGTAATGCAACTACACAGCTATTAAAAATTTCTCTCAGCCACGTTCTGACAGCTGTCAGTCTATGAGCCGGTGCGCCGCCCACTATCTTGCAACCAAACTCGGTTAACTCGATTGACCAGGTATTCTCGATATTTGAGATTGCATGTTTATTGACAAGGATCACGTTCCCAGCATCATTTAAATTATTATCGTAAAACACTGATCCGATTAGAAGCTCAATTCCGCAAATTCCGGCAGAAACGGCCACTTTCTGCTGACAACTTCATATGTTGGTACCTCAAAGTTAAAACTTAAATTAAAGTGAAATTGTGCCGTGTATATTCTTTTGTTGCCTTACATGCGCAAATATATTTCTGAGAGCGTCCAGTAGGGTAATTACGGGTATATATTTTTCAATAAATTTCATCAAAACGTATAACATTTGTTGAAAAGAGTTCAAAGAAGAATATGGTCGAAAAAGAATAAAATGCAGCGAACAGTTTTTAAATTATGTTGTTTTCATTTCAAGTTCCATTTTCCGTGGGACACTTTCCATAATAATAAGCTCACCAAAGGATGAAGAATCAAATAATTTCTCTAGGCACCACCGCCCAGGCTACTGAACGAGGAAGATCCTGCTTAGTTCAGTCACTCTCAAAGCCAAACTGTCGTTCATATTAGATTTTGAAGGCTCATCGCGTTCTTATTTAAACACGCGATTTTTCAAAACTTGGAGAGTATCCCAGTTGAGCTCTCGTTTAATTTTAAAACTAGGAATATTTATCAGGAAAAATTGATTCACTACTAACCAAGATGATATTTAAGTGTTCTTCATCGCCTAGCTTAGAATTCCAAGCCCATTTCAAAATTTTGCTCGCGCTGAAAACGATACGAGATCGCCCGACCTGAAGCTATCGGCTAACTTCATTGTGCTCCAACCATCATCAACAACTTCAATTACTTCTCGGGAGAAAGTTAAAAGGAAAACGTTCAGGAGGTGAATGTTGACCACTCTTCAGCAATAATGCTTCTATAACTACGATAGCCTTAATTCCTTAAGAAAGCTCAAGTCCCCTTTAAAATGTACAGTAGAAAATTTAGTAAGCAAATATTTCTCTAAAGATCAAGTGAGACCCATCCAAATCTAGAATGACCTCTTGACTTCTGTATTTCGACTCCTTGGTTTATTCCTCACGATCAGCCCCTCTTGCTTATTGCAACTGCACTGATCTCACTCGCACGACTGACTAATTATTGCAATAAAATGCGCGCTTCGTTAGTGCTAAGTATCCGAGCTCACCCATCATTAATGCTGATATTACGGTAACCGTTTAGTACAGAATGAGAGCTTCAAAATACAGCACTCTTAACTCAAACTCCGTACAACAATAGCTGATACTGAAGACCGTGATCTTTCGAACAGATGTCTTATTCTGTACTAGTTAAAATAGGTTCAAGAACTTCTTCTCAGCCATATCTATCAAAATAATCAAACGTGTAAGGAGATACACTGTAAAACGCTAACTTGTAAAAATAACATTACAACTTTAAATTGGTAAAACACTATAAACGTGTTTGTAGTGAAATAATTTTGAATGTAATACAATTTAATTGTATTTTAAATGTTCAGTGCAAATTTGGTGTCCTTTAGCTCAAACAAGCTTTGTACACTACGTCAAAGAACGAAAAGAGCCGTAATCTAATTCGAAACCAAACTTCAAATTTTTCTCCTATAAGCGCAAGTTAAATCTCTAAAGAGCAGACAATGCCCATGAAAATCCGACTTAAAAAATGACGTTCTGAGTGTCGTCACGGTAAAGATGTGGCGAGCATTGTGATGCGTAACGCGTATACGGCTGCAAAATGCATTATTTATAGCACAAGGAATGGTATCGATATTAGCGCCTGACAACTTCACTCCATCTACGTTATTCCAAGTCCCAGCCAACAATCAACACCATGTATAAGTATAAACTTAACTGAGCCACACTAAAACTCTTCCTCAGGCGCGGAAGACACCAGCTGCAGAGCTCAATGGTCATCAATGGACACCGGTTAACTTCAATGGAAACTGAACATCTAGTTAACACACTGACGCTTTCTTTGACTTCGCAATTTAACACGTTGCTTGCGAAACGACCCATCGGTGGGTCGTTTGAAAATTTTTACCAATCTCTTTAAATTAACGGCATTTAATGGACGCAGTTAATGTTTGGCATTTATGAAATTGCTAACAACTTTTCACTTTAAACTTGAGTTCAATATTGAACTTCATTTTAACCCATCGCAGTTAACGTGCTAAATTACCTCAATTCATTCCCAACTTTCAAAACCTCGACAGGTTGAGCAGCGCTTAAGATATTTCATTCTTTATGAAAATGTCACAGGTTTAACCATACGATTGTCATGCAAATAAATAGCGAAAAGAATCTCGACTAACGATTTCAGATGTTCTAGCGATTCAAGATCTCTGACTTCTACCGATGCTTCTAAAATTTGAAATAAACATCAAGTCAATGAAATATAATTAATGCATGGAAGGAATGAGCAGCAAACGGCTACACTAGGCTATGCCCGACTGCGTTCTGGCTGCGCCGTAAGCTGGCTGTTCAAATAGACGAAGAAGCGCAAGTTGCTGTCGCTAAAGAGGAGGACGCAGGTCGTGGTAGCAGAGCAGGTTGCCTGCATTGTGTGAGGCGTGACCTGTTTAGCTCAGAGATGACCTGCAGACACTTCCTGACCCCACACAGAGATGCCCTCCGCACGACCTGCCACTTAAAATCAAGACTGCTATTTACTAACTCCACTTCTCCAGTTCTGCGGCTTCGCTAGCAGTAAGCAGCCGATGCGAGATTCGAGAACTGGAAATCGCGAACTGGAACAACGCCGCCTTGCCCTTCAGTGCGAGAAACTCCGCAGTAGCGCTTCCGACTCGACGTCAACGATAGGATGAATCTTCGGTGAAAGATGGAGCAGTAGTGACAAAATTGGATTAATCTCCCTTCAGGGAAACAGTAAGTTATCTAATACTTTTTTTTGAGAGCTGGACGTCACGGTTATTCAACAGCTACCCTCTCCACAGAAATGAATGACATTTCTATTCCTACTCAATTTGCTTCGACATGAACTCCAAACACTTTTTAGCAGAATAAGCTTGAAAATAAAGTTAAGATACGAAGTGTCAATGAACCTGTGAAAATCATTGCAACACGAATAGGAATTATAACTCTTATGTATATCTTTATAGCTCAATTGTAGCAAAATATTTTACGAGAATTCGTGGACTGAACACGTGGTCATATTTTTAATGCAAATTTACCGACGCTTAAAATCTCTCTTTGAAAGTGAATAGAGTATACACTGCATAAAAATACACGTTTTTGGGCTTATACACTGAAAAAACTACAATTTCAATAATCTTATTCCGAAAGATTTAACGAGATTATGAGTTAGCTTAAGCCTCCTTAACCCCAACATTGGTGTTCTCAAAAGAGGAAGGAGGAAGGCACCACTTAAAATATAATTTTGCAAACAAGAAATCTGTGCACCAGGTGTATCCTCACATATTGCGCATTAAAGCAGTTACATCGAGAGGAGTCTATGAAAAAAGATAAAAATTTAAAAATTGTAATATATAATGAAAAAAATAGCAGTGAACCGAAAAAAATGGTCCATTGCAAACAAAAAACTTTCATCTCAACAGACGAAAGGTCTACCTAACTTTTATATTCAGACCCTCCTATATCTTCCCCTTGAGAGTGGTCATTGCCATTGGTAGAGAATCCATTCGTTATTAGTTTTAGGTACATGTACCTTTATTGAAACAAAGAAATATTTTAAAAGACTCTTTGGCTTCCAGATCAGATGACCTTCCTTGTATTGAACATAATATCACCCCGGTCCGCGCCCAATATATAGAGACCTTCACAAATCTGGAAGCAAAGTAGTATCACACATACCGCGCCGGAAAAGATGACCCTCATCAAATGTCTGACGAGTAATAACGCAGTTACTACACAACTCTGTTCCAGTGAAATCGTGAGAAGTTCCTGCGCAAAATCGCTAAATGTACGCTTTGGGAGCTCGTTGGGTGAAGCAAGTGCAGACTAGAATGGATGCAACATAAACTTCGCTAGCGCGTCGAAAACCTCCTCAATGAAGATCGACTTGAATTTTCCAACGAATGCCACAAATCAGAATAGAAGTTAGTTTAAGCCTCTCTAACCTCAACAAAGGTGTTTAGCTGAGAGGAAGTACTTAAACACTAGTTAGTATGGCGTTAATAAAATTTAGAATCTATTCACAAGGTGTGTTCCCACCTAAGAAACATCAGCGTATAGAAACATCAAGTTGAGAAGGAAAGTTCTGAAACCAGACAAAAGATGAAGAAAGTCAGATGTGATGAAAACAGGACAGTAATAAATCGAAAAAAGATGGTCCGTCAAAAGATACAAAATAATTTCTATTTCAGCGAAAAGTAGGCCTCCCTATCTCTCAGCTCGAGACGTCACATTTTTCCCCCAGGGACTGCTAATTCCCATAAATGCAAGAGTTGTCCGTCCCTGAGGGGATTAAATACAGCAAAGAGCGCTCGAATAGACGCCACGATCTTTGAATGAAAGACATCAATTGATCGAACTTGGAGTCAATGTATTGAATCTCATGTCCCCAAAAAGTCGACTGGCTGACTTTGTTTTTTTGTTTCTCAATGAACATCCAAAATTTAAAGGAAAATGCCACAGCAGATGCAGTGAAAGTCTTCTCAATAAGTATCGCATCACTCACCATATATTAATCACCATTTTAAAATTAACTAGTCCTAAACTAAGCAACATCCAATACATCTGATATCCAAGCTTAACTTCAACGAAGACCAATGCAAATTTCCCATGTTTCTGTAAATTTTCCGCGTAATGTACGTTAAACGCATGAAACCACCTCTCATTGACGGCGAAGTTAGAAGTGAGAGAGATGATATCGGTGAAGCAATCCAACAGGACAGCTGCGATGGCTACCTCTTCTGACGATGCGTCTCGCGCGCTTCTTTCCTTAATTTTAACATCTTTGTTTGAGGGCGATAACATCAGGGCATCTCGAGTCTCTCAGGGCGATGACTGCAAATGAGCGTTAATGTGCGCCGGGTCTCGTAAAGAGCGTCAGAGGCGCCCACTCGCCCTCGGCCTTTACTGAAAATGAAAGGCGCTCGAGAATACAGCATCCGTGCTGGAGGTTTCGTCACAAATGGCTATTATTTCCCTCAATAGAGTCTAATGAGAAGAAAATATGGCTAGAAGGCAATACGAGTTCCCCAGCTCATTTTTTGTCTATTATAAGCATTGAAAACCGTAAACGTAGGCTAGGAGAGTTGTGATCGTTTTCAGCCTGTGTGGGCTGGCTTTTTGAAGTAGATCATTTTCGAATTAATTAAAATTTAGTGTGGCTCCGGATTTCCACAGGCTTTCCGTAACAGAAAAGCCAATGCCCCACTAAAAGCGTGATGCATTCTTAGTAGTAAGAGAATGAAGTGAAGGTCAGTGTACAGTCCAAAAAATGTTTGCACTAAACGGAAAAAAGTATTTAATATTCATTCAATAGACTCGCATGTGACTGAAACTAATTAGGTGGGTGAAAAATTTATGTAATTAAACGCTTCTCAGCCTATTCGTTTAGTTACGAAATTAAACTACTTTTAAAACAAAATACCAATGGGAGTCGGGAAAAACAGCAAATGAACCTAATATCGTTTTTCTACAAATGTTAATTTGTAAGAAATCCGTTTTCTATGCCGCAATTCATAAGCTAATAATAAACCACGCAATGAAGAGCGGCTTTTGTAAAGAAACAATTTCGTCTCTTATCGAGCAATACTCATTCTGAGTTTATTATGCAACATTAATGGCGGCTTCATTGGGCTGTGTTTACGACAGTGATAAAACTTTGATGACAAATATGCCATTATTATATACTCAAGATTCAAAAACCGCTTCCGCTCAAAATTGAAGCGCTCATCAGAGTAAGCCAAAGAAAATTTACCCTCAAGTTGTGTCAGACAAAATTATAAAGGGGAAATTGAAATAACAATAAATCAACAAAAACGAAGATGAAAATTTGAAATTGGACCCGTTCGGAGTGCTGGTCTCTTATTCGACATATGCATGGGAATCAATCAAACTGCTATTCATATATTGCGCATCACCTCTGCATCAGCTCGAAGAGTAATTCAACAGTAGTAAAGCGAATCACAACAAAAAAAACTTTGAAAATAAGGAAGAAGGACTGAAGATTACTGCGCAGTAGATTGACTGCAGGGCACAACGGCACACGCAACGAAACAGTAATAGAAAATGGAACATTCGCAGTGCGTAATAGCAATTCTGAAGTGACGGACACCAGCGCCATGGAACAAGTTTTTCTTATTTTACAATACGCAACTCGCCGTTTCAGTCACAACAAATATTGTCTACACACAGGGCGTTTAGCAATGACTGGCAACAGCAACATAACTTTTCAAAGTCCAGGATTCCTATTTTGCTCATTCCAGTGTTTAAGTGAGCTGTGAACGGAGACCATCCCTCCAAAAAATAAAATTTTGAGCTGTGTTGCGGTCAGAATTATAGAAGGGAATGCATTTTCATTGAACAACATTTCTTATCCTTCGCTAAGTGATAAGCAAGTAACTTGTGACGAGGTACCTCAGTATCGGGAAATCAACTGTTCTCCCTCATCTGTATATCCTGTTAAACTTTTAGTGACGTGCTCGTATTTTATGCAAATAATTACAAGATTGCTTCACTTTTCCGTAAGAAGGAACCACTGCAAGTAGTGATGGTGAGTTATGAACAAGCATGACAGTTGCAATCTTATGTTGGGAGTACAACTTTTCAGTAATTCAGCAGAAGCTAACACTCCCGCACAGAATTTCGCCACCCTCACACAGCTCCCTCCAATACGCAACTCCCTAAAATATCATTAGAATAACCAAAGTTACCCTTTTCAAAACTTTAAATTTCTAAGGATACTGTAGTGCAAAGAATTAACGGGATATCTGTGTTTTAGAATCGCTGTTTATTTTTTACCGACAGGCCTCTCTTATACACATATAATTACGTAAGTGCTAAAAAAAAACCTGTATAATTTTCCTTTTAAATTCAAACAGTTTCTACATGGAAATGTGAATAGCTTATTTGAAAAGCATACGTAAACTTTAGATAGAAAAATACTGAGCGCCATTTGTTAAGCAAATAGAGCTGAAGCTTATAGATTTTTACATTTTCATACCTAGTTTCATTTTAAACTTTTGGCATCATTTTATAAATATTTACGATGAAATCAAAGAATCCAGAAAATTTTTATATTAAAATAAATGAATGAATACTTTTTATTAAAAAATTGTGCTGTAAAAATATTCATATTGTATGAGATTTTCTAGGAAATTGTGTGAAAAATAACGATTAGTTTGAGCTTACTTAAAAATGTAATACTAATATTCATAAATCATTAGGTTACCATCTACTGATACTTCAATAATGAAATAATAAGCGCCTCTAAAAACTGCATAACGGTGAAAAACGTTGTCGGAGAGATTAAGACCAGTTATGGACTGAGAGAAACGAGGAATCGATGCAAAAAGTGTGGCTGTGTTTACGCTGAAGAGACTCACCGTATACCCTGCGAATAGAAAAAATGTAGGAAGAGGAAGAAAATATCAAGAATAGATAGCGAAATAGGAAACTGAATGGAGCAAAGTGTATACTAGCACTCGCAGAGAATGCGTCTCCTGTGCAATAGTTAGAGAAGAAGATTCAGTGGATGAAGGAAATGAACAAAGGAGAGGGCTGCCAGTTACTTTTCGATAAATTCCATGATCGGTACTAGGTTGCATGGCGCAGGTCAAATGATTTCACCAATAGGCATTTATCACCTGAGAAGCGCCGACTCCTACGGACTTGACGTTCACGAAGACAAACACTGCCAGAGCTCTCTGTACCTGAATATTTAAGTGCAACATATATTATTACGAAAGTTTTCTTGATATTCTAACAGCAAAAACTAAGCGGAAAGTTTGACCATTGCTCTAAGAACCTCCTTTATTCGAGTATAACTTCTATGTTTGTGTAGTTAAGAGAACAATGAACTGCTGGCTTATTCCTAGCCAGCGGGTTCAAAATGCTCAAACTGTTCTCGGTATTTCTCCGATATGAAATCTGAGCTCCCGAGTGTGGCCAACTGCACGTGGAGTACACACTGATGATGCTCAAGATTCGGTTCAACTTTACCTATTATTTTGCCTTGCGAGACATTTCTCCCAGAATTCCTTGTCCATTTCAATATTAATTATGATTACCCATTCGGTACTTCTTCTGTTTGGCGTCACCAGGAAATTAGGAGCCAACGTATACGATCGGTGGTGACGACCGAACGACACACTAACTTAAAGCTATGGCATATTAGCGTAATGTAGGCTCTACTCCAGCACGAGCGTATCTTTTCATGGCGCCTATGGCAGCAACTTAACTGTTTTTAAGGTCTCCTTAAATGAAGCTGACCAGACCGAGTCTTATCAAAGCAAGGATCACAGTCGCTTCGAGCCACAGACTCCATAACTTGCACTCTTTACTGTAATTTTTGACCGTAGGCTGCAAAAGAAATTTGCGGCTGCACGTAGAATAAATATGACAATGGCAGGTGAATGAATTATTTACTAAGACCTGTAGATAAAATACCATCTAAAATAGAACGCGGATATTCATGCTGATGCAGCTATGACTGTTGCATACAAGAAGCGCATACCTGTAGCTACTCTAAGGAAGAAGCGGCCGGAGTTTGACACCTCTCGCTTCGTTAGGACCAACAAAGGAGGATGCGGCAGTTCAGCAAGCGAGTCTTGGCCAAGGAAAGGCTTTTGAACTCATCACTGAAGATCTCGAGGTTGGATAGGGAAGGACCAGACTAATATATTGACTAAAATGACCGCGCTGCGGAAAGTCGAGACGCTCAACATTTTAAAATCCTGTAAAGAATCTTCATGTGACCGCAGCACAAAGAAGGCGTAGATGATACACCGCCGCACAGCGTGCGCGCAGTTGCCCTCGGTTAGGAGGGCAAATTATACGTAACAAAGAGTGATAGAAAGAAGGCTTCTCACCTTCTAACAAACACGGAAGATACGCGATAAATCTCAACACTTACTAATTCTGACTCCGATTTTCCAATAATGATTTTAAATTTAAATGTTCTATTTGAGGAAGAACTTTTCGAAGGTGTTTCACAAAAACTAAAACTGTCAAACTATCACGCTGATTACTATAATTTATAATAAGATACATTATTTCCCAATTTAATAAGACTGCATGATTTTATGTTAAGTATGAAACAAGGAACATGATCCTGGAATCACAAGGTTACCTTTTAAATATAAATTTCATTTTGAAAATCATTCAAATACACTTTAGAAATTGATTATTCACATGCTGAAATTTGCAAAATTCATAACAACCAATAAAAAATGGTATTTGCAACGAAGTTCCAAATGAAAATAATATGTCAGAGAGGACTGAAGTGCGCAAAGCGATCTTTTCGATGATGGCAGCATTTGCAGTTCACTCAATGCCTAACAGAGATGCATAAGCTCAACAGTATGAAGATCTCGAATAATCTGCCTAAATGTCTCGCAAATAACGCTAGCTACAATGAATACGCAACTAAAGATTTATTCAAGTTAAGATTGATTGTAGCGCGCACGTTTGAGATAGAGGAAAATAATTAAATATTCCATGGCAAGTAAACTTAAATGACAATTAATATATGTAATCATCTGCAAATGCTATGCACCTGGGACAGGAGAAGTAGAAAATAGTAGGACGAAAGTCTAATTTGTTAAAGATTTACGTGACGCGTACTATCACAAGTCATCTGTAACGTAACGCATTTTGCGACCAGTGCATACAGTAGAAACCAGCTCTGCCTAACTTGTACTGAACGAAGTGAGCGAGCTTGCGCGAGCGGCCGATTTGCCCGTAGGTCGAATGCGATCAGTGGCTAAACAATCGAAACATTCCTTACTTGGACATATTCTCCATACTTATCCTTATAAAAATTTATTTTTGAGCTAAGTTTCATGTTTTTCATAGCTTCTGTGAAAATTTATTTCTCAATAATTTTTATTACTAAATAGTCGAAGAAATTCTCTTGATAAATACTTGTAATCATTTGTGACGTCATACTAGAGCCATTTCATTTAAAACTTCTCCAACTAACAAACATGATTTACGTTTGCCGCACGTGAGTACAGAAATGGGCATAATGTAAACTATCGCAAAACCGAATTAGTTCAAAGACTACAATTAATTTTTAGCAGCATCTAATCGCAACGACATATCGTGTCTCTTGTGACGTCAGGTAATCTAAAAAATGCTGATTAAATTTTCGGTATAATGCTGAGCTAGTATATTCACTGAGACACTCGCTGAAAGGGAAGTTGAATTTCGTATAAATATGAACCACAATATCAGCCTTAAGATGGAAAGATGTCGGTGGAGACAAATGCCGGGAGGTTAAATGTGACAGAAATAAAAAAGTATGAGCAAGTTATAACTTGAGTTATAACTTGCAAGTTATACAAGTATAACTTGTTATAACTATAACTATGACTTGTTATAACTTGTTAACTATACTATAACTGTAGTATAACTATAACTTATACAAGTATAACAAGTATAACTTGCAAGTTATACAAGTTATAACTTGAGACCAGTAGGTGGGTACCACTATTGCACGAAAAGATATAAACGATTAATTGTGAACAATTTCTTCGAGAAAAACTCACTGAAAATATTTGTGGGGCTAAATTTCCCCGCTTTTTAGTACTTTTGCGAAAAATCAGTCATGAACAATTTTGAATACTAAATAATCGAAGAAACTTCCCAGAAAAATACTTTTTAACAATTGTAACGTTAAACTTGAGAATTTCTATTAAATTTTAGACTAAGCAACTAATACTACTCCGACACCATCAAATCAATACTATTCAAGAGGTTTTAATAAGAACCACAACAATCCCACAAGTGCAGTATATCCGAAGCTGATAACACATCAGTTATTTCACTCACGATCAGCACAAATTCCTGTCAGAGGCTCAGTAGTGCTCAGTTGAGGCATTTATTCTATTTTTACATCATCAGCTAGTGGTCGTAACTCAAATCCCATATCACGTAGTAAAGTATTGCTCCGCATTAACAAAACTTTTAGTTCAAAGCATTTTGATTACAGCAACTGCCGGCGCCAAGTCGACTTTAAAAAGTTCAAGATGCTAAGTCGACGATTTAAAGCGCTTTAATTATACGGCCCGCCTGTTACATTTGGTTAAAATATAAAACAAAATGTCGTCGTGGAGTTTTGTTGTACTGGTTGCACTCTGCTCTTTAAATATTATCATAATTTGAAATTCAATTATGGCCGCGTATTAATTGAAAAGAAAAATTTACACATGAATGTTAAGGAAAGAGACCCGAATTTTGGCGTAGCAAATATTTACAGCAAAGTTTAGGTAATAATGAAATGAGGAATTACAAATAAGACAATATTAATATGTACAATAACGAAATTGAGAAAAATTACCAACTAGGCTTAAAATAATTAGTGGTATGATATTTCCACATGCAAAATAAAATATTCCTGAAAATATTTGGCACAGTATTTTGAATTTATACGAGTGAATGAAATGTTCACTGTTATTCTAAGGATCTATTTGCCTTAAAAACTTTGCGGTAAAAAGAATAAAAATGAAAATTGGTAAAATTGAAAAATTATTTTCCTTCAAAATATCACTCTTTGAGGAGCCAAGATTCGAAATAAATAATTTCAAGAAAATTTCTGATAACTTCATATAACCACAGGACTTCAGAGTAAATGTTAACAATGTAGAATCCCATCCGTCACGGGGCTTTAGATACACTTGGCTGAAATGACTGAAGGCACCAGGCGTAATCTGACGACCAATCAGCGGTCCTGTGTGTTGGCAGCTAAAAAGTGCTGCCAGTGACCCTGGCCAATCCGAGGCCATCTTCGGCAGGGCGTCAAAAGCGCCTCACTGCACATGCAATCTCTCAAAAAAGAGAGCCGGCTTAGAAATGGACAATTGCGAGTGCTGCAAAAAGTGAGATGCAATGCAGGAGCCGAGCATGGCACGCTCGCGCTAATGGGCCCAGAAATAAAGATGTCAAAAGGAGGATCTCCGGTGCAAAATATGCCAGTCGAGCGCCAAGTTTATGCTAATTACTACTTAATCCAGACGCTGCATATAAAAACGAGGCGTCGAAAGTACGCCCTGAATACTTACACACTATCATTAATGGTAAGTTTACCGCTATGCACTTAAGTGTAACTTACAACATTCTGCCTACATTAGAAGCGAAAGAAATTTGCTGGACTGGGTGTTGTACTGAACGCTGAATGTTAGTTCGCTGTAAGTAGGGTACGCGCTGCCATGCAATGGCGGTATACAACTACGGTATATTATGGTGTGAAAATGCAGCTTGCAATGAAATTTGAAGTAAATTTGAATCTAAGGATACTAAAATCTATATTCAAATTAATCTAAATTAATCAAATCAAATTAAAATCTATATTGAATTGAACTCTAAAGTAAATTAAAACCTTGCAATGAAATTTGAAGTAACAAAATAGTAAAAATTTCTCGTTTCATTTCAGTTTTAACCATCATTCAAGGATAAATAAGGAACCCATGCTATCATTTAAGAAGGTTACGCCCAACTATAGGCGTTCGCAATAAAAGTTAGCACTTCTAAGATCAATTTTAATCTTGTTTATGTTGACGATTTAGTGAACTAGAAATACCGAGTCGATAGTTTTCACAGGTACTCACTCTTTAAAATAGCCCAGCCCTTACACGGGCAAGTCTCAGCTCACACGAACTGTTGAAACCCTCATGGGAACTTAGACTGCTTTTTTTGCTAAATAATAAATATTATTCTGTTGTATTATGCATTCCCGCCTCGGAAAACAAACATTATTTTTTTTGTTCATATTTTGCTGAATTCAAAATGAAGGTTAATTCTTCCTATTCCTACCTACGAAAATACACAATTTTCCAGTACTACTGATTCATAAGTTTGAAAAAAAAATAGCCTAAAGATTACGGAGACATATGTTTCTATCTTAATAGCGTACGAAGAGTCTACTAATCGAAATTTGTACTCCTGCCCAATGCGGTTCAGTTTACAAGAGATCGAGCTTCAAAAGCTGAATATTAAAAAAAAAATTACAAAAACAATCGGAAATTGAAAGTGAAATGGAATGACATCCCTGGAAGATGATCAGTCGATCCAGTCGCCCCCTAAGATTGAGGTAAAAAATACGATCGTAAGAACAAACTACGTATGTACGCTTTGAGCAGCCAGCTTGGAATCTGAAGCATAATCAGAGTTTGATGAGAGAAGGTCAGACGAGCGCTTAACAGACAACGTGACGGTGGTTGAGCACATACTTCGTCGACTTGAAGCGTTAGCTTAGGTAGAGATGAGGCTTCTCGTAGCGAGTCCAGGCCATGTTCACGATACGCAATATTGCATACAAGAGCGCTGAAGCCGCGGTAATAGAGAGCTGACGCATTTGGGTCCAGGTTTACAGCAGTAAAGACCTCATTTGCATATCGAGTGTCGGCTGCGTAACAGCGCCCGATGAAGTGCCGGCACCGCCGATGACCGCTTAATGCTCACAATTTTTCTGCCCTTTGCCCAGCAAAGTGTTAGCTGCATGAGGAGTAATGCGTGGGCCTCTCTCTGCCTCACTTGGACGACTGTATTTCCTAAAAATTAGACCGACATAAAATCAAACACTTAACCAGGCCAGTGCTTAGCAACAAAAAGTTTATACCTTGACACACCCAGCATGCTTAACATGAACGTGCTGATTCTAAAGCCAGAATGAACCATCAAATATGAAGATTCAAAGAGGACCACGAAATTATAAGTTAGGTATGAATAGCAGATACTTTCATTGTTTGCTATCATTACCTTTCAGAAAGAGTTCAATTATTGAAAACCACAAGGAAGTTTGCAGGCCAAGCTATGGCCAAGCTCAATGCAAGTACGTTGACAGGGCAGTTTTGACCCAGACTGGGAAGACACTTTGGCCAAAATGTCTAAAGTAAGTCCCGGAAATTCTGAATGATATGTAGACTGAGGAGCGGAAAATGAGCGAATAAAAAACTTCTGCAATAGCAACAATAGCCATTAAGACAGCAGCAGCAGCAGCAGCAGCATTAGCAATAACTGCGGCAGCAAAAGTCAATAACTGCGGCAGCAAAAGCCAATAACAGTAACAAAAACAAAAGCAGCAGCCGTAACAAAAACGAAAGCAGCAGCCGTAACAAAAACGAAAGCAGCAGCAGTATCACGAGCAAAAACAGCAGCCGTAACAAAAGCAAAAACAGCAGCCGTAACAAAAGCAAAAACAGCAGCCGTAACAAAAGCAAAAACAGCAGCCGTAACAAAAGCAAAAACAGCAGCCGTAACAAAAGCAAAAACAGCAGCCGTAACAAAAGCAAAAACAGCAGCCGTAACAAAAGCAAAAACAGCAGCCGTAACAAAAAGCAAATGCATCAACAGTAACAATAACTTCAGCAGCAGCTGTAGTGTTAACAACCGCAGCGGGAGTAAGAACAGCTATTATACATCAGGTGTAACAAGAAAAGCTGCATCAACTGTATTAAGAATAGCTACATCAGATGTTACAAGAAAAGCTGCATCAACTGTAGTTAGAACAGCTACATCAGGTGTAACAAGAGAAGCTGCATTAACTGTAGTAAGAACAGCTACATCAGGTGTAACAAGAAAAGCTGCATCAACTGTAGTAAAAACAGCTATATCAGGTGTAACAAGAAAAGCTGCATCAACTGTAGTAAAAACAGCTGCAATCAGCTGAAGCAAGAGCAGCAGCTCTAACAGCAGTTATAAGAGCTCCTTCAACAGTAGTTGCATTAACAGCTCCAACAGTAGTAGGCAGCATCAACAGCAACAGGAATTACAGCTGCACCAAGAACAGCTGCAACAGCTGTCGCTAGCACAGCAGCAGCAGTGGAGGTGCAGTGCCCACCACCGCAGGGGCCCGATAAGCCCGCCACGCACAGCGGAGGTCGTGAAGGGAGTGGCTGCCAAATAAAACGCTAAGTTCAAATAAAATCGAATTCCAGGCGACCAGACAGGACTCAGATAAATAGCGCTTTAGAACCTCCGATGTGCCCGGGAGGCACTCAAGCAAAACCTGATAAGCTCAGGACTGAGAGCAGCCAGGATCTGATCTTGGAAAGGAGGAAGAAATGCAGCACCTCCTTACGTTGACATAGCGGGATGTGTCTTAATAAATTTGGTCGTAACGCATACGTCGATATAATCCATTGAGAAGATTTATGACGGTATTCGGCTTATAAAGGTTTTGTGTTGGATAATCTTTTGAACGTCTTCTGGATAAAAGCGAGTTAATGAACGGAACTGTTATAGGCTGTACTTACTTAAAAGGTTTTTGATCGCATGAGATGGTTATGAATGTGAATGGATTCAAAAAGAATTCAGAATCAATCTATGACAAAGTTGGGAAAATGCTGGAGGAAATCCAAGGGAAAATAGCTACCCAACTCACCGCATGGAGAATGAGAAAGAGTCCAAAATGCAGCCTTCGAGCCTCACTCGCTCTTCAAGACTCACGCAGACAAGCGGCTACAAAAAAATTACCGCAACAGAAAAGCTTTCTCAATTCTGTTCGATTTTCCTCGGAGAAATATTCTTACATGACCAAGAAAAATGAAAACAAAAACGTAAGGACGCCGTCGAGTCTAAGGTGACGTTTCATCTGAAATTTAAAAAAATCCTTCGATCAAGATACGTTTACCAAGAATAACGTTTGCATTTCTGTAAACTTGAACCAAAAATAGTACAGCAAGGAAAGCTGCTTCGGAATTGAAGATTTTTCAGAACTCAACAAGCGCAACCATTTCTGCATGAATGTTACGCCTGGCTATTTCATTTTATTTTGATTGCATTCTCACCTATATTCGTTCGCATGCCTTGTCATTTGCGTAACTAGAAAGGGTTGCTACAAAACTTTCCAAAATCAAATGTGCCGACACCTAATTTTTAACTCATCACAGTACTTTTTTGGTACTTCATATATTTATACTTCAATAAAACATGAGAAAATAATAGCGAGGAGTAAGGCTTTGATACGTACTCATTTTAACTTTCATTTTGTGCTTCTCAATAAATCTCGAATAAGTTCCTTCTTCAACTACAAAAAAAACTTCCAAAAGGTATGCTCTCTTCTGTAACTTATCAACACAGTTGCGCATAGTGTGCGTCGGAGTATGTGGGTTCTACCACTAGAGCCTTGCATATTCGCGTTGCAGAGCATGCCGGCAGAAGTTATCGCACTAACCGTCCTCTTGCTGCTCCTTCTCACTCAGCCATACGAACCCATGCTGAAAGATGAAATCTTCTAATAAAATTAGATGATTTTTAATATTTTCGCCGCTGCTTCAAACCCCGTTGATCTGGTCATTATGGAATCTCTTTATATTTTATAACGGAAGCCTTTTTGAAATAACTCCCAATCCACTTTTCCTTTGCAAATAATTTAGCGATTTTATTTAGCTTTACTTACTTTTTCATTTACCTTCGATGTTTTCAATTATTTATTTTTTAGAGCAATTGTTGAGAATGACTCATTGAGTCGAAACGTTCATTTTTAACTGTAAAGCTTTTAATATTAAATGGTACGTATCAAAGCCCTATTCCTCGCTATTATTTTCTTAGTTAAAATTTGTAAAAATACACACCGACATGTGCTGCCATCAATAAAACATCGACTGAACCAAATTGCTTATAGTACGAGTAACGCTCAAGAAATCCTTAATGAATAGGAAATGCAATACTGCAACAAGATATTGAAAAAATTAATATACAGCAATTAATTCAAGTCATTCAAGGTAAATGGAATATAGATTGTCACTATCCAATCCGTGGCTCAAGCAAGAGCAAGCATTTCGATGAGGCCCTCACGAAGGTGGAATATTTCATTCCACCAGAACGCAGAAGAGCTCAATAAGACTGCCGATAAAAACACAAGAGTGGAATTATGGTGTTGGCATATCGAGAAGCAGCGCCATTTGAGCCCATACCAGTACTAAAATCGTCAATAACTGCAAGTTCTTTAAATTGGATGGCAGTAGAGCATCATTGAGCGAGCAAACAAAGCACTGAGAGCTACGGCTTGTTGTGTCTTCAAACAGTTTCCCTCCCCTGAGTCGCACGAACCACTTGGTTTTTGCGGAACGGGTGCCACACCACGACAGACTCTAAGGCAGGGCAACGACGGTCAAGCTTGCCTTCACGCCCTAAGTTGGAAGACGTGGTACTGACGACAAATGTGCGGCTAAGTTTTTATTCCAATATTTTGAAGTGAGAATTTTTGCGTAGTCTAGAAACATCACTGGAGACGTACGGGTGACATGCGCCAAACACCTCCGTGCCAAAATCAGCTTGGATCGGTTTGAGTGCCGTACAGTAGACGTGTGGATATTTCCCGTACAACTCCAATTGGATGTTTCATGCATGGCTTTATTTCTCATTAATACGACCTAGCTTCCAAATTACAAACCATAATTAGAATTATTCTTCATAGCTTACTAGTCTTAGGATAGTAAATATTTAAAAATAATCAAGTCTCAAGCTCATAGACGAATGAACTAGGCCTAATAAAAAACAGATACTGTATGTACGACTCGAATAAACATTATCGACATGTACGCAGTAATGGAATAGCGTAGCATTCATATATGCGTTGGTAAGTAATGTCAAATTTTTTTGACAGAAAAATACTGCTCATCACCAACGAAACAGCGAGTTGAAGTCTAAAAACCGAACTAAATCTGCTTCATATCAGATGCAATGGACAAATTTTTGAATAGCATACAGTCTCACTGGAAATAGTTCACGAGAAAGCTACGGCGATAAAAAACCTTGAAATGTCCACACCACGACACTGCACCACAATTCAGGCTACAATCGAAGTGTCCGCACCTCGACTTCTCGACCTACATCATGTGGACACTACACCTACACAAGCTCCGATGTGGTCACACCGTCTACAACTCCAAAAAATGTGATACCTTCGCACCATATCCTCAAGTGCATGCTCACCCGAGTTGAAACCTCCTCTCTACACAAACCGAGACGTGTTCACACGGTTGCAGCGAGCTTTTATGAAGTTTGAGCTGGGCTCCAGCTAGCTCAACCCTGGCCAAGCAAGTGGCACGTAAATGTCAAAGAGTGGGAGCAAAGGTGCGGTCTTCTCACTGCTTGGTGCTAGGTGGAGCTGAACTTATCATGAGAGCTGACGGAAATTACGCTCGATGTAAGCCGTGATGTCAGCTGCTCGACCCTGAATAAAGAGCAAAACAGAGGCCAGCAAACTACAACAGAACCAAGGGAATAATTGATCATTTCCGTCAAATGAGGAAGACTGAAGCTGCATTAACAATAAAACTGAAGTGGTTTGCAAGATTGCTCATCACAGCTCGAGCAGCGTGAACGAACATTTGGAATATTTATCACAAGCTGTACATTGCCCTTAAGCTATAATATAGATAGCTGTCTGTGTAATGATAGTTCGCTATGAATGGTAAAAATACGAAATAGTTATTTTTTAGTTTAAATTTCTTAAATAGAAGGCTTGGTATACAATCACATATTCCACCATCTTAATAAAAATGAGAAAAAATAACCGAATTTTCGATGAAGGGTGATTTTAGATTGAGGTATTTGAGTTGTCGAAAATTTGTCGAAAAGAATCGTCTCGACACAAGTTGCTCCAAAAATACGAGTACTGATAACGAACAAACTGTCTCAGTTTGCTTTAGCTGGAAATTTCACGAAGAAAATGGAAAATTTTTTGGAATGAGTGGTTGGCTTATCCCACGAAAGACAGTAACAGAAACGGAAAATTTCTAAATTAACGTCAATCAACTCTTACGATAAATCTAGAGTAGAATCATTCAAGGGCTGCAGATGTAGCAGCAGGCAGGTCGAGGTGTCCGTGACGAATGTTAATTTACTAATGCAAATTTACGAGTAAGTGAAGGAACGCTGTCATCCCTTCAGCGTGTCCAATTTCAACACAGTGAACGAAAATACCTCCAGAGAAGCAAGCTCTCGGAAGAAAAGAATTTAATATGATTCTACAGCATCAAGATACCGAAGCTGTTCAGAAAACATTTCTACGGAGGCTGTGAAAAATTAAATAAGAAACGATAAGTTTGAGGAGCATACACATTCGAGTAAGGGGAAAAAATGCAGAAGAGATCGTGTCTCTAACGACTGCAAGTCTCTTGCGGATCGCTGTAGTAGCAGCTGCAAGAAAAGTATTCAACGAAAGGAACCTAACGTTCGAAGTCACCCCGAAAACGCTGGGGCACTCACTATCAACGCTGTTTACCTACGGAGAGTTCATGAATTTTAAATAATATCTCAGCGTCTCTATTCGGTGAAAAGTTGAAAGTTCAACTTTTAAGTTATTCTTCTTAAAAAAAACAAAGGTGTAATCGTGCTGAAAATTACACTGTACACGTCAGTGATACAGATCAACACGACACTACGCCATATTTCCACGAGGAGGAAGTGCACCACGAGAATATTTCTATGAATATACGAGTGATGGATGTGAGGCGGGCGCGGATGCGACAAAGTGCGGACGGGAGGGCACTCGGTGCCCGCATCGTCCGGCGCTCGTTAAAATCCAATCCCAGCGACGATTCTCCGTCAAACCTGACGCTTAGAACGAGCTAGGTTGACCCTTCACAAATGACCGCGACAAATTCTCTCCTCATTCCCATGGAGCGCACAAATAGAATTGCCAGGCCGTCCTTAGGCGCGCTTCTCAATTGAAGACTTGGATGGCCTTTTGCCTCAACCCTTGCGCACTTGCAGAGCGCCAATGTTAAAGAACTGTCGTAGTAAAATCAGAGTAAAATTCTGTGTGTACATATAGTTTGGACATATACAGTTGCGACAAATTTTATTGGCCGTGATAGATGGTGAAGGTGCGGGGACTCGAAACAGTAAAAGTACACTTTACATTCAGAGAGGTCGATGCAAAAGTGTCGAAATCAAGCTCAGTTTCAAAGGGAGCACACCTCACGGTAAGAAATCCTTGAGCTAAAATACCTAAAAATATTCGCCACAAACAGAGAGATGATTGGAATAACGTATTAGGTCTTTGTAGCAAATATTCAAGGACAATGGCAGTACCGCCCGTACTGTCACCGAGTTCCCAGATGAGCACCATTGAAAACGAACTTGAGATATGTTACGTTACAAATGTTCTCGTAGGAAGTATGTTTTATTCCATTTAAGTTAATACATGCCATATCGTGCATTTTTTAAATGTTATACAATTGATACCAACACGTAACGGCGGTTACCCAAATCAATCCTTGCCTGACCTGAGTAGAATGGGGAACTACAGCCAAGTTCTTTCTTTTCCCATCAGGAAGAAACAATACCTTCAACACTGCTGGTCTCGAACACTCGGCCAATTCGCATGAGAGATGAACACTCTTAACCACTAAGTCATGACCAAATCTCTGATATCGGACATTTTTTGAACAGTTAGATTTAATATTTTTTGTCATTCACTATATCTAAATTTAACTTCGAGAAGCTATAAATGTTGTTGCCGGTTCACTTTCAATAAACCTTCACGAGTGCAAAAAAATTAACTACATATTACTCTGTTTTAACTGACAGACTTTTGGGTATAGCACATAAGCAACTAATGAAGCGGCGCCGCGAGCGTGAACCTCATCGGTTGGCTCTCCACAGCCAGGGGGGGGTGAGCAAGGGTAGGAGTTAAAGCTTGCTAAAATCATAGTGAACATTTGCCGCTCAAAGGAAATATAGGTTAGCTTTGTAAGTCACCGGCTTGAAGGTAGGTAACGCAATCGCTCTACGCCCAGAACTGCAAGACTTCCTTCACTACCTGCCACCGTAGGAGGATTTAAAACGGATCTGCTTGCAATATACGGAGCCGCACTACCATTCTCCATCACTCGAGCTTCCCTATGAATCTGCATCTCCGATATCAAAGAGAGCAGACCGATCGTTCAATAGGCTCGTGTGACTTCAATATGGACAGCAGCGCCACTGAAAACAGTTCAAGTGAACATAGAGTAATCGAAATCAGATTAGTAAAGGGATATCCATGCACCGAAGTTATTCGGTCTCTCACACAAACAAGTTCTACTCCAACACCATTATTTTTTTAACCCTGAGGAATGGACTGCACTGGACATTATTTCTTGCGAGTTTTCACCGACATTCATCTCAAGACTCGCATATTGTGCATGGATATCCCAATTTAATTGCCAGATTTCGTTCAAATTTTACGACCGTTTGTACTCTCCCTCTAACCCATCCACCGTTCTAAATTACACCAGTTGGTCCCTGTAGGTAACCCGTCGGAGGTCATTAATGGTAATTATCGATGAAGACCTCTGTTTTCAGGGCTATGCGGGTCGTTCATTACAGTACCGACTCAACGGAGCGCTTTCGCAAAGATCGATCCCAGCCTCAGTGACCCATGTCTCAATTACAATGCAATCACGACCTTTCTCAAAACTCCGGCTGTAAATAAGCTCGAAAATGCAAGAAAGCTGCACGAATGACCAGAGATGCAGTAAATTTCTCACGTTAGTTTTAGCCTAAATGCGCGTCACGAGCATCTGTCGTGAAGCATCTCAGCACCAGACACACGGCGTCATACATTGCATTAATTTTTCCACAGAGAATGTCTGCGTCATATGTTTGATAAAAAAAATGGGAAGTTCAAAGACAAATACTGTACTAGTCTTAATTTCTGTAAAATATGACACACAAAAAATATTGGGACAAAATTGTAACTTGAGAATATTTTACAAGTGATGTAATCAACTCCACAGCAACATTCGATTCAAGAACACTTTCTAATTAGTGACTATCCCCATTGAAGTGTGACTTATGACATGATACTTTGATTCTAAAAACATAAATGAGTTCATCAAAGGTAGCCGAAGCGTTCATAGACGGATTCGCGTGGTAAACTGCATGTTCGGGCTTGTCAGGCATCAGAGAGAATATTTCCTCGTCAGCTTTCCATGGCCTGAATCGAAAATGGCTGCTGAGAACTGATTTGTGTCCGCGTAAACACAGCAACTCGGACCAAAAACTTCCAGCAATGACTTTCACGCGATTCTTTCTTAGACGTCGTCACAGCCAGAGAGGAATAGGAGCTTCCGTGCTGGTCGAAAAGCGTTTTCTAGGTTTGTAAAATTGAATGATTAACGGGTTGGCAGAGATTTCTCGTACGATGAACAGTACGAGACAGCAACATAAATGAGTGCCGCAAATTTGTGCTCAAGCTTTAAATGAGGTTTCACTCGAAATAATGCTTAGAGTCGTCATCAACTGGTAGAAATTTTTGGCCTCAATCCTTCGTTTTCCCGTGAACTCGGATGCAAAATCTGACCGGGGACATGAGTAATGTCGAATTAATAACGGACTCGTAACGTAACATCTGCAGCTCGTTCTTTCTCTCCATGCAGGCAGCAGTACGCGTCTGAAGGCGCGGCAGAAGCGGCCGGTCTCAGCATGTCGGGACGATCATTATTAAAAATGAGGGAGTCGAAACCGTGAGATGAAGACGGATCATGCGCACCTGACAGCGACCCACCGAGACTGACACCAAAGAAATTACGAGGAAAGACAAAGAGGCGCTCACCGTGAGAGTCATCATCGGGACGGGTTGACTGTTTAGGCAGGGTCCGTGGCCAGCAATAATGTACACTGGAGCAACAGAGCTGCAGATAAATCGCTTCATTAGTCCGATAGTGGACGATGCCTTGTACGGGGCACACGGAGCATCAGCACCTCCGCTTGTGGAGACCTCTTCTCTGCCACGGCATACCCTGGCGATAGCACCTCCGCCCGCCCCGCATCCTCAAATAATCAGTGACTTATGACATCGCTTATCGATTCTGAAAACACTCCCAATTTAGCAACAGCAAATGAATGGCTTCCGCAGCCTTATCTGACCAGTCACTTCAATAGCCTGCCAACAGGTGTTCAGCTGTTGTTGAGTAGTAACAATACGCGGCCGCATGAATTTCATTAAAACGCTGCAGGTTCTCCTCTAATTTCAGCGTAAAAAAGATCTCAATGTCTAAAGATTTTAGAGCTGAATTATCTCGTAAATACTAGAGCCAAAGTTAACATATGATTTTCAAGTGAACAAAGTGACCAACCTGAGCATATGAATTGCGCAAACCTTTGAGAAAAATTGCAATGAACAAAAATTAAATCTAATGACTAAAACTCTTTTAAACCATTTCATTCATCTAGTCCATGGCTACCAATCAAAATGTGGTTTCAAAAGCACTTTTTTGATATTGGAGTTTCAGAGAATGCAGATATTTTATCAACAATGGGTTTTCTGTACCAAAAACACAAGAAACAACCAAAACCACATGATATATGTAACTAAAATCACAGGACAAAATGATAATTTTCTGTCGAAGTGATTGTATACAATCCCTTACAAATGCTATGAAAGTTGCAACACATTTACTGCGACAATAACTTAGCATAACGACATGCTTATCTGTTATGAAAAAAACAAAATAGAAAATTGCATTCGATAAATACAATAAGCAGTATAATGATAACACTGCGATATTGATGCATCTCAATAAGTTTTTCGCGAGCCTTTGGTTTATCTCTCCTTATAATCAGAAGTTTCGCCGCCTGTTCGTCGCCCGGGCATTGAGGCGACAGCAGGCATACGTTACCTGATGGTGGCGGTCAGTTCTCATGCACAGGCCGGTTACTTTCGACATAGTTATTCCTGGGACGTGGTGGGTCACTTGTAAAATTGATTGAATCAATGACAACGTTGGGTCGTGTTGGTATGTGTTCGTGACACTGAAGATAATTGAAAGTCTCCATTTTAGAAATTATTTATGAGACATAAGCGCCTATTCTAAATTTTACACCAACGCAGTATTTAGTTTGAGAAAAGGGTGATGTCACTTGATGGAAATCTGTATTTCAAATAGATCAATTCTTCGATAATCGTAGGGAAATTTAATAATGAACTAGACATTCAAAATGAAACTCGGCAGTCAGTCAACGATCGGATTGAAATTTCCACTTGAGCATTAAATTTACACAACATAACCTATAAAATCAAGTGTGCTATGTGCACCGCACACATAAATGCATTGGGGAGTAACAAAAACGAAACACGTGAAAATTACGGCGCCCATTTCACTACAGTTGAAACGGCACTGCAATAAAATTCGGATATTTGAGAGTGACAAAAAAATAACTCTTGAAAATTTAAGTCCGATGAAGTACATTCCCAATACTTGGGTCGTCAATCTTGATGAGTTATCACAAAACACGAAAATCAACGCCGCATCAAGGATCATCTCAACAGTTGATGTACAATTGAAAAGTACCCAACTAAACTCCTAAAAATTAATACCCGATGAAGTACTTTCAGTAGAGTCAAAGCCCCTAAATCGGGCACTCAGAGATGCGAGGCGCAGGGTCCCACAAGACCGCTTGGTGGCTGTTGTAAGACCCGCATTAATGAGCGTGTGAGGGCGGCCGCCAGAGGGCGTCACACCTGCAACGCGCGCTGATAAAGCCAAAACTACACTTCTCTGACGTGCTTAATTAATCTGCCCCAGCGTTGTAATGCCCCTCCGCAGAACAAAACGACAGCTGATACTATCCTTTGTAGTCTCAATCCGTTGAGACTTGGGCGGGCATTGAAATTCTGCCGAGGGTTTGATTTGGGAAGTTTCAGTAGCGTACAAATTACAACATCTTTCTGACGCCTTCTTTTCTTAAAGCACCTGAAAGTTATTCCTAAAACTATTTACGCCATTCGCAAAACCACTATTGGATGTTTCATTAAGCGACTGTTCAGCCTTGCGATTTTTCAATGTTGATTTTTTCTGAAGCCATCACGATAAGAAACAAATATTTATAAAGGACGCATTTTCTTCGATAAAACTATTCACCTGCATAGTAATGTACGAGAAAATTGAATATTTCTTAGGTAAACCTGCACTAACACATACAAACGCAATTTAAAAAAAAAAACACACAACAGCTGCATGCACACCGATGTAAATTTTTTAAAACATTCAATAAAATAAGGTGGTTTAAACTTCCCTTACAACAAGGTGTTCAAGAAAGAGGGAGGAGGATGCACGATTTAGTTTAAAGCTCAGGGAACACGAAATATATGCCCAAGATGTGTTCCCAAATAAGTAATCCTGTGCATTGAAACAGTGAGTTAGGGAGTAAGTTTAAGAAACAAAATAAAAGTTGAAGAAGAGAGCAGCGTGTGCTAGAAAACAGGACAGAAGTAATCTGAAAAAGATGGTCCGTAGCAAAACAAAAACTAATTCTATTCTGACAAAAGGAAGGCCTGCGTTACCGTCAGCTCGGGTCGTTTTATGAAACATACACTTGAATATCAAAGACTATTATTCCAAATTCATGTCTTGAACTAGGGTTCCTCATCTCCTTAAATAAACGATCGTTAGTTCTACACGCCGCAGCTGAACATAAATGGACGACTCCTATTCTTAAAGCGATAGTAGCTGAGGCTCCATGAAATTGAGACACAAGCAAGTCGCTTCTTGTTTGATCACAAATAGCGAGGAGAGCAAGAAATGCCGACATCGCCTCTTGCACGGAACGGTAGACTCCTTGCTCACAACGGCAGGCCTCTTTGCTCACAACGGCAGGCCTCTTTGCTCACAACGGCAGGCCTCTTTGCTCACAACGGCAGGCCTCTTTGCTCACAACGGCAGGCCTCTTTGCTCACAACGGCAGGCCTCTTTGCTCACAACGGCAGGCCTCTTTGCTCACAACGGCAGGCCTCTTTGCTCACAACGGCAGGCCTCTTTGCTCACAACGGCAGGCCTCTTTGCTCACAACGGCAGGCCTCTTTGCTCACAACGGCAGGCCTCTTTGCTCACAACGGCAGGCCTCTTTGCTCACAACGGCAGGCCTCTTTGCTCACAACGGCAGGCCTCTTTGCTCACAACGGCAGGCCTCTTTGCTCACAACGGCAGGCCTCTTTGCTCACAACGGCAGGCCTCTTTGCTCACAACGGCAGGCCTCTTTGCTCACAACGGCAGGCCTCTTTGCTCACAACGGCAGGCCTCTTTGCTCACAACGGCAGGCCTCTTTGCTCACAACGGCAGGCCTCTTTGCTCACAACGGCAGGCCTCTTTGCTCACAACGGCAGGCCTCTTTGCTCACAACGGCAGGCCTCTTTGCTCACAACGGCAGGCTCTTTCCTCACAACGGCAGGCTCTTTCCTCACAACGGCAGGCTCTTTCCTCACAACGGCAGGCTCTTTCCTCACAACGGCAGGCTCTTTCCTCACAACGGCAGGCTCTTTCCTCACAACGGCAGGCTCTTTCCTCACAACGGCAGGCTCTTTCCTCACAACGGCAGGCTCTTTCCTCACAATGGCAGGCTCTTTCCTCACAACGGCAGGCTCTTTCCTCACAACGGCAGGCTCTTTCCTCACAACGGCAGGCCTCTTTCCTCACAACGGCAGGCCTCTTTGCTCACAACGGCAGGCCTCTTTGCTCACAACGGCAGGCCTCTTTGCTCACAACGGCAGGCCTCTTTGCTCACAACGGCAGGCCTCTTTGCTCACAACGGCAGGCCTCTTTGCTCACAACGGCAGGCCTCTTTGCTCACAACGGCAGGCCTCTTTGCTCACAACGGCAGGCCTCTTTGCTCACAACGGCAGGCCTCTTTGCTCACAACGGCAGGCCTCTTTGCTCACAACGGCAGGCCTCTTTGCTCACAACGGCAGGCCTCTTTGCTCACAACGGCAGGCCTCTTTGCTCACAACGGCAGGCCTCTTTGCTCATAACGGCAGGCCTCTTGCTCATAACGGCAGGCCTCTTGCTCATAACGGCAGGCCTCTTGCTCATAACGGCAGGCCTCTTGCTCATAACGGCAGGCCTCTTGCTCATAACGGCAGGCCTCTTGCTCATAACGGCAGGCCTCTTGCTTATAATGGCAGGCCTCTTGCTCATAACGGCACGCCTCTTGCTCATAACGGCAGGCCTCTTGCTTATAACGGCAGGCCTCTTGCTCATAACGGCAGGCTTTTGCGCATAAAACGGCGGCCCTTGCATGAAGCAGCAGGCCCATATGCGTATAGCGGCAGGCCCTTGCGTACTACGGAGAGCTCTTCAAGCATTTAGTTGAAGAGATGTCTTCAGGTGGCGCCAAACGGCTCAAGGAATATCCTTCTGGTGAAAATAAATAGAAAGATTTGCTCCAGTTATTTCTTGTTAGGTTGCCTCAATATTTCTTGCATGTGTAAATGTGAATGCTTGTTGAGACACAAAGCTCGTAGCGCATCGTGGTTGCTGATATGCGCCAGCTCGACGTGTCGTGGTTGCTGAGATGCGCCAGCTTGGCGTGTCGTGGTTGCCAAGACGCGGCTGCGGAACGCACGAGAAGAGTGACTCATGCGGCGGCTGTAGCAGGTTGGAGTCAGACGCCAGAGACAAAAAAGAAGAAAAGAAAATTCTGAATGGAAGACGAGCGCGGCACTCCCAGCTCGCGAGATACCAGCGCGCCTCGGATGCACCTCTCAACTCCGAGAACTGAAGCGGTCCACATACACTTGGCTTGTCAATTTCTGTCCTGAAGCATTGTACTACGGATGAAATTGATTCACTTCAGATGAACTAATTAGGAAAAATTAGTCTTTTGCTTACTCAGAATGTAACACAATGAAGGTTTGCTGGAAGGCTTGTAATTCTGTCTCCAAGATCGGCGACGTATTGTTTCAACATTTTTGCATTACGTTTTATGGAAGTAAAGCGAAATTTTCCTTTCGATACTTCCCTCCTGTTATAATTCCCAAGCACACGAGCAAATGAAGTTATGACGAGCGTTCTCAAAAAGCGTCTCTGAATTTATCTTGCAGGACAACAAAGTGCAAAGCCGTAATAGAACCAAAACTTCTGAGAAATAGTCCTGCGACATTTCGTGAGGAATATTCAGAACGCAATGACGTATTTTTATGCGGCCCTTGGATATCTGACAACAACACAGCAGAACGTTTCTATGTTATTTATTCGACTGGTAATCACCGCGTGAGGAGGCAGTCCTCAAAGCGAAAGAGCAAGAAATTGAGCTCGGTCGCACAGATTCGACTCCTCCGGAAGACGTCCAGTGAGCCGAAGATTCCTTGGGCCAAACTTCCGAATAATCTGCGTCGTAGTAACAATACAGCTGGCAGCGAAAGTCCTTGTGTTAGCTTGGCTGCGCTACTCGCTAGTTTCCGGCCATGAACTCCCAAAATATCACTGGTTAACAACTCATAATTGTGGATTTTATCAGAAAAAAAGACAGAGTAGCGCAGCCAAGACGACAGAAGAATTTTCGGTGCAGGCTGTGCATCTATGACGACATAAATTACCAGAAAATCCGGCAACTGGTTTGAAATTTGCCCACTTCCTCTCCCACAGCACCGTACTAACGAGCTCAGGGGCCCATTCTCGAGTCTGAAGAACTTGCCCGCGCAGATGAATGTCTATCAGAGGCAAGAATGGGTCGTTTGTTTGGTTTTGTTCTATGAAAAAACGCGCGTCATGTCGACGCCATAAATCGCGCAAGATAACTGATGGATGGCAGAGCACAGCGCATTGTTGGGCAGAGCAGCGAGGCGCCAGGCTGCGCGAAGTTCTCGCGCTCCGTAACTTGGCACAGCTCGAGTCTCTCTCAATGCAGCCTCAACGACTGATAGTTTGCGAATCCGAAAGCGAAAGTCGCTCTCTGATTGAAATGATGTGTATCAATAATCTGGAGTTGAGATTGGTTAGATTATAAGTTCAGCCTCTCTAACCACCATAAAGGGGTTCCCAAGAGAGGAAAGATAAGTGCACCATTTAGTATGGAGTTAAGGGAACGCGGAATCTATACACTAAGTGGATTCCTTCAAAGATTCTCTGCAAATCGAAACAGTAAGTTGGGAAGGAAGGTCAAAGAGCAAAATAAAAGTTGAAAAAGAAAGTTAGAGGAGTTAAAGAACAAGACAGAAATGAATGCCCAAAAAAGATGATCTTTAACAAAACAAAAAACCTATTCTATCTCAGCAAAAGAGCCTACCTAACAGCTCGTGACCAGGCATTTTCTTCGAGGTGGTGCTAATTCCCATGGATTTCCAGAATTTAAAAAGGGTAACTTGAGACATAACATCGATTATTCACTGAATTGCATCCACTGTTGCATTGCAATTTTGATCAGATTAGATTAGATCATAAGTTAGCTCTGACTACCCTAACCTTAACAGCGATGTATCCAAGATAACAAAGAGGAAGGCAACATTAAGATTTGAATGAAAGGAATTGAAAATTTACACACAAGCTGTGTCTCCTCCACCCTGTGCGTAGAAAGCAATATTGAAAAAAGTTTTTGGAACAAGATGAAGGGTTAGGAATGAAGTAATCGGCTTCTACAAAAATGACAACAAAGAACCGAAAAAAGATGCGTAGCTGGACAAAAAAGACTTTCTATTTTCACACTAAGAAAGGCTATTCAATCTTATCCCATATCTTAAAATCCTGATGTTTTACGACAGGAAAACTTAGCGAGTGTAGTAGGTAAGTTCAAAGATAAGGTAAGTTCATTTATCTTTTCCTGGTACACTCGCTAAGTTTTCCATCAAGCCTGCTTCAATTACAGCCAAGAAGACGAGAGAGGCGGCTCGAAATTCAATTTCAGAGCAACAGCGGCGCGAACTAGGTGGTCCGGCGAGTATTCTCCAAAAATTTCATTAAAAGAGAATGTCTCGTTGTGATAGACGGTCGCCATGTACGGCAGAGGCGACCTGCGCTGTGCTGGCGTATGCAGGCACGGTCGGTGGGAGCGGCGTGATGCAGGCAGATGCTTCACATACCCCTGGCTGCATGCCCCACACCCCACCTGGCTGCATGCCCCACACCCCACCTGGCTGCATGCCCCACACCCCAACTGGCTGCATGCCCCACACCCCAACTGGCTGCATGCCCCACACCCCAACTGGCTGCATGCCCCACACCCCAACTGGCTGCATGCCCCACACCCACCTGGCTGCATGCCCCACACCCCCCTGGCTGCATGCCCCACACCCCCCTGGCTGCATGCCCCATACCCCCCTAGCCTCATGCCCCACACCCCCCCTGGCTGCAGTCTACCAACAACTCAATGCAGATAAGTTCAAACTTTACGATCACGAGAGGCCACGCTCTCTCGATTATTTTTGATGCCGTCTCGGAAAACAAATGAAGCTTGAAGAAGAAGCTTAGCAGGTCCAGGGGCGGGTCGCGCTCGGAGACTTGTGTTGCAGGATTATTCAGGACGCCGAACACATCCGAGAAAGACAAGCACGTTCAAAATGACGCTGGCTGGACAACACTCGTAAAATAAGGGCGCAGTTGTGATAAAACTCAAGCTCCGACAAACATTATAGTCTGAATATATAGGAAGTTTGTGCGAGCCATGAAGATCGTATTAGGTCGATAAGAGGTCAGAGATCTTAAATTGTAGAAGTCATACTTAGCAATAAGATGAAACCTCAAATGAAAGCGCAATTCATGCACAATGTGAGATCCAAGTTAATATGTGATGAATAATTACGAGCTGATCTATACAGCGTCCAGCGAAGTGAGCTCACTGCCTCATCAAAAATATTCATTGACATGTTTAAGAAAATCGAAACATATGTATGAATTTTGACCCAATCGCCCGCAGCGTTTAATAGGAAAATCAGGAGCCTACAGCTACACCCAACACCAGCCAGTCAGTCCCAGTGTAAATGAGGCAAAATTCCTAAGTCTTTCAACTAGAGGTGAAAATATATTTCTTTCAGTGAGAACGCATGACCTCAAAGTCAGTGTCCAGGGTCAAATTATAAGAATTATTTTGAGCTCCGTATAAGCTTACGTGACTGTCCTTTTCAACGTTACACCGTTTCCGCGCCATCGTCGACGGAGTGAATTTTCCCCTAAGCACGACACACTGAAAATTATAACCATAAAAATAGACGTATAATCTGTAAGCACGACACAGAAGTCGGTCTGATGAGCGAGCACCTCCCACCCGACCTGCAACGCCACCAGCGCTCGATCCAACACCACCACCACCACAAACATTCTCTGATGTCATCCTAATGGTGCAAACAGTCGTAAATCTAGTTAGTCTGGCTCATTCAACATATTAAAGAAATGAAATGATCTCATTTGAATCACAGCGTTTCATGTCGTTAGCATACATGGTGGGTTACATAACTCACACCTGATAACTGACGGCCCTACAGCATTACACGAGTACAGAATCCCCCAGAGAGACCTATAGCACAGGGAGCTATAGCACATAGCTCAATGTGAGAGTGATCCATTTTCTTCACGGCGACATGTTGAAAGAGACAAATGCCGCCGTTGACATTAGGGTGAGTGACGAAAACTAATGGTTCGAAAACGATTTCATTACCTCAAAATGACAACCTCCGTCTTGGCTTACTCAACTGGGTAAAACACGGGTGTTGTCGACCTTTCAGCGTTCAACGACCATTTGAAAATGATTATAGAAGTCCGCTCTATGTACGCCTCATTTATCTTGCTGGTCTAACTGAGGCATGGGAATGTATATATGAGGGGCTGTTAAAGAAATAAATTAAATATTTAAAGCTTCAAAATGTGTTCCAGTTGAGGTTTAGTAAGAAGTCTACTTAATGGAATGAGTCGAGTCCGCGTATTCCTGGGCTTAGGATTGAACCAGTAATATTACTTAGAATATGAATAAACAATTCTTATCAACAGGCACAAAACGCAGCTGCACAATTAACATTTTTCTATTGCACTCACTTAGAGAACGTATAAAACTTATTTTACCATTTGTCGAATTCTAACGCACAACCTGAAATACCGCTCATGATTAATGCATGCACTCTATTCAACTCTGAAACATTTTCAAATATTCGATATGAAATCACCTTTGTATTCCGTTTGTGGGGCATGCACTTTCTTATTCCCCAGTATTTCATGTCGTAATCGTTAGGAACGCGAAAGAGTACTCAAACGGCTCGACTTCGCTTCTCATCAATTTCCGACCCTTCATTTTTTGCAAATACCTTACTACTCTTCGTTTGGCTACTTTTGGTACCTCAAACTTCGCACGGAATTACGTATAAATCTACAAAGATACAGGTGTCAAACACACGAGATGCGTTGACGCCACCAAGACACACCTGTCAAGAAGGTGCGGCTGCCTGGTGGAGGCGGCGTGATGCAGCACTGCAATGTACCTGCCTGCGAACGGCACCCGTGCCAATTAGAGGGGCATCACGGTCGCTAAAAATATCGTGCCGACGACTTACTTGCCCGCACTTCAGGAGCCTTCAGACGTAAATGACATGCCGATCGGTGACCTAGGGCAATGTCTATTAGATGTCGGAGGCATTGGCTATAGGGCTGCCCTCTGGGTCCAAGAATTTTGGTATCAAAGCCCTCTTAAAGACTGGAAGAATCTCTTGCTATTTCCACAGCGTCGTGAAATGAGTGATATCGAAATTCAAAGTTGAAGCAAAAACTATCAATCTGAGCGATTTTATTTAAATTATTGTTCTGAAATACATGATACAGAATATTATACGATAAGATTTCGATGGTTTCTATGATGATAAAGTACGAGCGAAGTTCTTTCTCCAGATTAATAACACAATTTCAAAATATTGATTATTTTTTGCGTGCCGTTGATAAGATTAGAAGTTATTTTTAGCCTTTTTAACAAAGGTATTCCTAAAATAGGAAGGATGAAAGTACCATTTAGTATGGAGTAAAGAAAACGCGGAATCCCTGCACAAGGTGCGTTCCCACTCAAGATCTCCTGCGCATAGAAACAATAATTTAAGAAGCAAGATTTTGAAAAAGAAAATAGTTGTAGTAGAGAGTCAGGTGTGCTGAAAATCAAGACAGCAGGGAACTGAAAAAAGATGGTCCTCAACAAAACAATAAACCTATGCATTTTACAAAGAAGACCTACCAAACTTTCAACTCGGGACCTCACATACCTCTTGGAAGTGCTAAGTCTAATAGATACAATAGTTGCATCCCCCTGGGGAGTATTCTATAGTCGTGTATTGAAATATTAACACCGTTGAGCATACGTAGAGCTTCCGTTAAAGCAACGTAAATTTTGAAAGACGCTTTGATGCAAATCAATTCAATTAGTTACTAATAACTCGATTTTAAACATAAAAAAGATGAAATATCAGACGACTTTTCATATCAATAATGTTTGAGTTCTCTTTTAGTTCTGCAATGGTCCAGTTTTCAAAAATTTCCCAAATCTCAAAAACATACAAAATCTTCAACTTAAGAGAGGTCGCCTTCTTTGGCAGAGATGGCAATTCAGGTAACATACGCAATTGATAATTCAAAACTTAATTTTATTAGATTAATATAAAGGACCAAAGTGGTATGGCATAGGGGTAGAATCTCAAAAGTGCTATGTAAGTAGATCACTACCTTGATTAATAATTAATGTAGTCTACATTAGTGTAGAATTTATTGCAGTCCGTTTGACTATTAGAGACAAAGAGACAACCCAAAATTCCGAAGAAAATGACAAGGCTGAATAACACACCGTAAATAAAGCTAAAATTTAGCTCGGCTCAAACAGCAACGCGACAACACTGAAGCCACCTTACACACACATGTACTTGCACTCTAAGGAGCCACTTAATGTCAATCAAACCGATAATAATGAAAGACGAGGTTTGCACAACTATCATCTAAAAGATGTCGTACAAAGTGGAATACCAATAGCAGCTGTTTAGTGATCACACTGAGCTCGTGATGAGATGTTCACAGCAGAAGGAGGTGATGTAGCCCTGAAACCTGAGCCGCCTGCCTGCGAGGACGCCTCGCTATGGCAGTGACATAACGCGGTCGTTAAAGCTGTCAGGTCTCCACTGAGCACCAGCCAATGTATTGCACAACAGGTGCTGAAAACTCTACATATCTACTCGTTCAATTAAACAACTTGAGTTCGCTGAAGGCTTGGTGTGTGTCATTTGTCCATGTCTTGTCTCCCTCTCGACGCTTCAGAATTAGAATTAAGTTTTGATGATACAATTGAGAAAATAAAAAGGAGAATTTTTGTGGACTTCTTAGTTTATATTGCTAAAAGCAAATCAAAATAGACAATTAGCACCCTTCAGGCCTTCGGGAGTATTTCGATGAGACATTTAGGCCTCATCTTAACAATCGACTTCAGTACTCACTTTGCCAACGGTAAAACAATATGTACACTGATGGTTTGTTGAAAACTTCATGAAAAATAGCGGAAAATACGTATCTCTACCCATCAATGCTTCCTTCTTAGGTTACTTAAAATAAATTTAGATTGTCAAATCTGATGCATTTTAGCTTTCAATATTTAATTTTATAAAGCTCAGCGCAGGCGAGGAGAGGATAAAATTGAGCACGAAGGACGACGCAGGCGCCGGATGCGCCCTCGTCCTGCAGGCCAAACAAGCACGAGGCGAATGGTTTGTTTGCGAAGCACAACATCGAAGTCACGAATGCAGCACGCGATGTTGACTTTGGCTCGCAGTGCGAGACCATCACACGTCACGACAATAATCTGGTTGCATATCCGCCTGATAAATTTCAAAGACAGAGCGCGGGAAAACATAGTAAACCTTGTGCGCCAAGCATCCATTTGAAGTGATCAAGAAAAACGCATCACTAAAATTTACTTGCTGTAGACGTGTTGAAATTCTCAAAGAATATATCGTAAGTGACGGCCTAGCTTAAAATTAAGAGAAGTTCACATAGCCATTCGCTGTAAAGCAAATTTCTAGAAGCACAGAACTGGCTTTTAGATTATTTGGAGAAAGTAGCTCATGAACTTTATAACTGATCATGCGCGAGGCAAGGACGATATGAAAATATTTTCTGTCCTAATATACATCGGTGCCTCGGGCAAAAAAATTCGGCGCATCAGTTTGATCCTTCATGACCAAATCGGAGTCAACCCCACGAAATATAACAAAAAAATACAACTTTGACTCTATCTTTTATAATATATATATTAACACTTTCACTGCAATTGGCTAAACTGTAGTTCAATATTTAACTCAAATTTATAGTCATTTCTTGTAAGCAATTTTAAAAATAGCAAACATTAAATGGATCATGCCTTTATTCAGCTTTAATCAAATACTTGTGAAATTTTAGTTTTTTATTGCTGGTTGATAGCAACATTAAGACCGAATAAGTATCCAATAACATTCAGCACAAAGCCCCCCCCCCCCCTATGTTATAAGAAAGCCCAATGAAGCAGACGTAATTAAAACTTTTGCCCAGAAACAACCCTAAATGATGACGTTTGCGTTTAAATCTTCTTCGTTGATATGCATCGCAAGAACTGACCAAGAAGAATATTCCTTTATCATTTCCACAGCGTTATAAAAACACGTCATTACTCTAAAACGAATAATGCATTACGTACGTATGGCGTCGCTACAGTGGCAAGCAAAGAATCTGCTACGTCTGACCATTAAGCTAAGCTGTTACGTCGGCGCAATGAAATTCAACGAGCAGCGACAGAGTGTAACGCAATGTACAGGGTCGCATTAAGAACAGTTTACGCACGGACACCAGCGCACATAACGGCCGGCGCAGAGCCGCCGGAGCTCAATACATCGCAATATTTCTCACTTCTTACTCGTAGTCGGCACATCCGCCAGCGACTGCCTCAACTTCTTCATGGGGCATTTCCGTGAACCAACTCTCGCTCAATGAAGAAAGATGTGGCTGCTCATGCAAATCACCAGCTTTCTAAATGACCACAAAAAGGTATAGTGCGACTGCGAAGGGCGGACTAGGCTATGGAAGTGAAATAAACCTCTGGGAAGTTGAATTCGATAAAGAAGAACATGTCGTACAGTAATGAAAACTTATGGAGCGCATTTTAGAGGACCAATTTGAAACATGATTCGATAAACTTGACTGTTAATGTCCCAAATTTTTGCCCTCCATCTTAATAAAACGCATTTATTTATTCAGATTCTGCAATAATTTGTTGCATAAATAATGACATATGCCTAGAGTGTTTCCTCATTCGATCAAAGAGTGCACAAGGCATGTTTTACTTGACTAGTTTCAGAAGAGGAATTCTGCAATTTCAGCCGTAAGATCACTCAAAAACATATACGGAAATATTTCGATGTAGTGAGTGAAGCCACGTATAAATAGAAAATGGTTTTCTCCTTCAAAACGTTTTCTTGGCTCGATGGTTACAAAAAAAAAGATTTCAATCAACATATAGAATGAACCGAGAGACGGATTTCCGAAGGGTTTGTTCCTGAGAAATTCTAAGTTGCAGTTGATCAAAATCGTCCTTTGCCTTTAGGGGACCAGGTAAAAAATTTGGATTGTCTCATAAATGTCTTTCGTGAAGTTAGAATGCTTTCCCAGGTCTCTAAGGTGAGAAAATCGGCAATGCATGATTTGTCCAAGAATCTTCACGACGTGTGGACTGCAGCGTCACTCTGCGTTTGCGACAACTTCTAGCGCCTTTCCTCGACAGGATCAAGAGTGGAAATGAAAAATGTTTTCCATAAATTTATGTTAAGCGCAAAAACAGGGGCTCGATTGCAAAGCAAAGCCTATCATTTAACATCGAAATCGTTTGCACCCATTGGAAAGTCTGTCGAGTGTGTGGTAGGTCACGAAAGAAATCATCCATATAATGAGCTGCAATAATTTTAAATTAAAACAGCTGAAGTACACTCCCAACAGCTAAGACATTTAAAAACAGCTTCACAGAAGAAGCTGCAATCATTACTGGACAAGAAAGGTTTGTTTTTACGACAGAACGTGCGAGAGTAAAAAATGTAATGGTGACTGCCTAACTCCTACTAGAGTTGGTTTGGCAATAATCTCATACCGAAGTTTTATTTTCCTGATCTTGCTTCGTCAGGTCATGAACTTTTCAGTATCTCAAAAAAATCATTTTGACTGTCTGAGGCTCACTTAAAGAAAATACCAAGCTCACAAAAGTCCATTTGCCCGGCAGCCATCACTGGTCCTGTACAAAAGTTCATTTGCCCGGCAACCATCACTGGTCCCGCACAAAAGTTCATTTGCCCGGGAGCCGTCACTGGTCCTTTACAAAAGTTCATTTGCCCGGCAACCATCACTGGTCCCGCACAAAAGTTCATTTGCCCGGCAACCATCACTGGTCCTGCACAAAAGTTCATTTGCCCGGCAACCATCACTGGTCCCGCACAAAAGTTCATTTGCCCGGCAGCCATCACTGGTCCCGCACAAAAGTTCATTTGCCCGGCAGCCATCACTGGTCCTGCACAATGGGCAGTTCGTGGAAGCGTGGTCAGAGGGTCAGAGGCGGTAGCGCTGGCTTGCAGATATGGGCATTCGTTATGGTGCAGAAATAATACAATCATTACTTACATAATGCATTTTTCTACGAGTTGCAGCAGTTACAGGTCGGTATTGTATCTAACGAACCTTGGCGTAAACCTACAGTTCGCGTACCGAACATTTTTCTTCGGCAAAAATTTCTCTATTTAGTTTTATCAAAAATAACATTTAATCACGTGCATACGTGTTTATGAAAACAATATATGTCAGCATTCAAATTCCCAAAAAATGAAAAAACTTTGGAACTGATGCAGCCACGTATGAATTTTTTCTCTGCTAGAATTACCGATTATTGACCTCTGGTCTTTCTGGTTGGCATCTAGTGAGAGTTACGAGAGTATTCGCATGGCTGTGTCACCCCAAGCTAAGACATTGATTTAGTGACATTATGAAAGAAGCCTTACAGTTTGCGACAAAACCCAGACTTTTTTGCGAGTGCATGTTCTCAAATAAGCATTGTGGCTGAAAAAAGTGAGGGAGAAGAAGAAACGCGTCGTCAAGATGGCTGCATTGGCGAGGGGATCGCATTCTTGCCGAGCTCCTATAGCTCGCAAAATGCGAAGAACGTCGGTGTCGGTGCTCAGTGTTGCTTTAGCGACCCGTACACAAGTGCAGGGATGCAGCGTCTTGTTGAGAGCAGTCACACGGCGCATTTGGCGCGTGCGATACAGGGAAACGTAATCAAGTTTGTCTGCTAAATCTCCTTGGCATTACGAGGGTCGTAGCTACTCGGCGCTGTCGCGTCACTGCGAGTAAAAATCACCCGTTTATCGGTTGCTGGCGAGAATTTTACGGCCAATAACGTTCGTTTTTTTTGCGTTGTAACTTGATGTAAGACAGTGAAGTGCGCATCTCGGAGGAAGAATTAGAGATGTGGAAAAATTCTTTTACGACCTTATTCATAAACAACAGAAACATTAGACTAAAATGATAGCGTTTCTGAGCGTGAAATCAACGAAGACAATAAAAAATACACAGACATTTGTGCTATGACGAAAAAATTTCTTCCGGTTTCGTTTTCATTGGAGGCATTTCACGCTCAATTTGACTTGGCATGTGCAGTTTTGCAGCGACGCTCAGGAAGAATCGGCGCCGATCTGCAGCTCGATCAAGATGCAGAGCGACGATAGCGAGAGCAGCGCAGTCTCCCGGTAGCCGAAGTGTCCGCAGGAATTTTATCTGGGCACTTGAAAGTAACGGTCGTCTTTTGAGGGCTGCGACATTTAACACTCTTCTGTGTATTTTAGCGTTTGCCTTTATCTGATGAGTGGGACCGAAATCGCCGCAATGAGAACCAGCGAGAAGACTGTCAAGAGAAAGAGAGACACGAGTTTTCAAACACATAAACTAACGAGACAAAAATCAGCTGTAAATTGTCGGACGAACTCCAAATTGATACGGTGAGATGGGCGCGGCAGACAGAGCCATACTACACCAAACGATGAGAAAAAAGAATCAGTTTGGTGGGTGAAGGTAAAATAGAGGGACAGAGTTACGACTTCGCCAGTACTAATGTGGCCTGAAGAACTGCTCGAGTGCCCCCTTCATTGTGAGGAAGCGAACTTTTAAATATGCCCCAGTGGCAGCAGGGATACAGCGCAAGAAAAGACGTCGCCACGTTTACGCACGGACATAAATTTTATTGCACTTCCCCTTATGGAGGTCGTTGCCCTCTGCGCACGTAATGTTGAAGTCGATCCCGCATACGTAACTCTATACAGGCGCTGGAAAATGGATCCTATAAAAAGTTACATTTGGGTACTGAAGAGTGCCCTCAATGAAACAAAAAACCGAGACGTACAATAAAATGAGTAAACGTTTAAAATTTGAAAACGCTAGTATGTGGAGGAACTACGCCTTAAAAATAGCGGTTATCTCAAGCGTCTCAATAAATACAGGAAGATGTCATGTTCAATCGCGTTGCTGCCCTGAACTAACAAGCTGTTTACAAATGCATCTTAGTATGAGTGATGTCGGTAAAAAGAGGAACCGCCCTTCGGCGCTGAACTGATCGTGAAGCTCGTTAGTCCGGCATTAGAGCTGAGAGCAAAGTAGATTTGCTGGATGCATAAAAATGGAGAGCTGGGGAGGCGACTAGTTAGTAAGACAAACATATTAAAGTACCTATAATTATTGCGCGTCAGAGGCCCAAACAAAAGTGATGGATCGTCATACGCGAGAGATGAATATGCGGGAAAATTATTATGGCTCGTTAGCATGACGAGAAAAAAAGGAGATTCACTTGGAGAAATTACTGAAATATATCAGAAGCGACACTTGATAGAGAATGAGAGTTTTTGTAACTCTTGGTCAACTCACTACATTATTGCTGAAATTATTACTGTTAATTTATGAAATTATGAAAATGAAATTACGTATTACTGCCAATTTACCTATACTAGAATCAACCACAATATAGTTTACCTACCTGTATTTTGTTTAGAAGGATTCCTCGCTCATCATTTGAGAATTTGCATGAACACTCATTAATTAAATCATTGAGTAGCATCTTAACGCTTTCAGTTACACACAAAGGCGTCGAAAAATTGGCTCCACATCAGATGAAATAACTTATCGTGGGAGATCAATGCGCATCTCAATTCCATTCAAGATAAGCGTCTGACTCACGGAAGTGAACACTTCAACTTTAATACGAGATGAGAAGTGAAATAATGTATTTGAGAAACAAAACTAAACACGCCTCAGTCCACACGAACACGCGTCTTCAACCCCCTCGTTTACACCTGCTTTTCAGCGTCAGCGGAGACAGGAAATTTGTTAGAGAGACATTACGAGCGTCGTGGGGCAAGGAAAAGGCGTTCAAAAAATTCGTGTTGGTGAAGTGAACGCACTAGAACAGGTGAAGCTGTCCCTGGCGCCCTCTCTCGCAATTTGCAAGCTTATTAAAATATGGCGCCAGGCAGAATGTTTACATCTGCGCCCGCACCGGCAGCGGATGCCCACTTGCTGCTGCCTGGCAACAATCACACGCCATCTTTGCAACAAGATTGAAGTGGGTTGATCAAGTCACATTAAATTACGAGAATTGAGCAAGTCACGTGAATTGTAGAAAATTTTGCAGCAGTAATGAAATTCATATTTAATTTTTTTAAGTAATCTTTTCCTTTCCTGCATTTTTTCCCTGCAGTTAACTGTACTATAAAGGTAGGTTAGAGAACACTCTTCAAGTAGTGCGCTGCGATGCTGACCACCTGTGTAGTGATTCATTTCTTCCATATAGCGCTCTCACCATGTGCTTTTCCAACGCGCAGTATGTTGAATGGGCAACAAAATGACCATTTACGTAACGACTGTGAGTTAAAATAAATAAATTTGAGCATTTAAATGAAATTTCGATGACGTGTAGGTGTTTAGAAGTACAACCTCAAAATCGACAGACGGGATTCATGGAAAACCATATATGTACAGCACGAAATAGTAGTAGTAGTAACATAGGTTTGCTAGCGCTTCAAGTTATTCAAACTATATCGCACCGAAGGTGTACTGCACAAAAGATTAAATTAGTTTATATAATAAGTTAGTTAAAGCCTTCCAAACTACAACAAAGGCGTTCAAGAAAATAATTTGCAAAATTGAAATAAAAGGCGATTGTCACCAAATTTATCAAAATTGGTTATATCAACGAAAATTGCACACTAATCTTCCATTCACAGTGCAAAGTAGACTGAATGTTTTATGTTTTTTCTGCAGAGCGTGGATGTGACTTTTAAAAAAAAGCAACATCATCTTAAACCAATAAAAAACACAACTGCCAAGACCAAACAAACCAATAACCAGAATCACGCAACAGAAATCGCCAATAATACCAACGACAGCACAAACCAGCGGTAACAGTAAGCGCAGCAGCAGCAGCAGCAGCAGCAGCAGCAGCAGCAAGAAGACCAACAGTGGGAACAGCAACAATAACAAGAACAGCTTCAGAAAGTGGTAATGGCAAAAAGAACCGTGGAAGCAGCAACAGGAACAACAGTGGAAGCAGCAACAGGAACAGTGGAAGCAGCAACAGGAACAACAGTGGAAGCAGCAACAGGAACAACAGTGGAAGCAGCAACGGGAACAACAGTGGAAGCAGCAACGGGAACAACAGTGGAAGCAGCAACGGGAACAACAGTGGAAGCAGCAACGGGAACAACAGTGGAAGCAGCAACGAGAACAACAGTGGAAGCAGCAACGGGAACAACAGTGGAAGCAGCAACGAGAACAACAGTGGAAGCAGCAACGGGAACATCATTGGAAGCAGCAACAGGAACAACAGTGGAAGCAGCAACAGGAACATCATTGGAAGCAGCAACAGGAACAACAGTGGAAGCAGCAACGAGAACAACAGTGGAAGCAGCAACGAGAACAACAGTGGAAGCAGCAACGGGAACAACAGTGGAAGCAGCAATGGGAACAACAGTGGAAGCAGCAACAGGAACAACAGTGGAAGCAGCAACAGGAACAACAGTGGAAGCAGCAACAGGAACAACAGTGGAAGCAGCAACGAGAACGACAGTGGAAGCAGCAACAGGAACAACAGTGGAAGCAGCAACGGGAACAACATTGGAAGCAGCAACGAGAACAACAGTGGAAGCAGCAACGGGAACATCATTGGAAGCAGCAACAGGAACAACAGTGGAAGCAGCAACAGGAACAACAGTGGAAGCAGCAACGAGAACAACAGTGGAAGCAGCAACGGGAACAACAGTGGAAGCAGCAACAGGAACAGCGAGCACGATACATCGGAAAGAGTCTGCGTGAGCCGGCGATTGGCAGCTCGCGTCGACTGCCATAAGTAGTACATGTATGGTATGTGCATACAGTTTAATTGTTTTAGAGAGCAATTTCAAATACATTTCGTTAGCGCTCGCGTTCACTACAAGAAGAGAAGGTTTCTGGGTACGTAACAGCAGGTCGCAGATGCTTAGTACTTCGTACCTGGAAATGTCAACTGATTTGGAGTTCGGTAAAGTTGTTCGGTGTCTGGCTTATTTTTATTCTAAGACGATTGTGACCCATTATACATTTAATCCCTAACCGGCAAGTGATTGTTCAGCCGATAGCGTGCTTTATAGAAGAACTATATAATACATGTATGACCGATATTTGAAAAAAAATCCGTCAGCTAGGCTAGTGCTTCGGTAATTTAAATTCAACTATAATAACTATGAGGAGAAACTCAACGTAGAAAAGTATGAATAGCTCCAGCCATCCGTCTTTTCAGTCAACGCGATAGCGGTTTAGAATATTAATCTATTTCAGTATTCGTTCACCTTGAATTAGTAACAATTGAATAATAAATTTTGTACTAAACTAATGGGATAGTTCATAAATGATTACTTTATTAGACGTGTAGTATAAAAAGGAAAGAAGAGAACTGTCCTACTTTTTGTTATCAACACATAATGCAACTTAGCAAACCTCCGTACGATATTTCATAGGGCAGACAGCCGTAACTTGTTTGTTCAGTCATCATAGCATAAAACCGTTATTTATTAATAGAATGTCAATCGTACGGTCTAAAATAGGAAACAGTAAGTAGAAGCAAAGACCCTGGTGAGGGTGTATCGAGTTGGCATGTTTGGAACGAAGTCACGCCCAGATCATAACCTAGAAAGTTGGACGCAGGCCGGGTATGTTAAGACTGCTGTCGCAACTTGCATATGACGAAGTAGAGTAGAGAGTCTGTTTACCGAGTACACTCTCGGCTTAAAGGGCTTATGACAGGCACCCAGTACGCTCTAATGTGCTATTGTAAATGGGGTTACTCAGGCAGAGGTAAATAACGAACTCTTGCCAACTCGGACGACCACTTGACGGGCCACTTGTGAGAGGTGACCAACTGCCTCGACCGAGGAAGTTTGATACAACCTCCTTGGACGCGACATGGCTGGTCACTCGCCGGGCTCAAGTGACGGCTCATATGAGAGACCATGGCCACAGAGAAGTACTCAAGGAAATAAATACAAAGACCCAACGAGACAGAGTCACAGTAAGATTTCCAGACACTCCCTCTACGGAGAAATGACTCGTCCCGGGAACATGGATTAAAAGGTACTCGAGAATAACACAAGGTGGCAAGAGAACGAATTTTAGAGCTCACTTTCGCCATGCATGGAGTAATAATTTTGCGTTATATGCGATGGGAGTAATGAACAAAAATTACATAGAGGCAGACTTTTGTAATACTCCGTTAACACGTCGCACGAACCTATGTGATTAGTTGCTCTGCGTAACGGGGAAAAACACACCAGGAGTCGCAAGCAGCATCTTTGATTCCCAGTGACATTTTCACAAGTACTCCTTAACAGCTTCCGCAAGAGGTGGATCAGTCAAAATAAATATAATGACCGGAATACACACACCCTCGAAGGATGACATGACCTGCAGTGACGTGAAGCTACGGTCAACAATGAAATGGCAGGCGACGACAGCTGCTCTCATCGAGCCATTAACAATTTATGAGCTGTCAATATAAGTCATCGAAACCATAGGCTTTCGGGCGAATAAAAAGTGAAATCTTGTAATTGAATGGTGAAAAAATTACCTGCTTCTGTACATAATAGCCATCCCCGCTATTCGTTTTACGACATACACATCCTCGGCTATCGTATAGTTCTATATAGTCCTATGTATAATCCTAAATATGCCTGTAATGGATCCCCACTACTCTACACGACGGTATCTTAATTATTATCGGCGTAACTTTCCCACTCGTACATTCGCCTACGTACCGACTTCAGATCATAAACGAAAGTTTATTTCAGTAAAGAAGGTCAAATTTTTTCAGTAAAGAAGGTCAAAATAGTTCACCAAACTGGAGATGTTCATCGATCACCTGTTATTGCGAATTGTAATTTGATTGTAGCATAATTTCAACGTGTAAAAAATTAATCGGATGACCCAAATCGCTAGGATGGTCGATTTTGAAAAATCTTTAAATAAAATTGTTAAAAGCTCTAAATCTGTCAACATGCTGAAGTTGAATATCCCGAAGTACACATGAATTGATAACGCATCGAAAATGAACATAGTGATATGCAGAGATGGTAACGGATTTCAGAATCAAGAATAAGCATGGGCAAAAAATATCAGGAGAAAAAAATAACTACGAGTGGCCGTTAAAACTTACGCAACACGTATCTTTCTTTCCTTTTAGGAGCAATTATGAAAAGCAACGATATCTTCGGGTTTATATTAATCTCGGACATTCTCATGGACATAAAAGATCGATATCATCCAAAACTTCACTCTCGGCTAATCTACGTTCAGAGCGCACTAACTCAGAACAAGTCTGCCTCAGCGAACACCGCGATGCCCTGCGTCGCATTTCTTGAGAGGTAGGTCCACCCAGCGAGGCACGCAGAAACAGTTAAACAACAGTGAGAATTAAGGCTCCGTGCGCTCACATCACTACTTCTCTCGTGTGGTTGCGCTTGATTTAAGTGGGCCTACAAAAATCGCGGAAGAAAGTGGCATTACTCGCATTCGAGACAAAAGAAGATCATAAAACGGCAACAGGTACTGGCCATGTCTCATCGCTCGAGACAAGCGACATCCAACACCACGTTTAAAAATGAGCTGTGCCTTTGCAGCACTGTCGAGCAGAAGACACTCTGCGCAAAGACAGAGATGTTTGTGCTGTATTTTTGGCGCTGCAGTCAAACACTGCACTCGTTTGCAGCGCAGGTCGCCGTAAAAAGTGAAGCGAATATTAAAAGAAAAGCAGAACACACAGTACATGCGACGCAGACGTCAGGTCACTCGCGGTACTTTAGACGCGGATTTTTATTCTAGTCAACTGTTAGGTTAGCAATTAAAATCAGACTTTTTCTGTCAAAGTGAACACAAACACAGTCCCTCGTAAGTGAACCACCCAAAGACTGGCACAACACACGCATGTCTTTACTATTAAAATCCTTTCGTTCTTCGCTCTACACAGCGTCATAAAGCAATTAATAAAAACGGTCCCCAATCAGTATGTCAACATTTGCAATGTAAATTGGAATTTGAGAAAAAGAAACTGATAAGTCTAAATGAAATTTATGTGTTGTGCAAATGACACACCCTTCGCAATGAGTTATTCTAAATATATATAAGTAGTTCATTAACACAACCCTGAATCACACGAGCCCCCGTATTTTAAGCAATGAATAAATTTTGTTTCGCCTCTGCTGTACGTAAACAAAAAAAAAATTCGAGAAACGTAAGCGATGCGCCCAAACCAAGTCAAGTTCGTATGGTGAAAATCAATTCAGCGATTGAAGAAAAAGACGATAAAGAACACTTGTAATGGCACCCGAGTGTAGCAATTGCCAACGACACAAAGAAGGAAGGAAATGGGATATAATCGAATCATTTTTGAACTAAAGATTACTCGTCCTTGAAGATTAGATGTTAGTTTAAGCGTCCCTAATATTTTTCCTGGAAGAAATTACGCTTTTCATTATGTAAAAGAGAGCGATGAAAGGGGACGCAGGCAAAGGAAATTGGCTGAGAATGGCAGAAGAGTTAATAAAAAACATAAGGTAATCAAACTACATATAAGCATGTTAATGAAATTTTATCATAGCACTGTATAGTACGATAGAGAAAATATATAGTTGTTTCATGAATGCATGCGGAAAGCCCCCTTCGCACGTCACGCATAGTTTAGGTTGAGGTTTATTTTTTACAGATAGTTTAACGAGTGAGCGACGCAGTCGTGGCGCAAAACCATTTCCGAATGCATTAATTTTTCGTTTAAGTTACCGATAAAAATTTAGATTTGTGATATTTTATGCGAGACACTAAAAATAGGATGCGGTTAACAGCTTTCTTATTGAAAAATACTGTGCAACATAACTTCGACATACTGTATATCAATTCTGGTTATATTTTCATAAAAACATTTTTACTAAACACCTAACAAGGTATGATTATGCTTTAGTAATTATTACTAATGAAAATTATTCTTCTATTCACGTACGATTACACGTTCAAAACGTGTAATATGCATTAAATCTCAATTTTATAAAAATTAAAGACTTCGATTTACGTTCGATTTTTCAGTTCAAGCATGAAGTGTTGAATAACTTTCTGAAACGAAGCTAAAATCTAGCGAAAATTTTATATAAATGTACATCAACATGCTTACTCAAAATAAATATCTTCTCAACGAGTCGGAAACTTTCCACAAATTAAATTCGTTTATGTTCTGGTAAGCAGTCTTTTCTTGCTTTAATGTAGTTTCATTTTAAAGCTATGTATGGTGTTTAATGAAAGTCGCCTCATGTTCTATCTGCGTCTGCGGTGGCAACCTCAGAACAACTAGCAAGTGTTCCCTAACAGCTTCCCATAAAACTTTTACTACACGCTCATTAAGTTTTGCCTCCTCAAAACGCTCCAGCTAAAGCTAAGCCATAACCTCCCGTGTAACGTAATGGAGAATTTGAACTTTATATTATTTGAATCACTTCCTTGTTTTAAGCCTTTACGGAAAGAAAAAATTAGATTCTTTGCGATTGTGTGGGGTTGATGATGAGATACTCTTCATCGCCGGACTCTGTGTAGAATACTTTATGTTAATCCACTTACTGATATTCATTTTAGTGCAATTGGGCATCAAATGCCTTCGCCTTAGTCATCTTTCACTGCTTTCGCTCATACTGCTTAAAAATTCAATCAATAACATTGTAAATTTCAAAATAACGTTATCTTTATTTACACATTAATAAACTATTACAGTTCTTGCTACTAATCATATTTTAGTGTTCATTACTCCAAGCATTTATTTTTTGTTACTATATGATTTGTTACGTATGTCATGAGTTCGTCATCCCTTATCACATAATTTGTGACATTTATGGTCTCAAATTTTATTCATTAAGTGATAAAGTTAATTATCTGAAGCCTACGTTTAGGATTGCAGGACACCTTAATACTGCTGTGGAATGCCAGTGCAAGGGAAATTAATCCGTTTCAAGAATCCATTTCAAACCATTACCACTTAAAGTGTTTTCAGGTCCCATAGTCTTAAAAATTACATTATTTCAATGCACAAATTCTCAGAAAAATTATGGGACCTTAAATTCTATTTAATTTTTGTTATGCGTCACAAAATTGTCAAGGAGTTCACCAAAATGTCACCAAAACTCAACTTCCCAAACAAACCACAGTTGACATGATTGGGTGATATTTAGTATCACTTATCCGACTACTTCAGGTCGTTTTCGGAAACAATGAAATGAATTATCCCATGAATTATTCAAGTATAAAATTCAACGAAATATATTCCCTGAAATTTTATCGGCCTGAGATAGAGTTCGCCAACGCTCGTTTTTTATTACACGGCTCCTGCGTCTTCACTCGCGGAAAATCGCACCCGAAAAAATGGTTAACAAGACTTGAGGCGAACAGGCACTCAGACGCAGCAAACACGCCTCACTAAACCTGCAAACATTCTCTGTCTCTTTCAACTCCCCGGTGAGACTCGCGGCCTAGCTCGCACCGGCCACTCCAGAGTGCGTCGGGAGGATCCTTCTCCAAACACTGCAGCAACTCGAGCGCCATCACACCGTGTTAACATAGCGACCTACGGTGGCAAAATATCCACCGACCAAATTCAGGCGAAGATTAGAGTAAAAAACGTAAGACGTTGACGAAGGTTGTTTCGTGCAAACAAGCTGTAACAGCTCATCGCCGCTGCTTAACGAAGGAGTGACTTATGGGCGGAAAAATAAAGAGTGTGGTGTGTGGCTTCCCTTCAACGAGTCATGCCAGAAGAATTACAACGATAGTTCGAAACTACGTAGAAAAACTATCGCTTGAATAATCATGGTCGGTCGCAAGTTGTGCATAAGCCATTCCCGAAAGATACCACAAAAATGAATGAGGGAAAGATTTCCTCCAAAAATGCCAAAGAAATTTAGTGAATTCAAACACCGATGGAGCAAATGAAGCAAATTGAATCTGAACATACACTCCTTCAAATTTTTTTAAAAAAGAACTCTGAAAATTACGAGAAAAAATGGTCTGCTAACTGAGCTAATGAATATTTTTCAATCCTTGAGACGTCCAACGACGATGAATCTGAAGTGCATGAATAAAAAGCTATAAAAAAAGGTCGATATTTACCAAACCGCAAATCTTTCCACTAAAATTCTTAAACCCACATGAATAAAAATATGAATAATTTTATAGCGAACGTATAACGACTCCAAAAGGAACTCTGAAGCCCTAAAGGAGTTTACTTTAACAAGTACGAGACGGAAAATATCGAACAAAATGAAAATTCACGGACTGACGACTTTCAGATTTGTTTGATAACTTTCAATAGCTTTGCGAAAACATTGCTGTGTTTCAGGACATACCCCCTAAAAAATTAAACGAATTTTATTATAGTGTTTACTGAAAACCTTGAACCTCTAAAAAATGAGCTCAATTTCATTCTTTGCCACCAGCTCCAAGCTTTTTGATGTCGATCATTCAATTCAGGCGCAATAGTATTCAGAGTGCTGACCATTTCCTTGTGACTAGCGCTAAATTGGATTAGATAAGTTAGTTTAAGCCTCCCTAACCACAACAATAGTATTCCAAAGAAAGCAAGGAGCCCAACACCCTTTAGTATGGAGTTAAGAGAATGGGGAACCTATGTCCAAGGGTGCGTTCTCTCACAAGATCCCATGCACATATACAAGAACCAGCATGTTAGGAAATAAGTTCATGAAACACGATAAAAGTTGAAGAAGAAAGTAGTAGGTGCTGAAAAACACGACCGCTGTGAACCAAAAAACATAGTCCGTAACAAAACAAAAAAAACTTTTATTCCAACAATGAAAGGCCTACTAAACCTTCAGCTCAAAACCTCACATTTTTCCCTTAGTAATGCTAATTCTCATAGATACGATATTTGTATCCTCCTGAGGAGTACCCCATGATCTTCTAGGATATGGAAAGATGAACAGGTATTGTTCATTTATAACTAATTAATTAAAATTTCACCTCTTTTTTAATTAATTTTTGAACGAAATTTTCGTTGAGGATCTTGTGTTAGAATTTAAGCACGTAGTATTCCTTTGGGGCATCATGAACGACTGTATTCAAGACGCCTCCTACCGACTTACAATTAAGATACTGGGGACAACCACAATAATTTTGAACATTCTTAGAGACAATCTTGAAGTAATTAGAAAAATAATTCGGAAAATGAGAGAGAGATGCCAAAAATACCTTCACACCAACGGTGGGCTCAGTACGTGATTAAATTGGAACAGATGGGATTCGATAAAATTTACGTGCATAAATTAATCATCGAAAAAGGCAATACTTCAATAAAAAAAAATTATCTTTGTAAATGAGCGAAGCATGCTGGTCTTTTGATGTCTTGATGTTGAGCGTAAGAGTGAATTCGAAAAATTTCATCATACGCAAGTCAAAAGGAAATAGTCCAGACTCGGATCTGAACACCACTGCGCATTAATTGAATAGTCGAAAATGAATAGCTGGGAACTAATTACGATAGGTGAAATTTAACTACAAATGATACGATGGTTTTTGAGTAATCAGCGTTGAAAAATTGTTTTGAAATTTTTCACCCACCCTGTATAGAGAGGCTCAAAGAAAACACGCACATGCCGAGACCCAAATCAAACTTCAGTGAAGTACGCTACTCTGATGCTTTATCTGAGCTATTCCCCTTGAAATTTTATTTATTTTATATATTTTATTTATTTTATATATATTTTTATATATTTTATTAATATTTTAAAAGTCTCTAGCAGTTCAGGAAGCGAATAATGGACTCTCATATTCTTGGCGCAGGTCAATATTTATAAGTACTTCAACTCTGACATTCGAAATGAGGGATGATGAATGGAATTATTAAAACAAATTTTTTTACGTTACATTACATGGATCTTAATCATAACTAAGCAAAAATGAATAAAATATAAAATCAGTACATTTATGTTGCATCAAATACGGTAATTTGAGGAAGAAACATTTTGTACGGGAAATTGTGTTCAATGTGTGATGAAATGACGCACATTTCCTGGATAAACATTCATAATCATGAAATGTAAATTTGCATATTTTTTTACGAAATCAAGTCTTAGATTAGATTATGAGTTAGTCAAAGCCTTCCTATCAGCAAAAAAAGTTGTTCCAAATAGAAGAAAGAGGAGGCACCATTTTGCACGGACCACACGGAATCGATGAAAAATATTTTTCTTGTGTAAAATGTCTAGAAACAAACTGAAAAAGAAACTCATGTTATTAGGTATAAGTTGAAAAGTAAACAAAAAGCCAATTTTATTTCAGCAAAAAAGCATACTTAAAGCTCAGCTCGGGACCTCACACTCTCTCCCTGGGAGAGCTAATTCCGATAGTTGTATCCCCCTGAGGGGCGAATACGAGTCACAGAAGAACATGATCTGTTGAGTAGGTGTCCTTGTGCGGCCTAGAATGAAGTGTCACTATGTCAGGCACTTCGAAGCACCAGTGTCTGGACGTCATGCCTGAAAATATCATCAATTTCTTTCATTTGAAAGTGAAAGTAGCAATGGTCATTTGTCTCGCGGTTGAGTCCGTGGGAGGTCACGCAGGTAGGCAGAGACGAACAGACATGCGCTCGTCATTCGCCTGATAAATGGTCCTCGAAATGGGACGGAACGACGCTAGAGAAGAGGCCCAGCTATGTACGCTATAAAAATACATTCCTAACTACGGGTCCTAATATGCCAGAGATGAAAAATTTACAAAGTGAAACCGAAAAGTAGAACAATACGTTACTGTGATGAGCAAACGCACCAAAACGCTAAGACAATTCAATTTTCATAGAGGAATGGAAACATCTTGCTCTTTTCGTGCAATAATCTCAATAAAACGGCGAAAAATGAGAGTGTTTCTCAACAATTACCGCTGGCCACAAACAGTGAGCACAACCACTGCCAACAACACTTCATAAAGCAAGAAGCCCTGCACGGCGAGGCGGCCCCCCGCACAGCTCAACTCCTCTAGCTTATGCGGCGGCACGGCCGGCACACGAACTGCGGACGAAGGTAGAAACTTCGGAAGCATTTGTGGTACGAAAATATTATCCAGACATATATTTTGACGGGCAAGCTTCTCCTAACAACACGCAATACCGCTCCGACTGTACTGTAAAGGAGCACTGAGTTTGCAGTATTCTGATACCTCTACTTGAGAATTCAACGAGGGTGATTTAGGATGTTCGACTAGTGAAGCTCTAACGCATGAAGCTGAGGACCTATGAGTCGATGATGCTCAAATTTAGAAGATAAATTGGCGAGTAAATAAATACGTTGATTCTAAAACGTAATTAGGAGAAATAAGCCAGAAAATCGATCTAATACTACAGATGTGAACTGTTAAACCATAGAAGTCAACACGACGACTGCCCTGTAGTCCTTGTAAGCTGTATCATACTGCAAGCCCGATCATGCTATCAAGAAAAAATTATTATGTCTAGAAATTAGTGTCCAATTATTTCAATCCGGATCATTCTGAAAGAGCAGTGCACTATAACTAACATGCAGTTATATTTGAAAATGTTTTGTACGCGTAGAAAGTTTCTGCGACGGAGAACAAATGAGAATCCTCGTAACTACGGAAACTATAGTTTCCGTAGTGATAAGTAAAGCTACCGGAGGCAAAACGGTTAACAGATAGCTATCCGAGGCAAAATTAACAAACATGAAGTCTACAAACTTAGATGAAATCGACGGCTCTGCTTCCAGCCTACAGGCTGCCTATCATTCACGGCACGGTGAGACCGTGCGAGAGATTTGATTATATTAGATATTAGTTTAAGCCTCCCTAACCATTCGGAAAAAAGTGTTCCGAATAGAGGAAGGAGGAAGGCAGCATTAAGTACAGAGATAAGGGAACGCGGAATCTATGCAGAAGGGGCATAGAAACAACGAATTGAGAAAGAAGTTTATGAAACCAGATAAAAGTTGAAGAGAGTAGTAGGTGCTGAAAAACAGGACAGCAGTGAACCGAAAAATGATGGTCCTTGGCATAAGAAAAACACTATTTCAACAAAAAGAAGGCCTACCTAACTCTCAGCTCGGGAGTGCTAATTCCCATATATACACTAGTTGTATCCCCCTGAGGGGACCTTCCGAGAGAAATTTGATGCTTCACCAACCTATAAAAAATGAAATTTACACGGAATTTTGATATGAATAACTAAAATCATGCAGGGTAAAATCTTCCTCAATGCATGTTTTAAGTTTAATTGTGAGAGTAAGAGAATCTTAGTTGTAAATTCTAGGAGAAATCTCAGGAACGCAGGCTGGTAATAACACTTAAATCCGCAATCCGCTCAGGTTTTTCCATGGCAAACTTTTCTCATTCAATTTTCTCTGCAGAACAATTGGAAGGCACCAGACAGAATTACCGAAACAAATCCTTACAAAGGAGACTGTTTCTTTTCTTTAAACATGGCAAACACGAGACCAGCTCCGACCCCGTTGACATGACTGAACTCTTGTGCCTCTAATGCAGGCCCGTCAGGGACTTAACTCAATAGTGGAATCAAAACCAAAGTTTTCAGCTGCAAGATAAAAGTCATTTATAAGTGCGTTAGCTAAGTTTAGGGAGGCATAGCAGGTAAAGACGCGCAATCATATTCAACCGCAGCATTGTTACGAGGCTATCTGTTAATGAGTTTCTGCCTAATGGATTGATAAGCATGCTGGCCAAGAAGCAGCAGTCAAATACTGAGATGGATTAACCTCCTTTGGCTGGATTAGCCAGAGGCTCATCAAACATCGTTGCGGTAACCTTATTCTTGATTATGGAAGATACACAGCAAATAAATAATCATCACCAATTAAAAAATGAAAGAGGCCCATTCTTGCATTCCCATTGATCGCAGTCCCTGCTACATTTTTTCCTTTGTTCCACTGGAGGAATAAGAGGGATCATTGTAGATAGGTCTCGACACATTACGTATTTATCATATTTCAGTTAGTACCCGAGTTTATTTTGGTTCATTCATTTAAGCTGAAATAAAAAAAGGATAAAAAGAAAGCCTTCAACCGAACGATCTTTACCTTCCATGCATGACTCCAGTATTAAAAGCAGCTACACACCGTATGACTATTGATGTTAGTCGATTAGATTTGAAAGCTACTGCATATACTTCCTACTTCCTTCCTATTCCTCGCATCCGCAGTGTTTGGAATTTCTTATTGTCGTATTGACCGTTGTTCACAAGACACACTCCGAGTGTTTACTTCAACCATTTTGGCGACGAAGAAATGGACCCAAATCAAGTGGTAGGTTCATAGAACAATAAAGTAGAAAGCAACACTCTTGAACCACATTTAGTTGCCCAACGCACCCGACGCTGTTCTGAAAATGTCAGTATCAGAGTCGAATTCTGCTTAGCTAACAATCCGAGCAATTGCATGTTGCTTACAGACGAATATTTTGCTTCAAATATTTAAAATAATTCATCATAGTACACCTTACTTTGGGCTCTGTTTTTTTCAAGCTGCAATAAGGTTGGCGAAGGGCTTCATATCCGCTTCTCTTGCATTTAACCAACTCCGTCACATTGAAATCAGTTCCTTTTAAGGTCTTTGAATTCTGAATTCAGAAATTAAGACAAAGAACAAACGCGAATGGAGACGACTGTCATAATTAATCGTTTTTAAGCGGTATTATAACATAATTTAAAAAATTAAGAACTGATAGTTTTCACAAAACTAGTAATTTAAAAACCTGCCACATGCTCACCAGGAACATTCATCAGGTGGACCAATTCTGTAACAAACGAACAATGAAATTTGCACCTCAAGTCCTAATGGTTCATTAGGAGATAATTAGATTAAAAATGATTTGACAAAAATAATTGCGAAAAGTCTGAGTGTAGTAGCAATTTTTGGCCCATAAATTTGATAAAAGTTCCGCAAAAATATGGCCAGACAGTCACAGCGAATTGAGATGCGTTTCTTCAAACCGTTTCCTGCCGTAAAAATAACACCAGATGAACTTTTAAACTCGTTATTTATAGATTCGGTTTTTCTAAAATAATTTAATGAAATTCCTGAATCAGGCAAACAATTGTTCAAATATCCTACTCGTATAAACTGAAATATTATTCAATGATGAGCGTTAGCCTCATGTTCTCCCTAGATTTTAGCATTAACCTAAAATTAGTCGATGGTCTGCAAGCTTGGGCAGAAAATAGTTTTTTGCAAATAGGTCTTTGGAAGACGTTCCCACGTAGGCCCGGTGTAGGTCCGGCTACGGACAGCTTATCGAATAAAAGCAATGAATAATCGTTTGAAATACATCATTAGTGCATGACAGATCAGGGAAGCTCAGCGTCGGATTTTTGTCTCGTTGCTTTGAAGCGCATCGCTGAAATTATCGGGCATGAAGCGGCACGATTTGTACAGCGCAGCGATACTCCCAAGGCCTTAATGTGCGTAGCGTACCCATTTAATTCTATACAAATAGGGTTATTAGCAGCACTTGCGGCCCTCATTTGAGAGGACTTTCACTTAGGCGATGATGGACGGGCCGATAAGCGCGACTTATCGCGCCCGCAGACGCGCCCTCTTCAGGAGATCGCCTCAAATTCTTGCGCTGCAGATCAGGCGCCTCGATAAAGGTCCAGGTCCTCCTGACGATGACCACGCCGACACGGTGGTCCATCAGTCTGGCCGGAGCGCCTTGTTTTACTGTACTAACTGAGGTAGAGCTTTCTTCTCCCTCCGCTTTTTTGTAAACATTACATTTGTCACCCGAATAATCGCTGTGGTGTTAAATAAGTTATTCAGTAAGATCAATTCAAGTGAAACTTGATTGGATTGTAAAATCATTGCCTCGGTAACGTCTAAGCATACCTAAACAATGAAATTGAACACTTCCAATCAAAGCAAATAAACAACTTGGATATCAAAGACCCTTGCACGGAGTGCACGTCGACATTTATTCAACGCTGTCCTGATACTATAAACATGCACTTCTCTAGCTACACTCGTACTTGATTATCCGAAATGTAGGTTGTTATATTGGTAGTAATACAAGTAGTGAATGAAAGGTTTCTATGATACGTGAATACGTGAGCCAGAATGAGAATCCTCATGAATAAAAAATGCATGAAAATTGTTTTCCGATGTCAATCAATTATTAATTTAAAATTATATTACTGTGATTGGTAAAAAAATCCCCTGAATCACAGGAAGTAGCATGAATAAATATAGTTGCCTAACTATGTTGAACTTGAATATAAATGAGACAAAGAAGCATGAAGGAAAGTACGCGACATGGATAAAATAAGGTCGCACGATTAAGAGTAGGTGAATAAATAATTGCAGGTATCTGAATAAGTGATATTTGCTAGAATATGTAATAACTAGGGTGAAAAAACGGCTGAATGACTTAATGCAGTTTAAAAGCGTGTGAGCTATTCGAAAAGATTCAAATTGAAAGCATGATCACGGAACAAAATATTTAACTCGTGTCAAAAATGACTAGACAGTGCACACATATTTTAAATCTTTCAAATTACTTCAATCATAAAATCCGATACCATAACCTATAGAAATGCAAGTAAGCACTAAATAGTAAAAAGATAGTCAATGGAAGTAAACAAATTCGGAGCTATTGATGTAGCATTAGCCGAACCTCTATTATTCAGTCATCCTTTGAATTCAACTACGAACCTTATTAATTTATTTTATAAATCAGCGTGTTTCTTGGTCATTAAATAGCAGAATTTCTGCAAAATGAGTAACTCGAGTTAGACGTACACTAACACTCGAGTAAAGCCAGCCTTGGTTTGAGGGAGCCGACTGAAAACGCTTTGATAAAGCGCAGGTGGGTGAGAGCACAATTGCAATAAGTTTCATGCAGATTAGATGTTAGCTTAAGCCTCCCTATTCGCAACAAAGACGTTCCATAGAGATGAAGGATGAAAGCACGATTTAGTATGAAGTTGAGGGATCGCGGAATCCATGCACGAGGTGTATAGAAACAGTAAGATGAGAAAGAAGTTCATGAAACAGAATAAAAGTTAAAGAAGAAAGTAGCAGGCGCTGAAAAAAGGACAGCAGTGAACCGATAAAAAATGGTCCATAACAAACAAAAAACCTATACTATTTTAACAAAAGGAAGGCCTACCCAACTCTCAGATCGGGACCTCACGTTTTCCCCCTGGGGGTGCTAATTTCCATAAATAAAATAGTTGTATCCCCCTGAGGAGAGGTGAATGTAGAACGTAACGCGCTCCAGTACGAGGAGGCGCATACTGTACAATAGCTGGCAGGTTTTGAAAAACTGTTTTCAAAATGCAGAGCTAAAGCGCTGCCTTTTACCCTGAGAAGGCAATGCAATCAGGCGCTAGTAGATTTTAGATCGATCACAATTAATGAGCTCAAATATTAATGCAATACGGGGAAAACGGCATTCAGTAGCTAAAAGCCTGCGCGAGCAATCGTTGGGAGATAGTGCAACTATTCCAATGAGCTCAGACTGTCTTTTACCACGAGAAGCCGACACTGACAATCGCTGGTAGATTGCAGAATGACAGCACTGAGCTCACACAGTCTTCTACCGTGAGAAGCCGGAGCGAAAAGTCGGTGGTAGAAGAAATGCAATAAGATCAATATATTTAAGACTGACTTTCGCGGGGAGAAGCCGGCTGTGACAATCGTAGGTAGGTGGGAGCACTACTGCTGTATGAGCGAAGTGAAGTGCGACCGCCGCATAACGACACGAGCAATGGTATGTCGCGAGTGAGCGCTACGTGTCAATTAATGAAAGAGATAGCCAGCTCTTGACTGTGCACTCTGTTGGAGACGCTGAAACGCTTTCTGAGAAGCCTTTCAAGTACCTCAAGGAGTACAGGATTCTTGAGGCCCATTGAAATATACGTCATGTACCCGTTGGACAAGTACTAGACATTTATTTGAGCGGCGAACACGCATGTGCAAGCCTGCAGCTATTACTCTTAGTTATTTAGAATAAGTTTTGCAAGTCTCCCATGTTGGACATAATTATAAAAAGGCCAAACTAAATTTTTTCGATTAACTCTACCCTCAAAACTATTTACGAATAAGACGCCGGAACCGGCTGTCTCAAACATCAAACAGGACATTATTATGCATGAAACGTTTCATTTTTAAATCTCTAGCTTGACGCATGGTTATTGGTTATCAGATGAAGGATATCAGAGGCACCGAATCTTTCCCAGCACCGGAGGAGCGGCTGGTTTATTTATCATGGGTACGCAAGAACGATGTAGACAAACATCATTGAGTCGCATTGGTCATTACTATCAGCCAAATATTAATTATAATTATCCGCCAAAAAATTATTGTACACTAATTTATAGGTGTCAGTAAGTACCTATATCTTTTCATAGTCTCAGAGCTTCGGTTAGGCAGGTAGATTTCACTTTATAAGTTAGTTTGAGCCACGTTAAGCAGTAAAAATATATTCGCGAAAGAAGGAAGTGGACGACACTATTTAGCATGGAACAGAGTAAGCAGGGAATCGATGCACAAGTTTACTCACTCACAGGATTTCAAGTGCATAGAAACAGCAAGATTGAAACAGAATCTTGAAGAATATGGCAAAAGGACAGCGTGAATAAAATAGACAGCAGAAAAAGCTGGTCCGAACAAAGCTGGTCCGAACAGAACAAAGATTAAAATATTTTATTTAAACAAAAAGACAGCCTACCTAAAATTCAGCTCGGAACCGCACATCTTTGAAAGCGTTAATTCTCATGAATTCAATAGTTCTATCCCTCAGAGGGGAACAGCATGAATCGATATTTCTGTGCACCGCGCTGTCGGGCATGTGAGATTATGAAAACTGAGGTGTCGGACTCACTAAAATAAAGGTATTAATATTTTCGTGCGCAAGATTCATCACAATCAAGTGAAGATAAACTAAACATCTCAAAAGTAAAAATAAAATAGTTACGATCCAAAACTACATCAAACGTGTCGCAAATTTGCTCTCATTGCCTGTACACACTCAAAAATGAAAAATCGCATTCTTTATTTCACTACACTGAAAGAGTTAGAAATTAATTGAGCAATTTTTATCATTTCTCGGTAACAATTTTCCAGTAGTTGTTGATATTTATTGTACACGATTACTCACCAGCCAGCCAACCATTCTTCTGGAATGAACCCGGGAGACTTGCTGCAAGTGCATAGTTAGGAAGAAGACTGAGAATCAACAAGACACGCAAGTGAGGCAAACTCGCTCAAAAGAAAGTAGCGACACGCGGGACGCGCTCGACGCAACATGCAGTGACCGTGAGAGGAGGTGAAGGGGCGGAGCTACTGCACTCGTAGGCAACCCACAACCTTGTGACACAGAACCTCTCTGTGCGCGACTGTCCTTTCCGAGTGGAAAAAATAAACCTCTTTGCTCTCAACAAAAGATAACGCAAAGAAAATAGCATCGCTCAGAAAGCGCACGACCGCCGAGTGTGTTTGCTCACTCGACATTTTTAAGGTTGTCCTTGGTCAGGAAGTGCTCAGAACTGGTTTTCGTTGCGCGGTCACCAGGAAAACGTTGTTCAAATCAAGATTACCATCTACATAATGCCATCGCTTCTGAATGCTCCTTTATCTAAATCTGTAAATGGAGGTCATTGCAATTGACGACCATAAAAATACGTAAAATATTAATCTGGTTCTATTTTACTTATGCGTGGAGATGAAAAAGCATTGTTTGTTCTTGGAGCATTGCTATGCACTGAATGAAAATTGATTGCGCAATGAAATAAGAATATGATAATTATCTGACAGGTACAGAAATAATGTGTACATGTATGCATCTGATATTATCCGTAAAATTGTTGTATCATGCCATCTTTTTCTACGTGATCTGTATAATGAGAAAACCATAAATCACATGTAATGTGAGTATACATGAATGCATTCATTTGAAAAACTGGCAGATCCAAGACCGTATCTTTTTGACGAAGAGCGTACGCTTAAAGGATAGCTAAAAAATCGATATTGTCCACATGGAATCTTTTGTGAATCTTGAGCATCTCATGCGTTTCGAATATTTAGCATCCCGTGGTGTTGATCCAGCGTGGTCGGTGAAAAATTACTCATAGGAAAATTATTCTCGTCAAATGAATCAGAGAAAACCAATTACTGAACTAGACTCCGGAACAAAACAGGACTACCCGAAAACTCGAAATTAGAGAGCCATCTCTGTACACCGGAATAACGTCCGATATGTGACGTTACTCGGAGTAACCGGAGTTTGAAGCCTGGGCATTATTTAGTAGAAGTTAATTTCAACTCACCGAATGACCATTTGTGACGAAACATCCCTCTAAGTGCAATACTCGGGTTTCAACTTCAACTTTATGACCCAAAAAAATGAATTTTTCTATTCAATGAATTGATTGTATTGTCTCGTACCTTAAAGTGAAGTAGATTAAATTATTAGACTGTTAAAAGAGAGGAATGAGGAGAGCACCATTTATTAAGGAGTTAAGGGAACGAGGAATCTGTGCACAAGGTGAATTCCCACACTAGATCGCTTGCGCACAGAAACGGTAAGGAAATATGTTCATAGAACAAGATAAAAATTGAGGAAGAAAGTAGATCTCAGTAATAAAACCAAAAACCTATCCAATTTCAAGAACTCGGTCTACCTAAACATAAACTCAGGACCTCGCTTTTCCATGCATAACCATAGATACAATAGTTGTACCTGTGGGAATCGTTACCTTGAGGGGAAAAAAGTTCCCACGATTAAGATCATTCTTGAAGTGAAGTGAAGTGAAGGAGTCTAAAATATGAGAATTCGTCCAACACTTATTCTATTTTCCTCAAATTCTACCGATGCTTAACCAAAATTTCAGCTTAGGGTACGGTTTAAATATAAACATGTTAACATCTGACACCCGTAGTTTGAGTTACAGCCTTTGCTATGAATAAAAGAGCGAACGTAGAAGAGGGCTTTCGATTATAAATGATTCCCGAGTACGATAAATGAGCTAACGAACTTGAAATTGGCAGTCGGATTTTGCAGTCGTTGCGGTATGGAAATATACGAGAAGTTTCAGTGAAAATTAAATTTTGCGCAGAGAGAAGTATCGATTGCATGATATAGATTATTAGTTTAAGCCTCCATAACCACAAGAAAGGTGTTCCCAAGAGAGGAAGGCACCACTTATTCAGTATGAAATTAAGTTAAAAGGCATTTAAGCACAAGGTGTGTCTACCCTTCCTTCCCCACACCCCCCCCCCCCCCCCCCCCACCCTGCGCAAATAATCAAATAAAATTAAAAAGTTAACCAAAAGTGATTGAAGTTGAAAAAGAAAGTGATGGGTTCTAAAAAAATACAGCAGTAAATTGAAAAAAGTCTCCAGTAAAACCAATAACAGACTATTTCTTAAAAGGAAGGCCCACCTAACTTCCGGCTCAGGCCCTCACGTCCTCCCCTAATTTTTATACTTCCCATAGATACTAAAAAATATGTAAGATTTCAACTGAAATTCGTGGACCGGTGTTTTAGAGAAGTTGATTTGTACCAGTTCACTGAAATCTTTCAAACTGACACCATAGCTTGAAAATCCAAAAAATATCCGGTAAACATCAGTTCATGCAATAGATCCTTCATTCGTATTAAAATGACAAAAAAATGTAAATATAAGTTTGTCTAGAGCCAGTCTCGAGTCTTCACAACTTAATTTTGACATGAAAAACAACGAACGAAACTAACTCCTCTTGCAAACACTAAAATCTAACAACAGGAGGTCGAATGCGAAACATTGATTCAGACAGAAAAAATACATGCAACCACCCGGTATCTTCCGACACGAAAATAAATATACAGCTGTACCAAAGGTAAAGAATGAGAGACAGGATCAATGCTAATAGACGGACCCAAGAACATACACTACAAACAAGCTAACATTCGATCGTAGTCAGATAGCATCACAGACCTTTAGTCAGGATGGCTGAGCTGTTCCGCGCAGGTCCTACCGATAGCGCAGCTCTGTTTCTTATGATTATTATTCGTGTTGCATGCAGCAAGGCTGCAACGGCAGATTCCTTGCTGCCATACACGGAGGTGTTGGAGCACTGACCCTCTCATCAATCGCACCTCAATCCTTCCCCAAGGAAAGTGTTTATCAGCATTCAGCTGACACGCGAAAGTTTTGCCGGATTGGCGCGCAGGAATGATACCAACTTTAACCCGTACTTAAGAAATGTAAGATGACGTCAAAATGGACGTGAAACCCCAGAAAACATCGAAAAGTCGTACGTATGAGCTTAGTTCTCAACAAAAATTTCCTTGTTTGTTTGTCGAAACTTTTCATCGAGAGAACAATATATTTAAATGACTGGTTTGTGCAGGCGCTGTAACGAAGATTCTAAATTAAACGACCTTTCGTGTCATGAAATCAAGCATGGAGAGAGAATTGGCTTCGCATAGCTGACTCTCGTGAATGGAATTTCAATTAAGAGATATGCAAAGATATTCATAGTTTTAAGGCATTGTTTCCATAGTGGAACCTCACACAAAAGATCTCGACCACGATGTTATGCAAACCTGCAAAATTAAAGTTTGCGTAAATTTCACAGAAATGAGCACCTCAAATTAGCGTGCTCACGTGATCGATTGATTACAAGTTAGTGCCAGCCTCCCGTACCACAGCAAGATGTCCAGAGCGTGCTCACGTTTGGCAAGGAAAGTGGATTTCAAATCCATTTTCTTAGTATTATGTAGTATTTTATTATTTAACCATGTTTTCTATAGTATATTTCATAAAACTAAATCTCACCAACTAAGTTTCAGTGTCAGCTATGAAAATACGATAAGTACATGAAATAATAAAATGTGCATGAAACAGGATGGTGAAGTTACAATACCACTTTCGTTGCGTTTCCACGGTTGTTAACGATTGGTTCGGTTAGGTTGTAAGTAGCAGAATTGGAAAATCGACTTAACAGTTCTAAAACAATTTTATCCTCCCGAAGAAATATGAAAATACAATTGCACGCTAACATTTCACCTCGTATGATGAAAGTTTTTCAGTAAAAAGATCGCGAAAGAGATGAAATGTCATTCATTTATTTCAGAACGGGAATTAGAAATTTACCGATGGGGACACATATGACCCCATACGCGACGAACGTGTTAAGTTATCAGTAAATTCGTAAACAGACAATTTGTTCTCTTCATATAACTGAACAATTTAATAGGACGTTAGAAAATTATAGAAAAAATCATTCTTACTTTTATGTTTTATTTACCACGCACTTTCATATCTATGCACATTCCTAACAAATATATCAAGCGCAACAGTAGAAATTGGCATCATAGCGCCTACGAACTTGCTTTTCTTACCGCTCTTGCGAGTTACTCCGATGAAGAAATTCTTAGCGAAAGACAAATGGAATGAATGCATACATTTGTGATGTACTTCAGGAAACTTCGAACGAATAGAGATGATGAAAATAGGGACGAGGTCTCAACTTTAATACGAAGATATGAATCACTGTGCCTAGTATTAGGAATATTTGATGAATATTCACATTCAAAAATCTGAGTTGGAGTAATTTATAACACAAAAGCTACGGAATACTTTGAAATACAAGGTCAAATCAATCGACAGAAAACATTAAAATAATGCGCTATCGTCTGCTTCAACATTTGGTGTTAAAACTTAACGGTATGCAGTCGAGTATTATACTCGAAAATCATTTCTCTCAGACATGGTCACAAGCTTGAAGTCCCAAAAAAGAGCCTAACGGAGGGCAGAAAGCACTGAAGTATAAAATAAGGATTTTAAACCAAGAAATAATAAAACAAATACTTCGCGCGTACCCGAGGCGTGCTGAGTCTCATCAAATGCGAAATAAGGCGCAAAAAGTGGCATTGATTGATACCCTGAACGCACTAAACCTGTTATTGAAGGAACCCTGGAAAGCACGGCCGGCACATCTAAGAGAGAAGAAAAGAGGAGAGCAAGAAAATCTCGCCAGAACGGGCTCGTATATTAGCAGCCTACAAAGCGAATTGGCGGAGGTTCATTGGAGGAGAAGGCGTATCCTAGGGACGACACTCGCTGCTTATGGTAACTGCAGCACTGAAGAAGAGGCTCCTAGAATGCGCGTCACACCCTCGGACACCATATACGGCTTGCGTAAGGAAAATTTAGGGATTTGACACGAAGACCTCCGCTGTTTATGACCCGGCCGACGACATGCCCAGCAGCTGAGGAAGACACAACAAGGGCGCTCAGTAAACAACGTGTGCGAGAGTCCATCCATGCAGGACAGTCGCACCAAAGTGCTTCTTTGATGCTAAATTTGAGGTCCGATTTCCGTATCTCCATTGTTATATAAAAAATTAACGTGTAGCGGCCCTCTCATCTGGGATGTTTTTGCTGGGACTCGAGCCTAATTTTCATTCATTTTTAACATTGATTTCAGTTTCCACTTGAGTGGATAAGATTTGACTAAATAAATATCAATTTCAAACCAAACACAACTTGTGAAGGTAAAAAAATTGTTCCAACGAAGCTTTAAACGTAAATATTGAGCTAACAATAACCAAACCAACTTATTCTGCCACGTGTACCTTGATTAAACATCTTGACCACATTCTTTGCGACTTGAGCATAGCAGAAGACACTCCTCAATTTCAATACTAAAATGAGCGCTTTCTACACCGTGAATCTCGAATAGCAAAAACCCTAAGTGCACTTCAGAAGCAGATCTTCTCAAGCCTCGAAGTACTCCTTGCATGCACAACCACGGGCAGCACAACAATCGAGACGCATGATTAATGCAAATGCTCTCCCACAACCGCGTGAAGAACGAACGAAACAATCAAGGCTCAATCGTTAATAAAGACTAATGTTCAGAATGGCGGAGAACAGGCCCCCACAGAGTGGCTGGGAGCACAACACGGCAATAAACAAAAGCAATGAAGGACTCCACAACTGCAGCGTCAGCGCCAGGCTGCCTCGTATATTCGGCGTGTTGGTATGCATAACTTTGCCTCGGTGTGGCCTAAACGAAAGCACGTCTGGCAAGCATTCAGTGTCCGATAAAGTCAAGTATGTTGCATCTGAATAAATTTCCCCGGTGGTTACCTGCGCCTCGAAGAGATTGAAAATTTGAGAAAACTGTAAGCTGATGGAGTGCTGCAAACACTTGTGTACACCGACGTTCGCTATCCGTCCACCGCTCTGCTGAGAGGTAAAGACTGAAGAACAAAACGTCCCTAACTCTATAGAGATACGACGATAGCTCTCGTGACAGATTGCGTTGACAATGAAAAACAAATTTTATGAGTAATTTAATAGGCAAATAAGGTTCTTGGACTTTCGTCATCAAAAACTAAATACTGAATCATGAACATGGGGTTCAAGATGCATTCATTGTGTAAGTAACAGCAACAAGAGCTCTCAAATTTTAACCCAATTGGACTTAAGATCTTCGAGAGCCAATCGTGGTTTTCATCACAAATAGATAGTGCAGCGCAACCACAGTCAATCTATGTTGTCGATAGGATTCATTCTTAATTGATGCCATTAAAAAGCATGTTTTGGGTTCTTCTTTAAACAAGAATCATTCAACTAGAACCGAAGTCGATATTGTCGTTAGCATTTGGTTACGAGGTCGTTACCACTATTTCCTCTTAAAAAATATATTTTTCCCTAATAAGCGAAAGTTCAGGACACCTTCAATCACATCCCGGAACAAATACACACAAGTTAGTTGAAACTGCTCCTCTCGCCCTGCATCCACGCGAACGGAGTGCTTTTGAGAAATTCTGCGCTTCGTTCCGGAATCAGTCACAGCTCTCAGCTGCCGAGACCTGTGCCAATCCGTGGCTGTGACGCCACATAATCAACCGCGAAACGTAAGACTAAATAGTGTGTTAATTTCCAGAGTGAGTTTATCAGTGCATACCAAAGAAACGAGAACTCAACTCAAAATTTAAAGAAACACAATCGCGAATGTCAAATGAAAGGTTCGCAGTTTGTATGAAGACATCACTTGAGTTACACAACGTTTACATTCATTTCAGTGTCCCTCAAAATCCATGTAATTCGAACGTGTTCATGATTGTCATTCTTATTTTACGCATGAAAAATAAAAAAATTGCATTGCAGCCATTTTATCGCAGAAGAAGAAACGAATTTTCGCTCGAGAAGGAAATGGGACCAGTTACTTCATCTCAAGTCTGCGTATCTAACACGCAAGAGATATCAGTCGGCGCTGCGGGCTGCTTTCTCAATACTCAAGGGCAGAAAACAAGCAATTTTGGACCTCAAGCAATACCAAACGCTTGCTCTAAGCTCCGAGAAGGCGATGGTGAAACAAGCGTCTGTTGCGCTATCACAACTTTTATCGGAGGTCTGGTGTGGCTGTAGATGGAATCGTTGCACTCCACGGTAAACAAGCCGCCGCTTCTGTCTCATCTGCCCCAGTTTTGGTGGGCACCAAATGGCGATATCGTTCCTACTAGCTCTGATTATTAACGTGACTTCCTTCTCAACTCGTCAATATTTAACTGAATCACCGTGTAAGAATATTCGAGGTCAGCGCTAACGTATGAATACAATATTTTGGGCAGAATAGATTTTAAAAATTTTTGTTTTTAGAAAATGTGCAGTACATAATGCTTTACACATTGTGCAGAATAGAATGCCGTGTTTGAAAAGTTCATATGATGAAATTTCTGATACTTTTGCGCACGCGAGTGATACAATCTTTGAAAATGCGCTTCAATGCAGCATCTCCCATGGAAAACAAACTGTACCTGACGACGACGCTCCAGCTCCAGCTAAAGAAGAACGATACGTACTGCTTACAATTTCACGCTTGATCTGAACATGTCGCCATCTTTACACGCCATTGTTTTGGCGCTAAATCGAATTCTTTGTCATGTTTGCTCGCCTATTTCAGGGAAAATAACCCTTTTTCCAACGACCCAACTGTGTTTCGTTGTTGAAAATAATAAAGAATTGAAACTCAAGAATGCATGTAGGCTAGGAGGTTTTTTAAATTTAATTACACACGCATCACTTTAATACTTTAAAATAATGTAACTCCTGCAAAAAAAAGAGACACCAATTTTTGAAACAATACAATGCAGAACCGATCTATCAACTTAAAAATTCGGTCCCAGCCTCACTCATCTTCTTGACAGCAGATAAAGCATCGCGCATGAGTCAATATCTGAAGCACACAATGATTAGTAACAAATGTTACGTCGTATTAACTCTCTTGATAAAGGAGATCTCGCAGCCTGTATACGCTACATAGCGGCCGGTGCATTTCAACACGTATCAAGTCACTTAGGAAGCGGCTCAATGAATGGTGATGTTTTAATGGCAACCGCATGGCATCTCTAACTCTAAGCTCTAAGCCAACAAGTCCGCCACTCGATTCCCTCAGCATCATGACCCTCATATATTCGAAGAGGTCCGAGTTACTAAAAGAAATTGCACGTCTAGTTTAGGAGTATCAAATCGCTCTCGCACATCATATCGAGTCAACTGCTCCCGCGTGTAAGGAAAACAAATGTCAGACGTATCTAAATACTATTGATGTTGCTGCAGAGACAGCTGTAACGAAAGATTACACGAGATATTAGTTTAAGCCTCGCTAAATGCAACAAAGGCGTTCCAAACAGATGAAGGAGGAAGGAATCATTTAGTACGGACTCCAGGAAATGCAGAATTTATGTACAAGGTGCATAGAAACAGAAAGTTGAGAAGGAAGTCTATAAAACAAGATAAAAATTGAAGAAGAACGTAGTAGGGGCAGAAAAATTGGACAGTAGTGAGCCGAAAAAATATGGTCAGCAGCAGGACAAAAAATCTATTCTATTTAAATAAAACGAAAGCCTACGTAACCTCAAGTTCCAGACCTTATATATTCTCCCTGGGGCGCTAATTCCCATAGATACAATAGTTGTCTCCCCCAAAGGGGTCATGCATTTGAAACACGAAACAAGTGGAGGACAAGAAAAAAATCAATCAGTCCATTTATATTTTCAAGGGTTTTCAGCATTTCAATGCAGACATTCAAACTCGGCAGTGTCGGCTGAAGAACGAAATGAAAGGCACCAGCCGTAGGAGATTCACTGAAAGTATAAAATAAGTTTCAAACCTAAATTTTCTCTCTGGTTTGACAGTGCACTAACTCGCATTTCTCGTTAAAACTATTTTCCATCACGACCATTTCTCGATTCGACAGCACGAACCTCAGAATCAAACACGAAAGCGTGAGGAGACAACCACCGAAACGACATAAATCAGAGCAACCAAGCACAGCTCGGTTTGACTTCTCTCCAGGACACGCTCCCCAGCGAGCAGAGTCCAGGGCGACATCCAGGAGACGGCAGCAGGGCGTCCTCGTCCACAGCCCTGCGTCACCACCGCCCTCCATAAATCCAGCACAGACGACAGCTGTCGTCAGCTCACCACGCTCCGGGATGCTGACATAGCTGATAGCTTTCGATACTCCTCGCCTCTACCTGGTGCCTCGATATGCGCATGGCAGCCGCCGCACATGCAGAAGCACTGGTTAGAATTATATTGCAGGTTTGCTGCGCCAAAACTTGGATGTTTTTTTTTGACGTGCCATCCAAGACATACGATGCTCTCCATTTCAGAACGACACTTCATGCGGTTGTGCGCAGTAGTAAGTGATGCTCCTGCATAAATTTTACTGTGTATATAACCGTTGGGATCCAATGACATCGATGCAGCAGAGCGCATCCAACGCCTAACATTTAATATAAATGTGCAAATCTCATTAACAAGCATCGCGTCACTTTTTAATGAAAGACACACTGAAAACACTTCAATCCCCTGAAGCCAATCATTACCAAAAGAAGCTAATGCGCACAAAGCCTAATTATGTTTCCATGAAATAAAGCCCAAGCGAAGGAAAATGATGTTCAAATTTTGCTGGCTCTTTTCACCAGTCTTAGTTCTTCCGTGCGATGCTTAATTATACTTTCCATACTATACACCCTATGGAAAAATGAGATTTCAAGCAAAAGAACAAAAAATAACAGTTGAACCTTTTACCTTTCTAATATCAAGTTTAACAAGGTATGGCGTAACCGCCTCTCTCAGCTTGCTTGTACATCTAATTTTCTAATCTTATAATTTGTTGGACTACATACTTTTCACGCGAGTAAAACAATTTAAGAATCAAAGCGTGATTGATTGTTAAAGCATGATAAGTTAGTTTGAGCCTTCCTTGCCATAACAAAGATGTTCAAAGAGAGAAAGGGTGAAGGCATAATTAGCACGGACGTAAGAGAACGCGGAATCTACGCACAAAATGTGTTCCCACACAGGATCCTCTGCGAATAAGAACAGTAAGTTGAAGAGAAAGGCTAAAGAACAAGATGAAAGTTGAAGAAGAAAGTCAAAGCTGCTGAAAAACAGGACAGCAGTCAACCAAGAAAGATGGTCCTTCGCAAAATGTGAAATATTTATTTCAACAAAAAGAAGGCCTACCTAACTCTCACCTCGGGCCCTCACATTTTTCCCCTGGGAGCGATAATTCCCATAGATACACTAGTTGTATCCCCCTGAGGGGATTTCCTTAGATAAAATAGTTGTATTCACGTAAGGGATGGAATTGTCATAAGTTACACCAAAAAACTTGAATTTCTCTTACAATATAAGAGAAAGAATTAAAAATGAGTTGAATTTCTTGGGTCTTACTAGGAAATATTTTCAATTTATAACTGATTACTGAAATTACGGTACTAAATTTTGGTCTGCCATGCTTCTGAGAACAAATCGCGGTCAGTGACCACTGTGCATGAAGCGAACAAGCAAGCTGCTCCATAAGATTACGAGAGTTATTTAGTCACAGAATGAAACGTAACTTCTACGAGAATACTCATACGATGGATTACTCAAATAGTTAACACTTTGACAGCGACTACTGAATATTAAGTTCAATGCCAAACTCAAATAGAAAGTCAATTGTAGTGAACTATTATGAAAATACAAAACATGAACAGGATCGTGCCTTCATTTAGCTTCGATTAAGTATTTATGAAAATTTGAGTTAGCGATTATTGGTCGGTCAACAGCATTACGGAAATTACCTCCGTGTACCACCGGTGGCGAATGTCGCAGTCAAAGTGTTAAATTCCTTCAGCCGCATTTAAACCTGATTCAACATAAGAAAATTAGGGGTAGACAAGCAGAATGAAATTAACTTCCAGAATAGAATTAGGGACGACCATTCGAACAGACTTTCCTAAATTGCAGATATCACAAACCTAAACTCGTGAAACTACATTCCTTTCTTCAACTGTTCACGCAAAAATTCAAAGTTAACGTGATAAATGAGAACGTAAGGCTCTTCAAATATCACAGATTCATAATTGGGTGAAGGATAAAGCAGCAAGTCTTTACGAAGGGTTAATACTTCGTTGAATTCAAGTGCAGCCCAGACGACAAGCCGAGCACAAGCAGTCAGAAGAGGAAGCACAGAAAGGTGATGCAGACTTGACCTTTACCGATTGTGCTTCTGCTGCTGCAGTGAGGGACGCCCATAGAGCACATAACAACAGAGCCCTCGTATTCTGCGTCAGCAGGTTATGATTCAGCTGTTTTGCTTATTAACCACTGCACTAAGAAAATAATGTAGATACCATATCATTATTATTATGATACATGGAGTTTTACCGAAGGCGCTTCGAACGCTGCGGTTACGTTTCTTCAGAGCACTTGACGCTCCTCATTTCATTATCCCTCTATGCAGCGTGGATATCCCTCTGCTATCGCCGGTATGGTTGCACTAGGAGAGGTAAATTTTCACTGGATGTCGGCATGTAAGCTCTATTTGAATCGTTAGGACTAAGAAGCTGCGTTAGGTCCAGATTAGATTAGAGAACTGCTAGTCCAGATTAGATTAGATAAGTTAGTTTATGCACCCTAATGACAACAAAGATGTTCTAAAGAGAGAAAAAGTGAAGGCACCATTCAGTACGGAGTTAAGGAACGCGGAAAACATGCACACGGTGTGTTCCCACACAAGATCTCCTGCGAATGAAACAGCAAGTTGAGAAGTACGATTAAGTTCATGAAACAAAGGGAAAGATAAAAAAAAGTAATAGATGCTGAAAAAACTGATAACAGTGAGGAAAAAAATAATCCATGTGTAAATCAAAACCTTATGATTTTTTTAACAAAAGAAAGCCTACCAAATCTTCAGCTCGGGACCCCACAATTTCCCCATGGGAGCACTAATTACAATGGATACTGAAGTTGTATCTATCATCGTTCAGATTTGGTCAGAAAGACCACAGATGTTTGATAAATGTTTGTGTGAACTATTATTTATAAAGCAGCACAAATTGTTGAATTCTACACCGAATCATCACAGAAGAGATTTTTGAAATGAATCAAACGCTAAGTCATAAAACATTTTCAAGTTAAGCGACGGAGACCAATATTTTAAAATAATCAAATTTCTGGTAAATTCAATTCACAGCCCATGCACAAGCATCCTCAACTTTTAGTTCATTACTGTAAATTTTGAAAAGATCTAGAAGAACAGTGGTTGATAACAATGACCTCAAATTTAAGTACTTGTTTGAAACAGAAACAAATGATTCACCACCCATTAGCATATATAACAACTTGTTACCGTAATATATAATCGTCGGGTAAAAATTTCGCATAAATAAGATTACACCTGGGAAATACGCGTAATTAAAAATGACTCGAGTTTCTTCGTCGTCCGAAGTTGTAGAAAATTTTTATTCATTTATTATTCAGTAACTCGCACACAATGAGAAACGATATAGTTAACACGTTGTCCGCGAAGGGTTGAACTGAAGTTCAATATTCAATTTTACTTTACACTGAATTATAGTGAGCAATTTTGAAAATAGCTCCAACTGAATATTGCCTTCATTTAGGTTTGATTAAACATTTGTAGAAATTGACTGACTACTGGTCTGTCAGCAGCGTTATGGAAATTCCTTCCGTAAACACCGGGGCTCACCTCGTAACCAACGTGTTAAAATAGAACGCACAATTTGTTTGTTTTAATGTCACACTAACGTTTATTATCTGCATATCAGGCTAGAGTACTTTGAAAAGTGTTTTGCCTCCGTACTAAAGTCAACGCTGCTCGAAATTGCTCTTCTGTGCATGCTTCAATTCATTCTTAGTTTGGTTTTAACGTCTACATTGTGTATATAGGGCCCGCTCATTTCGTTTTGCGTTTTCATAAGCAGACTAAGCGCGAACATGAGTCCCCTTTTATAAAGAAATTTGTCCCGAGGAAAGAGGTCCCAATTCCACTTCGCCCTAAGGCACAGAAAAATGGTGCCTCGTTCATTAAATTTGAACAAAATTTTTTTCCATTTCGTGTACGACAATAAGCCTCCTGCTTCATAGAAGTATTTAGGCCAACAAAGAACTAATCTCTTTCATAGAGAACTTCAAACGGAGGAAATCAAATTCTATTGGTATGATCCTTCACAAAATGCTGAAGTCGGACCAGAAGAAGAGGCAGCTGGCCTAATGTGGAGTGGACTGCGAGACGCGCTGTCGTCGGAGCTGCGTGGTAAACGCCCCGTAGCCAAACAAACACGGTGTAAACTTTGTTGCAAACAGTCAAGTACGGGTATGAATAATGCTGGTATCCGGTGACTGCAGGTGACAACTTCCAGTAAATTATAGCCAAGGAAATCTTCCTAGAAAAAGTTGAACCAGAAAACGTGTCAATAGAATTTTTAACGTCTTGGTGAAGAATGGGTAGTGAGAGAGGGAAAAATGGAAAGCCAAAATTAAAATCGTGTAAAAATATAAATTCAAATGCTCAGAAGCCATTAAATGAAACATAAAAAATCGCAGAGCAAAACAAGAACGGTAGAACGTGAAATTTCGCGACTAGAACATCGCTACCAGCGCAATCCCAGGTCAACGTACATTTCAGAGGAGGATCAAGCACCAATGTTTTAGCATAAAAGTCTCGTTAAGAGATCGCTGCGCATCGTAACCGTCAGTGATCAGACATCTCTATCGGTCTCTCATCTGGGATGTGGTCAAGAGCAGATAATAAGCGAGCGACATTAGTGAGCAGTACATACTACACGCCCTGTGATGACAATGCTGTTGTCATCGAGCGGGCAGCGAAGCCCCATACATAGCGCCACTCCACAAGTTGCTGCTGTGTAAGATGAGCCTTCCATACACCGTATACAAAACACATAACTGCGTTGTGTACTCGCAAAGCCACACCATACCCAACTTCTGAAATAAGCAAAGCAGAATCTTGCCATAGTTCAGAGTAATATATGAGTGTGAGGATTCTGACTGTGTCGCTGGCGTGAGAGTCTCCCGTGACCTACTTACTACTACTTTGAAAAACTTTGGCTTGGAAAAACTGAAGTTCAATGCTTTGTGTAATTTAAGCGACTGAATTTCCTAGAAAACTTATACCCATGAACAAAACGCATGCAATACTATCAATGATGATAATTTATATTAGATATAGCTCACGTTTGAAGCCCATGAACTCTCAGAGTGGTCCTTTATAAATTTTATTAGATTATTAGCTAGTTTAAGCCTCCCTATCCGCAACAAAGGCGATCCAAAAAAAGGAATGAAGAAGACACCATTTAGTATGGAGTTTAGGGATTGCGGAATCTATGCAGAAAGGGCATAGAAACAGTAGGATGAGAAAGAAGTTCATGAAACAAGACCAAAGTTGAAGAAGAAAGTAGTAGGTGCTGAAAAAGCAGGACAGCAGTGAACCGAAAAAGTTGGTCCGTAACAAAATAAAAACCTATTCTATTTTAACAAAAAGAAAGCCTACCTAACCTTTAGCTCGGGCCTTCACGTTGTCCCCCTGGGAGCGCTAATTCCCTTAGATACAATAGCTGTATCCCCCTGAGGGGAGTGGTCCTCTTATTCAAAATTCATCTCACACCCCGAGTTTCACATTTATCGTGCCATTTTTGGTTCCATTACTAAGTGATTTTAAGAAATTCCAGATACATACCATGTACTAAATTCATGAGCCAGAAAATATTAAAGACTAAATGAAAAGCAACTACTCCTGAAGTCCAAAATTCAAGGAAGTATAGCAAAACGTAGGTGGCTTCCTCGAAATGGGACCCGTTATCAAGATACAGCGGACAGACTACACCTCACATGATGCCAATTATAGGGTACAAAACAGCGTTAATTCTTCTCCACTGTCTCTTAGCCGCTCACTTGAACAATGGCCAATATAGCCATCATGCATTCCTTCAGTCCGCTGCATTTCGGAAACGAATGGTGGAAAATTGTAGACAAGAGGATATCAATGACATTTCAACCGTACTCCAAAAGCGGTGGTAAGATCCTCAATGAGAGAATAATTTATAAAGAAAATATGGGTTCAAATCAAATCAGCTGAATTTCAAGCAAAATCTACATCCCAAGCTACTGACTGAGGAGAACAGGTAGTTAAATTGTAAGAAACAACACATCTGATCATTAAAATAGATCCAAAAATAGTTTTAAAACGCACCACTCAGCGGCGTGAGGCCAAAAATCTTTATAAAAAATGCTCATATGATAGAAGAAACTCATCATTAACCAGTTGGCGAACAGATGGTCTGAAATGCAGGGCATGAATTTCAAGTTAGTTTAGTCAGTCGTCATTAAACTTGTAATATAGGAACTGTCGAAGGTATGGATGCAATTACTCAATGTAATTACTCAATTACTGAATGTAATTACTCAATTACTCAATGTAATACAATACGAACTAAGTCCCTAGTTCACAGGTAAGAAAAATCTTTTCAATTTCTTACGTCTTCCTCACGATGTTATCGGACAGTAAACCGAAGTCTCAAGTTTTTGTTCAGCTCCTGAAGTGAGCTTCAAGACAGAAGATGCTTAAATTAGAGACTAACAGGAAAGGAATGCGAGAAGTTTCGTAGTTTTCGGAAACCAGTACGGCTTCGGCTATGTAATTCACGGTGTTTATTACTAAAGTTAATTTGCCGAAGCCCAATTCAAGCTAGATTAATCATCTATGGCGCCCGAGTGAAGACGGAAGTTTTCTCGGTGTCATGATAGATCTGATCTGTGGCCACTCACTTCAAAAGCTGTTATTACAAATTTCATTTTAGCAGCATCACATGTGCAGTCACCAACAAGAAAAAACTCGTGGAATGTTTTCTATTCGACGAGTCTAAGCCGAGATTTTTCTGCGAACTCGTCTCTTCAGACACGAAATTTTCTGCTCGTGTTAACACCAAGAGAATTTCAAACACCCATTAAAAATTTACGACCCTTCGCATTACGTGATAGCAGTCGTAACTTGAAACCACATGTCAGAATACGCACTCGTGAGTTTAAAACCTGCCGCTGAAATACTTTCAGTCATCGGGAGCATTGACAGCATCCAACGAGCCATGAAAAGATTCTCCATCAAGTCCCCTCCCGAAATCGAAAGGCACCGTACAAGCACGTCACTCAGAGGCAGATCATCGAAGTTCAAAGGACACTCGCGCGCCAATCATCCCCTCTAAAGGACCATATTGAGTCCATCGCAAGCCACTCAACAGAGGTCATCCGCGGCCCTAAAGCTCAGCGTCTGGCCTCTGTCTGGCCATCATCTTGCGACTGGACGTTGGCCGTGCGGGCTGCGCGACTCAAGAGTGAAGCGGTGGCTGACGTCGAGACAGACTGAGAAGCTCTGAGCAAAGCATGATTGAGCGCCCACGGTCTTGCAGCTGCCTCATCAGCGGCCGATGACGGTGGGGGGCACAGCTCCCCAAAGGCACGACACAGCGGCTACAATTGCGTGTAATCGCCGCCTTCAGCCACAGTGGCTTCATTCCCAGAATTTGAGCAGGAACGTCCACTTCGATAATGTCGTCAAGCAAATTTTACACTGCACCTTTAAGTCGATTGAATTTCCAGCGACTTCGCCGGTAGTTTACGAAAGCGTTCTCCATCAACATGTTCAAGTTAATGAGGAACGCCAAGCTAAAATTCATGTTAAGAACTTTAAAGAGATGGTTTCATTTAACTGAATTACTCTTTCCAGTAATGTTGAAGAAAAATATTCACTTTATTTCACAGATGCACTAACATGCGATTTCGCATGCATAAATCGACGGACTTCAGGGGCCGAAAATATTTTTTCAGTACAAAATTGCAATAATACGATATAAGCCGACCCTGTAATAAAGTTAGCGCAAAATTCGGTAAAAATCTTTGATCGGAGTTCTTTAAAAAATGTACGTGAATGTTTATGACACTAATTTTATTAGTAATTTTCGTTAAATTTCATAACGTCGATGAAAATTTTAAAATTTTTTGAATGTAATCTATCTGCGGTATATTTGATTAGATATTAGTTTAAGCCTCCCAAATGCAACAAAGGTGTCCCATGATAGGAAAGAGGAAAGCACTACTTAGCCTAGAGTCGAGGGAGCGCAGAATCTATACACAAGGTGTTTTCCCACCCAACGCTTGGAAACAGTATGTATAGTAAAATACTCATGAAACAAAATAAAAGGTTAAGAAAAGAGTCCGGAGGGCTAAAAAAGGATAGCAATGAACTAAAGAAAGATGGCGTGTGACAAAATACCTATTCTATTTCAATAAACAGAAAGCCTACCTTACCTTCAACTCGGGACCTCACATCTTTCTCCTGAGAGCACTAATTTCAATAGGTACGGCAGTAGTCTCCCCTAAAGGGAATATGCGTTACAGAAACAATAACGTACAACACGATTCATTCCAACCTTAGTTTTTAGTGACATGTTATAAACTCGTTAACTGCGGCAGGTTAAACTGAAGTTCAATATTCAACTCAAACTAGAGCTAATTTTATAGAATATTTTTAAAAATAACGAACATTAAATGGATGGTGCCTTCATTTAGTTTTCATTGAGTATTTACAACAACCGAGTGAGTGGCTGCAGGTCGGTGAACAGCATTATGAAAATTCCCTCAGTGACCACCGGTGGGTCCCTTCACAAGAAACGTGTTGAATAGAAGATCTAGCTACAGGAGATCAACCTCAACCCCGTCACGGGTGCAAAGTAACGCATCTAAATACCGGCTAATTCGAATCACTGATCAAATTTAGCCAATAAAACCTTTCGACAGCGTGGAAACTAATTCGTTAGCCACCACCAAGGCTGTATTGTGAGCTATGCAGAGACGTTTTTTCCCGCAAAGAGACCTGCAATACTTCGAATTTGAAACAGAATCGTTCGTAATTTGCACAAAACCCAGGGTAAACCTCTAATAATGTGAAACAACAAGGGAAAAACGGAAATTTCAAGCTAATATCTAATACCATATATCACTCTGTGTCTCAAAGTGTTAACGAAGAGCAACGAGGCGAAAAAAAGACAATTTTCAAGGCACTATTTAACGCAATATTCCACTGCATGTCTCAGTGCATCATAAAAGTCATTTTAAAATTGATCAAATAATGCACTTGCACAACGCGGAGCAAGAACACAGCTCAAGATCGAATGTAGGAGCGTGACATCTTATGTTCCGTCGAGATTTGCTGTGAGGGCTGCGCGGCGATCTTATAGCTAACGGGGCTTGACGCGAGTCTATCCGACAGAATTCTATTTTTGTATTTCTCTCCATTATAAAATACGCATTAGTGTAAGTCGCCTCACTCAATAAGAAAATTGCTAATTACGTACTTACAGAAGCTAAATTAAAATACTCTCGAGGTAGCACTCTTCCCGAGTATGCAAATTTTGTTGATGAAATCAAGCGCTATTCATGACTATCCTAATCATTATTCAGTATTTTCTTCATTATTGGCTTCTTTTTATACGATTTATTATTCGATTATCGAGGGATTAGAACGATATTACTAGCAAATTTTACTTAAGCCACTCAGAGAATAGACTCTCCGAGTACCGCAAATAGATTAGAGAGCTGAAGTACTGCTCCTTGTTATACTTAATGCCTTCATTAAACTTAACGCGTTTACTTCGTTTGCGCGGTTGTTACTGTCGCACTGATTAGGATGAAAGTAACAGAATTGAAAAGCTGTCTTCACTGCTTGTTATATTTTTATCATTTCTAAGAAATGCGAAAAATATAATTGCACGATAATATTCCCACTCGCACGCCATAGTCTAATTTAAACAAATCAAATGAAATAATTGAAATGCCATTCATTGATACTGGTACGTAAATACGCAATTTACCTAGTGATACACTATGTACCAATACGCGGTCAACGCCCAAATACCTCGATGCCTTCGCAATGTAACACGATGCATTAAAATTTTTATTTTCTCGGTTACTTCAAATCTTTCGACGTCTACGCTCATATATAATTAAAAATGCATTGTTTAATCCATGCATTTAAATAAATAGAGTAATTTCAGCAATGCTCATTTCCCAACGTAACTGATAGCAAAATTCTCCAAGATCTAAAACCATAACCGTACATAATTTTTGGCCTTGGTAAAGTTCTTTGCGCATTCAAAAAAAAGTCAAAAATACAAGTAATTCAAGTTGACGGAATGATTTCACCTGAGAGTTATCAGTTCAATGAGGCACACCTCAACAGCTGTGGCCTTATCATCCCGTTTGTCCGTCCAAATGTTAGTTTTATTAACATCTTAGGTAACATGCTCGCGATATTGGCCAGCCCTACGGCATTATTCACCCAAGTAATGATTTAATTTAACGATGTTAAATGATACGAAATGATATATTCTGTACTTAGTAGTTGAAATGCTTAAATTTCACAGTATCGGTGGTAGCCTTTTGACAAGTTTATACCAAGTATTTCAGGACACAGTCTTGAGGCAAGTTAAGAAGCGCTTCCGCCGAAAACGAAAGCAAAAAATTTTCTTTGTTTCAAATATTGCTTAAATAAATGCTTTCAAATTTACGTCAATAAGTCAAGAAATAATCGTCAGTTTTTCATAAATATTCACCAAGTCCCACCCTGAGCGCTCTCGGCCATAAAAGACAAGTTTCCCCAAGTTTATAATGCAGAAAACAGTATCTTTTTAGACCAACGAAGTAACGCGAAAGATTTTTTTAGCACGGCATCTAACCGTGAACTGAAATGTGAAAAAAATGAACAAAGCATCACGGCGAAATATGTGTGCCAAACTTGAGCTTTACCAGATGGAGCCCACTCGAGACAGCGTGTGCTGCCTGGTTAGTTAGCGAGCCTGCTGTTATTTGCAATGCGGTTGATATATCAAAACCATACTTTCAATTTCAATGAAAACTAACATTCTTTTATGAAAATATAATCAATACTTATGATGATAAGTTTCAGTATACGAGTCGAACGCCAACCAGACAAAATTTGAACAAATTTCATGTGCAGAAATACCCGCCGCTGCACGAGTTCAAGCAAAAAAGAAGAACAAAGAGGGGATCATTGATCTCAGAGTCACAAATTTGGCCTGATGATTGAATAGAGCACGTCTCAAGTTTCAAAGCAGTCAAAACTCACCTAGTTTTGCACCAAGCAAATACCCGTTATCTCAGTAAAGGAGGCATCGACACTTCACGATCCTTGGAAAACTATGAAGAATCTCAAATTTAGCATAGCTGGAACTCGTAATCGAACTATGGTTTTGATGGTATAAGTTTGTAGTGCACACATGAACTAAGTCCCAATAGAACAATGTGATGAGACGTTTTAAAAACATTAAACATTAAAGAATCAATATATGCGGTAAGAACTTTTCTAACCTTTCCTGAAGAACACTAAACTAATAGAAAACTTACCTACAACAAATAAACATTTTCTTGGGTCTTCAACAGCTTCCATTTATAACTTTTAGTAAAACGTCACTGCAATTTCTTCAAAGAATAGTCAGCAAATTGAGTGCTTTCTACATGTAAAGTTGAAGCGCAAAACCGCCTCATATATGTTTTCTAACTAACCTGCTCGATTCATCCTTATTCATTTCTGCACTGATTTTATGCAATGAACGAGTTTATTTCAGCTAGATATTCATAATGGGGGCGTTGGGAAAGCGAGTCCCCTCATTCATGAGTTCGCAGCCGGCGAGGGCGAAATGCCAGCCAAGAGAAGCAACTAGCAGAGCGCCGCAACTCCGTACACAACGATTGCAGCCGTGCCACTGACTGACCTGACCTCTCCGCTCAGTCTCTGCGTCGGAGACCCCAGTTTTCCAACTGGGGCATTCCGTGGGTGACTAGCACTTCTTCCGCGGCTGCTCCTCTGTAAACTTTTGTACCGTCTGCGTATGTGATTCAAGTTCTCCATAGTGAAAGATTTCAATATTATAACCCAAGTTGCGTTTTCGATTTTGTAGAACATTTGTAATCATAATATATTCTGGGCTGATTGTTTTCGTACAGTTTGAATAACTATTCTTAATAATTAATTAACGGTATTTTAACTTCTTTTGAGATACCTGAATTGATAATGACGATGAAGTAAGTGATTTTGTAGAATGAAACAATAATAAAAGGCTAGATTACATTCAAATTTCATGCTATGTGTTAATGGAGTTTTCATTTTTAGTCAAAATTCTTAGCTAGAAAACGCTTTTACTATTCTTTAAACAGGAAAAAATAACTGAATTGAACGTCAAAGTGAGGTGGAATAAAGATGATATTAAACTCTTATAAATGAATATATTCTGGATATCACACTAAAAACATTAATATTTATTACGGTTCCAGAGTTCAAATTCAAGCAAATTTGAGTGAAAAATTGATTAGCAACCAGATCAACTTCAGACGACCACATGTTTTTTTTTTTAATTTTTAGCAACACTAAAAACACAGCCTATATCTCGTGATATAGAATTTGCATTAACTCACTCGTGGTTGTCTATCATCAAGAACTTCTACCACACATTCTCCAGGTTATGAGCTAACGTTTTCCGCATTTTAAATTTTGAGAGGAAACAAATTCGGCGAATTAGCAACATTAGATGACCTAGATTTTCATGCAATCTTAGTATCGTTTTATTGATGCCATATTGTTCCAACATCAAATAAATTTGCCTAATAAATCAATTTTTTAAATGATGATTTCAGTTAATGAAATATCTTTCAATTCACCAAACTTTGAGCCCAATGGATTCATTTCGATGAAAGCTATTTCAAATAAGTAATTCAAAAATTGATTGTTCGAAGCGATCTCGGTTTTCAGTTGAGATGGTTCGTATGAAAATATTTGGCATAAGTTTTTAACAGGAGAGGTAACAACCAACATGAAGTGCAGCAAAACGGCTCATTAAAAGTCTTTGACAGTGTTCGCCATGTGATGCATTACGTTAATGATACAATGCTATAGTTTTGTAAAAAATTTGTCTCATTTCTATAGCAACTATATTTTGAACCCGCGGAAATGAGTGGCATCACGAGTTAAAAAGCAATACCGCCTATATCTTGAAGAAATAGGAGGCAATGTTTTAAGTACATTGCAAAGGACTGCACCCTGTGATGGGATCGACTACATTCCTAAGCTTGGGTGCAAATATAAATAGGTGCTGATCACGATAATATTGGATAAGTCATAATACCTAAAAATGTCTTCTTCTTGAGTTCTATAGCTATTTTGAATGATTGTGATTTTGATGCAGTTGCCCCCGTGCTAAAACTACTACGCCCCCTTGCTAAACTCAACGAGTCGTATTTATGTACTTGATTACGGATATCAAAACCTCCACGGGGTGTAATAAAAACGTGGCTGTAAGTACGGAAAGATTTTTGTTTTTATTAGCAGAGTTTTATTGTGACAAAGATTGGTAGTGTTGAAATATCACGTACCTATTCTTTGCCACGAGGGTCATTGTACATATGCAAACAAGCTATCGAGCATCAGGTTTTCATCCTATATTTGCAATTATTAATGTTTATAGTTTAAGAATTTCGGTGATGTGATACCGACCACTTGATTTTAAACTTTTATCAATTAAAGAATATTCGTACCTCCAATCCCTATGATCAGTTTTAACAAAGGGCACTAGAATCTGAACCGAAGACTAGTTCATATCATCAATATGCGCAAACAAATTTCAATGTATAAACAATAGGCAAAAAATAGCTCGCTGTGTAATTTTTGGGCTTAAAATATCTCTTGAAAGTCATTCAAATATTGAGTCAGAGCTATTTTTTCGGAATTTTCAAGCGTTTTTGTTCGGACCCATAACTGGTCACCTGATCCGATTCTTCGGATAAAATTTTCGGGTTTTTGTAGTTAACAAACCACTGTGCACTGTGTAGTGCTGCCCACACTTGCGCACCTCGGAGACGCTGCTCCGAATTAACGATCATGCCAGATATCACGTTACCTCGCCCGTGAACTCCACAACTGCAGTACAAGAAGACATCATTTCCCGGACGCGACATTGCCTGCCTCGCCGAGAATCATGGCCACACTCCATTGTAGTCCCGCATTTACTGCCGGTGCTAATGGCTGTAATCCTGCAGTTGCTGCAGTGACGCTGGTGTGCCTGTTAGATAGCTTATTCGCATGGCCATGGTGCAAAATTTTCTAGTCAGTGGAATTTTTAGCAGCGAAATTCGTGAGTTCCACGTTGCTGCTCCTTTGAACAGCAGGTCGGTTCGTCAAGTACAAGCTACAAAAAGGATTGATTGTTGTTCCAATCTTGAGATTGGACGAAACAGATGTAATTACTACTTCGCACGATTATTAAAATAGATGTAGAGAGTACGTAATTATAGATTTCGCGCATTGTCGAAATTTTCTGAGCAATTTTCGGTTGATTAAATATTATTGTGAACTATTTTTCACTCAAAGATGTTCTCTGTAATGTTTTTGATAGTTTAATGGTTTTTGTGTTACTGCTATTTCATTCAACTTTTGGCAAAAATATGATTCGTCAGTGTTCAGGGGATAGATTATTTTTCTCGTGTGCTTTAAAGAATGGAAAAACAAGCCTTTGATGGTTGAAGTAGAATATTTCCGCCTATGCTCTTTCATTTGCCATGAGCTAGTAACGCATCAAAGTCACAATTTATTAGCCTAAAAGAGAATCATCGCTTGATGTTGTTAATATTTCATTGGAATGCATCTTTATATACAATATATATATAACACTTTGAATATTAAAAGATATCTTATTGAATACGTTTTTAAAATTAAATAATGGAAAGCCAAGAATGCGTGAATTTACTATTTTTAACTTGGTCATTGGTGAAAATATTAAGACGTAGATTGAAGCAAAAGGAAACATCCCATAGATTGTGCAAAGAAAAATGGAAAGATTTATAACAAACTATAGCAAGATAATGAAAAAAAGCGTAGAAGTGAATACATACAGTATCTCAACCGTACAAGTTAGATAGACAATTGAGACGACAATGCAACGCGTCCGTGCATGGCACTATACCATGGTTCGCAGCCACGCATGTTCTTCACAACAAATGTCTTAGATCTAAGTCCCATTCCAGGCTTTATTATGGCAAACGCGGTACAGTAGTCTGCATACTTCAGGTTATAAATAACCTTGAGAATTTGTCGGTAACATTACTCTGAATGTATTAAACAGGGTGTCTCAAAAATATGTATTCACACTTTAACTGTTGCTAACGAGCTTCTTTTTTTTTAATTGCAGGTGCATTTAATTCATCACAGCATTGTAGGAAATCAACTTAGCTTCGAAGAGAGTAAGTTTGTCCTGAAATGTTATTGAAAGACTAAAAACTCAATTGAAGTGCAAAGACGATTCAGAACTAAATTCGCAAAACCGCCACCAATGCGCCGGACCATTGTTCGCATCAGAGAAAAATTTGACGCACATTCACACGGACTTTTTTGTGGGGATATTTTAAGACAAAGTTTATCGCACCAAACCAAGAACAATTTATGCATTGAAATTGGTAATTGGAAGACACTGTTTTGTTTCGTGACGTTTGCAAATTCCTCGGTGCGCGTTATCAGCGTTGTCTGTGCAATTGTGGTGATCAATTTGAACATTTACGAAAATTATTCTTCAATTACTTTTTTCTTACGTATTCGAAGTTATTTCATTTCACTCTATGTTCATAAATAATGTTTTCCTTGTCATTTGAAGTGTGAATATATTTTTTTGACATCCCATACATACTCGTATTTTAGGTTGTTAAGGACTCTTTGACCACAATAAAGGAGTTTTAAAGAAAAGAAGGCACCATTTAGTGTAGGATTAAGCGATCTGAGCGTAAGGTGTCTCTACTCTGTGTACAGAGAAAGAGCAAAATTGATATGAGTCGATGAAACAAAGTAAAAGTTGAAGAAGAAGTTAATAGGTGCTGTTGAAAATGACTGCAATGAACTGAAAAAAGATGATCCCAAATAAAATAAAAAGCCTATCTCATTCTAGAAAAGGAAGTCCTATACATATTCTTCAGCTCGGTTCCCCTCACTTTCGCCCGGAGGGGCTATTTCTCATAGCTGCAATAGTTGCATCCTGAAGGGTTACATTACTCTTGGCTGTGAGGAAAATTTCATTTCTAAGGATAGTTACATCGGTATTCATTCCCTCGCATGCTCATGTACAGGTGTAGCCAATGATTTTGAGAATGTTTTTTATTTCAGGGTCTTTTCAGAATATACTTAGGCCTAATCGTTAGCAGTCCGATAATGAAGTAAAATTACTTAGAAGCGAGGTTTAAAAAAATGAAATTACGTGGACTTTTTTAAAGTTGATCAATTTTGTTTTTCCTAAAATACGGAAAACCAATTTGTGCTGGTTTTAAAGCTGATACGGGCATTGGAACTGATGAAAAAATCGTTGGCAAAGCGAGCGCGATGTTTATTTTCAATTATTTTCTTGAATTATAATTTTTTTAGATTTTTAAAAAATGCTTTTTTACTATATTCAAAATCAAAGAAACTAGGAAAACCATCATTCTTCTCCATCAAAGCGGTCTATCAAAAAAGGAAATCGTTGCCAAGCAACTTGCATCATCGTTAACTGTCTGTAGATTGATAAAACAATTCAACGAGACAAAATCCATACCGACGAAGACAGCCTCTGGCAGGAAAAGATTGTCGTCGGTTCGTCAATATAGGGCTTTAGTGCACTACTCAGCTTGCGCTAGAATGGGAGAGGGATTGCGCCCATGCCTCAGCGCGAACTGCTCGACGTCGACTCTTCGACAACGGGCTTGCTTCAAGGGGAGCAGCGAAGAAATCTCTTTTGACGGCGAAGAACATCAAAACCCGGTTTAATTTTTGCAGGAAGCTCCAGCATTGGACTGCTGAACAACGGGGCAAAGTCACTTTCTCCAATGAATCTTCGTCCCCCCCCCTTTTGATACCTTCGGGAAAAGCCTCGTGCCACGAAGAAAAGGCGAGAGATTTCACGAGGGGTGTGTTGTTCCAACGGTCAAGCATCCTACCACTCTTCACGTCTAGGGCTGCTTTTCAGGTTAGGGAACTGGAATGACGATTTTACCTAAAAAACAGCAATGAATTCGGTCTGGTACCTGAAAGTCTTTGAAGATAATTTCCTTCCATAGATAGCTGGTCAGTTTCCCGACAAAGAGGTGGTTAACCAACTTGGTGGCGCTACCTGTCATAATGCAAGAGTGGTTAAAAAGTACCGTGATGACAATGGAGTGGAGATTTTGGGTCCTTGGCCTGGAAATTCGTCTGATTTGAATCTAATCGAAAATTTATGGTCGATCGTCAAGAGTCGAATGAACTAGAAGAAGCCAACTAATTTAGCGCAACTTGGAGCCTTCATCGAAAAAGAGTGGAAATCCTTTGATAATAATATTATTGAAAAATTTGTTAGCAGCGTGCTAATGCGCATCAAAACAGTTTTGAAGAAGCGTGGTCAACATTGCAAATATTGAAAATAATTTCTTTTTAGTTTTGTAGGTTATTAAAAATTGTTTTTGGGCAATTTATGTTTTTATTTGTCCTTTATAATGTCTTCCGGAAGCAAACAATTAAAAACTACACAAGACTACACCTTAGTTTAACGAGAAAATAGACAAACTCACTTTTCCCTAAATCATTGGCCACACCTGTAGCTTACTGTGTACCACTCCCACCTCACGTAGTATAGTTGAGCATATACAAGACGGCTCGAGTTCCGACTTCTGGACAGTTTTATTACTAGTTCCAGTTAAGGAAACTGCACTTGCCGTCGCGTTTGCCCAAGTTATTTAAGCACTCAGCTGCTCTGTGACTCCTACTTTGCCTTTTTAGCGTCCGAAGAGCACGAGACTCTTTAATGCTCTCCATGTTTGCCGAGTCAGTTCCGTATGAAACAGTTTGTGAGATCCACAAAACCCCAAAATCTTTCAGTTTATTTTTGCGCACACTCAAACTTAATCTGATGAATAATTGTAATTTTTACGTTTAAATAACGTGTTTCTGAAAAAAAACTTTCTTCTTTTCATGAGGTCCAACACTGAAACTGTGTAGAACTCTATATTTCAAATTAATTCTGGAAAGTGGCCTCGGTTTGGGAAACATACAATAAGGCAAATTTCAAAGTTAGATGTTCCAGGCAGCTGGGTTTACTTTCTTGTATTTTAAAAAGTCCCTTTTCGGTAAACGTAATTAATCACTTCCTAGCTTGTTCCCGCTTGATTCTTTCCATTAGTCCGTAGCAGATAACTTTAGCTTCTCGCATCACCTGCCAGAATATCAGCGGTTCTTCCGCAAAAAATGAGCCACAGGAGTGAAGGCTAACTCGACCGGAAAACATCCTGCATCGGCGGGTGCGGTAGGAGGCCGGAGTGCGTTATCCGATCGCTGCCAAGTTTGGCGCGGTCTGCTGAATGTGCCGGGCCTTCCGTCCGCGCCAGGCTGGCGTTGAGGCGCCTCACAAAAGTTTGAGCAAGATGTTAACCTCGTATATTTTTCCGCATATTATCTTCCTTTAATCATTATAAAGAGTGTCCTGCGTCAAGAATTGCCTTTATACGTGCAATGTTTCGTGACAAAATTCTTCACACATCATATTTTACAATTGTTCTTTTATTTAAATTTACCATAGGTTCTCTTTCAGATTTGCCTGATGCATAAATACGGACAATACTTTCCAGATTTCCAGAAAATGACTTCATTGAGCTCCAACCTACTTTTTTCAGCTAGTTTATATTTTGTAGTTCTACTTTTCACTTCTGAATTGGCGGATGCTCTTACTTCGGACAGTGCAATGTTCCAATTTGAAAAATATCCGATGATAAAGCAAGACAAATATCTACTAACTCCTACAACAAAGAGGCTGATATGAACACCGGCAGAGTAAAATCCTGCTTGACCAATTAATGATAAACTGTTAAATATTCCTAAAGTTTGATTTAATATGCAAACTGCTGGGTTGATGAATGATCATAATTGTGGGTGCTTCGTTTTGTCATGTGCGTTCCTACTGGCATATCAATGAGATAGTGAAAACATTTATGAGCATTTACGATATTCATTTCGGCCTAAGAGGCGAGTGAACTGATGGGTCACTTTTCTCGACAGCATCTGCCGATGGAATTATAAAAATATATTTCAGCGTATGTAGGGAGTGTAGAGGATGTATATAATTTTTCATGACTGTTTAGAGAACACCCGTCGCGATGTTTCTTCCGTTTTTCCGCGTATATTTGTGACAGGTGCACGTCATGTTCACAGGAAGCGTTCAGGTCTGTGCATAATCCAGCTTTCCGAGAGACCTCAGCGCCATGTCACCTCACTGAAGATCACATCAATGGAAAAGCAAAAAATAGACTAATATAAACATTAATGAACGCGCATTAAGCGCCCAAAATTGTAATTATTAAAATAAGAGGTAAGTCATTAACTTTTTTTGTTAAGCAAATATGAGGCTTTTCTGTTTACGTTCTGCGTGGAAAAGTCGTTCATGGATTTAGTTCAATTTTTTATTATTTCTTACAATAACATCAAAAACTGGCCAACGCTTCTGGGTTACCTTTCCTTATTTTCAAGCAACTTCTGAGAGGCGAAACAGAACAAAATAGTTATGAAAAAACACCATGAAAATAAAAACGAGTGGCAAAAAATATCCTATGAATCACACATCAACGGTTACTATTGCTCAATTTAAATGTCTTTCCTCTAAGAAGGAACAGAGCTATTAAAAAGGTTTGTACTAAAAAGTAAGATCCGAGTTAACGAGATGCGTCAAAATTACTTAACTCTACTGGCAATAAAACTAACCGAAAACATTTTTTTTAGTTCTACATTAGTTTTACTGTAAAACAACGACTAAACAGTACATATCTAACGCGTTTTCATATCCATTACACACAAGTGGACGGGCTTAAGTTATAACACATTAACACTGCATCAGTCCAGCTAGTGAGCGATAAAAAACGGTAACAAACTAACCTAAAACATAAACTTATCGATTCCTTACAAATGAATGAGATTAAATTATTACACACCTGTTAATAATTGTTTATAAAAAGAACATCTAAAACTGTATAACCACAATACGGGAGAATTAGCCATGTATCTGCATTGCTTATCAGATAAAATAGAAATATTTGGTCATTTCCAGTCGTTTCTACTTGACGCAACCAAACCGTTCTTGCATTAAAAGTTTCAGAACTGCATAATTGCATGCATTTTCATCAAACGTTGACTTTCTCAAGTGGAGGTCCAAGGCTTCTAAATCTCGACTTGAGCGTTTCTAGCGCCCTAAATGTCGTAAACTATTGGTTTTTAGTTTTTTCAATTTCAAATTTTTGACTAGGGGCCTGGGGAACCCCTATCATGTACATTCCCTGTAAAGTATCATGTAAATGATGCTAGCCACCCTCTACTTGAAAAGAGGAAAAGGCTTGGTATATATACCAATTTCAAATTTTAACGTAATGATGGACAATTTTCCCACGTAGCGCAGAACTTGAACAATTCAGAAATGTTGAAAGATTTTGCACAACGTTACCTCATCTCCAAACTTGGAAAAACATATAAAGACTGTAACTTCAACAGCGATGAGCAAACATTTTTCCCAAGCGATTCGGACAAGATCCCATTAACAAAAAGCCGGGAGGAGTTGCATATTAACAACTCTGATGAGCATCCGGTAGATGCTATCTCAGCCTCTCGTTCATAATTACTAGAAAAATTAACGAATTTGATACTCGTCCTTGGATATTGGATAGGAAGAGTAATTTAGCCATAGAGCTTGAATGCTTGTCGAGTGTCCACAAAGAGCCCCTGTGTGAGGTGCAGCGCAAAACACACAGGAACAAGACCTGCATGAGCCGCTTGTGTCTTCCTCTTGAGAAAACTCAGGCGTGTCACCGTAGTAGGAGCTGCGAGCGTTACGTTCAGTGCACCTGCCCCCGCGTGTGTGGGTCTGCAGATTCCTAAGCAATTGTTTCATCAATAATGGTTTTGATTACCTTAGAAGTCATTTAAATTCCGTCCTTTTATGAGCTCCGGCCTTGGGTGCATTTTTTAACTCGAATGTTAACTTTCCAGAGCACCTATGCTTCTGAAATCATGTGTTTACTTGGACAAGCATAACATTTCGTGGATGGATCAAGGCCTTTTCGGAACATAATTTAAAATTTAAAACGTTATTTACCTTAAACATTTAACATACTCGAATATTGACTTTCTATGCAGAGCGCTTGTGCTTGGCTCCTGGAACCATGCGTACTTACCACGCGAACCATAAAACATAATGTATACTTCAAAACGTCATTTTTCTTAAGCATCTATTCAGTACTGGGGCCCATGATTGTTAGTTAAATCAGTCAATTAGAAAATCTATAAAATGTATGTTCGAATTTCATTTTAAATTCCTATAATATTGTCAGCAAATTTCGGTCTCACCTACATTCATTCACTTTCTGATTAAATTTAAGGATGAGAAGCAAGAGGATAAAACTCTCCTCACACGACGTGATTTGAATCATACGACACACAAATTTGTCACATGACACATGCTTATTATCATTACACTTATTGATTAACCGTTGCCATTGTAATGATCTCAGCTTCTTTGACAATTTCCCAATCCTGCGATACCGTTCAATTTCTTTACGAGATGGAAGGAAACGTCGAGTGAAGAACTTGTACAACCACATCTCAGCTGCGGTGCGTGGTTGAGTTTCTCGCTGGTTCGTGAGCTTAGGTACTGGCTCGTTCATCAGCTTATGATGCGAGGTGCTGTAACCGTTGTCAATCTCTGCTGTAATTATTGTTTGGTTAAGGCCAACATTCTCGAGCTGATGGTTAAAGCCAACACGCCTCATACTCAAGGAAAAAAGATTTTTGTGTTACTTTATAAATTTTCAATTCCAGTAAGATGATGAAAGTAATGATCAATTGGTTTGTTTAGATGCATGGTAGCCATGATCTGTCGTGTCATAGTAGTTATTGCTTATCCCAGTGAAACTGTACTAGGTGAATTAATACTTATTATGATGGTGGATTGCGGAGTAACAGACATCCTCTCAAACTTTTAAATGCGGTATCGTCATGTGGACCGTCGCTTTTGGTGCCAGCTTTAATGCTGTTCGCTACTTCAAGCTATTATTTATAATTTCTGATGAAATGCAATAGAAAGAATTAGACGAAACATAACAAATCAACCAGAGGCTTCCGGCATCAAATTGAGTTACGTGTTTTACAATATTTTTGAAATTGAAGTATTAAGTAGTAGAGTTTCAAACAAGTTTACTGTAATTCAATAGCTGCAAAATTTTCCCCGTTTATGAGTTAACTTATGTAGGAACAACTGTGTAAACTTTTTTTTTAACGGGCATTGAAATCGCTGTATACAACCGCCTGTCTTCCACAGGTTGTAATCCGACTGAGGCAACGCACTAGAGCGTCCAGGGAGGTCATTTTAGAATAGTTTTTTGTTGAATGTTTGCTGTACGTGTGTTTTATTTTCCCAGATCTGATTGAAGTTCGTGAGCTTTTCACCATCACTTAACTATTGCCTTTAACTAACATGGGAGCTTACTAATTTGCGAACAAAAACTATTGTACAACATACACTTCTCTTTCTGGAGTCTATAGGTTAATTAAAATGCCCTTGTGGTCTCTATATGATAATTATTTGGCTAATAGCTATGAACTGGAACTTAAGAGGTATCGATAGGAAAAAATTGAACATAAAAATTCAAGGCGGAATTTTCTTTTCTAATTTGCACTTCTGATTTCATTTTCTTAAAACTTGTTCTCTGAGTTAAATCATCTATTTGAGAAATAATCACACAAATAATGATAATAATGTATTTTTAGAGTTACTCCATAGCATTAAACGCTCGTTAAGCTAATAATTCCACGAGTAAGACGTAATACGCATCAGTCTCGAAATTTTTTAAATCCCTCGCTCAATTTTCAGACTACCAAGAATGGAGTCTTTTTGCTAGATCTCATTTTCGTCTTCTCCTGCTGAGAAGGCAAATTCAAATTTCTTTTACAGAGCTAAAGGCAGGAATCCATCTCACCGGAATACGAGCATTTGGAGAGCAGAATATTTGGCATGCCAGTATCGAAATGCGAAGAGGAGCTCGGCAGCTTCAGCCGCACATATTCTGTGACCGTCATGGCAGATAAGCCAGATCTGCAGGTGTACATAGCGGTGCACAAAATCTGTATTTGGCACAGGTGAGGTGGTGACGCAGTTGTGCAAGTCACCTCCTTTTAGATACCCTCGCTATTTTAGAACACCCTGAAAGTAATCTCATGTACATCAACCGAGACGTAAACCGAGCCTGCTCCTACGAAATCCTCACTAGCATAGTTCTTATTAACTTACCTACCAGGAACTCAAATATTTTAAAGAGAACTTCATAAAATATAGATGTGGGTACGATACGGTGCGAGTTTGCAAGTCATACCTTTCTGGAGACCTGTGTAGGGGCAAGGGTTGCCGAGAACGGCCATCACCGCGACACCCACCGACTCTTCTTAATTACCTCCTACAAACGCTGTTCGGGTGCCTTTATCGCTGCTTAAGAGCCTGCAGTGCGGGCTTTAGACTTGCAGCCTACGCCTATTAATATCAAGCACCTTAATAGATAAGCTGCTCAACATGATACTTCGCGGTGGGGAGGCGATCGCTTATTTGCTTTTTGTTTGTTGAGCCTGTGTGCTTGTGCTATCAGTGCGCAATTAATAATCCTCTGCGCAGTTTTACTGCGATCTGAAATAAGTCATGCAGATTTGAGCGGTAAGAGATTAGGAAGTGAAAGCAGTTTGTTCCAGTTCTGACCACTTTTACTTCTGATAATTATACTAAAGTAATTTACTTCTCATGAAGTGCGCTCAATTTTTTCTATGACTATCTCTATTATGACTTCTATGTTTTATTATTAAAGAGTCTAATCTGCGCATAAGATCGTGCTTCCCCAATTAAAAGAAAGAAATATTAATAACTTGCAAATGTGTTCGGTAGCTTTTGTTAGGTCGTGTTAGACTACTGTGAAAACTGACTCCAATGTAATTAAAAAACAAATTTCTCAGCGAGACAAGGTACTACTACTTTTTATATTCCTAGAAAACTCATATAAGTTGGTCTATTAGCAATAACATTTCTCTGCCTGACACAATAGTTTAGATTCCAGAGAATTCTTACAACACAAATGTGGGCTTCTAATTTGAATTCCAGAGTTGAGAGAGTTTTTCCGCTGGTCAGGAACTTAGGCCGAACAAAAGAGAACGTAAATCTTAAGCAGTAGGGACGCTACAGCTCATCAGGGCAGCCTGCTGGAGACCTTTGGACGATGTCTGTGTATGGGGGCCGTGACGCGATCATACGGCACCTTTCTATAAGGGCATGAGATCCCTGAAAGCTTTCGCGGTCAAAGGTGCAAGTTGAAGTCCGAGGAAGCTTTGGAAGCGTGAAGCCTGCGCTGGCCTCAACAAATGAAGAGCTGGGGCTCGGTAGGTGTTTACACTGACTTCATCCATCAGAAAGAAAGGCTGTCAATGTTACTAAGCAACACACAGCATCAGAGCGAAAGAGTGCCTCCTTCTGAGACAACAAAGCCTTCGACGACCTTGACGTCCTCCTGCGTCCTTTACATTCATGCGCAAGAACAAATGATGTCTGGCTAATCCTGAATTCTAATTTCCTTCCAGTCATTCTAGTCAAAACCTTCCTGGGTAGACAACAATGGTGATCTTCGACAGTGCGTTCGGCTATTGACATGAGTTTGTTCATGAACGCGAAGATACTGCCAATTTTAAAATGTGATATTTGTCTCACTTGATATCAGCATAAAGTTTGACATCACAGTCAAGGGACAGGTGTAAATCTCAGTAGCGCCACTCAGCCTCATCCGAATTTCTGTACTTATCCCTTCCTTGGAATTCGTTATTCTAAAATAAATCGATTGGATTAACGATAAATAAAATTATTGTATTTGAAGATAAGTGCGCTTTTTATATTTATGGTTTACTCATATGTACATAGATACCGAGTTCATTCATATGGAACATTCTGAGACTTCTAATTGTTCTTCTTTAGACCAGTGGTTAGAGGCTATGAAAGAGCTCGTACTTCATGTGGAAGGTTGGGGAGTTCAAAACCCAGCAGAGCCCTGTGTTTCTTCCTGCTGCGAAAATGAAGGGAAATACTCTCATTTCTTCCCTAATACTCTAATTTCTAATACTTTTCTCTACCCAGTTGTTCGAAACAGACGCCGGCACGACCAGATTATCCTTCATCGCGTTCTGGCATTAGTTCTTAGACATTTGAATAACTACTGAACAACATGATGCTCAGCAGCTTGTACGGAATAATTTATTAATAAAAATTATTTTGGAGTACAATAAAGGCTTGAGGTTCGACAGTACACATAAGTGGCTGCATTCGTGTAGATCGCCAACATTCTCGAAAAAATCACTCCCCAAAACCGATATGAGACGTGGGCTGCAAATGCCATCATTTTTCGGTACTCTTCAGAGTCTTCAAGAAAGTATTTCATTTCTTTGTTACTGCTGCGATGGCTGTGCCCTCTAGGTATCAGTGCACTGCCCCCTACTGGTCAACGAATTTGGCCCTACCCTGGCAGGCAGTCTGTCATCCTCCGTATTGGCCGGAACTAAATGCCCTACGCGCTAACAAAGGTCGCGACGCCCGTTACGTAGTATACGGCACACTTGCTGCCCATAAGATGCCCTTGTTATTGCCCTACTATTGAATAGCTCCACTAAACACCTCGATCGGTACAGGCCTAACTTGTAAATTCACGGTTTTAATTTCGCTCAGGAAGGAAGGCTTCAATTTCATGCGGTGCACGAACTGTCAAGCTTTTTTATTTTACGAGGAGTTACTGTCTATATCAGGGTCTTCTCCTTAACAAGGCGATGTGTACTAACTTTACTCTTGAAAAATGTAGAAAAGTCAGTGTGAAAAACTCGTATCATCTGAAAGTAATTTAAAATAACACACTTCCTTAATAATATATCATATTTCTTAAACAATCGAGTGTCTGAGATGCACATATACTGATAACTGATAAGGAAACTACCGAATGCTATTTAAAATCAGTGTCTTAGAGATACCACGTAATGAATCACAACTTCAAATTATTGTAGCTCAGCCAAATCTTCACTTTGATTCCTCTCATTTCTTCGATTATTCTCATAGATGGACCGTCCATTTTCAGTTTCCAAAAACTATCTTCAACCAGGAAGATCAAGCACGGCCCTTCAATGTCCCCCATGTAATGGGCAGTGGCTCCAGCAGCAAAAAGTGGCGTTTACTCCTTGTCGCACAAAATTCATTACGGCTGTATCTTAAAGAACTAGAATAACCCACATTTTCGATCGTGAATTTTAAAATATCTCTTCTCATATTTGTGAAAATGTACGGTCCATCAATATTTGATTAGTAATTAGCCTTTCCTCATACAATATAGATCAGAAATCACAAAAGCTCTATCTTTCTTTAAGGGTAGCAAAATAATTTTAAAATAACGATGAAGATTATTAAGAAGGAATACGAAAGAAGTTTGATGTATACATTGGGTTTTATGGTGTGCCCTATGATAGCATCATGCTTAATTCAAGGCTGGGCAGAAGTTGGTTGGCTACAATAGAGCAGACACAGAGAGTAACGGAGCTCGGTGTGGCCCGCGGATGTTCCACAAGTACCCATCCATGAATACTGACTGATTTAGTCTTGAATACGCCATTCGTTTCCGCTCAACTCAAGTCTATAAAAATGTACTCGGACGGCTTCTTGCTAATCCGGTTTAATGCCGTTGCCTCGTCGTAATATTTTTAGATGTTTATCATACAAGTTGTTTTCAATGAAGGAGTTGTTGTAACAATGCAGCTCAGAATGTATCGGAGCGACAAATCTAAACATTCTGAGGTAGATGATAACATAACTTCTTCATCTTAGTATACGTTCAGAACTATTTCACTGATGGGCGACCATGACGAGTGAAAGTAAATTGAAATTGTTCAACTAATATTCCTGGATAAACTTGAGATTGCGCGACCATAGTAAGATTATCTACACAAGATATAAAACATTGTGGGATTATTGCACATTGCATGCATTGTGGGATTATTACGTGCATTATTTGGTTCAGTACGGGTGGCAATATTTTCACCAAAAAAAAATATTTTTATCTGAGGTAAAAAGCTTAATGGTTACCTTGTTTTTAGAGAATATAAGTTAAAAATCTTCAGATACGAACCAGAACTTTTTACTCCTTGTGCAGTTGTGAGAAGTTATAAGTAATTCAGTTAATAGTTAAGAAAGCATAAACTACGCTTGTTTTATCGGCCAGTGTCATATAAATCAATGCAAAAAGTCACCATATATTAAAATATATCCACCAAACACTGGCCAGCGTTTAATGAAAGTAATGAACTCCCAACAATATAATTTTCCTCCGAAATTTTCAAGAGGAACAAGTTCAACATAAGCATAATTCCGTTGGCAATGTAAAAATTTTGCTAGCTGGAGTCGGATGTTGTAACTTAAATCTTTGAAATAAGGAGCAGCCTGTCACCCACATCCCAGATACAAATTCACAGCTCAATGATACTCGTGGGTTGCACATCTCAGTTGATTGGATACTGTTCGGGCCATACAGTCAGAAATTTTACACCGTCGAACGTTTATACAGGCCTGTATCAGAGATCAAAGAATAAACATGAGTAGACTTTTTATTTTATTTCACACATAACTTTTGATAAATACTGTCAATGTGCACAACGTAGTTTTATACGATGGATTGATGCATTTTATTGACGCGGTAACCGCCATGGGTTAAACTAAAGTTCAATATTCGACTCAACTTTAAAGTCAATTGCAGTGAACAATTTTAAAAATAGCAGCTGCATTACAAAAACATCCTCAGTGTACCACCGGTGGCTCACATGGCGGTTAATGTGTTAAAACCAAATAGAATTTTTGTTCCATAGGTAGTGGCTTGCAATAAAACAAAAAGCCATAATCCTCCGCTAGATAAAATCAAGTTTTTGTTCGGAATTAATTTAGTCCGTATTGTTATTTATATCTAAACACATTTTTTATGAATGATCGCAATTTTTTAAATGATCTTCAACCCTTTCAATTCTTAAGAAATAGAATTTAAAAGTAGTTCCATTATTAGATGTATAGAACACAAGGGATCGAAAGAAGCAAAATTTATGACCACCATTGACATTCACTAAACCATACTTTAAATTCCGATAATCATTTAAGTACAATTCTTTGTTAATTCTCATCAAGTTTATTTCGTAGACTCCGAGGTATTTACGTATAGTTTGTATTTTATTCTTTTATAATCTAATTAAGGCATTCTTTTTTCCAGCCTCACATTACTGAAACTAATTGAAACTAATTTTGAAACACATTGAAACTAATCTTAAAAACGTAATGTTTAGGAAGCATAATTTAAAATTTACAATTTGAAAAACATTCATAATCATATATTTTCAGTGACAGTTCCCTTCATCATTTTCTAACTCTTATAAACCATATTAAAAGGCAGCAAATTTCTTACATGTAAGTGAAAAACGTCAACATGAGCAGAAATTGACTCAAGTTAGGGTAATTTGAATTATACTTCAGAGTCCTGAAGAATTCATTTTTAGATTTCACTTCCCTACAGCCTCAGAGTTTCCTTAGCGAAAAGTTTAGATAAGTTCCCTCAGAAGTCTCTTCACTTCAACCAAACTCCAAGTACCTGTCGACCGCAGTAGGGCGATATTGTGCGCTTTCATTTGCCTCATTACGTGAACACGTCCACTTGTGGCCAGTAAATGCCACAAGTACACGAGCTTTGGCATTCGCGATGAGTGACACTCGACTGGCCCACGATTCCCCTCACTCGTTTTATGCGTTTGTGTTTTCATATACTTATACATTTGTTGCAGTTCTCAAGCCCAGGAATTTATTAGCGTATACTACCATGCTTTTTTAATATGATTAGAGCACTCGTTTGAATTAGTATGAGAGATTTACCTTAATTACTTTAATTTTGAAACATTGAAGTTCAATAAATTTGTTCACTGAAACCATGTTAAACAAAATCAGTTAGAAATAGTTTACTTTAAGGAGTGCTTCATATTGGGGTAGATTGAGCTGGTTGTTTTTAGTTTGCATATATATTAATGTTTGAGTGCGCATTGCGACAGAGGGCGGTTGTGCCTCAATCGTGGGAGCCTCTCCCAAGACTGGCCCACCTGCCACCGTCTGGAACAGCGACTTTAGCTGCCGGCGGAGACTGATACCGTGTGCCGAAAAAGATATTTCTTCTACGCTGACCAGAAGTGAAATTTATGCGTACGAAAGCCTCATTGAGACTAATTTCAAAGTATAAATGTGTGTGAATATGGCGACATGTGGCGATGGCGAAGTCTAAATGTGTGTGAATATGGCGACATGTGGCGATGGCGAAGCATAAATGTGTGCGAATATGGCGATGTGTGGCAATGGCGAAGTCTAAATGTGTGTGAATATGTCGATGAAACTCGATACCTCGTGGAATATAATATTTTCACTAGTATCTTTTGATTAAAAAATTGCATGGCCCTTAAATCAAATAATCCCAGTGTTTCATAATATAGCCGTCAATACTGTTATATCAGAATGGATAATATTCTCAATGATCGTACGTGTTCGTGCTCAAGTTGACTGCCCAGAAGCAATTTGTTTTGCTTTAGGTTTGTTCATATTTACTTTTGAACTTTTATCCAGTACTAAAAATTGTATGTTGCGTTTTCAAAATGTCAGCTCAATTCAATAAAGCGAGTTAATCGAATTTAAATGTTATCAAACTGTCTAGTTCAAATGTATATATTTTCAATTTTGTTTCGTTTTGGAGGTGTTTTTATTATTTTTCCTTCCTGAGATATTACGTAGGTTCGATCTGCACTGAAACATATAGTAGGGACCTGAGAGCAAATGATTTATGTGGGAGTCTAAATAATCGAGTGAATATTTAAAAAGTATTATAAAGGAAACCTGAATATGAACTGAATATCTCCTTAGAATACATGGCGTCTTTGCTGCAAATTAATTCTAGCTTTCGATCAACTTTAGCAATCCATTTGCTATTCATCAGCCCGTACAGCTTGTAGACCAGTTATTTGTAGGTGTATTTTCCATAAATTTACAGATCAAAAAGTGTGTTATGTATAGTAATTTCAAAGTCGTACCACCTGAATTATAAGTCTAATAGTTAAATCGCTTTAATAGTTTTTATCTAGCTATTAATGCATTTTCATGGAAAGTTTTTTATTAAAATTCTCGCACACTATGACTGAAATGGTATGCATAAAACCAGCCCTGATTTTCCTTTTCCCGCGTTTCTTAAACAGCTCTGGCTAAACTTAGTTCAAGAGCTAAATCCTTGGAATTAGCGGACGTTTGCCTGAATGGAAGCCTGGGGTAGATAACCAAAACAAAATTGTTACTTTGAGACAGTGTGCACCATGTCGTATAATTGTGAAGTTTGCCACTCTAGCATACGAGTAATTATGGAACCGAATTATGTTCATTTATGTATAATTCTCTGCAATAATTGTAAGTTTTTGGATGTTGACGGTTTCCTCACGGCATTGCAGTGTGCGTCTCTGAGGAGCCGCACCGCTGTCTGACCTGCGTTTGTCTCACTTTGTCGTCTCGTTGCCGCTTAGTCGATTGTCTCACTTTGTCGTCTCGTTGCCGCTTTTTCGATTGTCTCACTTTGTCGTCTCGTAGATTGAAACCGCTTTGTTGACCACCAGCTTAACTTTACAGTAGGTCAGTTGTACATCCTCTAAGCAACTGCATAACCCCCAAGGTATATCAACTTTTTTTAAATTAGCCTATTGCTAAATGCTTGGTCCTGAGAAATTTCGATGTATCATGTGACTCCTTTTGGGATCATGAAAGTGCAGCTTTAACTGCAGTTGCTGAATTATTTAGGGTTGGCGGATCAAAATTTGTGGAACTGAAACTACTTTAAGTTATTTTGTTAGTACGGGATTTATGTGGTTACGCTCAAAATGAGATACTTACAACCGTAAGTAAAAGTAATTTATTTAAATTTTCGTCAAAATGAAAAAGAACTTTTGAGTTAAGTGTTACATCATTTATTTTCCTAAAAAACTTCGATGTGTTGTGCTGAAAATTGCTGCTAGCATGTTCATAATTTTTCTTAAACAGATCCTGATAAGAGACTTGCCATTACAATGATTATAACGAAATTAGGTGAATTTTCCATAACAAGGTTTGTTTTTGAACGATAAAATGAAACTGACTCTTGAGATGCTCCTGTATTCAAATAATTTCGGTCATGTATTCTCGAAAGCACATTTCGCTTGGAAGCATTCATGGAAAGACAATTTAAAAGCACCAACCTCGAGACTAGAAGAGATCTTTGAACTCCCTCCACAAACTACACCTCTGCCATAAAATTCCTAGAAAAACACAAACTCCAGTTTCTGGGGTTAGAAGCTTAGTTTGCTTGGCATGCGCGAGAAATACACAGCGAGTTTACGCTATGCACACTCTCCTCTGCATAGCACATCAATTCGTGTGAGGGCACAAACAAGGCAAGACAGAGAGAACAAATGTTCTCGAACGTCCTGACTTGAAGTAAATGCTCACAATGTGGGGCGCTCTTACTCCCCAGGCAAGTGAAGGATCAACACGGACTGTTGGCTTTAGCTTGGGGCTTGATAGGCTCTGTATCCATCCATTGTTCAACGCCGATGCTCACTGAAGCGTTCATGTGTACTGAAAAAATTGGCCCTTGTTTTTTGACTTGTATTGCTTGCTGAAGTCACAAAAAATTAATACAGTTTCTGAAATCCCAGAAAAATTCACACTATTTATCGCAAATTTCAAGAAAACAAGTTACTTGTTCAGAAGCAGATAAAAATTGAAATAAATAGTGCTTACGTTCAAGACTTATACCAGCAGAAAAACTTACGATTTGCTTAAACTTGAAAAAAATTGCTAACCATAGATTTCGCGGCTTTTAGAACTGGCGCAATGCCTCAGCTGTGTAGACCCGTAGAGCACTGAAGGTCTGTCAATAAGGCCGCATCCAAACCCTGCAGGAGCACGTTCGCAAACACATCGATTTCTCACCCAGTGAAACCGATTCAACAACGTCCAGTGAAAGTCAGTTACTCAATCCAAATCATTGTGGCGCTCAATCTCTAAAATATGTATTTCTATATCCATTAGGTTCACAACAACAACAATTATTAACCATTCATCACTTGGATTACTATAGATTCAAGATCTTCAGTAAAAACTCTAATTAGCAGGAGAATTTAATTTTATTACGTTTACATTCCAGGTAGACTGTAAATTGCTCAAATCTGTAGCATTCACGTGTCGATTCAACTTCTTATTTTAACAAGAAGAGTCTAGCCGCAAAACAAAATCATCGTCATTTGAGCAACTATGAAAGGGATTTATAAGACGTCGAACGAAATACTTGAATTCGTTCATTTAGTTTTTAGTCCATCTGCGATGTGGGCGGACGACGTAATCCAGGTGTGCTTGCGCTAGTCCAGCGGGCATCCATCTCTTCTCCAGAGGCTTAAAATCACTGACCTACTTGTTAATCAATCTCATTTCCACTTATCATTGTTACCTCATCCTTGTAAGACATTAAGTAAGCCGCTCAGCATAACATTTCCTCTATGACAAATGTATCGAGCGTCGAGTAGTACGAGGCGCCTTGCAGTGTTTCACCTGTCTTCCATTGGTCATGAATTGTTTCATAAATTATCGGCCACAATAATGCCTAATTTATTAGTCCGCTTTACTTTCACTGGCACGATCTTCAATTTGTATCACAGTGCGGACCGCATAAGCATATCTGGTGCGCATGACGATGGTGTTTTGTTTAGTACGCTCGACAGACGCCATGTGGGCAGTGTTGCCAGTATGAGAGTCTTCACGGCACTCTCTGTTCCTGTGACACATTTCTCAAGAGGGCGTCAATGCAATCCTTTTCTCATGCTCTTAGCAACCTTCATAAATAACGGCAAGCTTTTACTAAGCATGCCCCTACATTGCCACTTTTAGCCACCTACTTCTTCTGGACTGAGACATCGCCCTTCAGTCACACATGCAACGAACTGTAATCTATGATTTATCCTTCGAACATTATTCTCCATTAAGCACTCCTAGAAGTTAGTGTGAATTAATGTCGGTGTACACATCATGCTTGTTTGAGAAATTTAGCTTAATTAGTCCATTTTGACGTGAATTCAGAGAAAATATGTGATCAGGAAATTTCATTATTTAAAGTATAGTGCTCAATTGCTTCGTATAATGAAAATTGGTATTCTTAAAAACTCAAAAGAAAAGGAAATGATTGAAAGAGACCACCAGGAGCCTGCTACTATATTGTTGACACGTGCAAGAAATTGGGTATCGTATTTCAGTACTTGTGTCTGCACTTGTATCTAAGAAGCAGAGGAGTTCCTTCGAAATGAGCGCTTGTTCACAAGCTCAGAAGTTAGCGGGGGGTCTTAGGCCGCATCCATTACCTGGGGGATCAAACTCTGCCCTTGGTCCACTCACACAGCAATCAATATCGGTCTGGGGTGCTCTCCACGCTCTGGTTTTCACTAATTTATTGTACTTTTATGCTCAATCTGAGATGTAGAAACCGACGTAGGTTATGGGTATCAAATAATCGGTAACATATAGTTCAAACCAAACAGGGAAGGGTTGAGGGAGTGATTGTGTCTTTGTTTGCCAAGTTTAGGGGAAATGAAGTAATCGCGTTTTTTGGCTGATAGCAAATGTGTTTCGTTGTTCTAGAGAAATTTCTGAGGATCCAGTTTCACTGTAGTCTTTATAATTTAAAAATAAAATAATGTTATTTACATTAAGAAGAGGTATTCGTCCATTATTCAGTTATCCTTATCATAATAGTAAAAATTTATCGAAGCAAAATTCATAACCATAGTTTTCATCATGGATGAAAATCATGTTAAATAACAGAACATGAAATATTTCACAACATCGACCTTATTATTAGTTGATACCTATATAAAGGAGGCCATTACCAGCGCTCAAATTTGTTGCCACGAGTCGCATTGGTATCCTTAGTCAGACTCACGCACCCAACTTCCATGTTGATCGTTCTAACCTACTCAAGATGTTGCTCCGTTTGCGCGGTTGGTTGTAAATAGCTAAGTTGAAGAACCGACTTAACTGTTTGAGTACATCTCCATCTTTTCTAAGAAGTGTGAAAAATATAATAATACGATAATACTTTGGCTCGCATGCTAAAATCTATTCTAAATATAGGTATTGAAACATTTTAAATATTGTAAATATTTGTATCGGCACGCAAACGAGGAATTTACCTAGTGGCACACGTACGTCTCAATTTGGTGTCAACGTGTTATGTTCTCGGGACGATATTTATCATAATCATCAGTAACATTAATCACCGTATCCCATTAGCCGGTTAAACGCATTATTGTGTCGGATGCTACTAAAATACCCAGTAATTTACTTGATTGTAAATAGATGAGATCAATTACACCTACCATTATTTTCTGAAATATGTTGTGAGTAAAATTGGTACGCTAATTCCTATAATTTTCCGGTATAATGATATTCAAAATTTGTAGATTCCATTCCCGAAATTACTGTTGTTGTTATGGTCCCTATCGTTCTCATCTTACGTTTACCAAATCCATTGTAGTAAAATTTTGCGGGTCTAAAATCATTGCTCTTATTTAGCCACACCGAGCGATTGACAACGTAAAATCAGTGCGCGATTTCATAAGTGGATGAAAGGAAAGAAAAGTAAATAAAAATACACATTTCCAAAACTTTGATACAAAAGTTGATGTAACGCTTTGGTTTTTGAAAATTTCATTAATACAAAAGACCTTATATCTAATTGGTGAAAGAACCACAAAAAGTATTCTATGCTATCTTTATTTGTTGCAAGTTAGAAAAAAAAACATGAAAAGAAGTAAACACTCTACTGACTAACGAAAGAAAAAAATATCGAGACGTATAGATACTGAAGCACTCTGAATAATGAAAAAAAAACGTTCAATCTCAGCTTAATATATATTGCATTTCATATATCTCAGTTGATATATGAAATGCAATGTAACCAATTTGTGTTTTGAATGTCTCAACTTAAAAGTCTTAAATTTAAAAACCATCAGAAAGAAATAAACAATAGCTGTGTCAAGGTTGAATATACGTTTAATTGAAAGGAAAAAATATTGAAATTAATTCTCTTTGGATATTTTACACCAGACAAGAAAGCTGAAAGCTTTTCAATACTGTAAATACTACTGGAAAATGACTTGGAAAACAGTCTTCTCCCACATTTACCCAAAAGCTAAGCTTTCGCGGGCAGACGTTGATATTGTTGGAAGTATTGTGAGTGGAAGTAATTGATTTGGCATCTAAAACCAAAAAAACGACATTTCAGAAATTTGAAACCAATTTTCGTGCATACATATCGAGAAGTGCGTACCTAGTAACAAGCTCAGGAAAATTGCTTTGCCACAGCATAAAAAAATACGGGAGCAAAAGATTCTTTAGAGATCAGAAACGAGAAAGAGCTGTCGCACGAGGCTAACAAAAACATTTTAACATCCAAAGAACAGTAAACAAGCGCGAAATATTACCGGAAAGCGTATAAGAAAACATTAATAAACTGAAATCTTAAAAACTCCTTAATATGAAATAACTTACATCTAATTTGAAGAAGTGAAACAAAATTGGTATTCTAATGCCATGACAGGGGTTGAAAATCAGATGTGACCAATGTAATAGAAATGTTTACCATTTGTTAGGAGAAAAAGGAATGCCTGAAACACTTTATTGAGCTGATTAAAATATCGCACTAAATGATTTCATATAATGAGAAAGGGTTGGCCAGATATAATTTACTAAAAACATTGCACAACACTCCCGTCTAAAACAAATAAACGAACATACCCGCAGAAGTAAATTTCAATGCTTGTTCAAAATTTGATGAGTGAAAAATATAAATTTGATTGTTTTAAGAATCCTAAGTCAGGTTAAGCTTATTTTCCATTTTTTATTTATTATTTTTTTTTCAGATACAGGAACACACGACGCTGACTTAAGTAGGGATTCATCAGGGATATAGGGTATCAGGGATACATAATTACATAATATACATTTTATATTATTTCAAGGTTAAAAAAACACCAACAGAATGAAGTTGGGTTGTAGGTTGGTTGTAGATCATTCAAATTAAAAGGAACAAAGTTTATGACATAAACGTTGTTACATGTTTAGGTATAAATTTAGATTTTTTGGCTAGGTTTTGAATTGGTATTGGTAAGGTAAAGTCGCGTGTGGTTCAATGATATCGATAGCAAGCAAAATGACTGAATCGCGTTTAGAAGAAACATGAAATTGGGTCAGTTAAAATGAAAGAATGACAGTGATAACTATTTCAAATACTCAAGTTAATTATACGTAGTATGCTTTCCGTTATCCGCTGTGACATGAATTTTTTCTGACAGGAGGCATTTACTGATGACTTCGTTCAAAATCAGATCGGTATGAGTGTCTACGAAAGATTTTAATCATCCAATAGTCTTACTTTTTATACTTAAGGTTCGATTCCCTTCAAACAACACAAAAATTACTAGTTACATTTGGAAGATTTAGATCTTGGCTCCGTTCTTTTCAAACCGACGTCTAACTTTCCTTGAGGTATTCCGCGGACTTACTATGACACATTTTCTATTATAGTAGAATACGACACTTCTGATGTACTTTACGACACTTTTGATGTATCATACGACACTTTTGCAGTACATTACTTCCCAAGCTTGGTTATCTGACATTGATCACAATCAAGTATTTCTAATCAAGGAAGAAAAAATCAGTTCCTTAATGAAGAACACGATCCATAAAATTTTTACTTTAAACTTTTGATTTTTGTGTCCACACCATCATTGGGCCCATAAAATAGCGTTAATTTAACATACACAACAGTTCAACTATGTTGTATGTGATGTGAGGAATTGAGGACCTGATATACGTACATACTAGTTCTCGCACAGAAACTTCATGTTTATAAAGATCTATGACCGGAAACTGCTAGAAGGCTTGATTTCCAAAAATGAGTGAATTCTTATTTAATTAATGATTGAACAAGCATGAATAGCCGAATGGATAAATTTAGATTTCTATAGGTAATTGCACAATCTACAAATTTGCCTTCCTTTTATTTCAAGTCCCTTTTAAAAACACTACAAGACAGTTTCCAATGGCATTTTCTCGGCTCAACGTATTTTATTGTCATCAATTTCTCAATCATATTGCGAACATCATTTAAATCGAAAAGCCTCTGTCGTAGAACCACCTACACATGAATGCGTCTTTATTTACTTAGGTGTCCTGTGTAGCTCACCGTGAGTGATTACTCTGGCAAAAAAGGCTTTCAACAATGTTGAAGGTAAAATTTGTTCTCGGAGAGGAGCAAGTCTGTATCATATGTGCAATAATTTGGTACAAAGCTTTAACCGAAAATTTTTTCAGTGTTATTTTTACAAATCGTCACGCAATAGCTAGTACAATTTCCAAATTTGTGGCCTAATTTCTAGATTACAGAGTAAAATTAGTGGAGATGGCAACAAAAGTCTCCGTCGACTGTGGCGCGTTAGTCGTTGACGGGTCAAATGTCCATGGTAAGAAGGAAATTTATGGTTAAGTTCGAATACTATAGGACAAGTAGAGTTTAGAATGCCTTAAGGTAGGTAAGGATAAGTAAGTTAGAGTAGGCGAACGTGTAAGTTAGAGTAGGCGAACGTATGTTATGTTAGAATCTGTTAGGATGGGTTGGGTCAGGTTACGTTGGTTTGGTAAAGCTAAGTTAGGTTAGCTTTGGGTTGTTTTATGCTAAGATGGATTAAAATAAGATGGAATAAATTACCGTGAGACCTGCTTACATAGAAAACCACGTTTGGTTACCTTAGGATTGGTTAGTTTGTGTTGGTATAGCTAGGTTTGGTTTTGATGGGCTATTTGAATCTTGTCCAGATAAGCCCCGCCACTAATTCAACACATAAGTTCACCCACTTATAACTTTTGAAATAATGCACCTATCGGCTTCAAATTACTCTCCAACGAAAGATTATAATATTCTTTCGCTTGAGAGTAATTTGCAGTTGATAGGTGCATTATTTAGAAAGTTATTAGTGGGCGAACTTACGTGTTATCACGGTGCGCGAGTCAGATGAGTATATCAAGAAATTTATATAGTTTACGGAAAACCACTTCACTACCGTCTACTGTTCGGAAAGAAAGAATGTTTTAATCTTTCGTTTGCGAGTAACTTGAAGTCGATGAGCATTATTTCGAAAGTTACAAGTGGGTGAACTTACGTGTTACATTAGTGGCGGGGTTTATCAGGAAAAGATCCGTATTTAACAAAAGGTTAGCTTAGCTTCAGTGAGGTTATTGAGGTAAAAATACATGAATGTTTTACAGGTCTAGCTTATATTTTAAAGGACGATGCAAATCCCTTTTTTCATTCTTCGAAGCCCACAGTTCTTCATTTAATAGTGCTTTCAATAAATATTTTCGGTTCGATTTTGTCCCACGAAAATCATTCACAGTTAAGCCACTGCATGTGAGCCTTCAAATTGTTGGTGATACTAAACCATTCGTGATCCTTTCGGTGACGTTGATATCATGAATATTTTAAATCAGTTTTCTTTAAATGGATACTTGCAACTGGCCTTATTCCATTCATTCTTAAAGTTTACCCAATCTATTATAAAAGAATTTTGTGAAATTTTGCTCTGTTTATTTTGCTTACTTCTTTCATACTGTACAATTACTGAAAGCAGAATTTCTACGTCAACAACCAGCTGAGAAAACTAACAAGGTTATCAGAGTTCAATAAGTTTACATGTGCAGAAAGAGCGCCGTTGCCACAGACACTGTATCAGAAAACATCATTATTGCATGTTGCAGGGTTTGCCCCCTTACTGATGGCCAGTTCATGCGCTAAATTCTCCATACCTTTAAAGCAAGGTCTGCTCCTCTCATGAAAAATTAAACATCTCTTCATGTAGAACGAGAATCACTTTTGGTAGCAGCTACTCTCCGTCACTACACTTTTCTTTCGGGTGGAAGGAAAGCGCGTGTACCTCTCTGGTACCAGCTAATGCTTTCTAATGCGGTTGCCTCCAACAAGATCTCTTCGGATGGAACACATTATTTACAAGTTCTCAAACACTACTGCGCGCTTTACAAGCGCCTGAACTTCATCATCATTCACTTCTTCCAATTATCCGTTGGTTAAGAAGATATGTTAACAAGAAAGGTACAACGTCTTTTGTAAAAAACTCATAACTTTCGATCTAATTTAAATTCCCCTTTATGTTCAATTTATGTTCAACATTTCCAATTGATGCGCTGCGCAGTCGACTACTAAAGAAAAAATAAATTACTAACTCAAGCAAAACTGTAAGCTATCATTTTAGCAATGCATCGCTGAAATAAAATATCAATCTTCAAGGAAAAAAAATACTCATGTTAATAAGACATCTATCACGCAATTTTTTTCTGAAGACCAAGGTTTTTTCCTACCAAATAATTTCTGAGTTGTCCTTCAAGACATGAAGTTATTTATTTATTCCATGCATGGTGTTCATTAAAATTCACATTCTACATATTCTTCACAAAAATATCTGTTTATGGAACGTGTTTGCGTGAACGTGTCATTTTAGGTAAGTTTTCCGCGAAGACGGACATCAACATCGCATCATAGGCCGAGACGACATTAGGCGGCTCTCGAACAAGTAACGCACAAGTTAAAGAGACAAATAGTTTTCACTGTCGTCAGTCCGAAAACATACGCAATGTTCCTTTTTCGTCTCATGCGCTTAGAAAATACCTGGTAAACTCGATGAAATTCGGTTTCGTTAAATAATCGTTTCCCATTTGATGTCAGTATATCCGAACCGACAACTACGATAGATTAATAAACAATACGGATAATATTCAAACCTATTCTGTCTTATTCATTACATTTAATTCTTCAAGGACAACACTTTCTCGAAACAGAACAGAATAACAGAATTGTGAAATCGCGTGTTCGCACAGGTTACGTAACGATTTCTTATTTTCCCAGAAGAGTCCATCAGGTTTATTTAAACACCTGGTCCTTCTGTTATCCCTTAGTATATTCATTAATTTCCATCGCGGCACTGGCCATTTATACGCTAAAAAGGAGTGAGCCCAGTGTGCTAAACATATTGGTGCGGATAGAAAGACTGTATATTCGCGTTAAAAAAGAGGCATCAAATTTGAGACACGAGCTGATTTTTAAAAATATATCATCAAATTACTCTTTAATTGGATCCACTAATAAATAATTTGATATAGTGTGTCCTTAAAAATAGCGCTTAATTTATACAACAAACAAACAACAAAACAATTGGCTTGGTGTTCATGTTAAAAATACAAGATCCAAAACTGGGGCTTAAACTCACGAGGAGAACTAATTATTTAAGCATAAAACTATTTTACTTTGGGCCGACGAGTGAAAGCTGGGCAAATGCCAGAGTAATTAAAAGAGTAATGGCCAACTTAAAACGAAAAGAGCGCATCACACAAGAGTGAGGTTTAAGTACAAAATTCGAAGACTGTTAGAAAATCTTCTACTACTGATGAGCGTCAGGTACAAAAAACGGTTGATTTGTCAATCACTATTTTGAGTTTTCATATTTTTAAACAATTATTTCCTGACTATACAATGAGGAGGAAAATACAATACAATATGTTGTTTCAAACTTCAATTCTTTCATTTCAAGGCAACGTGAGTTGTTCACATTTTTATCAAACATGCATATTAGTGTTCCTTAAAATTGAACATTCAAAACTCTAAAATTTTCAATGAAAAACCATCAACGTTGATGAATGTTTCATTTGAGAGAGCACAAGCTTACAAAACGCAATACATTTTTGCACAAAACATTTTTCAAAAACACATAAGTATGTGATTTTTAATGTCTAAATGATGCAGAGATTTTTCTAGGATGTTCCAGTTTGTTTTCAAACAGACACTGGCATCTTCGTTGGTGCTCTTTAGCGACTGCTTGGCATCATGGCAACCCTCTAAGAGGTGAGTTGAAGGGGATTGTCTTACAACGTATCTTGGGGACATTGCGTCCTGTAGGACATGAAAGCTACCTGAGCTACACACTAGGGGTTTGATAATAGTGTCTGTCCTCTTCAGTTTACATATGGAAACTAGGTGTTCTCAGTGATATCCATAGTTACCGACAAAAGTATCAACAACGCTTAACTGTTGCGGAAGTCTGTTGTGGGTCGTAAAGTAGGCCTTTTCTCTCATTCTTTACTTCTTTGTCTCTCGTAGGCAGGCCGGCGATCCGTGAAACCGACTACCTGCATGAGTGTCTTCGTCTTTTATTCTTAATTTTTATTACTTCTTTTTGGCTTCCCACGCAGTAGCGAACTGTGCCAAACGAGACACACAAATTTGTCGCCCGTCTTATGTAACTCAAACTTAAACTGAGTTTCTCTGTGATAATCGCTTACCTGTCGAAAACAGAGATAAAACCCCGAATATAATGATGATGGCTTTAATAATAGTAAACTTATACGTGAAAACTTTGGCACAGCGGATATTCTATACAGAAACCGAGGAAAATAGTAAAAATAAAATGATGATAAACATGGGTAAATCTGAACATTAAACTTACGCTAGCTTTCCATGAATCGCGTATGCACGCCGGCGGTGAGCGAGCGGAAGTCTTAACGGTTCCGGAAAGTTAGAAATTTGTCAATAAGCAATTAACCCTTTGACGTCTGCATTTATGTTCTCAAATTACCCCATTATCCCATGCAACTACTGTCATTGACCTGGCAATGACATCAGGTTATCACGCGACATCTGCATCTGGAACTGTAACTCGATAATGATCGCAACGGAACACATTAGGGCACAAATTTAACAAGAAATACAATATATTGAGGCTATTTTTGAAAAGGGACCGTATAGTCCTGTGGGGCGTTAAAATGTTCAGCAAACCATGATCGTATTGGGATACCGTCAAGTGTTCAGACGATATCAAAATTGAACTTATTGGACGAAAAAATCGAACTATTCTTTGCCTGAAAAGGGAGAAGCGAATGCTCCCAAGTGCACCATCCTCATGGTAAAGTTTGGCGCTGCTCCTATCCTGGTGTGGAGTTACTCGTATGTCAGCTCGTCTGGTGTTGGCCAATTCTACATAATTAAAAGACTCATGAATAGCTAGAAATTGAGAGGTCTGAAATTGACCGCAGCTGGACCTTACTGCATAACAATGACCCAAATCCCACAGTAAATGCTGCAAAAATATTGTTTCCTAAGAAGGTAATAGCTGTTAACTGTTAACCTAGCCAATCTCTTGACACAGCATCCTATTGGAAATTTGAGGAGAGAACTGAAACAGAAGATTCAAAATACAAGTCTCAAGAATATTATTGAATTGGCGAAATCTGTGTAAAAGAGTGAAATTTCAAACCTTTAGAAAACGGCAGATTAGGGTCACTTCAACATTTCATACGCAATCACGCAGTAGTTACATTAATGGATTTGTAACTGAACATTAATGATTTCTGTATTCTGAATGTACCTATTGTGTTTTGAATGTAATGTATTCTGAACATTTGCTTCCTCAAGAATTATGGTTATTCCTACTCATTTGTTGTGATCCTTTTGAGGTTGACATTGTTTCGCACTTTTCTTCGAGAGGGAATTTGTATTGTCCAGATACTGCTCCTTATTGTTGTCGCAGCGATACATATTGAGCATGGCTTAGTGATGACTATCGTGACAGATTTTTTCCGATGAAAATTATAGAGTTTTGGATGCTTCATGTACTATGGCGCACAACTCTGCATATATGGTAGAAATATGAAAAATTACTTTCATTCAGCATATAAACACAGCTTACATCGAATTATTGAGTACAGTATAATTTTGACCCTCACCGTTAGTGCGTTCCTCGCATGAATGAACAATTTTTTTTACCCCGTTCTAGCACATCGCGAACACAAAAAATCGAAGTATGACTCAGTTCATGGTATAAAAGTAAGATGTTTAGTTACCATCCATTGCTTGAAAGGATAAATTTTCTACGAAAGGCGACGCCTACCAGTTGTGCGCTATCGAGATTAGCTATAATGATTAAAATTTTTTGAACGTAAAGCCCAAGACTTCTGCAACAATCTTGCGAAGAAAATTAACGCTGATCTTGAAACCAAACAAAGTGTTCGGGATAAATTTGGCAGAAAAAATTTGATTTTTCCCAGATTTTTGAGTCTATTCACACCAACTAGTCTTGAGTTTGAAGTTTAAGCCCTCCTTCATTCATATACACGATAACAAGATGAATGGATGAGTGGGAGCCACCTGAATCGTGGAAGAGAACAATTTGTATCGTGATGATTCGCACCGACCATCAAACTAACAACCCGGCATGGACTATAGAGAATTGGAATGGAGACTACGAGGCTACGAAGAGATTACATTTTCCCAAACTGTTATGGTTTTCGGATGCGTATCCTCAGAGAGTGATGTGATGCACACAAATCCCAATGTTTGGCTTCCGAACTCCCCTGATCTTACCTCGATGGATTATTTTAAGGATGGGGCGCTGTTGAGAAAGATGCCAATCGCCGTGCCAGTACTACTAGAGACCAGTTAATGAATAGAATTAGAGGGGTTTTTGAGGGTGTTCCAGAGGGAAGTGTAAAGTCAGCTTGCTCCAGGTTCCGGGCCCGGATTGAGGTTGCAATACTCGCTAACGGCGGTTATTCTGAGTAAAATTCTTCGACAATAGTCTAATTTTCTTGCCTTTGAATTTCTTTGAAATTAGTAAATTTTATAGATACGAAGCGTTTTTTTTCCTGGTAAAACTATCAAGTTTACCCCGAACACCCTGATACCAGAGTGGTCGCAGCGAGCACCGTACACTTTTGACCACGAGGCCACCAAGGCACCGTATTCGGAGCAGAAGTTTATTCTTCTTGTCCTGAATTAGAGCTCACGGAGGCAGTAAACTGAGATACCTACTAATATGTTGGACTCCTGCTCTCCAGAGGCAAAGAAATACCGATTACGGCTCCACGACTCTGGCTTCACGACCTGGACTTTATGGCTCAAGCCTCCTCGGCAAAGTCAACAAAACTCCTTGACCGGGACTCCATATATGACTCAATCTTTGGCTCGGTCTCAATTACTTCAACCGTATGTGACTTGAACTTCTCAATGCCATCATACATACTCAAAAGTATTATTTCACAATTACGGCTTCATTTTGCAAGCTGCATCACTCTTAACTTCAAGACGCCAGCAGCTCTAAATTGTCTTCCAGCCAAGGAGGGCGTAGAAGAAAGTCGAAGAGCTACAGTAGCTGCAGAAGCGGCAGCTCGGGTGCACGAAAATATCGCGCGTCAGACTCACGACTTTCCCTTTAATTGCAGTTCACTTTTAGTTGTAGTCGGTGAGCCAGCACGACGTAGGCATCGCTATCAGCCAGGCCTACAAATTACTTAGAACATCTTCATCCGATTTTGAGTCTCCTCACTTCGCTTAAAATTGCCTGCCGAAAATTCATTCAAATATGAATTCAGTTCAATGTAGTTGTGCACATAATACAGGTTGTCAGTTTTCAAATGGATCAATCTAAGTGTATATCTGGGGTGAATACATGGGCTTATATTTTCCTGAATTATCTGTTTGAGGTATTCAAAATATTAAAGGTGCAATACTGCTACATTGATGGTTACTGAGAGTTATTCTCCTTCTTTTTACGTAATACTAATGGGATTATTATTGAAATTGATTGTACCCTAATGACGATAATAATATTTTAGCTGTTCACTCTGATTAATTTGCACTTTCTCGTGAATTATAAATTCCACAACTTTGGAATCCATGTTTATGGATTTCACTATCTCCACTCAAATACACCGACCAGTAACTAGTCCTAAGATGTCTGAAGCTAAATCGCGGATCAAAATTAAATCCATCATACAATGCTCTATATTAAGCTTAATAGTAATCAGTAATTATGAAAATGAATTATTTTGCTAACTTCATTTCAAGTGAAGAATTTCGTATAATCTATTTTTAATTTCTCAATTAATACAATTCAGCGCAAAGAAAGAAGAAAAAGAGAAGAACCATTTATTTACAAGAAATTTGAAATATGAACTGTATTACAACATGTTTGTTTTTGAAAATTTCTTAATATAAAAGTTCTTAATTGATACGAGGTGTACAGCAGCCGTGTCAGGGGCTTGCTATCCTATTGAGAGAAACAATTAAACTATTTTCACATGGATATTTCATCCAAGGCAAAATGTCTGAAAGCTTATAAATACTTTAAATACTACTTGAGAATGCCTCTGAGGTTCTATACTATAATTAAGTTATAATGAAAAAGAAAAAACATGAAACACTCTAGTGAAACAGGCTGAAATACCCTGCTTAATGATTTTCAAGTAGTGGAAAAGGTTGGCAAAAGTAATTTATGAAAAAAATACACACATCTAATACAAACAAATAAACATACACGCAGAAATGAATTTCAGAGCTTGTTCATCAGATGATGGGTGAGATGATTGATTTAGTTTAAGATGGAACAAATAAATTTGTAAAATATTCAATGTAACAAGTAAATTCAACAAGAAAACACCCCGATTTCCTCAAAACTTGAGTGCTTTAACTTGAGGAGAAGTAGCAACTGAGATGTTGTACCGCGCAGAATTTTCAACCATCAGCCCATGAGAGAAGCGGTATTCAGGTCAGGAAAAAAGTGAATTTGACCCTCATTTTTGCTGTACAAATATTGGCGAATATTTGGACCTTCTTGAAAAACAGCGTAATGCGTGCTTAGCTCGCAGTACGGGGAAGTTCAAGAGCCACAGTTTTATAGATAGTCGTTAGCATGCCATCAATAAGGCACGCTAATGCCTATGCAGCTCGCTCATTCCGCGCTGCTAAAGCCACTCGCTGAAAGCGACCCATCTCTAATGCATAGGATCCTAAAGTTACGACCGTATTATGCTGATCAAATAACCGTTGTTGCAACACGCACTATTTGTTGAATAAGCCCCGTAAAAGGTTATCGAGCCGCGCACAAGGAAATCGTGAAAAGTCATCTAGCGCATCCCAGCCTCGATCGCCGCAATCAAGGTCAAGATCTAGCTCGGAGATTATCGTGAGGACGTCAGAAGCTCTGTATCAAACGAGGCTGTTGCGCGTGCTTTCTGAAATTTTGTCAGTATTTCAGGGGGCAGTCAGGAGACCCTTTCATTGAAGAGAAAAGCTGTGGCATTAAAAGATGACTGATTTGCATAGGCGTGCACCGGCCAGCGTCGGACGAGGAGAGAAGCAATTGCGCCCGATGGCTTCGCCGAATAGCCGACTTAATTATTACGCACGGGACGGGTTAACAGGCCGGCCAGTTAAGGGCCTCTAATGGTACCTTATCAACAAACAAACCATTACCAGCGTACAAAATTTGTTGCCACGAGCGGTATCAGTCTCCTTGGTCAGTGATTCCCCGCACATGTGCCCTTGTTACTCGTTCCAGCTGGCAGAGAGAGGAAGTTTCGTAGTCACTTTAGAAAAATTCTAAAATATTGAGAAATACAGTCGCGATCATCGTCCAAAAACATCTAGTCTAGAGTTTAGAGTCGGTTGTGCTAATTTTGAGCGCAATCGCGCTACTTACAGATGATGCTTGATGATGTACGCAGAGAACGGAACAAAAGCAGAATTTTTCGACAAATGAGAGTATTTTTATAAAAATACATAGCAAAACCAAAATGCAACAAAATTAATAACTCAGTTTTGGTTGGTCAGTAATTAACCTTTAGCATCTCTTAACCATCATCACCAGTTTAATTGAGATGAATTCAAAACACAATCGGAGATCCCTACTTTCCGATAACTTAAAATTGCGTTAATTTCTCGCCTGTGAGACGCATGTTTCATTATGTTAGACGTCCCAGTGAAAAGTTTCTCGACCCGAGGTAAATGCATTTAAAATAATAATTTTCCGTGTAAGTAGGTTTAAACATAATATTTAGCCATTGGTATGATACTTTATTTGTAAAATAGTTATAGCTACCAAACATTTTACCATAAGCGCATTTCGAACCAAATACTTCACACTACAATCGATCCTCGAGTTTACGCATCGTATCATGCGAACATCAACTTATGAGAATAAAAATTAGCCCCGAAATTCAACTAATATGATGCTTGGCTCTAGTTCAATGGGAATAACTGATTTAATATTTACTTGTAGAAGTTTAGGTTATCATAAGAAATCGTATAGCTCGAGGATAAACTACAGTGCGCTTTGTACTAGAAGTAGCAGATGTGATGTTCGAATTTTATGCGTGACCAAAAAACGAAGGGAGCGGAGCTACAAACACGCTATGTATAGGATGGGGATGCACTCGAGCATCCATGTCATTCAAGGGTGAACAAAATATTCACGCGACACTGAGTACTACAATGCTTCTCTTTGTGACGAGGCGCACCTGGTCAATGAAGCGGACTGATGGAGTGGAGTCAGCCTTAGAACTGCATTTGGTTGTCTTGACAAGTTCGGTTCATGAATGGCCGGCCTCACAGTATCTCCACTTGGCGGCCAATTGTACCATAACACGACATGCTTAGTTTTTTCAATTATGGGGAGATGTGAGAGGCTTTTTAATTCAGGTGTAATACTTGCAGACCTCACATGAAAATGTTCATCTCTTCGTCCCATTTACATTGATTGGTAAAATCTTGTAGGTATTTATAAAGATTCTTCCGGCAATTTTGTCCCCTATGACTGTAAGATTTTTTCAAGAGACCGGCTGACCGTAACTTTAGCTAATGAAATTCTGCTCAATAATTCAACAGTAGGAGAAATTATCATGGGCCACGGCATTTCCAGGCAACGCTGAGATAAGATCATTATAAATACACTGAGGAATGTATGAACGACATGACCCAGAGGTTGCAGGCATCCTCTCTCAATCCTGATCATTATTATTGCACCATGGTTTTCATGACACGATCTCATGTGATAGATGAGTCTCTACCTCTCGATAGACTCCCTTGCTAATTTGATCTATGTGAAAACAATCCGTCGCAGCTGCACGCCGCTGGAATCAATCTGACGTCGTGATGCAGGGGCAAATTTATCAGCAAATTGCATCGTTGCGGCAGCGTCCCTCGATTGATCGGCTCCCCTCATGGGAGCCACACGCCCTCGTTCAGGTGACGCTCGTCGTGCGTGTGGGCCGAGAAAACGCTTTTTATGCAACCTGAAATGGGGTTTGTTTGTGTATCAGGAAAGGTTAATGGCCGCTTTAATGTTGCGCATTTCACTTAACGGCTTCATTTTTATTATTTAGAGATATTTGTCGGCCAATGGGCTTGTTTCTTTTCTAATTTACTGGAGTTTTTTCGTACGCTATCGATTGGTGAAATTCGACACTGTCTTCCCAAACAAGCCGAGGTAGACTCAACTTATATTGATTAGATTGCTTTCAAGTATATCTAAAAACATGTCGTGCAGCAGTTAGCCATAGCATAGCATTAAAATACATGAAACGTAGGACATTTTTAAGTGAAAAATGATGTGGCTTCTTTCTTAACTACTGGGAGAATAAAGGTGGTAAAATGCAGTAATTACTCTCACTACGAATTCATTTTGCCGCGGCATTCTTCAATTTTTATGGGCGTGCAGTACCTGCAGGCCCTAAAAGCGTACGTATAACTGTCTCTCCTTACAGACATCTAGCAAAGGCAGACTCGCATCTTCAATTTCGAAATGAATTTATGCATGTTCGTTATTTGTTCTCTTCGGCTGAAAGAAAGTGTGCCTTGGTATGTACTACTATGTTTTTATATAATGTTTCATAAAACGCTGCATGTAATTACTTCTGATTACGATTTTCAGATATTTTCATGAAACATTTTGATTTTGTTAACGTGAAATACATTTCTTCATTACTCTTGAAAGTTTGTAATAGCATGTGTATATAGATGAATCTATGACAATATCATACTTATTAAAACGTTAGATTTACGTATTTTCCATAGAGTGATAGATGCTGCATTTTTTTCGCATAAACGGTTGAGTTTATCGCGCTTTAGAGTTTATAGTACTTTGACTCAGTTACCTGAGAATGAAGCATGAGTATTACAAGCACATGAACATCACTGGTAACATTAGTTCATTGAACGCACACAGTAGCGAGCATAATTGGACCAAGTTTCGGCTCGGTTAGCACATCTCGTTGTAAACATTTCTGACCGATACTAAAGTTGGATATGATGTTGGATTCAGTTCTAAAAAGTTAAATTATATGCAGCACTGAACCTGATTTTCGTAAATAACTAGTTTATATACTGTTAGTACATCTCTTGGAGGCGTCAAATTGCGCATTCATATTGTCGTTTGTGTGCTTGTTTCCTAGAATTTTTCATTAATGATGGTCTAGCATGCTTTATGCATTCACCTTTCGGATGATGGGAAACCAATGAGACAAAACAATATTACCTCATCGAAGTAGAAATCCAATACATCATGGGATTAGGTAGGACGTATTTGATACATATTAATTTCTACAATTTCAAATTTTCTTACGCGCTGGACGACACCATAAACAATTGTTAAAGTGACTAAGACGGGGAGCGTCGAACAACGCACTGTTCAATCAATTGAAATACTCGTATAACAAGTCTGCTCGGAGTAGATGCAAGGCTCATCTCAGTGGATATAAAACGCAAATTGATGTCCGTGAGGCCCGAATAAGTCAGTTCACGCATTTAGAATATTTCTGCGTAGGGCATGAAAACTCATAAAGAATCCAACGTATGCATGAAAACTCAAGAGAACCGACGGATGCGAGTACAGTAGGAAAAATTAAATTCATACGCTAGACGACTTCGGAATGGAGTAGGTTTTGCAGGACAGACGAGTCGAATTTTAACCTTCTATGTTCGAACTGAGTGAAGTTCGTCTGATGCTCAGCTGTTTGTTGGTTGTAACCTAAATACCAAAAACCCTCTGTGAAGCAAGGCCACGATAGCGTTTTCGAGCGTCGCTGCTGGGACACCTGGGTTCTCTAGAACCTATTCGAACCACAATAGACCGCCATCCCTATGACTACAATGCACGCCTGTGCGCGAGAAATGTTAAGCAATAAATTTAATTTTGTTATCATAGAGACCTTAAACACGTTTCACTTCAGGTGTAACAGTGGTTCCGACTTGCGTCGCTGAATCGTCGTTTTGAACTGGCAATTTAGTTCTGTGGATTAAATTATATTATATTAGATTTTGAGCCATTTAGACCTCTCAAATCACAGCAAAGGCGTTTCCAAGATATGAAGAAGGAATGCATCGTTTAATATAGAATTTAGACAACGGCGAATATATGCACACGGTGTGTCTCAATACTCTGCGTGTAGAAACAGCACGACTGAAAAAAGTGCGAGTGCCAACATGAAAAACCCAAGATAAAACTTTAAAAAGAAAGTAGCAGTCACGGAAAAAATGAACGAAACTAAGCTGAGAAAAGATGTACGTAACAAAACAAAAAACCTGTTCTATTTCTACGAAAGGAAGTCCTACTTCACCTACAGCTCAGGGCCTCCCATCTTCCCTAAGTATTCAAATTTTTCAACTTGGATCTTATTAAGCTGATACCAGCAAAGAGTGAGAAACATTTAGGAATAAGTTTGACTTGAAATCGAGAAAATTTTCGAACTACTGGGAGAAATGTGATAGTAAATTCTACAACTGTAACCAAGTTGTTTAATTCTTTGGTGGGATAAATTGCCGAACCGTAATTAATGCAGAAGGTTTTGCAGCAAGATGTTAGTATAAGAAAGTTGTATGTCTATGCTGTCGATCCTATTTGTTGACAGTAGCTGGTGTTGAGACTGATTCAACTTCTTCATTGAGTGATACACTAAAATATTGCAACAGAATTAAATTTCTCTAAATACTTTCATTTTCGCGAGGATTTATTTAAACGTTTTTTTCATTCTGCTTCAACATTCGAATTTCTTGAATATTTAAAAAGTTGTACAGTTATACTTCTTTAGTTGGACTAAGATTTAAGTTAAGGCGTTTTTCAAAAAGTAAATATCCCGAAAATCTTTATACAGCTTTGAAGATTCCAAAACTTGAACTGTGAGAAGAGTCATATCGTGAGGAGACAACGTACCTTATAGTCGTTTGTAAATAAGTACTTTTCACCAAATTTTGTAAATTATAAAAACTTATAACAAAAATAAAAAGAACTCTTCATTGCAATAAACTTGAATTTATTTACCCCAAAGTGGTTTTTACGTTTCAGGTAAACGCATTTTTATTCCACGCGGCATTTCTGTCCAGTCACGCTTAACAAGGTTCTTCGCCTGGCTAATTTTGCTGGTAACATATAGCACTTCAGTTGACCAAGCCGCCGCTGTATCAACTCCGATATAAAGTACAAACTTATCTTATCGCTTCGAAACTTAATTTAGAGACGAGTGTAAAAATTACAATTTAATGTTTTCCACAATCAGATGTAGTTAAGAAATGGAATATTTACTATAGATGTGTAAATAGAAGAGCCAGGTGGGCATGGTCCCCGCTGACTCGAATGAGCGGTTACCCACAGACATACGAGTACATGACGGATGCAAAGCTCCCTTAATTACTTCGAAGAAAAATTCAACAGTTTCAGTATCGTTCAGAAGAGATTCCTACGTAGTCACTGCGTAAAATTTGTTCGTTTTATCAGGGATCATCTACTCATCTGTACATGTAGCAAACCAACTTCCTTCGGAGAGGTGGTTTCTTGTTGTAGGAATTCGCATGGTTGTTTAGATTTTAAATAATTTAAACATCTTACTCAGCAAAAGCGATACATTAGTGGATTGTTTCATAAGGTTATAACAATGGACACATTTGAGTATAGCTACTTGTGGGACCGATTAAGTTCAGCGAATTCTAGGGCATCCTGTCATCGACTGTATTTTAAGGTGTACAATAATTGTTAACTTAATTCACTGAACCTAATTTCACGCTAGACTGATAAGTGAATTTGCTCGTTCAAGACTAGATACTTAATTTTACAAAAGCAGTTAATATGGGCCATAGATGAGAACAGAATATTCTAAAAAGACCGAAGAAAATATTTAAGATCTGTGTCATTAATCATGGTAAATGATTAATGACACGAAGATGAATCATATAGCAGAATATACTTGCCTTTATTACCTTGTGTGATTAATATTCCGATTGAAATAAGAATTCAAGATTCGTTTTATAAACTCTGCATAACTTTTTTCACAGAACTCAGCAGGGATCGAATTGCAAGTCTTGGTTCCAATGAAAAGAAAACTGTATTACGACCGAGCTTCTGAATAATACAGAAGAATGAAGTGACATCTATGGTCATATGATCATGATAGTGAGTTTGTGCAGTTAATAATTGTTTAAAGTCTTTATCTCTCTCATTAGTCAATGTGTTAGACATGCAATTACATACGGAGGGATTGTAGAGATCAAAAGCTTAGGTGTTTTTAAACTTTTGACTGAATCATTCGTGTGAGCATTCTAGTCTAATTTTCTTGCCGCCCTAAAGGCTCTTTTTTGCCGCGCAAAGAACAAATTGGTTTTATTTTTTATCAGTTCCGTGCCATGCTTCTATTCCGTATTGCAAATACGGTGAAATGAATGCTCGATAAATTATTTTCGAAGCTTCTGTAGATTATGCGTTTTTACTTTATTGAGGATTCCTACGGAGTTGATAACTTAGTGCTGATATTGCAATATGCTCTCTGAAGGTTATCTGATACAATGTTTATCTGATGTTTATCTGATGTTCAATGTTTATCTGATGGAATGTTTATCTGATACAATGCTCAGGAACTTAAAGCAGTTGTTTCTTTAATTTCGTCATAATAGATCAATGATATGCCTAGAGAAAGCCTTTATCGAGTTATGGCAAATTTTCAAGGACTCAATCATAAAGTACGTGGCTTCTGAACATATAAACTTACTAGCAATATACTCCGACATGTATTACATGACATGTTTATGTATTGTTTCCGATCGTCTAGATTTTCTGAATGATCTCTGAGGCTACTACGATGAGAGAAATGAATAAATAAATAAATTTATGCTGAAAGTCTCTGGAAAAAAATCCGTTGTTTGCTCAGTTTGTAGGTCATAGCATCAGTAAGCCTAATAAAGATCCACTCAAAATTCATAAATCGAGCAAAACTTACGCAATCGTTCACCCGGCCAAATCACTTACGCAACTCAAGCATCTTCCTCATCAGCAATCGATCACAGATTCTCACTCCGAACTCAAATAACTTACCGAGTCCCTCGGACTTGAAACGAACGTCGAAAGTTTATCGCTCCGAACATCTCACACACAATTGTTCCATAGAAATTACTTTGCTGGGTCGATGAGTTCTCGACATTTGCATATTTGATAAGAGAAAGTGAGCAAATGAGTGCGAAAGTGATCGTCAAAGAGGGCGTAATTGCTTCGTAGAAATTGTTTCGCTTAGCGGATGAGCTCTTGGCATTTACATGTAAAAGCCGAGATATTCGAGCGGGAGAGCTGTTGAAGAGGGAGAGCCTGCAGGCAACAATGTGAAGGTCAGCAGCACCTGAAGTCAGCCTTCTTCAGCGTTGTCAGCCTTCTTCATGCGCGCCAGGGAGAGTGTTGAGAGTGGAGACAGGCAGTGGTAACGGATGGCAGTGCGCTCTCCTCTCACCCGCAATTAAAAGAAGCCTATCATGAACACATCAGCCTGCCCTAATTACACGCTACTCCAGAGCCACTCTTGCAAATAATTGTTTATAGAGCGTATAATGGCAAACTCTACGCAAGCTATGAAACCATAAGTGAAACAAAGTGCAGCTCCGCATTCAGCCGAGATTTATGCGATCGTACCAGACATCACGTCCCTATTTAGGGGCACCTAATGCGATGATTGTCGGTATTGTTCAAATCGCCTCGCACAATACAGAAGTAAGAACTTTTACACGTAAGCTCGAGTATTAATGCTAGTTGAGACATGTAAAAAAAATATATTAGCTATTTTTCTAACACAGCAAAATAGTTGTTGACATGGTAAATTGGCTGCCCTTATGAAAACTATTTAAATTTCGATTTTTTAGGTAAAATTAACTCAAACGAAAAGTGTTACAGAACTTTCAGGCTCATGGAAGCACTGAAGAAAGCACGTACACGAAATTCGGAACTCGAAATCAATCTCTTGACTTCTAACTAACTGAGAGGTCAAAGAATATTTAAGAAAAACGGTTGCATTTTTTTCCCAGAAACTCTAGTGCACTTCAAAGGAGGAGTTTCGATTTCCGAAAATAAAATTATCTTTATAACTAATGGAAATGCAATATTTGTACAAAAACCTTCATACCATATTCAAGATCAAATAAATCAGTAGGCATTTATCCATGTGAAACGACAACAAAATTAAACAATTTTCGTGCGTTTAACATTACTGGCAATTAACTAAGTTGCCGTGTAAACACTAACAAGATGGTGGTCGCATACGAAATGTTCTGACATATGTACCTTGTACACATTTCCGGAATGTAACTCGTTTCTTAAATGAGTCTATTCCTGAAAGTGATTAGAGTTAAAACATTATGTATGAAGTTCTGGAAAATAAGATCGTTAGTAAAATTAATCTAAATTGCTACCTGAAGTTGGAATGTATATATCGATTATTTATGTTAATCTAAGTAGACAAATTCGGCTTATCTGAGAAACATAGAATCAAATATTTAAGTATAGTTCTTACGATAAACCCAGTATAGTTTCTTACACAGACCCAGTATATTCATTTAAACATGCTCCTCAAAATATACAAATGACAATGCCTATCTGTGCAGAGCATCACGGCTTGGAGGTGTATTTGCAGATAATTGGAAGCTGGTTAAAGTTAGCCTCTAATTTGGCAACTCATGTCCTTGACAAGCTGCTGTAAGTAAAGATAAATTTTCTCCCCTGATTCACATGGTTAAATTAAAAGATACATTTTTGGAACTTTCTACAAGTATTTATCTCCATGATAATGAGCCTCAGCGATACATAATTAAACCAGAAAGCATACCGTTATATGAAAGATATCCTCAATTGAATAACAAGAAATAGTCTCATTAAAAACTTTAACGTGATGGAGTAACGGTACTAAGTATAATTGCATGTACAATGAAGCATACGAAAACGCTTTGGCTGCGTTCAAAAATTAATTTCAAATTTTTCTTACTGTATATTTCCTAATAAACAAAAATCAAATAGACACGTATATATACGTTATCCTGTCAAAGAATGAAAAACAGTACAGTCAGTGAATTCCCAAAGGTAGAATGTTTTTACTTCCTGCTTCACATTTCTCGACGAGTCTAAAATCGGTCAAGCAATGGGATGCTGCCCAAATTCTGGATATTCAACTCAAGTACAGAAATTATGAGAGTTTTATTATGAATTATCTTACCAGCAACGAACGTTTGCACAAAATTAACAACATTTTTTTCAATTTCAGCCACAAACTCTCATCAGTTCTGTAAATTATACGCAATGCAAATTAAAACACAATAACTCATAACACAAACTGTGTACATAAACATGATCATTTGAGCTTAATTTAACGGACCCAAGGGTTTGAAACGGCGAGCCTAACCAACCCTAAAATCAAAACATCGATTATTCTTTGGTGGTCCCGATAAGATTACAGGAACAGCGCACTTTCTGTTCAATTCCAGAAACCTTTCACCTGACGAGAAAGCGAATATATATTTAATAATAAACTATGGATTTTGTTCCAAGATGCCGATACCACCCATGGGCACGAGTATTTCGTTTCTGAGCGGAACGATTAATTCTTCAAGAGGCCCTGCTGAGCAGTGTAGTAGCAATCCTATTCTGGGCGGAACCTATCTCCGAAAAGACACAATCTTCAGCATGACCTATTACACGCTACAGAGCATTGGAACAACCGCCTTTACAACACATTGGAACGGTCGCTTTAAAACGGACCGCACGCCGTAGATTATCCAGCGCAAGTAAAGTCTTATTATGGCCTGTGGAGGATGCTCGGGCTGATGTATGGATCACTACATCAACGGATCAACTGTCTAACTACCGAAATGGAGGAGAGTTAGGGGAAAGCTCCGAGCGTACAGCGCGACGCATGCCATGAGGAGTATTGGGAACTATAGTGGTACTGCCTAAGCATGGGAGTAAAGAGAGGTCACTGATAATTTTACGGCTTTTATTCGATATTATTCATTTATTATTACGAAATTTTTTCGCGTACGGTTGCGTTGAAAATTGAGGTAGAGAAATAGCTCGACCGTGCAGTTTGATTTTGTTCAGCTCGTATGGTTCAGCTCGATTTAGGCTTTCATCTCATTTGTGTTTTGACCCATTTTAAAAAAAAGACGAAGTAGAGTAAAAAATTTCCTTTCTTTTTTCGAAGACCTTAAACAATCTACGTAAAATCAAATGCAATAAAACAAATTCATTTATTTGTTCTCGTTTTCTTTTCATTTATTTTGTATTCGTAGGCTTGAAACAGAAACAATTCCAAAAACAGGTCCATTTCTAAACTTAGCTGCAACCTGCAGCGTGCGACTTCAGTAGAGTTTTCGTGTGCTAGCGGGTCACATTTGGTGGCGAACGACGGTAAAATACAACAGCGATTTCAGAACTACACGGCTAATCTTTTCTCTGAAGCGATAGGGTGTTTAAAAACCCAAGTTAATTTCACTGCACCCTAAGTAAGCGACTATTTTATGCCTTAAGGATTTTAATTATCAAGCATTACAAGTTACTCCCCACTTTTTGTCAATTTTAGTGTACAGACTCTCAATAAGTGCGTCAACTATTAAAAGTCGTTGTCTTAAATGAGTACAAAAAGCGGATAAAATAACTCAAAATACATTTCCAAATGCGCTGAAACTAATTACCGTATGACTTCCAAGATATAGCTAAACTGAAGAAGAACGTCCAGTGAACTGAACTGAGAAACATTCACGAAGTAGTGTTGAGCAGTTACAACAAACAAGTAAGTTGCCATGTGCGCCGGTGTACACGGAGGGATTTTTCATATAGGTGCCAGCCAATCAGTACTCACAAACTCAATTTTTATAAATGCTCAACAAAAGCTGTTAGATGGCACGATACAGTTAACATTTGCCATTCGTAAAATTACCATCTACAATTGACATTAAATTTGAGTTGAAAATTTCGCTTCAGTTTAACACATCGCAGTCAACGTGTTAAAACCAGTTTTGGTGCTGCGTATCAATTAATGATCTGTCACTTCCACTTTAAATAGTTCGATCAGTGTGAGATGTTTTGGTTGTAAAATTGTGTTGCAGCGACTTGAAATTGTGTGATGAATGTCGAGTTAAGCATTTAATTGCCATGCAAGTGTGATGCAAGGTACACGGAATGCTGTGGTAGGCCTGAATACATTATAAGTATGAGAAAGATAGAAGCTTTGAGTTAAAACCATGAGCTTTAGTTTGATTTTCACAATGGAAAAAAAAATTAGACTACATTTTTCTTCTTATTGATAAGGTTTCTGTCACACGCAGCATCTAATATCTTTGCAAGGTAGAAGAATTTCCATCAAAAAATGGGTTGAAGCTTCATTCCGTTGCATCTTTGTCCAAAAAATGAAATTCTTTTTGTTTTGTTAACTATGAAAAACACTTTTCACCAGATATCCGATGAAAACAAAGAATTTGTTCAGATTTAGGTACTTAAATGCAAATTTATCAGACACTTTCTGCGAGATATGAGATGAAAACTCAAATAACTTGTTCAAATTTAGGTATCTAAATGCAAATCTATCAAATACTTTCTGCAAGATATGAGGTGAAAACTCGAAGAACTTGTTCAAATTGAAGTACCTAAATGCAAATCTAGCGGTATTCGTCTTAACCCTTTAAAACAAGGTTTTTTTCGCCCTCCAAGATTGCCTTCCCTCAGGCCATCAATGATTTGCACATAACCACCGCGAGCACTTTCGTCACCGCTGCACGTTCCTAAATAAGAGTCCGGCTGCAGCCCGCGTGTCAAGGTGGGCACACTCTAAGATAGGAAAAGTGGTCTAAGTTTTCCAATAGCTACTCTGTAAATCATATCACTATACAGGGTGCCCACCAAAATCGTATCCACTGACCGGAGCCATGTATCAGAAATAAACTGTTGTTTGGGTCCGGTATCACATATACAAAAATCGGTCAGTGAATAATTTTTTTGCGGACACCCAATGTAGAAAAAATCATTATTATCCATTTAAGATCATGAGACCGCGGAACATTAATTCCGGATGGGTTCGTTTTTGGTTCATTTATCAAGTTTCAACTTTGAGTGTTCTGTAAGTGATTTTTTTCGTTCGCCTGTAATGATATTACAGTTTAGAATACTTTTTTCTAAAAGGTAGATCTTTGTTTCAACATTCAAACACTAACCTTTTGATAGCCGGTCAGAAATCGGCAAGTAATTCAACAGGTTTAATTCTCAATGATAAATAAAAGCAATTGAGAAAAATTACCCAAGTATTTCTAACTCCAAGTGCAACAGTAGCATCACTTTGACATACCTCTGAGATTCTTCCATTCGTTGTACGTTACTTTATCTACCATGGGAAATGAGTTTTTTTCAAAATTTGTTCATGTAAAGTAACGTTCAAGCGCACATTGACCTTCACTCATGACAGCTGGGTACGAAATGCTCTTCTTTCCTGATAAAAAACTAAGGTACATGGCCTGACAAAAGTTGTGGTATCGTGTGACGCTGATCATAGTAATTAATTCTTTTTATTAGGTTGGTAATTTTCTTTCATCACGTGCGGACACCCAGCAAATATACAAGTTATCCTAAAAATACCTGTGATTCAAATATTTTATTTATGCAGTTTAAGTAGTGAAACCCATCTCACAGATACACTTATTATTTTTTCCACCATTCCCAGTCAAACTTTTGGCATAGGTGTGGACTAAAAAATTGTATATACATACTCGTATACAGGGTGGTGCAAAAAGAACTCATGGATTGTTACGGACCATCTTTTTTCTGTTCACAGTTGTCCTGATTTTTCAGCTCCTACTACTTTCTTCTTCAACTTTTATCTTGTTTCATGAACTTATTTCTCAACTTATTGTTACTACGCGTCTTGTGCATAAATTCCACATTCCCTTAAGTTCATAGTTAATGGTGCGCCAGTTTGAAATCAATGCGTTCTTTTTGCGCCCCCTTTATAAACACAAGACGGCTATTGTTATTATATTTAGCTACTCAAATTCGTTCGTGAAAAATGCACACGCTCTCAAAAAACGTGGTGTGGTTCATTGTTACTGGTGCATGTTAAAATTTTACTCATAAAAGATAAAATACTCACTTCAAACTGAAGGGAAACATTGAAAAACTAAGTAAAAAGTGAACGTTAAAAGTTTGTGACTGGTGGCAGTTGGCAGAGTTTCAATCTTAACTTTCAACTACGGTAAAAACAATGTTCTATCCTGGGAAAAACAGTTACATGAATCATTACAGAGAAGATTAAAAAGATACAACAAAAACAGTGTTTCCATTTTTTTTACCCTCGAGTAACTGATCCAGCAAATCAGCCAGCGCTATTTTTATGTTACAATTTCTACCTGTTTTAGTTTAGAGCTTCAGCAAGTAAAGTGAAGGTCATTGCAAGTTGAGGAAAACTTGCTTGCTCACATTAAATGATTTTCAGGAACAAAATCAGTTTCGCGTTTCATATTCTCATCAATTTATTTCTTGAATTTGGCATTGATATTCCAATGTTGCCGTCAAAACGTTTAAGAAGTCCCGCTAATTTGCAAAGTTTAAAGTACTAAATTAAAATGCAAGACGTGGGCATCCGTTCCCACTCTGAAAATTAAAGGCTTATTGCTTTCACATATAATCATCAAACGAAATTTCATTTTTTAAACACAATGCATATGCTTTTCATTTAACTGAATATTTACAATTGTTATAACGAACCTATTCACAAGTATAAAGAGTGCCGTAAATTAATTGAAAAATATTATTCCAATTTATGCTCTGAATAGCTCGGACGAATGGCGAATTTGAATACAAAAAATGCTTCAAATACATAATTTATTTATACTACTACCAACGTGTGGTAATGAAGTATGATTTATGTTAAAAACATCTGTTACAATTCGTCACCCTTTTTAAGGTTTCTGAAGCTTACACTACACATTTAAGCAAAAATACTGTTAAACACGAAAAAAAATATATTTATGCGTTCCAAGAACAATCGCTGAAGAGAGACTGAAAACGAACCATGCTTTACAACCAAGAAATCATTCACTCCTAAATATTCTTCGTGGAAACAACGAGTCCAGCTATCGGCTAGGTTATCTCAAAATTGGCCGTTAAGGCCCTCATATGCACGATGTCATAAGAGAGATCCAATCCTTTACAAGCTCAGACCTTTGTATTTGTCCTAAACATATATTTTGATGATCTTTCCCATTAAGAACGAAACGATGCTAGGAGACCACTAATCGAGAGTGTCTTCTATGTACTGCTGCACGTTTGACTGGACCTTAGTAGATTTTCAGCGGTGTGATTTATCTGCTACACTGAGATAAGCAGTCTAGATTAGAAGTGAACACTCGAAATGTCTGCGCCTATCATAAGTAGTGATCGCTAACTTTTCCATCGCAAATTGTCTTATTCTTTTACACTGTGGCCTCCTCGCCGACCGGAGACTGTACGAGGCGTTGTAGCTCTAAAGTTTAGGAATTTGAATAACTATCATGTTGCGGAGATAGGAAACGAGGGGGCACATTTTTCTTTTGTAGAAAACGGCAGTTTAGGTAACTAACAGCAGACTGCAAAACAACGTGCACTGAATTCGTAAAATTTTCAAGGATGACAGTTTACACAGCTCGAACACGAGACCAATTCTTGTCTAGCTCGTAGAATGGAAGATGTTGCATCCAGCAGTCTTTTTCTCAGCTTGCCACAATCGAAGAGCGCTTTCACCCGCTATCAGCTCAACAAAAACGTGTCAGAAACGTTCGACTGATACGAGATGATGGCTATCGCGGAAGTACTTTATACCGAGTTAAGAAAGAAACCTAATAAGTGGCCAGTCATGAAGGTAGAAACGAGTGTATTTCATTTGGAGCTCTTGCTTGAGTGAACCAGGCGGTAAAGTGAGACATTCATATGCAGGCACCGCGAAGACGAGTCTAACGAATGAATTATTGAAGCGACGGGCGCACCGCGGTCTCAGGCAGGTGATCAGCCCTGCTCTGCATGATGCGTCCCGTCGCTGTGGGGACCCGAACCGCCGCGGTCAGAGTTGCTAGATTGACTTTCAGGAGCCGAAATTATATCAAAATTGGCATTTTTAAGTTAAACTTTAACCGAAAACAGCATTCATTATCAGGCAACCCTGCTGCGAGGTCAGTTGTTGGGTGCTCTTTCTGACCAAATGTTGGTGTGAAACGACCAAAGTTAGAGGTGTTGGCCTCAGATGGCCGAATCTGGCAACTCTGGCTAAAGTTCCCTGGTCGCTGAGGAGTATAGCATTTTCAACGGAAATATATGTCAATAGGACACGAATGAAAACTTGTTTTAAAACGCGAAAGGTAGGAAATAGGGGAGGTAACTCTATGCGCGTTGATTTTGAAATTTCAAATTATTTATATTGTTTTAAAATCCCATTCCGTCTTTGCTATAATGCAAAAACTGTTACTCATGCAGAAAATTATTTAGATGACTAGCATCAGTATCTCGAAATACATACATGCACCATGCCGACCTTACCTGGCCCAGAGACGTTTCATAACTGCATTCAAAGACCACAATAACGTTCGAGCGAGAAATTTACAAAGTGTGTTTAAAATTTTCATTCTGATTTATATTTCTTTATGCGAATTTAAATATTTCTATTACGTTGTAGCATTTTTCGTGTCATGCATGTTCATTTTTTGATAATAATTGCTCGTAATAGAAGCTAAAATAAGTTGACTAAATGAAAGACGTCATGCAGACGTTTGGCGTAGGTTTTGTCAACCTAAAATGAAACAATCTTTTTATTCTAATCGAGTTGATGTATGCCAAGATGGATTCTGGGCTTCCAAATGGTTCATGATTAATACCAGGTTTTTATCAACTCCATCTTGAATTGACACCTATTTCACGCGTCTATGCCGAGTGGGGAATTGAAACCAACCTCTTCATTTTCCAAATGAGAAAAAATACTGAACTCGTAATGGGTTCGACGCCGAGTAGTGCGTTCAAACAACTGTCGTATCCCACACGCTCCAATAAGAAAGTTGAAATTTACTTATAATATCCTTAAACAAATATTCAGGCGACTGCTTTCGAAAATGCCATATTCTAAGCTAGACATTACAGCTAATGCAGTAGCAGTGTGATAAAAACTTCAAAACACTGATCGTACTTCTAATGTTGATTACAGTACTTTAGTAGGGTGTGTCGAGTCATGTTAAATATTTGCTCTAAAATTGTAATGTTCTTGAACCATGCTGAGAGTTCAAGAGAATTTTGATGCATTTCGTGTCATTACGTCTTCTATTACCGTAAACGTGTTCGTAAAGCTGATGATGCTCGTCTAAATGCCAATTTTATACGGTAATCTTATAGTTAAATTTTTATCCTTTAAATTGTCGGCGGAAGAATTTCAAAACAGTGTAAACCAAGTTGGAATGATAAATGTATCTTTATTTTAGGGCACATGTTAATTAGAGTAGAAGACACTTGTTATGATTATAAATCATTGACTGATGGATGGTCATTGACTATCGTGTGATGATGTCAAGTCATTGACTGATGGATGGTCATTGACTGATGGATGGTCATTGACTATCGTGTGATGATGTCAAGTCATTGACTGATGGATGGCCGCTGACTCTCGTGTGATTAAATCAAGTCATTGACAGATAGATGGAAATTTTATAAAAACTTATAACTGTTCGTTCGTAAAAAAGCTCCCACTATCTCAAAAAAAGCCCTTTTATTCTTATCTTCCATTCAACAGCAGGATGTCTGACTAATTTTGAATGTACTTCTCAAATTACAGTTATCATGAAGGAGCTAGGTCAGAAAAATATAAAAGATTAAGCAATAACTCTCAGAGTTATAAAAACTCCCTGCAGCGATTTTCGAATGGACCTAGAGTCAGTCAAGTTTTGAAATAGAAAGCATTATTGTCTTGTCAGTCTTCATGCAAACTAACAAGAGCCCCTCTCAAATGAAGAGATCTTTCAAACGCATTTGTTCATGGCGATAGGAACGGCCATCAACTGTATAATTATTTTCTAGCTGTTCACAACGGTCAATTTAAACAATATGCTTTATTATCGTCAGATAATCGTGTTTGGTAGGAGTCATGAGATTTTGCCCCATGGTCATGTTTGCTTCCTAGATCGCCCTATGTACAACGATCGATATAATGCATTAAAGTCTCATTGCTATAAAGGAGCCTATCCAAAAATTGTGTTTGAAGCTGTCATGCATGCAAACAAATACCAAGACACAAACTGATGTAAGTGGGTTTTCTGTCGATTATTTGCACAAGTCTCGCTTTGCAACACGTGAAAGTTCCTCGAATGGAGAAGGCAACCGCGTGCGTCATTTACACTAAATTATTTTGCTTCTACAAATTCCTTTTAATGATAGATTGATTACAGGCTCGTTTCAGCCTCCCTCACCACAATTAAAAAAATGATAAAAGAGAGACAGAATGAAGGCACCATTTAGTCTGGAGTTAAATGAACGCGGAATCTATGCATAAGGTGTGTTCCTGTTCATGATCAGATACGCATAAAAGTAGTAGGTTGAGAAGGAAGGTTATTAAAGAAGACAGAAGCTGATGAGGAAAGTCAGAGGTGCTAAAAAACAGGACAGCAGTGAACCGAAAAAAGATGGTACTTACGGAAATATAAGACATTTTATTTCAACCAGTAGAACGCCTATTGCTCTACGATTGGGACCTCACATTTTTTCCTATGGGAGTGCTAATGATTTCCTTTCAAGCAATAGTGGAATTTACACGAACAACTATTTACATTTTTGTGCTGCGTTTTTAGACAACCTTTTCTTGGTCTTTCAATAGTTATTGCACGCAGGAGGTTTTATCTTTATCATACTTATAGTGAGCCAAAATTAGCGGTCCTATGAGAGATTATGGCTTATGGTTAAACCAATCATGTAAAAAAATATGTATTAAATCAACGATCATACGGATTCATTCACTCAAAGGTATGCTTGATACATGACAAACGGATTCAACTATATCAGTAATGGATTCTGCAATAAAAATTACTTGTTTAATCGACCAATGTACATAAAAACTCGGACACTTTACACATTTGTGAAATAAGAAACTAGGTAGTTCGGGGAAAATTACTCGATAAGTTTCAAACATGCCACCGCTACAGAGGTAGCCTAAAATCAATCCTGCCTAAGATATAATAGAAGAGATTGCAGAATTGTCTCACGAGCAAATCATTCAATTAAATGATCTATATTCTATAGTAGGGTAATTTATTCTTGAATTCAAGGAATATGTCACACCCACGAGCTTATTCGCCAAGGTCAGCTTTACCGCAGCGAATCAGTGCTTGCGTACGTATAACATATCGAACTACACGCAAAACATGCTGACAGTGGTTCAAAATAAACCGATGATTGCTTGAAAAGTATTGAAAATTGATTTCTAAATCTCTGGTTCAAAATTGACTGAGCCTACAGCGCACAAACTAGAGAAATGGACATGAGCAACAATAAAAGTTACTGATCTTGTAAATCAAGAGAGTATGATTATATTGCAAATCGTTTTAATTTAGGAAAAAGCAATCAAACAATGGAAATGTGTTCTCAGCTGCTCTTTAGTGTGTTTAAACTAAAATGAAATTGTCTGAATATGACATTACACATTTAATTCAACTATTAAGAACTATAGTGCCAGAGTTACGAGTGTGTTAGCCTACTAGCATTTTAATTAATAAACATAAAATCTCATGTGTACAAATATAATTGTGTCCTATCCCTGTAGATGAGAATAAAGGAATATCATTTTGTATTCTGAAGGAAAATTATACAATTGGTTGATTTCAAGTTCACAAACGACCATAAAAAGCCTCATTAAAATATTTGCAGTATTGATTTACTCGTATATGTTGCAAAGAGTCACATTCAACACAATATCTCAGGGTCTCAGGTTTATGGAGCGCCAAGTACTTGAAAATTGCTACACTTCAATGAATTGAAGGAATGCGGCATATTCAAATTACATTACAAAACTATTCAAAATTAAATTTTTAGATCTCCATTTCGATTAAAAAAAAATTGGCTTCCCGAATAACGAGAGACCTTTTTTCATCTAATCCAGCACAGAAAACGCAGATCACAAACACGTTAGCTACACACACTTGCAAGATCTTGCGACGCATGAAAACCTCCATGCACGTTTAAAGATAAACACTTTCTCTAGTCACGAATTTTTTGCCGCCTGCGTTACGCCGAGACGCGCGTTTGACGCGCAGCGAATGACGTATTCCGGCTTGTTGCGCGTGTGCGCCCGTGCCAAAGAGGTAGTGAACCCTCCAATACGAGAACAGTAATGGAGAGCCTGATTTTCTGAGAACTCTCGTCACGAGGACATGGTCAGCGACCGCTGCTCAAACATCTTCCTTCACGAGCTAATTGCTTGTTCAGCCTCGACTGACTGCTTGCCTCGCGTGCCGTGCTCCTCCCGCCGCGCACCTTAACTCAGAGTGCTCTTACTTTCTACAGTTGTCTACTCGCACTGGTTTCCCTTTCACTAACGTTTTGTAATTCATTTCGAAATATGTACGACACGCTGGCATCTAGTTAAGTTGGAATCTTCGGCGTGAGTTACTATTTTGGTCATCTTTTTTACCATGAACCGTTGTGCTGTCACTCCTGTTAGTTAGCTGCTCCTTTTTAATTACCCCTCACAGTGATGTTAATTGCTCCCACTTTAATGACTTCACTCGTACTATAGTTTTTTTATTTTCACTTCCCTGCCTCTCCCAATGGCGGCAACTACTCTCACTTTCCAGCTTCTCACTCGCACTATAGTAATCTTTTTTTCACTTCCATGCCTCTCTCAATGTAGTTGACTACTTTCATTTCCCTGTTTGCCACTCTCACTATGATTATTTTTCACTTTTTTGCCATCTCAGCTGCCTACTACCATTGCAAATTCCAACTCATCTGCTATCTGATAATTTTACAGAACATGTACCTAATTTTCTGTAATCTATGCTGTCAATCTAATGATCGAATACAACCAACTTCAATATAAATAACGAAATAATTTCATTTTTCATTTTTGGCTAAAACTTCAATTCGCTTTGTGATGATGTTTCCCCAGCTGCATGCCGATGATATTGAGTTAAATTATCTCTCGCCACCTTAGTTTCTATTCATACCTGTTATTAAGGTAGGGACTCTGCAAGTTTCCTATGGTACGGTCTTTGTTCCCACGTTGTTGTGCGATGATAGTTTTCAGTTTGTTTTGAAATTCTCCTAATTTTTAAAATAACTCAATACGTATTTCCGCTATAATTTACGAGAAAACATTTTCTTACTAATGGGAACAAATTTTATTTTCTTAATATTTATGTGCCATTTGCAACAATTCAACTAATTATTACAGAATAACCTGAATATTATATCGGTGCAATCATTTTAAAAGCAGAGCTCGGTACACTCAGGCGAAGGTTTGGACCTACACAACACCTTTCAAAACGTAAGCGCGTGTGTACGCCATCCCAACAACCTGGAGCTCTGCAAACTCCAACACTACTAACTTGAAACCTACGATCTCGAATCTTATTAACTTTATCCTATAAACTTGAACTATACGAAATTGAGCCCTACAAAATTTAATCCTACTTACCTGGACCTGACAAACTCGAACTCAATGGACTTGATCCCTGCAAATTCGAACAATATAATCTAAAACCCTTCAAACTTGAACCCTAATGAAATCAAACCCAATAAAAGTGAGCCCTACAAAGTTGAACCATAAAAACTTGAACTCCATAGAACTCTATAAACTTGAAATCTAAAAAATTAAGTCCCACATTCTTGAAAACGATAAACTTGTACTCTTTAAACTCAAACCTAACAAACTTAAAACTTTCGAACTGGAACCCTACCGAACTCTATTCCCTTGAACTCAACGAACTTAAGCTTGAACTTGAACTTAAACTCGAACGTAACAAACTTGATTTGTTTAGAATACGAACATGAAAAAAATGTCTTCATGAAAAACAGAAGAAACTCCATAAACTTGAACACCACAAACTTGTCTATGGAATTGAGCCTTACAAACTTCAAGTTTAAAAATTTGATTCGTGAAATGTGTGATGCAAAATACTGAGGAAGCACACAACGTGAGCACCGTTCGTTTTTTTTTTTTTACTTCCTAAGCTTATATTCCTGACAGAATCTTCCCATCCTGCAACTATTGAAGAATGAAGTCAATTAACATGTCTGAGCGTATCAGATTTAGCATTGTTAATTACTTCAAACTTCAGATTTTCATATACGAAACCGCTTCAAAGAGAAGTAGCAAGTCGAGTGGGTAATTTGCTTTAGCACAGTTCAGAGTTTAGGCCATGACAATATCTAAAATTCAATGTAAATAAACGAGAAACACTTTTCATTGATATGTACTAGGTAATATAAAGCTCTTGTAGCGAACTGATCAAAAATACATGGCTTCATAAAGCTTGAACATTTTCTGCTATCCCTAACTAAAACTCTTTTCTGAACGATTAACCGTCGCGTTTGCAGTCTACCTTAGGCACGTGATCTTTTTTCATCCGAGCAGGCTTTCATTTGGTAAGTTGATCAAAAGTCTTAGCCTGGCGGCCGGCAGTACTGCACCCCCTAATTATTGTATATATCTTGGACACAATTACAAGGCAATAATGGGGTCGTTGGAGAGGAATGCGTGCGCATTACACTCGAGGACCGCAGTTATCGCTGTAGCGAGCATCACGGCGCTCAGATCTGGCTATGGGAACTAAGATCTCCGTCGTAATCGTCCCAAGCCTGCGTGCTGCCGCCGATATAATCGAGTAACAAAGCCTCGTGATGGCCAATTTGTGCATTGTTAGCGATGTCTCAATAACAACTGTGCTATTTTCGTTTCCAGAAATGCCTTGAGCTGTGGCGATGAGATCTGGTAATCTCCGTGCTAGCTTCGAGAGGCTCTTTTAATTTCCGATAACATTTGTCTAATTAGGTGAAGGGGGGTGATGAAAATTTAGGCTTAAGTTTAATTTCACGGAGGGGGTTAAAAAAGGCATCATAAGTATCGTCTTAAATATTCGAGTTTTCCGAGGTATGTCACAGTGCATAATATTTATAGTTTATAGTCTATAGTTTCATGTATCCATAAAATCTCCTTCCCAAGCTTACACCGTATCACACACACAGTTCTGTGTACAGTCACACAGAAGCTCGATGACACTGAATTTATTTTGAAATCGTACTGAGTTTTAGGGAAAGACTAAAAAACAAATCCAGAGGCAAATTATCCATTTAAACAAATATTTATTTAATAATAGCATTTATTATTAATGAATTCAAGGTGTAAACACATAAATAAAAAATCCACTCTAACATTCGCTTTAGCTTCAAAATTCATCCTCGTTTTACCCACACTAAAGACAATGTCTGTGTACTGGCAAAATTGCGATACATTTTCTATTCCAACGAAAATATTATAAATTTTCATTAGGACCTATTGTATTACAACTTATTACATTCAAATATATCCCCCAGTAACTCCCAGTATGTTAGTTCGAATCACTAGCTCAGGTCAGTCACAAAACAGTTGCTGCCGCGTTACGCACTGAAATATAAAGAAGAATTTTCTCTTGTGCCTTTTTGAGACAGTACTTCAGAGCTTCATTTGTTGCGTGAGAGGAAGCACAAATTTCAGAATAAACCAGAGAGTGAGTCTTGGATTGAGATCAGGAGATGAAAAAAACAGATTTTTTAGTATGAAGCCTTGAAAAGGCTCTAATCCCTCCAGCTGTTATGTTCTGCTTAATTAAGGGGAGAAAAACCAATGATGGTACTTTTGTACCATCTATATTGGAAATATACTGTTTTTCTTTTTTTCTTTTCTTTCTATTATTTTAGATTGCAAGATTAATATCATCAGTGAGTATTGTCAATCTATAAAATGCGGACTAGACATTCCTCATTGGCGTAAAATCATGATCGTCCTATAAACATCTCGGAACTCTCAAACAGATACGAAAAAGTAGGGAATAAAAGGGGAATGCGAAGGGAAAGGCTAAATACCTGCTAGAATTTGTAAATCAACATATGGGAACTGCATGAATTTCACGAGAACTACATGGAAACTGCAGTGAGGTTAGTGCAAAGCAAAACCAAAAGAACTGAAAAATTCGATAAAAAGCTGATTGTTAAGCTCTAGATGGAAGTTCACAGCTACGAGAAATGTTAAAAACTAAAATATTCCATTTGTTCTTATTAGTTCATTTGTAGTGATGCTCAGTGTTGAACGATCAAAAATACTTAAACCTAAAAAACCCTGGTACGCCCAACAAAATTCCTTTTGGTACATCGGGAAAATTGTTGTACCAAGTTAAACAATATTCAGCACTTGAGTTGTGAGGAAATTGACTGGTAAATCTGAAGGATATGACAGTAATCGATTTTCCACTTTTTGGTGCCTAAACCTAATTTATTGAATCAAAATAAACAAGTTTTCTTCTATGCACTTTCCGTCTGAAATGAGTATTTTACGAGTTATAGCGGTAGGTTTAGTTTCGTCTGTGATGACAAATGCGCTCGAATAAACAGCTTCTCATTGATTTTCGAATTTTGGTTGCTTGAATCACGGTAATAACATCGAAATAAACTACTTTACTTCTTTACACTTTTTTCGTCAAATGAGTATTTAACGTGTTATATCGGTAGGTATGGTTTCGTCTTTGATGACGAGTGCGCGGGAAGCGAAAATCCATTGCAGTGTTGCCATTCCATGGTATCGATGAATTTCTCTCCGCTTCAAACTCTGGAGTTGCGGTAAGTAATATACCGCTATAACTAATAAAATACTCATTTCAGACGGGAAGTGCATAGAAGAAAACTTGTTCATTTTCATTAAATTAACTCTGTTTAGGCATTGAAATTTACGAAATCGATTACTGTCATATCCTTCAGATTTACCAATTGACTTTCGATAAAATCAATATTACTAAATGGAAAAAGAGAAATGGAAGTTACGTGTAATGAATATCAAATGCCGTGCTCCGAAAAAAAACTTCATAACCGTTGAAAAACATTGAGATACCGAAATCAAGGCGGAAAAAAGTTTTATAGAGACAAATGTTGAGCTATTTGGACATGTAAGGCATGGTAAAGTAATCATCTGCAGGGAATAAAAATTCAAACCGAAGAACACAATTCCAACAGTTTTTTGGTTGTGGCATCGTTATGATTTGGAATGTTTCTGTGGAAAAAATAGTAGGAATATGGCTTAAACAATATAGTAGAATAAGTAACCTAGCCCAGGAATCAAGATGTCTTTAACTTAAATTTGCTCAATTAGGTGCCAAAGCTTGAATGTCCTTTGGATTGGGTGTTCTTACAACACAACGATGCAAAGATGTCGGAAAATTTATAAATAAATAGTTACCCGGAAATCTCGTCAATGCCGGGAGAGGTCAATTAAGTCCCCTCCAAGACTTGAACTACGTTTGTAACGCTGGTTGATAATTCATAAAATCAAAATCTCCTACAAACATCTCGGATCTGTCGAACAGATGCAAAGAAGAAGGGAACACCAAGGGATTGCGAAGAAAAGGGCTTAATGCCAGCAAGAATTTGAATACCAACAAATGGGGACTACTGTGTGGTTAACTACATGAAGAGATTGATTGCTGTTGAAGCTATTTTATACTATAATGATTATGAAAATTTTGTAGTATTTTCTGTTTTCGACGCGTACTTCCGTTATTTCAAAGAGTTAAGAATCGCATTTTATCTCCTTAATGTCAAAGCTTTTTTCATTTTATGCGCACAATTCGTCATTATATACTTTCGTGCAATTATTTTATGAACAAGAACTTGTTTGCGTTATTAAGAGGGTATACACTGACATTTCTTTTTAGCGCACGTACAGTGAGTGGCAAAATGAAACAACACGTGGAGTAAATCCCCAGATTCCACAATTCTAAACCACGTACCTTTTAACCTTTCTAGAATATTGCTTATAAAGAGTCCAGTTTTCGTAATTGTTTCGTAATTGCTTATATAGAGTTCAATTTTCGTAATTGTTTCGTAATTGTTTATATGGAGTCCAATTTTCATAATTGTTTCGTAATTGCTTATATAGAGTTCAATTTTCGTAATTGTTTCGTAATTGCTTATATAGAGTTCAATTTTCGTAATTGTTTCGTAATTGCTTATATAGAGTCCAATTTTCGTAATTGTTTCGTAATTGCTTATATAGAGTCCAATTTTCGTAATTGTTTCGTAATTGCTTACATAGAGTCCAATTTTCGATTTAATCCCCGTTTTGTATTCCCCCCCACCACTGTATATTTAGGTTTCCCTACCGCACGTTGGGTGTTACTTGAAGTCAGTGATGGAATCCATGGGGGTGTGGGTCGTCTTCCAAGATGGTAAACTCTACTTAACTTTTAACAATTCAGTATTCACAACTGAAATGTTGACATTTGCTGTGTTCATATTATAGGTGAAGCAATATTTCCACATCGTAACTAAGATTAGTGGACAATCATAATTACAAAGGTTGGGGAACAGTAAATGATTGTGAAAACAACAGGGATATAAATGGTGGTAAACTTGTTCAATGAACTGAGAAAAAATAATAACTCTACTGCAGAAAGACGCTAGTAGAGTCAGATCATTGGAACTGCTACGGGGTATATGTCAAGGAATGGAAAGTCGTAGGGATTAAAATTTTGTGCGTCGTACTTTTTCTTATTTTATGTCGCCCGGTAATGGAATTCAGCTCTCTTTTTGTTCATCGGTCTTTCTTACTGTAATTTTGCCTCGGAAGAAAACGCGTGCTGAACGCAACATCTTTTCTTATTTAATCAAGGTGATCTAGGAATTCATTCACAGCTTCAGCAGTCACCGCTCGAGGCGGAGGTGCGTTTTCTTTTAGGATACTTTTGTGCTTTATTTATCCGGTATAGCCCTGACAATACTTCCAATATTTTCATTTTCATGTTCTAGTGTGTAACAGCTTGGTTTTGATTGTTCATCAGTGAGGTCTCCAGTCGTCCCCCACACTGAGATACTCTGGCAAGTTCCAGCCACAACCTGACCGGTGCCTGTATGTCTTAAGAAGTTAGCATTTTCCAACGTAACTACACGGAAAACCGAAGTGTGCCAGGGGCAGCCACGGGTGACGGCTTCGGGAACCCAGCTACTACCCTGGCTTTAATACTCGCCGGTTTTAGTGGACTGCACTTCACATCTCTTTCTGAACTCGATCGATTAGAACTTTACGTTCTCCACTGGCAGCTGCGATCTGGCCGACCCGAAGCAGTCTGATCTAATAACTCTGATCAGTCTGATCTAAATACCCGTTCTGTATTTACTTTACTCTAAATATTGTAGTCAGTCTTAGGCGTGGTGTTTATTGTCATTAATTACAGCTGTCTAAGTGTCCGTATTATTTGTTTCTCGTTCTCTATTCAATTTAGTTCTATTTTGTAATCCATTCTAAATTTCGTGCATCAAGTGTCCCGCTCTAAATATCACTTCATTTCATATGTTCAACTTGAGTAAACTTTAAAACCTTGTTCTTATTTTTACACCGGTTCACCCAGTCGTACATCCGAAACCTGAACAGTATAATATTTTTGAAAATTTCAATTTCTCTTCAGAAGGATTTTGTCGTTTGAGCGTAATATTGCATTAGTCCACATCTTAACGTACCTGCACCTTCCGCCTGTTGCATGGTACTGTACTGCAGTCGGAAGGTTGCTGAATTTTCAGAAAACTGAACGCAGTCAACGACGTCAAAGTAGCTGATAATTATTATTTTTTACTAGAGGTAGCAGGCATTGAGTATGACCAACTCGACCAGGAATTCAAATCAGCACAGGTACAAACGGCCTGCCGATGTGCTTTCCTCAGACATCGATGACACACTTGACGGCTACACCAGCCTCATGTTTCCACGTTCTCGCTTGTCTTTGTGTACTTCGTATGCAAGTGAAAAATTTCACGGAACGGTTAGCAAAAGCGATATTTTAAGAGGAAGAAATTCAGTTGCGTTAGGTTTATGCAACGCACATTTTTATGTATCGTACCAATATCTTTTTTGGAACAAAGCGTATTTTGTTTTGTATTTGTTCCTGAATGCTCTAAAGAATATCGAACAGTAATGAAACACGGCTCTAAAAGCATCACTAGATAAAAACTTAATTGAGCAATATTATTAGCAACGTCACCTGATTGCTTCTATTGATTGAAGTACTTCATAAATCAAACTTCCTTCAGTGGTAATTCTTCAATTTTATCCCCAAAACGTTATGAATTCCCACGAAATTACTCAGAAAGTTTAAAAATTCCCTATACCTAGGCGTTTATTTTCATTAAAACTTGAAGGTTTGACATACGTTCCGGTAATTATCGAAGCCGCGACATCGAACGCACTAAAATTCTGATACATCTACGAGACCATGAAATCTCTAAGCAGATGTTATCTTCAGCCGCTCTCGCAAGAATAGGCGCAGTAAATAATGCCTCTCGTACTTCATGGTTACGAAAAACCTAAGAAAAGCCCCACCACGTGCGTAAATCATCTACTAGCGCATAGGAAAGAAGGTAAAACAGTTTATTTCCTATAAAATTGAAACTTAATATGCAGAGTGTTCGTTTTTGAAATGTCTAAGAATAAAGATATTAAGCTGGAAGACATACGCGGGCATAATAGCGTTCTGAATTTAGCAGCGACAAGGAGCAAACTTCACATTGACGTTCTGCGAACACTGATCGTTTCCAATTGCATTACCCGATCAACGGATCGATCATGAGGTTAGAAAAACACGCAATTTTTTGCCGAAAAATATTCACAGTGCAAAAGCAAATGTTATCATTATATTGTGCTACCTTAGTTTGGGCTTGGTTTGGTTCAGTTGGGTTGGATTAAGTTAGGTTCGATTAGATTTGGTGAGGCTGGGATAGGTTGTGTTAGGTTGCATTAGATTAGGCTGATATAGGTCATGTCAGATTGCTTTAGATTGGGTTAGGCGTAGTTATGTTGAGCAAGGTTTGATTAGATCTGGTTGGGTTAGGTTAGGGTAGGTTGATTTGTATGGGTTGAGTTGACTTAGGTGTGGTGGAGTTTAGTTGGTGGGGTTGTGTAAGATTAGATTTGGTGGTTCTGAATTAGGTAAGATTGGATTGGCTATAGGTTCGGTTAGATTAGATTAGATTAGGTTCGATCGGGTTCGGTCAGTTTAAGTTAGATTTGGCTAAGTTCGGTTAAGTTCATTTAGATTCTACTGGGTTCGATTAGATTTGATGAAATTTGGTTACGGTCGCCTAGGTTCGGCTGAGTTTAGTTAAGTTCATTTAAGGTTCGGTAATTAGGTTTACTCAATTTTGGGTTGTTTCGTTTAGGTTCATATTGGTTCGATTAGGTTTGATCAAGTTCAATTTGGTTAGTTTAGGTAAGTTAGGTCAGGTTAAGTTCCATACAGTTATTACACGTAACGTGGTGTTGTACACAGCTATCACACTCTGTGTTGCATAGCACACAGCTGTCACAGCGCAACGTGGTATTGTATGTGTACAGCTGTCGCACGCTGCATGGTGTTGTAGATGGCTATCGCCGCTGTGTGGAGTTACATACAACATCACGGGACACGTGATGTTGCTTAATTAAGCTGTCACTGGCTGCGTGGCGTAGCATGAAACTGTTGCAGGTTGCGTATGTGCACGACTTTCACTGACTGCGGATGGTGCGTACAGCTGTCATGCTGTGTGGTGCTGCGCACCGTTGAGGGTGAAGCCACCGTGGCGGACGATGGTCGCGTCATTCAGATCATCATTCGATGGTCGCTGCCGATGGCCGCGACACGTGCGTGTGTAGTGCGGCATTCGTTTCTTGTACTTTATGTATATTTGATGTATCACACTTATGTACCACACGTGTGAAGTCATGCTGTCCTCGTATGTCGTATACCTTGTATCTATCACATGAGTGACTGGAGTCACAACAGGGTTTGGCGTTACACGTGTGTCTGATCTATCGCTCGTGTCTGGCGTGTCATTTGGGTCATGTTACCCGCTTCTGGAGTTACATTCGTGTCTGGAGTATACCACTTGTGTATGACACGTCATTGATGTGTATGTGACACAAGTATCTGGTGTGTCACCAAAGTCTTATGTGTCATCCTACATCACGGTATACTAAAGGAGGTAAAGTCACTTCTACGGGTACAGCCGCGCACATTCGCAAATTCGACTGGCCAATAGAAAGCTTCATAACAAACAAGCCGGATGACATCACTCGCACGCAAGATGACGTCAGAGGCGGCAGCGTGCGTACTACCACGCAGCGTACTCTGCCTTCCAGACGTACGATCAACAACAGGACCGACTGCCGGTATGCCCCACGTATCCGGATTTGTATTTTTGGAAAATTTAATTCAGTCCGGCTACGTGCAAATTTTTCTATTTAATTATAACAGCAGCTTCGTAAATTGAAAGCCCTTTCCAAACAAATTAGAAAATTTACTTCAATCAAATAAAACGTTTTATTATCTTTTCATGCGGATGAGCCTGACGATTGCGCACCGGATCGTAAGGATAATATAAAATTCTGTACTTATATGTTTATTTGAAATAAAACATGCTATAGGTTTCGCTTCACTGGAAAAGATTATACGCAAGTTTAAGCCTCCGTGACCGCTACAGGAAAGGGTGTATCGAAGAAAGAAAGAAAGAAAGAAAGAAAGGAGGAAGGCACCATTTGGTATGGATTTCAGAAAATGCGGAATCTATGCACAAGATGCATAGAAATAGTAAGCTATGAAAGAAGTTCATGAAACAAGACGAAGTTGAAGAAGAAAGTCGTAGATGGTGAAAAAAAAGGACACCACTGAACTGAAAAAAGATGGTCCATAACAAACCAAAAATCTTTTCTATTTCAACAAAAAGAAAGCCTACCCAACCTTCAGCTCGGGCCTTCACATAATCCCCCTGGGAGCACTCATTCCCATGGATACAATAGTTGCATCCCCCTGAAGGGAAGATACCCTGTACATAGAAATATTAAATTGAGGAGCAAGATTAAGACAAAATTAACGCTGAAGAAGAAAATCATAGGTGATGAGAAACGGAACAGCAGTGAATAAAAAGAAAAGAGAGTTTTTAAGAAAAGAAAACAAAGCTTTAAATTGTAACAAAAAGAAGCCCTACGAAACTCTAACCATGGGACTTAACATAACTAGTTCTTCAAGAATAGGGAGCAAAATCAAAGAGACAATAATTATTTGTCCATGGAAAAATATTTTCCTCACCTAAAAATACACTAAATTTATATCACATAAAGTTTTGTGGAAAATGAATGAAATAAACTATTTTCCTCTCAAAACAACATTTGGTATACCACCGCTCTATGCGCGCTTCGACATTTTGCAGTTATAAATTCCAAAATCTACACAAAAGAAACCACATAAAACTAATTACTTAAATCTAGGAAAGGACTTGAGTAATCACATACGACGAGTGACTAATTAATAATAAGCTGCAGGACTCCCAATGCATTAGCGCTATGTTCAAAAATCAGGACACTCTCCGTGCCAGTAAGTAAAGAACTATAAAATAAAAATAACCTGAACACTTAAAATTCACAAATGAATAAATTTAGCTTAATGGATTATAAAGGTATACTTTAGAATGACCAGTTAGTCATAATCACAATTTGAGTACCAATTCTTTTAACTCTGCAATACTGCATGAAACAATATATATCATAGTTTTGCAGAGGTTTCCATAAGTTAGTTATAAACAACCTTTCCAAAAAAGTTGCAGTGTAGAGGGTTATTATTATTATTATATAAGAAAGTTTTAGCCTCCCTTAATTGCACGACAAAGATGTTCTAAGAGAGGAAGGAGGAAGGCACTCTTTAGTATGGAGTTGAGGGAACGCGGAATCTATGCACAAGGTGCACAGAAACAGGAAGCTAAGAAAGAAGTTCATGAAACAAGAGAAAGTTGAAGAAGAAAGTAGTAGGTGCTGAAAAACAGGACAGCAGTGAACCGAAAAAAGATGGTCCGTAACAAAACAAAAACCTATTCTATTTCAACAAAAAGGAAGCCTACCTAACCTTTAGCTCAGGCCCTCACATAGTCCCCCTGGGAGAGCTAATTCCCATAGTTACAATACTTGTATCCCCCTGAGGGGAAGTACTGCCCTAACTCAACCATCTCTATCAGAAATACAAATGCACACAAGTCCTGACAACAATGCAATATTAGCAGCTACAAATGAAACTGAAAAACCCACTAATCCACAAAAACGAACATTGGACCAAAGCCTTGAACCTGCAGAAAAAGTAGCTCATGGGAAGAAGAAAAGGAACTTAAGCAACAACTTGGAGTTTTGTACAACTGACTTGTCCTTTGAGAGCAATCCATCTGCAGTGATATCTAGGGATAGGTCTCTAAATACAACTATAGATACCATTCCAAACAACCAAGAGCAATTTACAAACAATCAAGCAACTTTCACAGAACCCAGATCTGCTAAAATTGATTTGAACCTGCCAGAAAACATAGATAAAATACCTGATTCTTCCAGGCATGTCATAATCTCTGCTACAGATGAACAGATCAAACTAACAAAACTGAGTCCATTCAGAGTGCAGAGCCTAATCAATCAAATTTGTGGCCCAGTGGAACAAGTGGAATACAAAAAAAAACAGGAAGCTTAATAATAGAAGTGAAAACCTTTGAATAAACAAAAACATTACTCGCAGCCAAATCCTTGGATAAAATCTCTATTAATACTCAAATAGCCTGGGGAGCCTCTACTGTATGTGACAAGATTTGTGCACCTGAATTTCTTGGCGAGTCTCTGGATGAACAGCTGCTGCATCATGCCCCTACAGGAATAGTAGGTATCAGGAAAATGTATATGGACCCAAAGCTAGCCGACTCTCACATGTTCGTTTTAACTTTTCTAGGAACAGAATGCCCTAAGGAGATTAAGGCAGGATATTTTAATTGCTAAGTCCATCCTTTCTATCCAAACCCAATCCATTGCACAAAATGTTGGAGGTGGGGCATACCGCTTCCATCTACCGGAACAAAAAAAATTGCAGAAACTGTTCATCAGCAGAACATGACTAAGCAAGCTGCAAATCAGACAACTACCATTGCCCTAACTGCAAAGGGAATCATTCTGCTAACTCCAAAAACAGTCCAACATATGTCGAAGAACACGAAATTTGCAAAATCAAGGCCAGCAAAACTATTTCTTTTAATTAATCACGTGCCATCTACTCTCAACAACAAAAAAACTAGAGATAAACACTGAAGAATATATTGCCCTCGAATCACAGCACATATTCCCGGCTCTGACTCGGCCGCAAAAGCAAAATTTCTCTCGGAATACATATGCAGCTGTAACCCGATCTTATAGTACACACCCACTTGACAACAGAACCACCTCTCAGAAGAGGTGGTTCTGCTTTTTTGCTAACAAAAAACATAAGCAAATGATAACCAGCCAAAGCTGCAGGAATCAATCTACACCAATACAAACCACTAGAAGAAGCCAACATGCTTCCCTGGGCTCAAATACATTGCCTGAGACTGATGTAGCCTCTGGTTATCCTCCGGATCACAGGAACATGCTAGAAAGACAATCTCAATTAAGAGATGTAGACAACTCAAATGCAACACCACATATGCCGAAAACCTCCCAGGAGAAACAAATGGTGGGCTGCTTTAAAAATCTAATCATCCAACTTCTCCCTGCTATTATCAAAATCTTACTGGCAAACACTATAACTGAAAAATAGACGGCCTAAAAGAAATAGAAAATATATTAGAAGCTGGTAAACTAATTTCCGAGTTACTCACAAAATTAAATGTTACCTCTCTCATCAGTCAAGCATGAACTTAACAATCCTACAATGGAATCTAAAAGGATACTTTGCAAAACTACCTTACCTTCACTTGCTTATTGATCAACATCAGTCAGGAATTACATGTATTCAAGAATCATTTTTACATCAGCGCCATAACATATAATTGAAGAATTACTTCAGCCCTTTCCGATATGAAAGAAGGGAAGGTAGAGGAGGTGGGGTGATTATTTTTATTCACTCCAGCATACCAAACACAACAACACAATTGATTACTCCATTAGAGCTTGTGCTCTGCAAAATATTTATCAACAAAAAGCCTATCAATATAATAAATATGTATTTGCCACCCCGTTTGGAAAGTTATGGTTTATTGCAGAAGTTACAAGACATCAGTTATTAGATTACAGGATCTAGCATTATTATGATAGACTCAAATGCTCACAGCTATAGCTGGGGCCCTGACTTCAGTGACACACAGGGTAAAATAATAGAGAACTGGATGACTGAAAACAACCTAATATTACTGAATAATTCAGCCCCAACTTTATTGTTCTCCAGAGGTACATATACACACATAGATCTAACAATAGTCACTGAGGATCTGCACTCCAAGTTTACATGGAACACTTGTAGTGACACATTGACAAGAGATCACTTTCCACTGATTATTGATTCAGCTTTATCAATTCCCAAGGCCGAACTACCAAGATGGCACTTGCGCAATGCATATTGGCAATATTTGAAACTGCTCTAGTGTTCCCAAACTGCTCAAAATAGACAATATCTGATGCTTTTCAATCCATAACCAAAGCAATATTGGCAACATCAAGGCTAGTCAAAGCTTTACACAACAAAAATTATTATTATTATTATATAAGCAAGTTTTAGCCTCCCTTAATTGCACGACAAAGATGTTCTAAGAGAGGTAGGAGGAAGGCACCACTTAGTATGGAGTTGAGGGAACGCGGAATCTATGCACAAGGTGCACAGAAACAGGAAGCTAAGAAAGAAGTTCATGAAACAAGAAAAAGTTGAAGAAGAAAGTAGTAGGTGCTGAAAAACAAGACAGCAGTGAACCGTAACAAAACAAAAACCTATTCTATTTCAACAAAAGAAAGCCTACCTAACCTTTAGCTCAGACCTTCACATAGTCCCCCTGGGAGCGCTAATTTACACAACAATAAAGGACAAGCAGCTGGTGGACTGATGAGTGCAAGATAGCCCATAGGAAATACCATAAGGCCTACAACCATTACAAAAATCCCCTTGAGAACATTGATAAATGGTTCGCATTTAAGCAAGCAAGAGCGATTTTCCGGAAAAACAAGTAGTAGAGGCTAAAGCCGTCAGTTGAGGGAAGAGCAGTTTCAGAGCAGACCGTTGCACTCTGGATGGACTCGCACGTATTGGAAACTCCATTCGGAAAGCAATAATCCTGCAAGATTTTTATGTTGCAGTATTTTTTGATATAAAACAGGCTTTTGACACTGGCTGGCATTATGGGCTATTGCAAAAGCTACAGATTTTAGGATTTGCAGGTAACCTACCTCAAACCATAATGTCTTTCATCAAAGAATGCAAAATAAGAGTCCGAATCAATGACACCTTATCCGAGCAAGCAATGTTTCCAGATGTAGGGTGTCACACAGGATCAGTGATCAGCCCAACATTGTTTAACATAATGATACATGATACTTTCCAGGACTGTAACCCCCTACTGCAGACATCCCTTCATGCTGACAACGGAGCTGTTTGGGTAACTTGCTCTGACTTGACTGAGGCACTTTGCATGCTGCAGTATGCCTCAGATGCAATTCTTGTTTGGTCCTTCAAATCTTGTTTGGGGGCTTCAAATCTCTTCCACTTCCACAAAAGGAAAACTTCCTTTGATCTCGGTGGCTCCGTTGAACACCACAGCAGCCTTTTGTTCCTCTTCAGACACCTCAATGATAAGTGGAATCATTTCACTTTCTTTCCTGAAAGGCAAGAAAAAATGTGAGCTCAAGTTGAAAATTTTTTTAATGAAATCTTTCGCTTCATAAGCAAGCCTTTCAGTTGCAGTTAAGGATACAGATTTAAATCTGTTAGTGAAAATGGAGCTAATATGATAAATTGAGATGCAGGCAAGAGCAATTAGAAAAGGGGACAGTTGTGAAGAATTACGCTCAACGGGAAGCACCATTGAAAAAGTATATGAAGAAATGGAGATGACATTCTTAGCTAGTTAAAGCCTCCCTATCTGCAACAAAGGCGATCCAAAGAGAGGAAGGAGGAAGGTACCATTTAGTATGGAGCTAAGGGAACGCAGAATCTATGCAGAAAAGGCATTGAAACAGTAACATAAGAAAGAAGTTCATAAAACAAGGTCAAAGTTGAAGAAAGTAGTAGTTGCTGAAAAACAGAACAGCAGTTAACCAAAAAAAGATGGCTCTTAAGATAACAAAAGCTTTTTATTTCAACAAAAAAGGCCTACCTAACTCTCAGCTTGTGCCCTCACATTGTCCCCCTGGGAGTGCTAATTTGCATAGATACAAAAGTTGTATCCCCCTGAGGGGAAATGGAGATGATGAACTATAGCATAATATTAAATGTAAAACTATAAGGAGTCTCAATGGAGAAAGAGAAGAAAAGAGACAAAAAGGTAAGATTAGATTATATGTTAGTTCAAGCCTCCTTAACCGCTAAAAAAATCCAGTTTAGAGGAGAGGCAGGAGAAAGGCACCATTTAGTGAGAAAATAAAAGAATGCAATGTGGGATATCATGGGGAAATAAGATATGAGGGGAAAAAAGAAAACAAATGATTGATAGTAATAGGCAGAGAAGTATGAAATACATGGCCTAAAACAAAACTTAAGTTTATGCACTCTTATTTCCCACAATTCCTCTCTAACATTTATGTTGTCTAATATGTTTAGATTTTTGAGAGATGTTAAATAAAAATCCTATCTTACACTTTTGAAAACTTTTAAAGAATAAGTAAAAAATGAAAAAATCTTTTTAATAAGACTCCTAATGATTGAGTCAAGAAAATCTGTCTATAATCTGGACATCTTAAATTTTATACTGACATGTATGTATTCCTTAGCGGGTTACCAGACTCATCTCACCTCTGCTAAGAAGCCCAAGGTCTCTCTTAATTGCTCGTCAGGAGCTGTCTCGCAATTGGAAGCAAGAGGAGCTCGAATGAGAGAAGAGGCAGAGAAGAGCAGTGAGTGATCAGCAGCTTGATTGGATGGCATGTCAATTCCATGTCCTGAAAAATAAATCAATTCAAATGAAACAGTACGTAGCAACACTTTATGTAAAAATTAAGTCTCTCTGTAATGAAATCTTGAATGAACATATGAAAACAAAAAATATTGACCCTAAATGACAACACTTAATTTTAAAGAGTTTTCAAAAATACTAAAAAGATTAGATTAGATTATTAGTCAGTTTAAGCCTCCCTATCCTCAACAAATGAGATCCAAAGAGAGGAAGGAAGAAGGCACCATTTAGTATGGAGTTAAGGTTACGTGGAATCTATGCAGAAAGGGCACAGAAACAGTAAGATGAGAAAGAAGTTCATGAAACAAGATCAAAGTTGAAGAAGAAAGTAGTAAGTACTGAAAAAACAGGACAGCAGTGAACCCAAAAAAGTGTTATTTCAACAAAAAGAAAGCCTACCTAACCTTTAGCTCGGGCCCTCACATTGTATCCCTGGGAGCACTAACTCCCATAGATACAATAGTTGTGTCCCCCTGAGGGGAAATACTAAAAAGAACTCAATACAATCTAACAAAGCTAATGAAGAATTTAAATTTAATTTTTGAAAAATAATTACCTTGTAAGAGAAAAACTAGACCAATGAAACCTAGAAGAATCTCAAAACACTCTTGATAACAAAAGTTCAATGGATTTAATCTTAGCTTATGAACATAACATACCTTGTAATGGATTAATGTATTAGATATTTTTATACTACACTTAGAGATGTTACAATTCTCTATGAAGAAAAAGTTTATCAGAATCAATTAGAAACCTATAAACTTACAACACTTACAGTAAAAATGGGCTCTTAAAATGCAGGCCCAGTAAGTCACTTACAGATTGAAATTTAGTAAAGAAATTATGTTGTCAACTCTTCTTACTGAACTTTAACAATCAAGATCAACTAGCTTTTATAAAGAACCAACTTGCAAAAAGAAAAGAAATGTTTCATAATGTTTATATCCACCAATATGGATGAGTCAAATTTGAATTATGAAAATATAGATACCAAGAATATGTATGGATGAGTCTTGAACAATGGCTGCAGGTGCACCATTTGCAGTGAAAACACAGCTTAATGGAGTACTGTATAAAGTCATTAAGTGTGCAGAACTCAAATTTGGCATGAAATTAAATGGTGCTACAGTGTGGATAATAACTGGATATGTATGCACAATATTTCCTTAATTCTAATATCATTACTAACAAGAGTCACCCATGATGAGCAATCATTATGGGGGTACTAATGGATATAGATTCCCAAAAACAATACTACCCAATACATAAAAAGAAAATTATGTAGAACAGGATGTTTAATGATATTTTTCATTTCCAAAGTTCAATAGTTTTCTACTATTTTTCACTAATAATAGTTTTCTACTATTTTTCACTAATAATAGTTTTCTACTATTTTTTTCTTCAACATCCAAGAATTACTACCTATTTTATACATAATGAATGTCATCACCATGTAAGCAATTGGCCTATAATGAGCAGTTTGAGTCAATAATACACTCAATAACACAGGTTCAAAAAAATTTGAAGTTTGTTAATACTTGAAATACTTAATACTAAAAGCAGCAACCAATGCATTATTGCCAAAAAGTTACCTAAATTCCTAACATAACCAGTCCAAAATGTACTCTCAAGGAGACCGTCCCGGCTGTTCAACTTTTTTTCGTCAGATTGGTGGTCATTTTTCATGTTTTTGTTGGAAAAGGACCCTTAGGTGGTGGACTATTCGGTCTTAAAATATTATGGCGCTACGGATAATAGATTCCCCAAGGGGGGGGGGAGGGGGAGGGGACCAAAATCTTTAATTTGGAGCCAATTTCAACCCCACGTACAAAGAGAACAAATGGGAAATGGAAAGAAGCCCATGTTAGTTTGTTAGGAATGTTCCAAGGATTCTAAAACTGTGTTTTTTCTAGCATCAAAACTCAATGATGAGTCCCATTTTGAAATATCAGTACCAGTGAAATATCAATACCTTAAATCAATATGTCAATTTTTTCAAAAACTAAGGCCTAAATCAAAACAATTGATCGAATACATTGTGTTTCTTTTCAAAAGTTACATATCATAGTCAAATTTCATATGAATCAGACTGAAAATAAAAAATTTCATATTTTTGAAAGAAATTTTTTTTTGGTTTGGAAATCACAATTCACACTGTGAATATGAAGTTATGTATGGAAATTATCAAAATGAAAATAAAGCTATTCAAATACATAAATTGTTCATTATATGCCACTTCAACAAAAAATTTTGTTTTTTGCTGATACCCAACACTTCTAACTTTCAACATTCAAGATGGAACTAGTCCTTGAGTTTTGATGCTAGAACAAAACCAAAGACATTTTTAGAATCCTAGGAACATTTGTAACAAACTCTCACTTTTTTTTTCAAATTCAACGCTACTGACCAACGCTCCACATTTACCGTTTCTTTTATTTTTAACGAAAACATCCTAGAAGTAGGCTCAGGCTCTGCGGGGTTAGCAAATAATAAATTATGCAATATATTGCGGAAACAACTTTTCTCCTGCCTGCCGCGCTTGTTGCGTTGTTGGAACGCACGCTCCTATGGCGCGAGAAAGACAGTTCATGAGCGACGCTCCTATAACTTCAAAGTTGAATAACTCTTAAAAAACGCATCAGCGAGCAGAATGACATTCAAGTAAACGTTTTTAAATACGTTCCTTTAGTGATTGCTTGGAATGGAATTATCAATTTCCATGAGGCACCTAAAAAACATATTGACTATAATTTTTTAGGTAATGTTTAGTAAATACCCCTTTGCATCAGAAATGGCATGGAAGAAAAGTTGCTTATTCTGAAGTGATTACTATGATCCAATCAAAAAAATTTTGAAAATCGATTAGTGTGTTGTTCAGGAAAATTTACCCAAATTTTGAACAATACCAGTGAAGTTTTTTCTTATTGTAAACCTGGTAAAATTTGACATCACATCCTACTTCCAGATTAATTTACACACAGAAATTTACATACAAATGAAGCTGATAGTACCCTACCACAAGATTTAGGGGTCAATGTGAAGTTTAATGCAACCACGGAAAATAAGAATTCCGATCTTAGGAATCACTAAAGGAACCCATTTCAGAACGTTTTACATGAATGACATTCTGCTCGCCAATGCGTTATTTTTGAAAAATTGAACTTTGAAGTTGGCCTTTGCGCCAAAGGAAGCGAGCGCATGAAACGGAATTTAATTAATAACGGAAGCTATGACAAACGTAAAGAGGTTGGGTTGTGAGGGGGAGGCACAGTTCTTCTAGTGAAAGTTATAAATAAAGCTTCTAACCCACCCATTAGGGTGACGACCGCAATCTTGTTGACATCGGGTCCAAGATGGCAGCGCCCATTGTGGTCGCCATGTTAGACCCGATGTAAATAAGATTGCGGTCGTCACCTTAATGGGTGGGCTAGAAGCTTTATTTATAATTTTTACTAGAAGAACTGTGCCTCCCCCTCACAACCCAACCTCTCTACGTTTGTAATAGGGAGTTAGCTTCCGTTTTTAATTAAATTACGCTCGCTTCCTATGGCGCGGGAAGGCCAACTTCAAAGTTCAATTATTCAAAAATAATGCATCAGCGAGCAGAATGTCATTCATGTAAAACGTTCTTAAATGGGTTCCTTTAGTGATTGTTTGGAATATAATTATTAATTTCCGTGGTTGCATTAAACTTCACATTGACCGATTTAGGTCACCTTTTTGGAATGAAAAGCTCCAAGGTATTAAAAAAAATTGAAAATAAGCAGTAGGCCCCCCCTATGTCATTTTTTGGCATTGAATTGTAGCACATCATATTCCTAATTCTTTGTTTCCTTTATATTTTAAATTACAGGCAAGTCAACAGCATTTTCCCATGGAACTAGCATATCAAATTTTAACTGTTCTAATTGTATCTGGTTTCAAAGCTTTGATAAAGAGATGCAACTTCATCCACTAAAAAAATTAGTTATGAGCCATCCTTTTTAAATTATATTAAAATAATATTAAAAGTTTAATTTCTTACCTTCCAGTTCCAAACTCCAGTGATCATATAACAACAGCACAACACCACTTTTCATTGAAATGTGCGTCTTAATTAAATGCTGATAGGATTTTTCGGTAGTCGGTCTTTTTGAAATGGCAGCTGCTAACATAAATAAGTTATTAATTAACCTGAACATTTCAACTCGGCAAAATCCATTCTTTAGAATTGAAACCAAGACATTGAAATATCTTAGGTAAATTTTTAGAATTACTCCGACATTAAATTAAGGAACACTTATTAAATTTCACGTGAGGCCGCAACATTTCACTTCACTTAACGCCATCACACTTCGTTTCAACGGCATGCCAGATTGTCGTACCAGTAACGCCATGGTAGACGAAAGAACAGGTAGCAGCAAACCAGTCTTTTATCGAATCGTGCTGCGTGCGAGTGACGTCAAGGCATCGCACCATTAGCAGCGCCGCTTACATAAAGGTACATTGCATATGGCAACACTGCTAACCCGAAATCTGGCATTACTGTAAGCGAAGCGTTACTGGTACGACAATCTGGCATGCCGTTGAAACGAAGTGTGATGGCGTTAAGTGAAGTGAAATGTTGCGGCCTCACGTGAAATTTAATAAGTGTTCCTTAATTTAATGTCGTAGTAATTCTAAAAATTTACCTAAGAAATTTCAATGTCTTGGTTTCAATTCTAAAGAATGGATTTTGCCGAGTTGAAATGTTCAGGTTAATTAATAACTTATTTATGTTAGCAGCTGCCATTTCAAAAAGACCGACTACCGAAAAATCCTATCAGCATTTAATTAAGACGCACATTTCAATGAAAAGTGGTGTTGTGCTGTTGTTATATGATCACTGGAGTTTGGAACTGGAAGGTAAGAAATTAAAATTTTAATATTATTTTAATATAATTTAAAAAGGATGGCTCATAACTAATTTTTTCAGTGGATGAAGTTGCATCTCTTTATCAAAGCTTTGAAACCAGAGACAATTAGAACAGTTGAAATTTGATATGCTAGTTCCATGGGAAAATGCTGTTGACTTGCCTGAAATTTAAAATATAAAGGAAACAAAGAATTAGGAATATGATGTGCTACAATTCAATGCCAAAAAATGACATAGGGGGGGCCTACTGCTTATTTTCAATTTTTTTTAATACCTTGGAGCTTTTCATTCCAAAAAGGTGACCTAAATTGGTCAATGTGAAGTTTAATGCAACCACAGAAATTAATAATTATATTCCAAACAATCACTAAAGGAACCCATTTAAGAACGTTTTACATGAATGACATTCTGCTCGCTGATGCGTTATTTTCGAATAATTGAACTTTGAAGTTGGCCTTCCCGCGCCATAGGAAGCGAGCGTAATTTAATTAAAAACGGAAGCTAACTCCCTATTACAAACGTAGAGAGGTTGGGTTGTGAGGGGGAGGCACAGTTCTTCTAGTAAAAATTATAAATAAAGCTTCTAGCCCACCCATTAGGGTGACGACCGCAATCTTTACATCGGGTCTAACATGGCGACCACAATGGGCGCTGCCATCTTGGACCCGATGTCAACAAGATTGCGGTCGTCACCCTAATGGGTGGGTTAGAAGCTTTATTTATAACTTTCACTAGAAGAACTGTGCCTCCCCCTCACGACCCAACCTCTTTACGTTTGTAATAGCTTCCGTTATTAATTAAATTCCGTTTCATGCGCTCGCTTCCTTTGGCGCAAAGGCCAACTTCAAAGTTCAATTATTCAAAAATAACGCATTGGCGAGCAGAATGTCATTCGTGTAAAACGTTCTTAAATGGGTTCCTTTAGTGATTCCTAAGATCGGAATTCTTATTTTCCGTGGTTGCATTAAACTTCACATTGACCCCTAAATCTTGTGGTAGGGTACTATCAGCTTCATTTGTATGTAAATTTCTGTGTGTAAATTTAATCTGGAAGTAGGATGTGATGTCAAATTTTACCAGGTTTACAATAAGAAAAAACTTCACTGGTATTGTTCAAAATTTGGGTAAATTTTCCTGAACAACACACTAATCGATTTTCAAAATTTTTTTGATTGGATCATGGTAATCACTTCAGAATAAACAACTTTTCTTCCATGCCATTTCTGGTGCAAAGGGGTATTTACTCAACATTACCTAAAAAATTATAGTCAATATGTTTTTTAGGTGCCTCATGGAAATTGATAATTCCATTCCAAGCAATCACTAAAGGAACGTATTTAAAAACGTTTACTTGAATGTCATTCTGCTCGCTGATGCGTTTTTTAAGAGTTATTCAACTTTGAAGTTATAGGAGCGTCGCTCATGAACTGTCTTTCTCGCGCCATAGGAGCGTGCGTTCCAACAACGCAACAAGCGCGGCAGGCAGGAGAAAAGTTGTTTTCGCAATATATTGCATAATTTATTATTTGCTAACCCTGCGGAGCCTGAGCCTACTTCTAGGATGTTTTCGTTAAAAATAAAAGAAACGTTGGTAAATGTGTAGCGTTGGTCAGTAGCGTTGAATTTGAAAAAAAAACGTGAGAGTTTGTTACAAATGTTCCTAGGATTCTAAAAATGTCTTTGGTTTTGTTCTAGCATCAAAACTCAAGGACTAGTCCCATTTTGAATGTTGAAAGTTAGAAGTGTTGGGTATCAGCAAAAAACAAAATTTTTTGTTGAAGTGGCATATAATGAACAATTTATGTATTTGAATAGTTTTATTTTTATTTTGATAATTTCCATACATAACTTCATATTCACAGTGTGAATTGTGATTTCCAAACCAAAAAAAAATTTCTTTCAAAAATATGAAATATTTTATTTTCAGTCTGATTCATATGAAATTTGACTATGATATGTAACTTTTGAAAAGAAACACAATGTATTCGATCAATTGTTTTGATTTAGGCCTTAGTTTTTGAAAAAATTGACATATTGATTTTAGGTATTGATATTTCACTGGTACTGATATTTCAAAATGGGACTCATCATTGAGTTTTGATGCTAGAAAAAACACAGTTTTAGAATCCTTGGAACATTCCTAACAAACTAACATGGGCTTTTTTCCATTTCCCATTTGTTCTCTTTGTACGTGGGGTTGAAATTGGCTCAAAATTAAAGATTTTGGTCCCCTCACCCCCCCACCCCCCCCTTTGGGGAATCTATTGTCCGTAGCGTCATAATATTTTAAGACCGAATAGTCCACCACCTAAGGGTCCTTTTCCAACAAAAACATGAAAAATGACCACCAATCGGACAAAAAAAAGTTGAACAGCCGGGACGGTCTCCATTAGAGTACATTTTGGACTGGTTATGTTAGGAATTTAGGTAACTTTTTGGCAATAATGCGTTGGTTGCTGCTTTTAGTATTAAGTATTTCAAGCATTAACAAACTTCAAATTTTTTTTGAACCTGTGTTATTGAGTGTATTATTGACTCAAACTGCTCATTATAGGCCAATTGCTTACATGTTGATGACATTCATTATGTATAAAATAGGTAGTAATTCTTGGATGTTGAAGAAAAAAATAGTAGAAAACTATTATTAGTGAAAAATAGTAGAAAACTATTGAACTTTGGAAATGAAAAATATCATTAAACATCCTGTTCTACATAATTTTCTTTTTATGTATTGGGTAGTATTGTTTTTGGGAATCTATATTTATTAGTACCCCCATAATGATTGCTCATCATGGGTGACTCTTGTTAGTAATGATATTATAGAATTAAGGAAATATTGTGCATACATATCCAGTTATAATCCACACTGTAGCACCATTTAATTTCATGCCAAATTTGAGTTCTGCACACTTAATGACTTTATACAGTACTCCATTAAGCTGTGTTTTCACTGCAAATGGTGCACCTGCAGCCATTGTTCAAGACTCATCCATACATATTCTTGGTATCTATATTTTCATAATTCAAATTTGACTCATCCATGTTGGTGGATATAAACATTATGAAACATTTCTTTTCTTTTTGCAAGTTGGTTCTTTATAAAAGCTAGTTGATCTTGATTGTAAAAGTTCAGTAAGAAGAGTTGACAACATAATTTCTTTACTAAATTTCAATCTGTAAGTGACTTACTGGGCCTGCATTTTAAGAGCCCATTTTTACTGTAAGTGTTGTAAGTTTTTAGGTTTCTAATTGATTCTGATACGTACTGTTTCATTTGAATTGATTTATTTTTCAGGACATGGAATTGACATGCCATCCAATCAAGCTGCTGATCACTCACTGCTCTTCTCTGCCTCTTCTCTCATTCGAGCTCCTCTTGCTTCCAATTGCGAGACAGCTCCTGACGAGCAATTAAGAGAGACCTTGGGCTTCTTAGCAGAGGTGAGATGAGTCTGGTAACCCGCTAAGGAATACATACATGTCCGTATAGACAGATTATAGACAGATTTTCTTGACTCAATCATTAGGAGTCTTATTAAATAGATTTTTTCATTTTTTACTTATTCTTTAAAAGTTTTCAAAAGTGTAAGATAGGATTATTATTTAACATCTCTCAAAAATCTAAACATATTAGACAACATAAATGTTAGAGAGGAATTGTGGGAAATAAGAGTGCATAAACTTAAGTTTTGTTTTAGGCCATGTATTTCATACTTCTCTGCCTATTACTATCAATCATTTGTTTTATTTTTTCCCCTCATATCTTATTTCCCCCATGATATCCCACATTGCATTCTTTTATTTTCTCACTAAATGGTGCCTTTCTCCTGCCTCTCCTCTAAACTGGATTTTTTTAGCGGTTAAGGAGGCTTGAACTAACATATAATCTAATCTTACCTTTTTGTCTCTTTTCTTCTCTTTCTCCATTGAGACTCCTTATAGTTTTACATTTAATATTATGCTATAGTTCATCATCTCCATTTCCCCTCAGGGGGATACAACTTTTGTATCTATGCAAATTAGCGCTCCCAGGGGGACAATGTGAGGGCACAAGCTGAGAGTTAGGTAGGCCTTTTTTGTTGAAATAAAAAGCTTTTGTTATCTTAAGAGCCATCTTTTTTTGGTTAACTGCTGTTCTGTTTTTCAGCAACTACTACTTTCTTCAACTTTGACCTTGTTTTATGAACTTCTTTCTTATGTTACTATTTCAATGCCTTTTCTGCATAGATTCTGCGTTCCCTTAGCTCCATACTAAATGGTGCCTTCCTCCTTCCTCTCTTTGGATCGCCTTTGTTGCAGATAGGGAGGCTTTAACTAGCTAAGAATGTCATCTCCATTTCTCCATATACTTTTTCAATGGTGCTTCCCGTTGAGCGTAATTCTTCACAACTGTCCCCTTTTCTAATTGCTCTTGCCTGCATCTCAATTTATCATATTAACTCCATTTTCACTAACAGATTTAAATCTGTATCCTTAACTGCAACTGAAAGGCTTGCTTATGAAGCGAAAGACTTCATTAAAAAAATTTTCCACTCGAGCTCACATTTTTTCTTGCCTTTCAGGAAAGAAAGTGAAATGATTCCACTTATCATTGAGGTGTCTGAAGAGGAACAAAAGGCTGCTGTGGTGTTCAACGGAGCCACCGAGATCAAAGGAAGTTTTCCTTTTGTGGAAGTGGAAGAGATTTGAAGCCCCCAAACAAGATTTGAAGGACCAAAGAAGAATTGCATCTGAGGCATACTGCAGCATGCAAAGTGCCTCAGTCAAGTCAAAACAAGTTACCCAAACAGCTCCGTTGTCAGCATGAAGGGATGTCTGCTGTAGGGGGTTACAGTCCTGGAAAGTATCATGTATCATTATGTTAAACAATGTTGGGCTGATCACTGATCCTGTGTGACACCCTACATCCGGAAACATTGCTTGCTCGGATAAGGTGTCATTGATTCGGACTCTTATTTTGCATTCTTTGATGAAAGACATTATGGTTTGAGGTAGGTTACCTGCAAATCCTAAAATCTGTAGCTTTTGCAATAGCCCATAATGCCAGCCAGTGTCAAAAGCCTGTTTTAGATCAATAAATACTGCAACATAAAAATCTTGCAGGATTATTGCTTTCCGAATGGAGTTTCCAATACGTGCAAGTCCATCCAGAGTGCAACGGTCTGCTCTGAAACTGCTCTTCCCTCAACTGACGGCTTTAGCCTCTACTACTTGTTTTTCCGGAAAATCGCTCTTGCTTGCTTAAATGCGATCCATTTATCAATGTTCTCAAGGGGATTATTGTAATGGTTGTAGGCCTTATGGTATTTCCTATGTGCTATCTTGCACTCATCAGTCCACCAGCTGCTTGTCCTTTATTGTTGTGTAAATTAGCGCTCCCAGGGGGACTATGTGAAGGTCTGAGCTAAAGGTTAGGTAGGCTTTCTTTTGTTGAAATAGAATAGGTTTTTGTTTTGTTACGGTTCACTGCTGTCTTGTTTTTCAGCACCTACTACTTTCTTCTTCAACTTTTTCTTGTTTCATGAACTTCTTTCTTAGCTTCCTGTTTCTGTGCACCTTGTGCATAGATTCCGCGTTCCCTCAACTCCATACTAAGTGGTGCCTTCCTCCTACCTCTCTTAGAACATCTTTGTCGTGCAATTAAGGGAGGCTAAAACTTGCTTATATAATAATAATAATAATTTTTGTTGTGTAAAGCTTTGACTAGCCTTGATGTTGCCAATATTGCTTTGGTTATGGATTGAAAAGCATCAGATATTGTCTATTTTGAGCAGTTTGGGAACACTAGAGCAGTTTCAAATATTGCCAATATGCATTGCGCAAGTGCCATCTTGGTAGTTCGGCCTTGGGAATTGATAAAGCTGAATCAATAATCAGTGGAAAGTGATCTCTTGTCAATGTGTCACTACAAGTGTTCCATGTAAACTTGGAGTGCAGATCCTCAGTGACTATTGTTAGATCTATGTGTGTATATGTACCTCTGGAGAACGAGAAAGTTGGGGCTGAATTATTCAGTAATATTAGGTTGTTTTCAGTCATCCAGTTCTCTATTATTTTACCCTGTGTGTCACTGAAGTCAGGGCCCCAGCTATAGCTGTGAGCATTTGAGTCTATCATAATAATGCTAGATCCTGTAATCTAATAACTGATGTCTTGTAACTTCTGCAATAAACCATAACTTTCCAAACGGGGTGGCAAATACATATTTATTATATTGATAGGCTTTTTGTTGATAAATATTTTGCAGAGCACAAGCTCTAATGGAGTAATCAATTGTGTTGTTGTGTTTGGTATGCTGGAGTGAATGGAAATAATCACCCCACCTCCTCTACCTTCCCTTCTTTCAAATCGGAAAGGGCTGAAGTAATTCTTCAATTATATGTTATGGCGCTGTTGTAAAAATGATTCTTGAATACATGTAATTCCTGACTGATGTTTATCAATAAGCAAGTGAAGGTAAGGTAGTTTTGCAAAGTTTCCTTTTAGATTCCATTGTAGGATTGTTGAGTTCATGCTTGACTGATGAGAGAGGTAACATTTAATTTTGTGAGTAACTCGGAAATTAGTTTACCAGCTTCTAATATATTTTCTATTTCTTTTAGGCCGTCTATTTTTCAGTTATAGTGTTTGCCAGTAAGATTTTGATAATAGCAGGGAGAAGTTGGATGATTAGATTTTTAAAGCAGCCCACCATTTGTTTCTCCTGGGAGGTTTTCGGCATATTTGGTGTTGCATTTGAGTTGTCTACATCTCTTAATTGAGATTGTCTTTCTAGCATGTTCCTGTGATCCGGAGGATAACCAGAGGCTACATCAGTCTCAGGCAATGTATTTGAGCCCAGGGAAGCATGTTGGCTTCTTCTAGTGGTTTGTATTGGTGTAGATTGATTCCTGCAGCTTTGGCTGGTTATCATCTGCTTATGTTTTTTGTTAGCAAAAAAGCAGAACCACCTCTTCTGAGAGGTGGTTCTGTTGTCAAGTGGGTGTGTACTATAAGATCGGGTTACAGCTGCATATGTATTCCGAGAGAAATTTTGCTTTTGCGGCCGAGTCAGAGCCGGGAATATGTGCTGTGATTCGAGGGCAATATGTTCTTCAGTGTTTATCTCTAGTTGTTTTTTTGTTGTTGAGAGTAGATGGCACGTGATTAATTAAAAGAAATATATTTGCTGGCCTTGATTTTGCAAATTTCGTGTTCTTCGACATATGTTGGACTGTTTTTGGAGTTAGCAGAATGATTCCCTTTGCAGTTAGGGCAATGGTAGTTGTCTGATTTGCAGCTTGCTTAGTCATGTTCTGCTGATGAACAGTTTCTGCAAATTTTTTTTGTTCCGGTAGATGGAAGCGGTATGCCCCACCTCCAACATTTTGTGCAATGGATTGGGTTTGGATAGAAAGGATGGACTTAGCAATTAAAATATCCTGCCTTAATCTCCTTAGGGCATTCTGTTCCTAGAAAAGTTAAAACGAACATGTGAGAGTCGGCTAGCTTTGGGTCCATATACATTTTCCTGATACCTACTATTCCTGTAGGGGCATGATGCAGCAGCTGTTCATCCAGAGACTCGCCAAGAAATTCAGGTGCACAAATCTTGTCACATACAGTAGAGGCTCCCCAGGCTATTTGAGTATTAATAGAGATTTTATCCAAGGGTTTGGCTGTGAGTAATGTTTTTGTTTATTCAATGGTTTTCACTTCTATTATTAAGCTTCCTGTTTTTTTTTGTATTCCACTTGTTCCACTGGGCCACAAATTTGATTGATTAGGCTCTGCACTCTGAATGGACTCAGTTTTGTTAGTTTGATCTGTTCATCTGTAGCAGAGATTATGACATGCCTGGAAGAATCAGGTATTTTATCTATGTTTTCTGGCAGGTTCAAATCAATTTTAGCAGATCTGGGTTCTGTGAAAGTTGCTTGATTGTTTGTAAATTGCTCTTGGTTGTTTGGAATGGTATCTATAGTTGTATTTAGAGACCTATCCCTAGATATCACTGCAGATGGATTGCTCTCATAGGTCAAATCAGTTGTACAAAACTCCAAGTTGTTGCTTAAGTTCCTTTTCTTCTTCCCATGAGCTACTTTTTCTGCAGGTTCAAGGCTTTGGTCCAATGTTCGTTTTTGTGGATTAGTGGGCTTCTCAGTTTCATTTGTAGCTGCTAATATTGCATTGTTGTCAAGACTTGTGTGCATTTGTATTTCTGATAGAGATGGTTGAGTTAGGGCAGTACTTCCCCTCAGGGGGATACAGGTATTGTATCTATGGTAATTAGCTCTCCCAGGGGGACTATGTGAGGGCCTGAGCTAAAGGTTAGGTAGGCTTCCTTTTTTTTTGAAATAGAATAGGTTTTTGTTTTGTTACGGACCATCTTTTTTCGGTTCACTGCTGTCCTGTTTTTCAGCACCTACTACTTTCTTCTTCAACTTTCTCTTGTTTCATGAACTTCTTTCTTAGCTTCCTGTTTCTGTGCACCTTGTGCATAGATTCCGCGTTCTCTCAACTCCATACTAAAGGGTGCCTTCCTCCTTCCTCTCTTAGAACATCTTTGTCGTGCAATTAAGGGAGGCTAAAACTTTCTTATATAATAATAATAATAACCCTCTACACTGCAACTTTTCTGGAAAGGTTGTTTATAACTAACTTATGGAAACCTCTGCAAAACTATGATATATATTGTTTCATGCAGTATTGCAGAGTTAAAAGAATTGGTACTCAAATTGTGATTATGACTAACTGGTCATTCTAAAGTATACCTTTATAATCCATTAAGCTAAATTTATTCATTTGTGAATTTTAAGTGTTCAGGTTATTTTTATTTTATAGTTCTTTACTTACTGGCACGGAGAGTGTCCTGATTTTTGAATATAGCGCTAATGCATTGGGAGTCCTGCAGCTTATTATTAATTAGTCACTCGTCGTATGTGATTACTCAAGTCCTTTCCTAGATTTAAGTAATTAGTTTTATGTTGTTTCTTTTGTGGAGATTTTGGAATTTATAACTGCAAAATGTCGAAGCGCGCATAGAGCGGTGGTATACCAAATGTTGTTTTGAGAGGAAAATAGTTTATTTCATTCATTTTCCACAAAACTTTATGTGATATAAATTTAGTGTATTTTTAGGTGAGGAAAATATTTTTCCATGGACAAATAATTATTGTCTCTTTGATTTTGCTCCCTATTCTTGAAGAACTAGTTATGTTAAGTCCCATGGTTAGAGTTTCGTAGGGCTTCTTTTTGTTAAAATTTAAAGCTTTGTTTTCTTTTCTTGAAAACTCTCTTTTCTTTTTATTCACTGCTGTTCCGTTTCTCATTACCTATGATTTTCTTCTTCAGCGTTAATTTTGTCTTAATCTTGCTCCTCAATTTAATATTTCTATGTACAGGGTATCTTCCCTTCAGGTGGATGCAGCTATTGTATCCATGGGAATGAGTGCTCCCAGGGGGATTATGTGAAGGCCCGAGCTGAAGGTTGGGTAGGCTTTCTTTTTGTTGAAATAGAAAAGATTTTTGGTTTGTTATGGACCATCTTTTTTTCAGTTCAGTGGTGTCCTATTTTTCACCATCTACGACTTTCTTCTTCAACTTCGTCTTGTTTCATGAACTTCTTTTATAGCTTACTATTTCTATGCATCTTGTGCATAGATTCTGCATTTTCTGAAATCCATACCAAATGGTGCCTTCCTCCTTTCTTTCTTTCTTTCTTTCTTTCTTTCTTTCTTCCTTCGATACGCCCTTTCCTGTAGCGGTCACGGAGGCTTAAACTTGCGTATAATCTTTTCCAGTGAAGCGAAACCTATAGCATGTTTTATTTCAAATAAACATATAAGTACAGAATTTTATATTATCCTTACGATCCGGTGCGCAATCGTCAGGCTCATCCGCATGAAAAGATAATAAAACGTCTTATTTGATTGATTGAAGTAAATTTTCTAATTTGTTTGGAAAGGGCTTTCAATTTACGAAGCTGTTATAATTAAATAGAAAAATTTGCACGTAGCCGGACTGAATTAAATTTTCCAAAAATACAAATCCGGATACGTGGGGGCATATCGGCAGTCGGTTTTGTTGTTGATCGTACGTCTGGAAGGCAGAGTACGCACGTGGTAGTACGCACGCTGCCGCCTCTGACGTCATCTTGCGTGCGAGTGATGTCATCCGGCTTGTTTGTTATGAAGCTTTCTATTGGCCAGTCGAATTTGCGAATGTGCGCGGCTGTACCCGTAGAAGTGACTTTACCTCCTTTAGTATACCGTGAGTAACGCTTCGCTTACAGTAATGCCAGATTTCGGGTTAGCAGTGTTGCCATATGCAATGTACCTTTATGTAAGCGGCGCTGCTAATGGTGCGATGCCTTGACGTCACTCGCACGCAGCACGATTCGATAAAAGACTGGTTTGCTGCTACCTGTTCTTTCGTCTACCATGTCCTACATCTTGTGTGCCACAAATGGCTGGTGTCACACTAGTCTCGCCTCATGTGCGTGTCTGGTCTCACAAGTGTGTCTCGTGCGCCACAGCAGTCTGGTGTCCCACATGTGTCTGGTGTGAAATACGAAGAGTGTGTCACACGCGTGTATAGTGTGCAACAACTACAGTGTATCAAACTTGTCAGATGACGCACGTGTGGGATGTGTCACTCGTGTTTTCGTTGACGCACGAACCTTGTGTGCCTGGTGTCAACTGCGTTTAAGTCTTCACAGTGGTCCAGTGGTAAAGAGCGCGCGCCTTTCACGGAAAGAGTCAGCAATTCGAAGATCAGAATCCGCCGCCAGTAGGTTCTACCCGTCGGGAAAAGGGAGAACTCGGCCATAATTTTCCACTCTACATGGGTGGCGGAAATGGGTACCGGCTTGACCGAAGATAACCGTCATTGCGTCGTAATGTTAGTTTTGAGCAGTGGTTGCCGCATGGGATAAAATGAGCGATAAACGATAAATGATAATTATCGTTGAGGTCAAACCTTTTATCGTTTATCGCAAAGTTTTCTAAAATAATCGCTCATTCACTTACCGCTAGTCTCAAAAAATGAGGAACGATAAACGATAAATTCAAAGCCGACTTTTGTAAAAATTAAAAAAATTTGCACGGCGGCAATAGTCACAACAGTACGCCTGACGTTTTCAGACCTGAAAAACCTCATATGACAGCTGCCAAGTGTGTGTGTGTCTGTGTGTAGCTGGCCAATCACAGCTGCGCATGTTCAGCACTGGAGCGCATGTTCAGCACTGAAGCGCATGTTCAGCCTGGAGTGCATGTTCACCGTGGAGCGCATGTTCAGCACTGCTGGTGACGTACTCTGGCCCAAACGTGCAAGCATGACCAGCGACAGGTTTGAGAAGCTGGTCTTTACCAAGGGAAACATGCAGCTCATGGATGCTGTCCTGAGGAGGGAGAGTCTGACTCAGAGAGAGATACTTATGTGGAATAGAACTTGTAGGCCATAGACTGGTTCCAGTGACAGTTTTTGTTTAGTGTTATTAATTTTCACTGTGGAAAAATAGTTTGTATGCTTTTTTAATAATTTAAACTAAATAAAGGTACTTATCTTTTATCGCTTTTGTTATCGCTAGTAAAAAAAATTTATCGCTATCGTTTTACCGTTTATCGCTTACCGCAGGTTGAGTTTTGAAATTTTTTATCGTTTATTGTTTATCGCAGGTTGGGGGAAAAATTATCGTTCTATCATTATCGCAAGCTGAAAAAAAGTTATCGCGGCAACCACTGGTTTTGAGACATTTCAATGACCAGTATACGAGATGTTATGTAGAAGACTTGGTTGGAATAAGAAATCGTTTCCTTGAAAAATGAACGACTTATCAAAACAGTCCTTTCTCCAGTCCATACAATCACACAGGCGAAAGAAAGCGAAGATGAGTCGAAGAAATTAAATCGGACATGTTACACTCATTGAGCTGCACTTCACTCACTCATTCTCTCTCTCCTTAAAAGCAGAAAGAAACAAATGTACAACTTGATTGTTCTCAAGGAACGGTTAATAAAGATATTTCCTTTAAAAAAAGATGTATCATGCGAGAGGTGTCTCATCTGTGTCTAGAATTTCACTCCTGCCCAGCAAGCTCGTGTGTCTGGCATGTCATGATTGTGGTGTACTACAGGGGTGTTAATTGGTGTGTCACTCGTGTCATGTCTCATCGTGTATCAGATTTGTAAGTACTTTAATGTTTCGTATGTCGTTATATGACATGATTAAGTTACCAAGCTTGCGTCTGGTGTATTAAATGTGCGCAGTGTCATATTTCTGGCGTCATGTGTGTCGGAGTGTCACAGGCGTCTGATGTGCCATGTGTGTGTAGTGTCTTAGATTTCTGATGTTAACGTGTTTCGTGTTTTTCATATGATTTTTCGAAAGATGTGTCTCATGAAAATATGAGTTACTCGTCTACGAGGATGTCACAAATAAACAAAAGAATTTAGCTTCCGATTTACATTATTTGAGCAAATTTACAATGTATACGTGCAATAGCTTAGCATTAAAAAATGTTTCATCTTGATTGTTGTCTGAAAGATGAGCTGAATAGGAGTAGAGTTAGAGGATCTTCACTCACCCTCAAGGTAAAAAGATGAATTTTATGACATATCCAAAGCTAGTGAAAGTTTCGAGTTTAAATTTCAAAGTTTAATGCTTTAGAAAAAAAAGTCATGTGAGAGATCGACCAATTGAATACGGTGGGGTAATATGAGCCTCGCTCCCTCGCCCTGGAAGATGAAAGAACTTTTCTGACGTATTAAAATGTTTCATGTGCCTAAATTTTAAATTGAAGTTAATTTGAAGTTTCTACGGGCATTAGTTTAAAAGTATAAGCACTGCCAATATGGGTATTACTAGGAAAAGTTACTGAATACAAGGGTGGTAAGAGGAGCTTTTTTTCTCTCCCCTGGATGATGGAAAAACTGTATGGCACATTAAAATATACTACATATTTCAAACTTTTAATCAAGCCTAATTTAAAGTTTTTAGTTGCAGTAGCTTAAAGTATGTGTAGCAGTCGCTACAAAGCGTAAAATTATAAACTTTCCCATTCGCACTTAAATAAAATAATTATTAGCATTAAAAATCTTACTCTAAATTATTATTAAGTATTTTCTACTTCTAATTCGTAATCATTGAAGTTTTTGTGTAAATACATGAGAGATAAAATAATCAATCGACATTTCGAGTTTTAAAGCAGCCGAAAGTGGCAACATCCAAGCGCGACGCTCGAGCTGAGCGTTGCCCACTCTCATTGGTGCTTCCGTGGCTTGTGCATACAACGTTCTTGACCAACGACATCGCCAAACGCCACCACCACATATTTCTCCCTGGGTGCTAACCTGAGCTGTAACTTACCTGCTCCCACCTTACCTTATTTTTGAGCTGTGCCATTTGTAATTAGCCTGAAATAGGCCAGTTAAAAATCTACCTGAGCCTTACACCTGAGCTACATCATTTACCATCGATCCCCTTTGCAGAGCATCTTGGTTAAATATTGAAGCTCGCAAAAGCCTAAAGACTGCGCTCACAGGCTAGCTAACTTTCCTTGCTCCCACCGACGATAACTCGATTGTCCCGCTTGAAATTTATAAAGCTGAAATCATAACGTGACTCATCCTCCCGTCACTGTTTTCCTAAGGCTTAAGCTGCCAGAATCTAAATTGAGCTCATTCAAAGTCCCCAAATACAACTCACTCACCTCCTGCCGACTCCATCGCGTGACGGACGTCGCCGACGCCAGCCTGACCCTCCGGCACGGAGTGCCCACCTAGACAAGCTTTTCGAGATCAAGCTCAAAGCCAGTCCTCCTGGTTTCCTTCAAATAAACCACCCGAACTAAGCTGAGTCCAATTGTCGTCATTATCCCTCTGATAGTTTCTCAGATACCTTGTCGAGAGTTGTTTTGGGTTTGGCCGTCAAGAACTATTACTTTAGGTTCAAACCATCTAACGGCGAACCCTAACACTGGTGACTACCCAGAGTTTTAAAACCCCAAACCTTCTTTAAAACTTAAAAAAAACTATTCAACTCGATAAGTGTTTGAGAGATTGTGAGAGGATAATGTTGGCATATCATTGTAGTGATAAATTTTCCCATGTCGTAGTCCTTTGAGAATTTCTGTGGATTTTGACCGTGCTAATTGTTTCTCTGAGCAGCTCTAACAAAATTTTTTTCAGCGCTATCCTGTCCTTGTTTTGTCTCATATGCCTCAGTAGGTAGGAAAAATATTTTTCTCCTATTTCCGTGCTTTACGCTTATTTCTGACTACCGTAAAAATTTTCGTTTCCATTTTCTTTCTTTCCGTTTTCTTTTTCAACGTTCTTTGAATGATTGAGTAGGTAGAAAAATAATTTTTTCTCACCTGTTTTATTTTTGTGCCTACGCTAGTTGCCGCATACCGCATAAAATTTTCGTTCCCAATTTCACATTTTCTCCTTTCTGTTTCAACTTTTTTTGAATGATTGAGTAGGTAAAGAAATAACGCAAACCCTTGTCACTTTAATTCCAAGTCATAGGCATTGATAGCTTAATTGTGCTTCCCCAAAGAAAATTGCTAGCATGCCTGACTCAGATAATGAAGATCGAGCGCGCACAAAACCTCTTAGTCTGCCCCCCTTCATTCCGGAGGACGCTCACACCTAGTTCAACCAGGTAGAAGCAGTGTTTAGGTATCATAAAATAACGGATGACACGGACAAGTTTTATGCCCTTGTGTCCGCAGCTCCCACAAAATTGTTAAACGATTCAAATCAATTGCTCGAAAACCCTCCCGCTTTTGATCCGTACGGCACCTTGAAAAGAAAGATATTGCAGAAGTTGCAGATGTCCGATGCTGACAAATTCAGAAGCCTTGTAGACGCCTCAGCAATTCCATCTGTCTCTGTCTCTTTCTCTCCCACTTCGTTGGTTAAAGAGTTGCGCAAACTCGCAGCGGGTGTTGCCGTAGCTGAGGGGTTTCTGAAAGAAGTGTATATGAGTAAACTTCCTTCAAATGTGCGCCCATTTCTATCGCTAGCAAGCCCTGATCAAACTTTAGAGAAGCTTGCAGAGTCCACTGAGACAGTAATGCGCAACCTAAACGTGTCACAAGCACCGCAGGTAGCTTCATTGAACGCAGCAGCTGCAAATTTTAGCCCCTCAAATACTGCTCATAACCAATCCTCAGCCACAATAGATAGGATGCAGCAAGATATCGCTGAGATAAAGCAAGCTCTCCAGAATTGTCAGCTAGGCCAGAGTGTAGCTCACATCCAGCAAGGCCCAGGGAGATTCCAAAGCCACCAAAATGCCTACGACTATCCCTATGACTATCCCTCCAACTATCATCCTTTTCCTCCTCCTAAACGTTTTGATAGAGGTAGATCTTATGATAGGTCAAATCAAGACCGCCGTTTTCGGTCGCGCTCTCGTGATGCTAGTAGCAATTTATGCTGGTACCATACCAAATATGGTGACCAAGCACGAAAGTGCGGGTCCCGCTTTTGCCCTCGTTATACCGCAATGACTTCGGGAAACGCCAACAGCGACGCATAGTAGCGAGTACTGCGTTGCCTCATTCCCAGACTACTCGCCTATTGAAGATTCTTGATCCCACAACTAAATATCGATTTTTAATCGACTCTGGTTCCAGTGTGTCAATTATTCCAGCCACGGTTAAAGACAAAAAGAATAACCTAGTGGCGACGCTACGCGCCGCAAATGGCACTCCAATAGCTTGTTATGGGGAAAAAGTTTTAGAGTGCAGTCTGGGATTGAGGCGAAACTTTGTCTTCACTTTCCTTATAGCGGAAGTCCAAGAGCCCATAATTGGCGCGGATTTCTTAGCGAAGTTTGGGATTCTTGTAGATGTTAAAAACCGTAGAATTAGGGACGAGGAGACACAGATCTCAATTCCCGCTTGTAGCATAACTAGAGCTAATGTCTTGCATTCCTTCTCAATCGCTTTTAAACAAGAGTGCATGTTTGAGCAGTTACTAGCAGATTATCCTGCACTAACAAATTCTAACTTAGCGTTAAAAAATATGCAGACTAGCACGAAACACCATATCGAGACTACGGGACCGCCAGTCTATTCCCGAGCAAGGCGACTACCGCCTGATCGATTGGCTTTAGCCAAGAAAGAATTCGCGCGCATGCAAGAATGCGGCATCATCCGCAGTTCCAAAAGTCCTTGGGCTAGCCCTCTTTTGCTAGTACCCAAGGCTAACGGTGAATTCAGACCTTGCGGGGATTTCCGCAGGTTGAATGCCGTTACTCTACCTGATCGCTACCCTATTCCTTACCTTCATGATTTCAGTGCAAATTTAGAGGGAGCACAAATTTTCTCAAAAATTGACTTGCAGCACGCCTTCCATCAAATTCCACTTGAGGAGAGCGCAGTTGCCAAGACCGCGGTAATCACTCCGTTTGGTCTTTTTGAGTTCTTAAAGATGCCATATGGCTTGAGGAACGCTCCTCAGACGTTCCAAAGGCACATGGCTGAAATTTTCTCTGATCTCACTTTCGCCCATGTCTATCTAGACGACATCCTAGTGGCATCCACAACCCCGGAGCTGCACAAAGACCATCTTAGGGTCGTTTTTCAAAGATTGTCCGACAATGGACTCCTCGTAAATCCTGCAAAATGCGAGCTCGGAAAGCTATCGCTGATTTACTTAGGTCATGAAATCTCTAGCCTAGGTCTAAAACCTTTGCCTTCCAAAGTAGAAGTGATCAAAAACTTTCCTCTTCCACAGACCCAGAAGGAACTGAGAAGGTTCCTAGGTTCTGTTAACTTCTATCATCGCTTCATACGCAACTGTGCTCAAACTTTAGCTCCTTTGTCAGATTTGCTCGAACCGAAACGAAAAGGTAAATCTATTGAGGTAAAATGGACAGACGCAGCACGGGGAGCTTTCGAGGAGATTAAGCACAAGTTAGCTTCCGCGACTGAATTATCCTACCCTATTGCAAATGCTGACTTCAGTCTCGTTGTTGATGCATCCAGTACTGCCGTAGGTGCTGTTTTGCAACAACAAGTAGGTACTAATGTCCCTCTTCTTGCTTTCTTTTCCAAAAAGCTGTCGCCCACTGAGCGTGCTTATAGCGCGTTCGGTAGGGAACTCCTTGCTATCTATCTGTCCGTGAGACACTTTCGCTATGCTCTAGAGGCAAGGGAGTTCGTGATCTACACAGATCACAAACCTTTGACCTCAGCGATTAAGATGCCTTCTGAAAGACATTCCCCAAGAGAAGCTCGACACCTGTCCTTCATTAGTCAGTTTACCACTGACATCCGTTTCATCAAAGGTCTCGACAATACTGTCGCTGATTGCCTCTCCCGTATCAACTCTGTCCAAACCGGTGGTGAAATCACCTTCGGCAACATTGAAAAGGCGCAGAAGGAGGATTCTGAACTTCAGGACCTTCTCAAACCTTCTAACACTTCCTCTCTGAAATTACCCTTGGTTGACGGCGTGTACCGTGATGCCGAGCGACTTTCTCGTTTGTATCTTCCTGCGACCCTCCGCAGAGTAGCTATTCTTCACTATCATTCTCTCTCTCATCCTGGTATTAACCGTACATTGCGTTTGATTTCCGATCGTTTCGTCTGGCCAGCGATGCGTAAGGAGGTTAAGCAAATTGTGCAAAATTGCCATGCATGTCAGAGTAGCAAAGTGGTGAAATATAATCGTGCAGCGCTGCAGAGTTGTGCATTCACAGGTCACAAGTTCGACTCTGTACACCTAGATTTGGTGGGTCCTTTGCCTTTATCGCGCGGTCATTCTTATTTGTTGACCATCATAGATAGGTTCACACGTTGGGTTGAGGCTGTCCCTCTTCCTGATACCCAAACTGAGACTGTAGCGCGCGCCTTCATGACCACCTGGATTTCCAGATTTGGGGTTCCCTTAAGTGTCACGCATGACCGGGGATCACAATTTACCTCCAAATTTTGGAGTGAGCTTAGCACCGCCTTAGGTTGTACTAACACCAGCACTACCGCTTATCACCCGCAGTCGAATGGACTTATTGAGAGAAAGAAAGAAAGAAAAAGAAAAGAAAAAACAGTATATTTCCAATATAGATGGTACAAAAGTACCATCATTGGTTTTTAAAATCTCTTAAAATTAATACACTTAGATGATACACACACACGAGTATTGTAAAACTCGTGTCACTAGTCGAAAATGAATGATTGAGGGCAATGTACTCCTAATCTTGCTTAATCTACATTTGATAATACATGTAATGATAATTATAATAGACAACACAATTTCATGGACGATGCATTTTCATTGTGAGGTGAAAACACTTTTGACAGTTTACATGTACATGACATAAAACTTCGCAATTCTTGATGCCAGGAAATAATACATGAATCGCTTGTTTCGGCCAATGTTCAAAAGTGTCATTTTGAGGAAGCATGAAAAATACATATATATATATATATAAATATACGTCCGTATACATATACACACACATATATACATTCATACATATATATACATGTACATATACACACATACACATACATGCATACACGTACACATAAGCATGAGGACCAAGAAGATAATAAGTTTTGTATTTCTAATCCAACAATTTTAACATAGCGGTCATTAGTTGATAAGCATTTTATTTAAACAAAAAGTGGATGATCGCATAACAAATGTATAGTTTTTACATGAATGCTTTACAATAATAAAGAGATGACGAGTTAGGTAATGTTACAAGTTGAGAGTGAACAGAAAAAAGACCATTATCTCTAGTAAAATGCTAGTTGTCAGTCTAGTACACACATGTGTGCACATATACACGCAAATGTATACATATACACATGCACGCACATAATTACACCAAACTCGTAAGGATACACAAATGCATTTCTATGCATCGAGGCAATACATACGCATTCTATTTAGTGTCATACGCACAGCGTGCACACGTACAGATATCTACAAGTAAGCATGTGCGCGAATATCAGCGTAAACCAGTCAGTATAAACCAGAAATTCCAATCGAGGGAAGCGGAGAAAATATCTTTTATTATCGCATGAATTTTATAAAATTTCGTACTACAAATAGTGGCACAAAACAGTCTACCTAAGTCTGAAACATGAAAACGATTGTGGGACGTGAATAAGAAAGAAAACATTAATGTCCTATAAAGGTTTCATATTAGAAGAAAAAAAAAAAATCACATTATCTTTGAAATATGGCGCAAATTGTCGGCAATTGATAAACAGACATAGGTATCACATTATTATAAGCATATAACTATAAGCGTAATACTGCAGTATAAATGGGTGATCACACAACGAATTTCTTGCTTTTTTTACATGGTTGCCTTAAAATTTCATATTAGAAAGAAAATCACATTATCTTTGTAATATGGTGCAGAATGTCTGCAATTGATAAACACACACACACACGTAGGTACCATGACGGTCTAGTTTGATGCTTGCACAGAAATGGAGAGGAATGACATAAAATGCAACCTTCGACTGGTTTATCTACTCTAGTGCACACAGGTGTACGTGCACATATGCACACCCATATGCCCACATACACCTATATACGTACACCTATATTCAAGTAAGCATGTTTGCAAACGGCAGCGTATAGGCGATCAAATCACACTACCTACGCATACTCTAAAACTGTTTTGTGATATCTTGTATTATAAAACAATAAGCGAGGGAGGTTATTGAGCAATGGAGATACCAGGCAAATGAGATTCGACAGTACTTATTTTGTGTGTTCTGTAACTAAGAATTATTCTTGAGACACTAGGTGACGAGTTATTTTGGCTTTAAATTCTCTTGGTCTTTGAGGGACTTTAATACTCAGGGGAAGTTTGTTCCACAGTAAAGCGCCTGATATGGACAGAGCCTTCTGCCCTAAGTGAGATGAACGATAGTTGACTAAGACATTATTGTTTCTATTCGGTTTTTGATTGGTTACAGTGGGTGGATGGAAACACACTATCTCAGCATTGCTCTGAGGAAGATATAACGAGGAGAATACGTATTGGGCCTTCTGCATGAGGAGCCTTTCTTGGATAGGAATCCAGCCGAGTTTATTGAGGAGAGGGGTTACGTGGTCACTTCTTTTGAAATTACCGTTGCATACCACCTTCGCTGCAAAATTCATGCACTTTTGTAAGTCCCTTTGAAGGTATTTAGGTAAGTCTCCCCATACTAGGCTGCAGTAGTCAATGCGCGATAACACAAGGGATTGAATTGCTAATAATCTGGATTTTTCGTCTAGCATACTTTTTATACGATGAAAAAACATTAAAGTTCCGTAGATTTTGTTGCAAGTAGTCTCAACGTGAGATTTGAAGGACATATTTCTATCGAACCAGATCCCTAGATTTTTAACTTCGGAGTCCACAGAGACCTCAAAGCTGCACTTCGCTGTCTTAATTGCAGTCACGATTGGACTGACAGACTTCCAGTAGTACTGCTGAGTATTAGGAATTTGTATCGCCAAGATCAGCAGTGCACAGCAGCAGAGATGCTCTATGGGCAAACACTTCGTCTCCCCGGCGACATTGTTGACCCAAAACCTTTGCCTGAATTTTCACCCGCTGACCGTTCCGCATATGTAACCTGTCTAAAAGACTGCATGCGTCAGATCATGTATGTTGCTCCAAGATTGCCTCAAACCAAAGACAAACTAGATCCTGCCCTGCAAGACTGCACACATGTGTACGTCCGTAATGACGCCATCAAACCTACACTCACGCGCCCTTATGATGGCCCATTCAAAATACTCAAACGGACGCCCAAGTATTTCATCCTTGAAAGATCTGGTTCACACGACCCTGTTAGCATTGATCGATTGAAAGTCGCGTACATTTCCGATCATAGTGTAACTTCTAACTCATCCTTCTTTCCACAGAATTCCCTTTCCACTGAGACTCGATCATATCTACCATCTCAGCTTCCTCAGTTGGCTGCCTTGTTGCCTAGTCAACTTGAGTGTAATCCTTTCTATGTGCCTGTACATTCAAACCCTATCCCTAAGCCTATCGTAGACTCTAATTCTAGCCCTCTTACTGAAACAGCGACAAGTCTGGAGAGACCAGACGAGCCCGCTGCAGTAACTCCTGTTCCTAGAACTCTTGCCGATCTAAACTTGCAGACCCGTTTGGTGAAACTTCCCCGCTCAGTAACATTTTCCAACTGCCGAACCCGGCATGGTCGCGTAGTTCGACCTCCTTCCCGCTACAAAGATTGCAGCGGGTGGACCTTTCGGTCTGCGCCTTGGGGGGTAATGTAGCAGTCGCTACAAAGCGTAAAATTATAAACTTTCCCATTCGCACTTAAATAAAATAATTATTAGCATTAAAAATCTTACTCTAAATTATTATTAAGTATTTTCTACTTCTAATTCGTAATCATTGAAGTTTTTTTGTAGATACATGAGAGTTAAAATAATCAATCGACATTTCGAGTTTTAAAGCAGCCGAAAGTGGCAACATCCAAGCGCGACGCTCGAGCTGAGCGTTGCCCACTCTCATTGGTGCTTCCGTGGCTTGTGCATACAACGTTCTTGACCAACGACATCGCCAAACGCCACCACCACATATTTCTCCCTGGGTGCTAACCTGAGCTGTAACTTACCTGCTCCCACCTTACCTTATTTTTGAGCTGTGCCATTTGTAATTAGCCTGAAATAGGCCAGTTAAAAATCTACCTGAGCCTTACACCTGAGCTACATCATTTACCATCGATCCCCTTTGCAGAGCATCTTGGTTAAATATTGAAGCTCGCAAAAGCCTAAAGACTGCACTCACAGGCTAGCTAACTTTCCTTGCTCCCACCGACGATAACTCGATTGTCCCGCTTGAAATTTATAAAGCTGAAATCATAACGTGACTCATCCTCCCGTCACTGTTTTCCTAAGGCTTAAGCTGCCAGAACCTAAATTGAGCTCATTCAAAGTTCCCAAATACAACTCACTCACCTCCTGCCGACTCCATCGCGTGACGGACGTCGCCGACGCCAGCCTGACCCTCCAGCACGGAGTGCCCACCTAGACAAGCTTTTCGAGATCAAGCTCAAAGCCAGTCCTCCTGGTTTCCTTCAAATAAACCACCCGAACTAAGCTGAGTCCAATTGTCGTCATTATCCCTCTGATAGTTTCTCAGATACCTTGTCGAGAGTTGTTTTGGGTTTGGCCGTCAAGAACTATTACTTTAGGTTCAAACCATTTAACGGCGAACCCTAACATATGAGCGTGGTCCACGTGAAATTTTTTCTGAAAAGCTATTCAATTCGTTGTAATTAAGAGAGCATCGCTTTCTCCTCCATAAAAGGACAAAAAAATTGTGTGGCAAATATTTACGCGTGAAAATTTGTGAGCTCGCTTTTGAGACCAATTTGACACATAATAATCCAAGAATTACGATAAAATTTCGAGGGAAAATATTTGGTTTAGTGAGTGGTTCAAGCAGCGGCCTTAAAACAGCATTACTTCTCGTATACACTGTAAAATACTCTCAAATTGAAACAAAATTAGTCGCTACATGTTTTTGAAGATGTATCATTGGCAAATCATATATGCGCTCAAGTAAACACAACTTTTCTCACCACCTCACATTTAGTTGATTTTTTTGACAAATATATTCCTCTGAAAGATTTGATTAGTTTTTTTTACGTTATAAAACATCAAAAAATTATTCTTCTATCCGAATTGTACGTGAAGACCCCGTTTACACCGGCAGGCCGCAGCGGAGACATTTCAAGAAACACTTTGCGAGAAGTACAGGAATTTCTTGAGAATTTCTTGAGTCCCCCTCGCGCGATATTACACTTTAGTTTCCCACTCGTAACTTTGGAAAGAATGTACCTATTAACTTCAAATTGCTCTCAAACGAAAGAGCGAAACATTCTCTATCTAGCTAGTATAAGCAACACCCTCAAGGCATTCTTAAGGTTACGAAAATTCTTCGATAAACCATGCAAACATGCGCGCACTAAAAACACTTCAGTTTCCCACTCGTAACTTTAAAAAAAATGTACCTATTAACTTCAAATTGCTCTCAAACGAAAGAGCGAAACATTCTCTATCTAGCTAGTATAAGCAACACCCTCAAGGTATTCTGAAAGTTACAAAAATTCTACGACAAACCTTGCAAACATGCGCGCACTAAAAACACTTCAGTTTCCCACTCGTAACTTTAGAAAGAATGTACCTATTAACTTCAAATTGCTCTCAAACGAAAGAGCGAAACATTCTCTATCTAGCTAGTATAAGCAACACCCTCAAGGTATTATGAAAGTTACAAAATTCTTCGATAAACCTTGCAAACATGCGCGCACTAAAAACACTTCAGTTTCCCACTCGTAACTTTAGAAAGAATGTACCTATTAACTTCAAGTTGCTCTCAAACGAAAGAGCGAAACATTCTCTATCTAGCTAGTATAAGCAACACCCTCAAGGTATTCTGAAAGTTACAAAAGTTCTTCGATAAACCTTGCAAACATGCGCGCACTAAAAACACTTCAGTTTCCCACTCGTAACTTTAGAAAGAATGTACCTATTAACTTCAAATTACTCTCAAACAAAAGAGCGAAACATTCTCTATCTAGCTAGTATAAGCAAAACCCTCAAAGTATTCTGAAAATTACGAAACTTCTTCGATAAACCTTGCAAACATGCGCGCACTGAAAACACTTCAGTTTCCCACTCGTAACTTTAGAAAGAATGTACCTATTAACTTCAAATGGCTCTCAAACGAAAGAGCGAAACATTTTCTATCTAGCTAGTATAAGCCACACCCTCAAGGTATTCTGAAAGTTACAAAAATTCTTCGATAAACCTTGCAAACATGCGCGCACTAAAAACACTTCAGTTTCCCACTCGTAACTTTAGAAAGAATGGACCTATTAACTTCAAATTGCTCTCAAACGAAAGAGCGAAACATTCTCTATCTAGCTAGTATAAGCAACACCCTCAAGGTATTCTGAAAGTTACAAAAATTCTTCGATAAACCTTGCAAACATGCGCGCACTAAAAACACTTCAGTTTCCCACTCGTAACTTTAGAAAGAATGTACCTGTTAACTTCAAATTGCTCACAAACGAAAGAGCGAAACATTTTATATCTAGCTAGTATAAACAACACCCTCAAGGTATTCTAAAAGTTACAAAAATTGCGCACTTCCCCGTAGATACTGCGACGTTTTCTTCGTGAAAATATTCATTCAAACGAACGCCTCCGGTAGGAGGTCGTTTGCTTGTGTCGCCTTTCAAACGTAAAAGAAAAAACGAACATAGGTGAGTATAAGACCACCTAATTATCGAATCTTGAGATTACTATATGTGTAAAAACTTACATTCAATTTGCAAAAGTCATTAGTTACTTCCTTCAGTCTTATGTATTTCGATATTAGAATATCCTATTCCAAAACGCTTTTCCCAATAGACAATATTATCGTTAAAATCTTGCGCTTAGAGCGTTCATTTTTCATTATAATTAATCTATCTATACTATAATAAGAGCCGCGTCGGTCGATCGGTCTGTCTGTCCGAAGCCAGCCTGCAGTGTGTGATGAATGTATCTGTGATACAGGCTCCAGCCCTATATATTTTGACGGACCTTGTTCACGCGGCCTCATTAACTCTCGAGAGATTGTATATATTAATTTCTTACGGCCTTTCTCTCGTTTCACCCTTTTTTAAAATCATATAAAGGGGTTGGATATGTAAAAAACTTAAACCGTCCCTTTGCTACCTCGAAAATAGCAGTCGAGCTAAGTATAATCGAATGAAAATACCAGAAGAAAAAGTAAGTAAAATGGAAATAAGTCTAAGAAGAACGAAAAAATGTACTAGCTTCTTGTTTTCTACGGAAATTTGAAGGGAAATCACGTTACAGTCTCGGAACAACAACAAAAACCATCTCAGGCTTCACAGGCTTTCGGTAGTCTCTTCAATATTATGCGTACATGGGTACATGTGACACATTGAAGATACTGTGAAATAACATATGAGTAGCAAATATGCACAAAGTTTTTGCACTTAGGAGTAAGGGGAACAGTGACCTAGTATGCTAATTTTATTTACTGAAATTTAGAGTTATTTCAAATTGTAAGTTCAGAGCTAACATTGCGCAGAGAAAGAACGAATAAAAAACGCATATTGCCCCCATACGAGGAATACAGGAGTACAAACCAAACGAGGCGTACATTACAATGGCCCTGTCAGGGGTTAATTAAGTCAATAAGAGGCACCAAATGAATATATTATCTGGGATATTTCATGCTTGGTAAGATGATTTAAAACTCATAAAAACTACACGAAAAAAAATGCCTCGGAAGTCCTCCACTATAAGCGAACAAAATGTGAGAGAAAGTAGTGAGAGAACGTTTTGCAAAAATAATTTGTAAGAAATATAGCACAACACTCGCATCTAGGAACACATAGACTAATATACACACAAAAATGAATTTCAAAACTGTTTCATGTACGGATGGTACATATAAATAAAGAAAATAGGAAATAAAAGTGATGATAAAAACGAATTTCGTCCTGCTACGTAGAGCTGACGGCCGTGTTGTACAACAATCCTTTTCAGGTCTTTGACTCAGATGAACTCTTTGCACCAGTACTATTAGCGTAAATAAGAAATAGCATACAAATTTTTTGTTTTGTTATAATGAATAATATATTCTTTCCGAGCTCGCCACTTAGTATACTACACCTTTTTCACTACAAATTAATCTAAGTCAAGCTCAATTTAATCCAAGTCAAATTCAAATTAATCCGCGTCAAGTTCAAATTGATCCAACCCTCTGTTGAGTTAAAAGATAACATAAAAATTTGTTAATGTGAGTTTTTTGTGTTAAATATGTATCCATTGGATGTGATGAGCAAAACTGGTTTCGAGGTTTCATTTACACTCATAGATATTTATACACGTGAAATTCCACTTTATCACATACATGAAATCATATACATGGAAGAACAAAATATTATCATTAGACGATATGTAGATTTAATCTTTAAAAGAAATATACAAGTGCAATTCACTGAGTACTAATGTACGATTCCGTTTGATTACAATTTATACATTTACATTACTACCCAGATACGTTCTTGCATTAGCAATATAAATGTTGCCATCCATTCTAATTCCGTGTTAGGCAATATGAAGAAATGTACGATCCACTCACAATAGACAATAATGATACAGGAAACAATGTTTCTAATTCACAACTGATTTCATTTGTGTGTGTTTACAATTCAATATATAACACTTTTAAGACTTCAATAACTTACATAATAATCATATTATGAATATTTAAGTCGTGAAAGTTTTATATACCGAATTGTAAACACACACAAATAAAGTCAGTATTAAGTTAGAAACATTGTTCCTTGTATTATTATTGTGTATTGTAAGTCGATCCTACATTTCTTCACATTGACTAACATGGAATTCGAATGGATGGCAACATTTATATTGCTAATGCAAGAATGTATCTGGGTAGTAATGTACATGTATAAATTGTAATCAAACGGAATCGTACATTAGTACTAAGTGAATCACATTTGTATATTTCTTTTAAAGATTATATCTACATATCGTTCAATGGTAACCTTTTGTATTTGCATGTATATGATTTCATAGATGTGATCAAGTGGAATTTCATGTATATAAATATCTATGAGTGTAAATAAATCCTCCGAACCAGTCATGCTTATAACATCCAATAGATACATATTTAACACAAAAAACTCAAATTAACAAATTAATATGTCATTTTATAACTCAATATTAATTTGAACTTGACGCGGATTAATTTGAACTTGACTCGGGTTAATTTGAACTTGACTTGGATTAAATTGAACTTGACTTGGATCAATTTGAACTTGACTTGGATCAATTTTAACTTGACGCGGATTAATTTGAACTTGACTCGGATTAATTTGAACTTGACTTGGATTAAATTGAACTTGACTTGGATCAATTTGAACTTGACTTGGATCAATTTTAACTTGACTTGGATTAATTTGAATTTGACGCGGATTAATTTGAACTTGACTCGGATTAATTTGAACTTGACTTGGATCAATTTGAACTTGACTTGGATCAATTTGAACTTGACTTGGATTAATTTGAACTTGACTCGGATTAATTTGAGCTTAACTAGGATTAAATTGAACTCGACTTAGATTAATTTGAAGTGAAAAAGGTGTAGATGATGCGTCTGTGTGAAAAATTGTCCCAAATCCCGACTGTCGACCTCATAGTTCTACACGCAAAATGAATCAAATCTGCTCATTTTACCCCTAACATCAATCCCTCACGCTCGTATCACTATATCCTATGTTCTTATGATCATATTTCAATTCGAGTACGCACCAACGAGAGGGTTTTTCAGCAATGCGTCACATGAATTATGTTTTCTTAGAAGCTTGTATTAAATGCATTACCAAAATCCGACGACCGCAGGAAAGAGAAACGCTTTTTTTCGTGCTTTTCTCCGAGTCATGTTTCGACAATTATCATGGGTATTACGATAACCATGTATGAATAGCAATTGAGGATCTCAAGGTAAAGGTATTTGAATGCGTTTATCGCTTTTATTTCAATACATGTGCGCACTAACGAGAATGTTTTCAACTAAGCGTTACGAGGGTTATGTTTTCTAAGTTACTCTTATTTAAATGCACTCTCGAAATCAGATTAAGCAACGAAAGGAACTCATTTTTGTTGTGCTTTTCTGTCAGTCACTTTTTGTTTTGACATTTTACTTCAGTATTACGATACCAATGAATAATTATCAGTTAAGGATGTTAATGTTAAGATATTTTAAAAACCAATGTATCAACATTTCTTCTTTGCACTTTATTGGAAATGAACTGTTGTTCTTTTTTCTTCTTTCGTTTTATTTCAATTTTTTCTGTTAAGGCCGGGCTTGGGATCGGACTTAGATTTTGCAGGAGTGATCCTCGCACTATTGAGATTATAGTTTAACCTAAGTTTTCAAACATGTAATAATCTCGAGGTGCGATATTGGACTGGTTTTTTATTTAGGTTTACAACAGAGAGTAATTGTATCTTTTACGCATAGTCGGGAAGGCCGGGAATTGTATCTTATGCTATAGTCGGGAAGGCCTATCTTTGTAACTACTTTTGACAGCAACTAGCTTTGAGTAAAAGTAATTTAAGCTTATCAACTTACTTGAACTATTCTGGCCACTTGGTAGTTGAACGCTGCACTCGTCCCTTCTAATTTTCGGAATCTAGCTCGGTCTCGTTCGTATCGCTGACTTCCTAAACTGCGAGATAATCGTTTAAAAAGTTCACGTTTGCTTTTATAGCTTTTGCTCGGCAACGATTTCAAGAGCTCGAGTTCCCTCTCCATTTTCACAAAACAATGCACAAAATAATACACGTTCAGTTTTCTATACGCTTAAAGGTTAAGGTTAACATCGGCATCTTTGGGATGCTTTATTTCCAATCAAGCCTGATACATATGATCTTAGCACTGGTTTTTCAAATGTCTTATAACTAACCCTATATATAGGACACCATGACGGTTCCCCCGTAAAGCCGGTACCCATTTCCGACACCTGGGTTGAGTGGAGTATTGTGCTTGAGCTTTCCCTTATACCACACGGGGAAAATCTCCGCGCCAGCGCTGGGAACGAACCCGCGACTTCCAGAATACAAGTCCGATCCCTTAACCGCTGTGCCACGGAGAGCAACAAGTTTTGATCGTTGATCAGCTGAATTTCCAATTAAGGTCTCCTGTGGCCAATGAAAAGGTCCAACCTTACACGAAAACCCTTAAAATAGAACTAACGTTGTAGGCATGCACGGAGCATGACTATATACCAACGCAGGTCTGTGATTCCTAAACAGTGTGAGGGCTACTCAGCAGGCGCTTGCCGTGTCAGCAAAACAACCACGTCGTCTAGCTGGGTCATTGGTTATGAGTAGGATTAAGACTCTCACTCTGAATATGAACTAAAAAATAATCGTTTATTTCTAATGAAACGTTTACAGTTTCAAATGCGAAAGCTGAAATCTGTCACGCATCCATTGTTTCTTAAAATTGTCAAGACTACAACGAAACTCATTTAGCATTTCCTAAACCCATTACCTGACTATTTGTCTTATGCTCATGGGTATTATCTCAAAATATGTTTTTGTGTTACCTTGCTTTTCTTATTTTTTCATTTATATGTTCAACCATTGAAATGCTTATTTCTCCACTTCGGTTTGTTATGTACCAATTCTCACATTATAATTAGTGATATTTACTTTCAACTATTTATCATAAAATTATGTCAGTTTTTTAGATTTGAAGGCATGTCTTTTTTTTAGTCTTTCAAATGCGAAACAGGTACTTTAGGCGTTGATGCATCTGCCCCCGCTGCGATTTCCGCGGAAAGTGTTTGGTACAGGCCCCATTAAATGTATTCTTCTTGAGGTTATCATATTCTGAAATTACACTGTATTTCATATAACTCACATACGAACATTTCACCGGCAGGTGAAATATACTGTTGTTTTCAGAAAACTGTTTAGGTTTTGTTAATAATATGCTAATAGAGCATGTTTCGCTCTTTCGTTTGAGAGCAATTTGAAGTTAATAGGTATATTCTTTCTAAAGTTACGAGTGGGAAACTGAAGTGTTTTTAGTGCGCGCATGTTTGCAAGGTTTATCGAAGAATTTTTGTAACTTTCAGAACACCTTGAGGGTGTTGCTTATACTAGCTAGATAGAGAATGTTTCGCTCTTTCGTTTGAAAGCAATTTGAAGTTAATAGGTACATTCTTTCTAAAGTTACGAGTGGGAAACTGACGTGTTTTTAGTGCGCGCATGTTTGCAAGGTTTATCGAAGAATTTTTGTAACTTTCAGAATACCTTGAGGGTGTTGCTTATATTAGCTAGATAGAAAATGTTTCGCTCTTTCGTTTGAGAGCAATTTGAAGTTAATAGGTCCATTCTTTCTAAAGTTACGAGTGGGAAACTGAAGTGTTTTTAGTGCGCGCATGTTTGCAAGGTTTATCGAAAAAATTTTTAAACTTTCAGAATACCTTGAGGGTGTTGCTTATACTAGCTAGATAGAGAATGTTTCGCTCTTTCGTTTGAGAGCAATTTGAAGTTAATAGGTACATTCTTTCCAAAGTTACGAGTGGGAAACTAAAGTGTAATATCGCGCGAGGGGGACTCAAGAAATTCTCAAGAAATTCCTGTACTTCTCGCAAAGTGTTTCTTGAAATGTCTCTGCTGCGGCCTGCCGGTCCCGTTTACCATGATGAGGACTTCAGTGACTGTGCTAATGTGCTATCGGCGATGGCATGTTGTTCATGTAAATAAATGAGTTGTGAGCTTTAAATCTGACTAAATCATGCATTATGATTTTTTCTTTCTGTGTGTTCTATACATTTTTTGTTATATAAAAAGCGCTGATGACATTGCAGAATTACTATTTACGAGTGTAGCTATTCTGATAACATTGGAAGAATATGAATTTTACTAACATAATGCTACAGTATTTAACTGATTTAACACTTTATTTATAGGAAACGTTGTGAAATGCCTACAATTTAATCAACAAATTATAGTTTACATTGAAGAAGAAGTTTGAACGTAGCGACCTCTTGCGAGCAGTTTGTTAACCTATGTGCCAAATATTTCGTTTGTAGACGGTCGTCAGCCACGATTTTTCGTAGCATTTGCGCTTGACAAGGAAAATGTCAGCAGTAAATATGAAAATTTTAAACTTCATTAATCCATATATTATGCTCCTACAACTATGTAGCCCATATCTCTTTAAAATCTGGCACCGTCACTTTCAGTTACAAAGATGGCGGCACGTCATCGGTATAGTTGAACGCATTGTTCGCTTTGCTCTGGCAGTCGTGGTGCCATATCAGATGGGCGTCGCGTGCAATTCTGTTCGTCATAGTTTGTTAATTATTTCAATTTCTAATCAATAGCTGTAGCAATTCTGTGCAGTAATGGGCATAGCTATACCGAGTGTCGCTTATGTTTCTTCCTTTCTGAAATATTTTCTTCCAATTGTAACATCGCTTCATCAATATTTTTTTCGTGGTTGATTTTCTAATCCACTTTAATTGTAAATAGCTTTTAAACTTAGTTTAAAAACTCTATTTTAGAGATAAATTATTTATTTTGGGATAATATCTCCAATTTTCGGAAACATAATATGGCGGATAGTGTGTCAAAACTACCACAGGCTTTTTCAGACGAAAATCTATCTTTAAATTCACATTTCATTGGATAATCTTAAGCTTAATTCATTTGACCTATAAAAATTTTGTTTATGCTCAGCTTACCAAAAGTGCACTTGAACCTTTTAATGACCATGAGGACAATGTGTCTTCCCTAAAATAGCATTGATGCATTTCATTTTCATGGATTTTGTGCCCTGATGATGTTTTTTAAATTCAATGCTAAAAAGTAAATTTTTTCATTTTAATTTCAGTACCACTTGAGAATAAACTAGAAAATGGCACTGAAACAATTCAAGTGGCTTATTCTCAGGTGGTTTTCTAGTCCTGAAACAGTTGACATCATTCTTGCAGGTGCAGATGGATGCCAACAGTCTATAAGTCCAACAGTCAATACTAAGGAGAGTAGAAAATTTAAGATTTGAAAGAATTAATGTCCTTATCTTAGTTACATTTAATTTTGTACCCTCTGATACTCAGCTCTGAGCTGAAATTAAGAAACGCCTTCTTTTTATTGCATTGAAATAGATGTTTTGCTTTGTAAAAGATTAATCTTTTTATGGTGCATTTGGTAAATGTTGAGGATTAATCTGGAATCTATATTTGATTTTTTGGTACCTAAACATAGTTAATTAGATCAAAATGAACAAGTTTTCTTCCATGCACTTTCCGTTGTAATCAAGTATTTTCCAAGTTATAGCGGTGAATTAGTTACCCCAACTCAAGTGTTCGAAGCGGGAAGTAATTGATCGAGCCCGGCGAATGGCAACACTGAAATGGAGTCTCGCTTCCAGCACGCTCCTTGTCAAAGACGAAACTAAACCTACTGCGCTAACTCATAAAATAATCATTTGACAAAAAAATAAGTGTGTAGAAGAAAAGTAGTTTATTTTGATGTTATTACCATGTTTCAAGCAACAAAAATTCAAAAATCAATGAGTAGCTGTTTATCCGAGCGCATTCGTCATCAAAGACGAAACTAAACCTACCGCTATAATTCGTAAAATACTCATTTACGACGGAAAGTGCATAGAAGAAAACTTGTTTATTGTGATCTAATTCACTATGTTTAGGTTTTGAAAAGTAGAAAATAGATTCCTGGTTAATCCTCAACATTTTCCGTGCGTTTGAAGGATTATGGTGCATAAGAGACCAATGCGTTTGAATAGAGTAAATACAAATTTTTGTAAATGTTGAATGTTTGCCAGTAATTGATTTTCAAGGTTTTGGTGCCTAATCATAGCTCATTAGATGAAAATTAGCAAGTTTTCCTATATGCATTTTCCATAGGAAATGACTATTTTACGAGTTATAGCGGTGAATAACTTACCGCAACTCTAGTGTTTGAAGCGGGAAGTAATTCTTTAAGCGTGCTGTATGGCAACACTGCAGTAGTCTTGCTTTCGACGCGCTCGTCATCAAAGACTAAACTAAACCTACCACTCTAACTTGTAAATAACTCATTTGTTGCAAAAAGTGCATAAAAAAGTGGTTTATTTCAATGTTATTACTGTGATTCAAGCAACAAAAATTCAAAAATCGATTGATAGCTGTTTATTTGATCGCATTTGCCATCAAAAACGAAAATTAACACACCTATATAACTCATAAAATGGTTATTTCTGACAGAAAATGCATAGAAGAAAACTTGTTTATTTCAATCTAATTAACTACGTTTAGGCATTGAAAACTTCAAAATTGATTACTGGCAAACATTCAACATTTATCCAAATTTTTAATGGGGACACACGTGTAATCTTGAGTTAAAAGTATAATTATGATCATGTAATTTTGATGTTAATCTTGTGTGGTAATTTGAAAGAGTCTTGAGACTTGCTAAATTATGTAACTGGTAAGATATAGTTGAGTTACTAGAGTGCTAGCAAACCCATATTACTATTACTATTACTACTACTACTAGTATTAGAAATTAATCTATTTGAAAGAAACTACATGGTTAAGTTGAAGGCTCTATAAAGTACATTGAGAAATTAAAAAGACAATTTTTGGATTTATTATGAATTAGTGAGGTATTAGAGCATCTTTTGATAGGTTTCACACCAATATGGGTCAATAAGCAGTTTAACCCGTTCACAGAAATTAAAAATTCCGTTCCAAAGAATCACTAAAGGAACACATTTAAAAACATTTTACAGGAATGACATTCTGCTTGCTGATGCGTTATTTTTGCGTTATTCAACTTTGAAAGTTTCGTGTTCCACAGCAGTTCTAGTCTGTTGCGCGCATGAGCTGTTAGAGTACGTTTTGGTACTTCGTAATGTATTATTAGCCAACCCCGTAGAGCCTGCGGAGCCTGAACCTACTTTTAGGATGTGTTCGTTAATAACACAATAAAGGTCTTCACCCAAAAATTTTAGCAGGACTGGGGTAGTGAATACTGAAATCGATATGCAGTTGATATCAGTTTCAATATGGCGGCCACCGTAGAACATTAGCAAAACCGTAGGAGTGAATACCCAAGATTTAAGTATTCATTATTCCAGTCCCCCTCATATTTTTGGGTGATCACCTTTATTGTGTTATTAGCTTCCTACATCCTAGAAGTGGGTTCAGGCTCTGCAGGCTCAGCTAATAATAAATTACAAAGTACCCAAACGTACTCTAACAGCTAAACTGCGCAACGTTTTTTGCTGTTTGAATGAAATTTAAAAGTTGAATAACTCAAAAAATAACACATCAGCAAGCTGAATGTCATTCATGTAAAAGCTTTTTAAATGTGTACCTTTAGTGATTCTTTGGAACGCAACAAATTTTTAATTTCTGTGAAAGGGTTGAACTGCATATTGACCCAAATTTTCATATCCTGCAGACTGGCATTAATCTGAAATTTTCAGTATTTAGTGATAACTCTTAGTGTGTAAGCTTGTAAATTGAGATGGAACTGATTATGAAGGGAAAAAATAGTAACTAACATAGGAAGAGGAGTTGTATACTGCTGACTTTGAAATTCAGTAAGCCATAGATGTTGTAGAAGATAATTTTAGATATTTAATGTGTTGATTTTTAATACCTGAACTTGGGTGACTTTGTTTGCACCATTTAGGAGGGGGGATTTAAGTGATTACTCCTAAGAAAGGTCTTTGAAAAATATTAAAAAATGGAGCCAAGGGAGTGACCAAAACTAGAAGCTATTTGAGGACAGCGTCCCCCATACGGACTTTTTTATTATTATTGAACCTAGAGCAATGAAATTTGGTATACTGATAGTAAATGAAATTTAAAATCGTTTGTCTTCCATGAAAATATGTGATTTTCTTCAAAGAAAACGATATATATGTAGAAAACGGAGTTTGAGGAAGGGGGTTTCAAAATGCTTCTCCTCCTATAGTTTTTGAGCTACAGTGATAATTTTGATGTCATTAGATGCGGAATATTGTTGACATTATGGGAGGCATCGCAGAACACCTCTAAAGTCATAATATTGGAAAATTTAAAAAATTTTCAAGGTTGCATTTATTTGGAGGGAAAATTTACATTTGGGATGTCACAACTTTAGTTTGCAACAAATTTCGAAATTTATTTGATGCCTTCATTATTTATCACGCTTTTTTGCATCCGATGATACCAAAATCATCTCCGTAGCATAAAAACTGTAGGAGGAGAAGCATTTGAAACCCCGAAGTCCGAGTTGTTCAAAATAGGCAAAACAAAGATATGTGAAACAATTTTAATTAAAATTTTTTAAAATTCTTGGTTCAGGTTAGACCCCTGAAATTCTTATTGAGCAATACAGAGACATAGGAGATGACATAGCAATGTCTTGCTGTGAAGAAAGAGTCAAGGTCGAGGTGTAGCATGATAAAATACCAGTTCCCCCTCCCCCCATTCTTTAAACCCCCGTAGCGGGCGAGCGAGTGAACGTATGAGTCTAGTTTTTTCACAGGATGTATCTGACCTCTTATATTTCATATTGCAGTAAAAATGTCTGTAATTCAAATGGTCTCAAAATCCTGGATCCCAATGGGGGATGCTTTCCTTGAGTGATAACTACTAAGGAAGGTATTTGAAAAATATTAAAATATGGAGCAAGGGAGTGACCAAAACTAGAAGCTATCTCGAACTCAGGGCTAGAGATCACCGCGCCAACACGCTATCGACTGCGCTATCGATCACCCTAAAAGGTGACCGAAGCACAACGAAAGCAATGTTTTGGCACAGTGAAAGCAGGCGCACTGTCCTGACAGATATTTAATTCCCATATGTATCGAGAGCTCAAAGTCTAGTCAACCCCAGAAACAGTTAATTCTGGTACGGGAAGACACTGCTTCCACAAGGTTTTTTCAAATGAAATAAATGTACGAGGAGTTCGTGGGCTCGAACTCAGGACTAGAGATCACCACGCCAACACGCTATCGACTGCGCTATCGATCACCCTAAAAGGTGACCGAAGCACAATGAAAGCAATGTTTTGGCACAGTGAAAGCAGGCGCACTGTCCTGACAGATATTTAATTCCCATATGTATCGAGAGCTCAAAGAAGCTAGAAGAGCTAGAAGAAGAGCTCAAAGAAGCTATCTGTATTACTAGAAAATTGGTTTGGTCTGTTCATCCCTTCAAGGATATTCTCAATACAGGCTGTATGAAAATTTTGGCATGGCACTGTTCATCATGCATTGGTGTTGACTACATCAAATTTCGAACCCAGTGGGTCTCTTCATGTAAAAGAGATTAGGGACTGAAGTATCCTAAATAATATAAACGAGGCCTGTCTATAAAGTTTTCGACCTTGGGCCAGAAAAAATATTTAGAATACCTGACGGAGTTAGGACCCTAATTCCCTTAAAACTAGGCCCCTTGTGCTTGTACACACGTTACACGTAGCCCAACAATCTTTCCACTGCTGGAAATACCTCTGGAAGTCTTCTTTTGGAATGGTGTCCAGCTCCGTCCCGTTCTGCATATCTCTTCTCTACTCTCAAAATGAGATCCTTTCAGTGGCGTCTTCAATTTTGGACAACCACGAGGATAACTGAAGATGAGTCATGGGTGTATGGGTACGACCCAGGAACAAAAAGACGGTCGTCGCAATGGGAGCATCATGATTCTCCGAGGCTGAAGAAAGTGTGGCAGGTTCGAAGCAAAATCAAGGTGATGTTAACCCTTTTCTTTGATATCCGTGGAAATGGGCATCATAAATACACACTGGAAGGACAAACAGTGACCAAGGAGTACTGTCAAGATGTTCTTCGGCGACTCTGTGACGCAGTTTGGCGAAAAAAAAGACCAGACATGTAGACGGCGAACAACTGGCACTTGCATCATGACAAGGCCCCTGCACATTCATCCCAATTGATCCACACTTTCTTAGCTAAACATGGAATTAAAACCGTTCGCCAACCTCCCTTCTCTCCAGACCTGGCTCTTTGCGACTTTTGGTTGTTTCCAAAATTGAAGATGCTATTGAAAGGATCTCGTTTTGAGGGTAGAGAAAAGATGATGCGTTATGAGATGACGGAGCTGGACACCATTCCAAAAGAAGACTTCCAGAGGTGTTTCCAGCAGTGGAAGAATTGGGGGCTAAGTGTGTGCAAGCGCAAGGGGCCTACTTTGAAGGGGATTAGGGTTCCAACTACATCAGGTATTCGAAATGCTTTTTCTGGCCCAAGGTCGAATACTTTTTAGACAGGCCTCGTGAGCTTGCGAGTACTCGTCACATCTACCGATTGAAATGCTTCTAACTACTCATTGTGTTAGTTATATTATAATACCAAAACTACTTGAGCACTTCAATATATTTCAAGAATTATCTACAACTTATAAAAAAGTTGTAAATGTATATGCTTCAGCCATCAGTAATGTATAAGAATGTGTTTCTTGAACTACTCATACATATTCTTCAATCCTTGATCATTTTCTTCCAACTCATGTTATGTTCTCGTCTAATTAAATTCTCAAATAACTTCTTCCATAAAGAATGACATAAATATGATTCATCTCCTTCAAGACCTCAATGATCTTGAAAGTGTTCCTATGGCTATTATTTAAATTGAAAGTTACTGTTCATTTACAAATACAGCATGCATCATCATGAACATGTAAAATAAATTTTTGCACTAGTTATCAGAACTTCACACGTAGCTCAAGACCTGTCACTGGAGATGAAAAGAATCTAGAATTGGTGAAAGTGCAATGGTCGCATCTCAAGGTTGTACTTGTTCTGGAGCCCGTAAGCAGGATGAACAATAATAGGTTTACTCAGATGAATTTTGTGACATGCACTGCAGAAAAATCAATAAATTTGTTCAATTTCTGCTAATTGATTGAAATGAAGAGCTGGAAAATTTGACGCTGCTTATGTCAAAGCCTGAATAGGAGGAGTAACTGGATCTCTATTGATTGGGCATTAGTATTGGTTATGAATATAATAATAGTATTGGTTATGACTTGTATAAAACCAGTTTTAATTGTATAAACATTACTGGTAAATTTATGTGCATGTTACATCATTGTCACTAATTTTTTTCTTCTTTTCAGAGTTCTCTTACCATCTGAGCTCTTGAGCAGCACTTGAGTAGATGAGCAGCAAAACTAATGCCTCACCAGCTTTACTTTGACTTCACCAAGCAATCGGAACTTCAGGAAAAGAGTGCTTTAAGAACCAGATTTAACTTGTCCCACATGCTCTGCTCCACCTCTCAAGTGACGCCCACGCAACATCTGTGGGCGTAAAGCTGCTCTTGCTGCCCCTGCAATGCACTCTCTTCTCTAAATTACAAGGAACATCCCAAGCGGTCAAACTATGCATTCAATGAGCCAACTCTCACTCTACCACTTTATTGCTAGTTCTATAAGCTACTAGTTAGGCTTCCGCTGTCACTCACAGCACATTTTGTAAGAAGTTTGCGCCACAAATACCTACTATTTATTGATTAGCATTTAAGAAACAGCAACTGCATCCTTAAGGACCACGACAGTTGTTTTTACTTTGCTGTTAACTGTTGTGATTCCTGTGGACAACATGAGTGAATGAGAGATGCAAGTCCTTGCCACTCATCAGGAAAGAGAACCCTACTTGTAAATATTACTTGTACTTTAGTGTCATATTATTTGAAATTGCGTGTGTGTAAACTGAAGAGCACTGACCTGAAACTTTGTGAGAGGCAATCTTCCAGTGTTGATGTCTAGTTAAGATTCTATGTTTGTTGATTAAATATAAGGTATCCAAAATGGATCATTGGAATTCCTTTCCGCCATCGGAACCATCTTTTATAGATTATAATCGTAGCATGAGCAACTCCTCAACCTCATCAGTAGGAAGCCGTTATGGCACTTCTAATGGGCATGGATCATCCAACTCGTCTGGCTTCAATTCATCCAACATTCTTGGCTCGTACGGATCAGCTCTCAACTCCCCCACCTCACCCATGGGTCTTCAAGCCCCTCTCAGCAATCCTCATTCTCCTTCCATGAACAACATGAATCCGTATGGTTGTTCTTCTTCTACATCTTCTTCAATGAATGCTTTCAACTCTTCTTCTTTCAACAACCCTTCAAGCCTTTACTCATCCAATTCGTCTGCTAGCTCCATGCCTAATGCAAGTGGTGGCAGTGCTGCTGGTTGTACTCCATTCAACTTGAACAACTGCATGCCTCCTCCATCCAACAATTTCTCTGGCCAGCCACCTATGGGGCAGAACTCTGTAGCGCGCAATCGGTACGGCAGCAGCTACTACGACCAGCCTCAAGGAAACTCTTACCAGCACTCTCGCAATGGCCCAACACCTGCAGCATTTCCTCCGGCGCCTCCTCCCAACATGGCACCAGCCAATAATGGCTATTATGGCAATGCAAGTGCACCTCCCACCAGCATGTACAACAGCAGGAACTCTGGTAACATGTACCAGCAGCCAATGACTGTCCGGCCTCCTACACAGCAGCCCCCTACTGTGCCTGCTCATCAGTCCACCTCCCCTTCGAACTACTACTCTGATAACTCGACCAGTGCCAGCAGCACAAACAACTCCTTCCCTCCTGTCAGTGACTTCAAGATTGGCACTTTCACTCTTGGTGCTAATGGAGTACCGATTGAGAACTCCGAAAGTAGCAATCGAAGCTACTCCAACAGCAGCAATACTAATGGCAACTCCAATTCGGATGCGAACCAGAATGTTCGTGAGACAGGAATTATCGAAAAGCTCCTGGTTAGTAATTAAAATGTTAAATCTCCTGATTGGTGTAATTTTAAGGGTGAAAATCTATGTACATGTGAAAACAAAGTGAAATTCTTCGGTATGATTGCTGTTGAACATATGCTTCACATGAATGTAATGTAACCAGTAGAGATGCACTGGATGCCTACCTGGCTAGCTGACTTTCTATAATCAGCATTACCTGATTATTTCATACAAGATTATGAGTGGTTGAAAATCTTTTTGTATGAGTACTTTTAATAATTTTTTATTTCATTACCCTATGAAATTATATTATATCCTAATTATGCTTAATTGCAGTAGTGTGGCAAAAATCTTTCATTTAATTTAGTAGCAAAATTTTAATAAACTGGTTGTATACAGAATTTTTATCAAAAATTTGTGCTGCAGAACTGGTTTGTTTCAAGCATTCCCTTGAATTACTAATTGATGGTCTAGCAAATTTGAAACATTTTCTTCCCTCCTTCTCAGGGGGAGAAAACTATTGTACCTATGGGAATTAGCACTCTGAGAGGGATTATGTAAGGTTTTGAACTAGATTTAAGGTAGATCTTTTGTTGAAAAAAAATAGGTTTTTTGTTTTGTTACAGTCCGTTTATTTTTTTTCTGGTTCACTACTGTCCTTCTTTTCAGCAGCTATTACTGTCTTCTTTAACTTTGATCTTTCATAAACTTCTTTCTCAGCTTACTATTTCTCTGGTGGAGTTTCTAGCCCGTATGCATAATTTCTGCATTCCCTTAACTCCATACTAAATGGTGCCTTCCTCTTGTTGGAAAGCCTTTTTTGTGGTTGTTGTGATCGCCGTATTTTACAAGCAGAAATATCTAATCTTCTGAGATAAATAGCATTTGTTGTAGCAAAGAAGTCTTGAACAAAAATATCATGTTCCCAATGATTGAATTCATTTTTTAAATGTGTATGCTGACCAAAAGTAGAATACTTGTTTTAAAATGAGTGCTTTTAGGGAAACCTATTTTACTAAAAGAGGAATGTTTTACTGGTAATGGGGCAGGAGCACTTCCTCTTAGTGTAAGGACTGAAAACTGTCAAAGAGATTTAGATTTTGTGTAAGCACTTGGTTAAAGAAAGTATCCTTTTTGATTGCACTCAGGAATGGATCAAACTGTTTCAGAGCTCTGCATGCTGTAATCTATTGAAAAAGGTTGCATCACATATGCAGTAGAACCTGATGAGCTATTCTACTCTAACATAGAAAGTTTTTACAATAAGATCGGTGCATGCTTTTATTAGCTGTCGTTACAAGTGCCTTCCATTGTTCTGGAACTTCCTTGAAATTTTAAAATTGACTGCGAACATCATATGAAACTTTTGAAAATCATTGGCAACTGCAAATTTTTAGAGTCGTTGGTAATTACAAATTATTGGACTAGTATGCCTAGAATTATAAATCGTTGGACTTGCATGCCTGCAATAAAAAATCATTGGACTTTATACCTAGAATTACGAATCATTTTACTTGTCTACCTTGTCATTTACATTTTTTATTTCTTCCAGCAAACGTACGGCTTCATTCAGTGCTGTGAGCGTCAAGCGCGACTGTTCTTCCACTTCTCCCAGTTCGATGGCAACACTGACCATCTGCGTATTGGAGACCCGGTCGAGTTTGAGGTTACCTTCGATCGCAGGACTGGCAAGCCCATCGCCTCCACTGTGCAAAAAATCTCCCCTGAAGTTGTGAGTAACCAAATTTGACAGAATGAGCATTAATCCATTTGAACATTAGTGCTTGTAATTCTAATGTGGTTTTCTATCACAGTTGGTTAGCAGTTGAGTTAATAAGTAGGTTCTTATTACTCTTTAAATTAATTAATAATTTTGAATGAATGAAAATTTTTAAATTTTTACCAATGCTGGGTTTATTTTTTCTAGTTAGGTCCTTGTTACTTGGTTCAAGAATAAATTAAAAAACCTCTCATGTTTGGTACATTTAAATTACTTATTAGCTTTTAGATTTAAGTATACCTGATGTTGAAGTGTAGCCCAAAATGCTCAAGCCGTGTAGCCAATCCATGCTCAAGCCTCATGTACATCATGCTCTCAATACTGTAGGAGTCTTTTCTCTCATTCCAGTAGGGTATAACTGAAGAAATAAGGAAATAATTTGCTTTACAAATGGGGTATGTTGGCTGATGCTGGTTTGTTAAAGCACAAGTGAAAAGTATTATTTTTCAAATCTTAGAATTCTATTAAAAAAACTCAGAGCATTCAACTGACAGATGGCGCTGCAGATTTTCTAGCCCAAGTGTGCTGTACAGTCGTGACAGCACTGCAGTCAAGGTCATACTGGCCAATGGCTGCACTGCATTTGACCTATAGAAATCGAGAGTGTAGGGGAATTGCTAAGTGTTTGTCTTCCCAGTGGAATAACAACTTGTAACTCATGGAGTAATGCGCACATCATATGGTAGTTCAAATCAGGAGTGGACACGTTTGCATAGGTTCTTCTCTATATTAGATGAGAAGTAAGGTATATTGAATGAGTAAATTTTAAAAATTTTGTTCCAAGAGCAACATACTCGTCTTTGCACTCGAATGTGTTTTTTGAAGTACACTACTGATTGGATGTTTCTTCTTCATTCTAGTGTGAGAGACAACCATATACCAGTACCAGTGTAATAATGTGATTATAATAACAGTAACACGAGTAGACCAGTTCAGACGGTATAGGGTTAATTATGTTTGCAAACGTATAGTGTTATTTTCATTACAATTCTGACGTTGCAGGTGTTGAGCGAGGAACGTGTAGTTGGTGCCGTTACCACTGAGCTACACATAGACGCTGGAGGAGGAGAAACTCAGGGGCGGATCAGCTACGAGAACAGGGGAGAGTGCTTCTTCCTCCCCTACGGCAAGGATGACGTGGAGGGCTACGTCACGCTCAAGTCTGGGGACAAGGTTTCTTTCCAGATAGCCACAAACCAACGGTCAGTTCCTGCGCTTGTGCCTGCCTGTTTCGTTTGTGATTTTTCTGTGTTTGTCTTATGTCTCAAGGTGGAGCTCTTCTGTTTCTTGTTGATGAAGAGGTGTGGTACTTGTGTTTCCTGTGAGTAACAAAATTTTGCGCGTGATGCCGGTAATTCTAGCACCGCTTTGTGGAGTGCTCGGAAATATTATTTGGAACTGTGAAAATGTAAGGAATGGCTTTTGCCCAAGTTAATATGTTCATGTTAATGGTAGACTCAATGCTAGACTAAAGGCAATTCGAATTTCAATGTATTAACATTGAGTGTGCAATTTGTGTGTGTTGTAATTTAAGTTAACCTCTATATTTTTTCGCCTGGAATAAAAGTGTTGCTCGAAATTTCAAATGAACTCCAAAACAAATTATTAGTTTACACAACTCATGTTCATTTCAGAATGCTTTGCTGTATACGCGTTCCTGATCGATACAGAAAATAGTTATGTTCTAGGTACTTCGATGGTTCACATTGTTCAACGATATTTCCTTCAATGCTAAAAATTATTTCAAATCCAAGTCATTGGCATACGTTTCAGTTCAAACTTGAATCATTACAACCCGATTTGGTAGCTTCATACGCTAATATGAATCTAAATTTAGTACAGTTTCTAGGATTGATTGTTTGTTCAACACAAGGTTTTGTAGGATGTTTATCAATAATGGACTAATACTTGGCATTTTTTTATTCCGTTTTAACCTTACGAGTACTAATGATGAATCAGTGTAGAACTCGTATGACATATTAGAGACCATCACTTATATTGTTATGGGAGTTGATTTAAAGTCATCCATTAGGAAGCAATGCCACCAAGAGAGTTTGTTTTTCCTCTTTAAACTACCAAATCTTGCCCATATTTTGCCTCATGCAATACGTGAGTAAATGAAATAACTTCCATCACGCGCTGCCCACCCAGCACTGGCAACTTGGCTGCCCGGCACGTTCGTTTGGAGGACCCTGTGGCGCCCGTGCGCTACCAAGGGGTCGTCAGCGCCATCAAGGATGCCTATGGCTTCATCGAGCGTGCGGATGTCGTCGACGAGATTTACTTCAACGTGTCCGACACAAAGCACATCCCCGGCGGCCTCAAGCTCGGCGACGACGTCGATTTCTGCATCACCATGCAAGGGGTGAGGTTTAGCTCATCGTTGATGGTTTTTTTTTCTATGTATTTTGTGTTACGATTATTTTGACACGCTTGTGCTCAATGTCAAGATAAAGTCTAGACATTGACAAAAAGCTTCAGTGTTATATTATTCGAGAGGTAATAAGATATTTCTGGCTTGCTTCGTTTACAAGGTTTAGACAGAGACAAAAGCCTCACAGCTTTACATTGATCTCGTGAGATAATGAAATATTCCTGGCTTGGTTCGCAGGGTAAAGAAGTTGCAATCGAGCTGGTGAAGCTACAGGACGGGAGCGTGGTGTTCGAGGACACGAGCCAGGAGGTGGTGCGGGGGCAGGTGCTCAAGACGGTCGAGCGCAGTCCGCGCCACAACCCCAAGGAGCCGCTGCCCGGCCGCATCCGCTACAGGGGCATCGACCGCTCAGAGGTCAGTCCTCGTTTTATTGTGCGCTCTTATGTTGCACTAAACCTCTGCATAAATTTAAGAAATCGATTATATGAATTCCGATTTTCCCAAGCTATCACTCTTTGTTGACGGTGAAATTAGTAAACTACAAAAATTTGCGGTATTCATCGAAAATTTCTCTGTTGAACAAAAATTACAAATTATGAGCGTCATAATTTGTTTGAAATGGTTGTAAAGTGTAGACTTGTTTTGACGCTAAAGCTTGTTCAAGCTCGGTTGCAGCACGAGATTCCCTGTTAAAGCAGGAAACAAGCTTTGTTCACGAAACTGGTTTTGAAGTTTTGAACTTAAAATTAGATACTTTCTTAAAATGCTGGGATAGTTGACCATGTGGTAATCTCTATGAAACTTTCTTTTCATATTTTAAGTCCTTTTAATGGAAAATGTTCGAACATGGTTTTTAATGGAAGGTACTTAGATGCTGGCGTTAGTCAGTATTGGCCTGCTAATGCCTTTCGTTCCTTAATAGTTCATTCCTCTCTAAGGGATCAAATTATTATATCTGAGAATTAATACTCCTTAGGTTATATTGTGAGGTCCAGAGCTGAAAGTTAGGTTGGCCTTCTCCTCATTGAAATAGAATATGTTTTTGTTTAATTTTTTTCCTCCTCACTGCTGTCCTATTTCTCAGCGCCTAGTACTTTCTTGAACATCTATTTTGTTTCTTGAACTCCTATTTTTAGCTTACTGTTTTTAAGCGCAGGGCTTTTGCTGGGGAATACACCTTTGTGTGTAGATTCCCCGTTTCCTTAACTCGGTATTAAATGGTGCGGTGCCTTCAAGCTTCCTCTCCGTGGATCACCTTTGTTGTGGTTAAGGAGGCTTAAACTAACTTTTCGTTTTTTACATCCACACGTTAACTGAGGTGGGCTAAACTGAAGTTCAATATTCATTTTAAATTGGATTTAATTTTAGGGATCAATTTTGAAAAAAAAACATTTAATAGATCGTGCGTTCACTTAGTTTTTATTTAGTAGAAATGAAATTTGAGCTTGTGACTACTGGTCGGTCAGCAGCATTATGAAAATCCCCTCAGTGACTACTTCTGGGCCAATCGCAGTCAAAGTGTAAAGCTTCCCGGTAACTTTTGTGCACCCTCTAGTTTGTATCGAGATACGTGGCGATAGTACTTCTTTCGAAACGGCAATGTTAAATTCGTGAACCCAACGTCCGGCCAAATGTTGTCTCCTAAATTGTTGAATACTCCACGTTCTGAAATAAGGGATTTGTCTACATTATATGCTCTTTTGACTGCTGTGTACGTATTGAAATGACATTCATCTTCATTTCTGTTTGTGAGTTTTGCGTTAGACCTATTTTATTAGTGTATGCAAGAAACTAATTTCCCCCTACGACTGTAACGCGACTTTAAAATTGAAAACTAAAGGGGTTTGAATTGCTAAAGAGGGTGATAGTTACGATATCGATAGAGAATGAATGAACTTCGGAAACGTTTTGCTTTGTCGAATATCGGTTTCTTCGAGTATAACCAATCGCAAACACCTGACAAGATCTGCTCTCGTGACGGTACGTTGACGGTGCATGATGTTTTTGATGAGTAAGTGGCATTTTCTCAGTTTTACGCATGCCGGGAGCTCAATTACATATTTCAGGAAGTTGAAACATTATATTCTTTAGCTAACTCATTCTGTTTCGTTCGTTAGTCTTTTTACCGAACTTCCGAGTATTGATTCTTCCATTTTTCTTGCTACATAGGTGAGACAGCGACATTGTGAAATATGGAATGATGGAGCTTCAGTACGGTGCTTCTTTTTAGATGCACTAGATTTCTTTTCATTCATTTCTTTGAATATGAATGAACGGTGTAGTGAAAGGTCATTCTTCTCAACAAAATTTTTGGATCGATCTACGGACTTCAATGATTACATGAGTGATGTGTTGGTAGATATTGCGAAAATAGGCATCTGAATGTAAGGAAACTCCAGAATCTGCAAGAGGGAGCTCGAGTTAACGGGCGAAGTTCTAACCCGGTTGTCTAAGCATTTTCTTTCTTATAATGGAGTCCACATCTGATTCGGATTGCTGACGATCCCAATGGAAAAATGATCTCAAGTAACTTAATGAAGATATTTAGCTATGGGTTAGCTTTCAAGAGCCGGATTTTTAAAACGTTTAGCTTCGACGTAGAGATAGAGCTGCTAACATAAGTTTCAAATCGACGTAGAAGAAATAATTTCTCTGCCACCCTTTCGGCTGTGTCAAATATTTCGAAAATTTCGTCTGATGAATTTGTGGTGATCGATTTTAGCCAGTCATCCCTTATCCCTGGAAGGATTCGCAAATTGTATATTGTATATTGCGTTTGATATGAGCAATGTATATTGCCCTTTCCTTAGGCAAGCGTCCTCCCAGAAATTCAGAAATTTGTAGAAACATTGATTTTAGCTGCTATAGGAATTGTAATAGGTCAGGTACGTCCTGTGAAAAAACGAGGTTCGTACGTTCGCTCTTTCGCCCGCTATGGGTGTTTGAAGTAGGGGGGAGAAAGTGGTTTCCACAGCCCCTCAATCCGAACCTCCCAAAAAAGGCAAAACAAAGAAACGTAAACAATCTCAATTTTTCTTCATTATTATTTGTGGGGTCAGCTACGACCCTTGAAATCATTATACAGTAATAAAAAGACGTCGAAGATGACATAGCAACGTCGCGCCGTGAAGAAACAGCAGAGGTGGGGTGTAACACGATGAAATACCACCTACCCCCTCCACTCCCTCTCTCCCCCCCCCCCCCGACTTCAAACCCCCGTAGTGGGCGAAAGAGCGAACGTACGAATCTCATTTTTTCACAGGATGTACCTGACCTATTACAATTCCTATAGCAGCTAAAATCAATATTTTTAAAAATTTTCCAATATCTGGGGGACGCTTGCCTAAATCTAACGATTTTATGAAATGACCTTTTACAAGAAAGAATCTGCAATATTGATGATTAAATTGCGGTCTATATATAGTGTTTCATTTGGAAACTACTCTCGCCTGGCTGTCAGTGTTTCTATAGGAGGGAGGAATACGTGGGACTAACGAAAAACTTTGGAGTCTCGTGGCATATTTTGCATTGCTGCTCTAGTGACTGCGTTTTGGGGCGAAGGATGTCCTTCTAAGATGGTGACTCTATATTCTAAATTTTGCTTCATGCTCCATGTTTTTTTTTCTAAAACTTTTATTAATGAGCTGTTCACTTTCATTTGGTACACGTTTTGCGTTCAAGTTCGTGTTGAATAGAAATTCGCTTCATTTGCTTTAAAAATAGAGATGGTTTCAGGCCGCTGCCGTTCCAGTTACTGAAATTAGAATGCTGTTGTGAAGCGAAGCAAGCAAAAGTCTAGAAAAGAAACCTCGAGTCAGTCGTTTAATATTAAATGCTTGAATTACTGAAGTCGTGATAAAAATGTGAGCCTCTATTTTCGTATTGATTACGTAAAAACCATTGTCGCTCCCTATTGGTTTCTTTTAATGCCAAACCTTTTTTCCCAAAACATTTTTATTAATTAGGCTGTATTACGTTCAACGTGGGGGTAATTTCTGCATCGTCTTCTCAGTATGTGAATTTTGGTACAAAACAAACTGGCATCGTATCATACATTCGATGAATTTGAATTGATTGACTTGTGTTAATATATAAGCATTTTTAATTTTTGGCGTCTTGTCCCGGGCAGTACTGACTAAAGAAAAAAGGGAGGAATGTTTGATACTGGACAGTATATGCTGTTAAAGGGCAATAACAGAATATCCGTCAGCGTGAAAAAGAATATTCTGATTTCATCACCATTATTGAGTAATAATCATTATTGAGTAATAATCAGTTGGAAAGAAGTGACGAGTTAGAAATTTGAAGTTTGTTCCAGATAGTATATCCGTTATAAACGTTTCCACGTTTTGTATTATGTTGTATAAGGAAATATAAATACAAAATCCCTTAATTTAATTCAGACTACACTCAGCAGCGAATCAAGATTAGAGACATGCCGAACATTTTTAAATTGAATGAGACATGCCTTGTGCTGAACTATCCGTGCGATTCGTGTATAGAGCGACATCGACGATGTGGTTCTCTGAGTGACGCTGCGAGGTTGCTCATGTTGCATCTGGAGCGTGAGTGCAGCACATGTGAGAGCAGTGTCGGCTGGTCGTCTGTGGAGTTGAACTCACTGCACACATGCAGTGCACCAAAAGTTTGTGCTAAGATGCTTGCTGTGTGCGCACTGATAATTGTTTATAATTTAGAAATCATTCTTGAACTTTGCGTAGGGGTCTTGGGTGCCATAAGTGGGAAGTTGGGTCGACGGGGGAGACGGAAATACGTATGAGTCATGCATTCTGGGCTGTTGTCTGCACGCGAGTTCTCAGTTGTCTCGATCCAGGTTAGGGACGATAGCGAACACTTGCGAGCGTTGCTGACAAGCGCTGGGGCTGATAGTATCTCTTCAGTCATAATACGTAGTGGCAGTGACTGAGTCATGTGTCCGTGCTCTTGATTCATCCAAGTAAACACGTCTTGCCATTGACTCGATTCCGTTTAGTTTATCGCTGGCGTTTATCATCAGTGATGTTAAAATCTGAATTCATTTAAATATTGATATGTACGAATGCGAGATTTTTTTGAGATTGTGGAAGAAAAGCCCTGCAATGCATCTCTTATCTTGGTTCAATAACTGAAGTTTGTCTTGAACTTTTTTGTTTCTCTTTTCTAAGTCCCCTCAGGGGGATGCAACTATTGTATCTATGGAAATTAGCGCTCCTAGGGGGACTATGTAAGGGCCTGAGCTAAAGGTTAGGTAGGCTTTATTTTTGTTGAAATAGAATAGGTTTTTATTTTGTTACCCCTCAGGGGGATACAATTATTGTATCCATGGGAATTAGCGCTCCCAGGGGGACAATGTGAGGGCCCGAGCTGAAGGTTAGGTTAGGTAGGCTTTCTTTTTTGTTAAAATAGAATAGGTTTTTGTTTTGTTACGGACCATCTTTTTTCGGTTCACTGCTGTCCTGTTTTTCATCACCTTCTACTTTCTTCTTCAATTTTGATCTTGTTTCATGAACTTCTTTCTCATCTTACTGTTTCTATGACCTTTATGCATAGATTCCCCATTCTCTCATCTCCATACTAAATGGTGCCTTCCTCCTTCCTCTCTTCGATACGCTCTTTTTTGTAGCGGTTAGGGAGGCTTAAACTAACTTATAATCTAATCATTTATTTTGTTACGGACCATCTTTTTTCGGTTCACTGCTGTCCTGTTTTTCAGCACCTCCTACTTTCTTCTTCAACTTTGATCTTGTTTCATGAACTTCTTTCTCATCTTACTGTTTCTGTGCTCTTTCTGCATAGATTCCACGTTCCCTTAACTCCATACTAAATGGTGCCTTCTTCTTTCCTCTCTTTGGATCGCCTTTGTTGCGGATAGGGAGGCTTAAACTAACTAAAAATCTAATCTTATCTAATCAATCTTCTTTTTTCTAAGTTTCGTTCAGTTCATTTATACATTTGTACAACAAAAGTGCTTTTTCAGTTTTCTACGGGTCGATTTTATTGCATATTTATACAGAGATAACATGACCGTCACAGGTTTGCCAATCTTATCACGTAAGAACTTTAGTGGAATATTGGGCGATAAAATTCCTTAGGAAGAGCGCTGTATTACTAGAGAAAGGCTGATGCAATACATGTGGTTCTGTTTCAAATTGAATGTTACGAAAGGATATACATCATAATTTCCAATAATTTCAGTACTTGTTCTATTTGTTCCTAAAGTAGGGAACTATGGTTTTGATTAGTTTAGTCTGAGTTGAAATCTGAAATGTCTTCAAGTCATGTCGCGCTGTAAATTTTAAACCTTTACTTCCTTACTTTACTGAAGTTAAGTACTCTTTTTTGCACGAGGTAATCGACTTTATTTTTCGTTATTAAGATGAAAACTGGAACTATTATTTCGAGTCACGAGAGCGAAGCCAGTTTCATTTCATGCCCTACAACTCTGGAACATACTGGGATTAGTTATACATTTTTCAAACTAGTAACAAGGAATAGTGTTCAGCTGTGAGACAGCCAGAAAACAACTGCACGATGGTGCGTATCGGACGATGATCTTCGTTGTCGTGGTCCCAGGGTTCCATGACTTCGTTTTCAGATGAAATCCTCTTGTTTCTTTTGAATTGTGTGCTCACAGTTTGCCTTCATTTTCATCCGGAGGAATATTCCTCAAATACCTGTTGAAATAAAAAGCTAAATTAGTTACTTTGTGAGCGTTTGGTGAAGATTTAGTTTCAAGGTAAGTAGTTTTCACAATTTTTGGGATTCTTAGGGTCTTCGTGAAATTGAACCTAGTAATAATCTTACAAAATCTAGCTGTTGGTTGTTAATTTTAGGTTGACCTTATCTCTCTGACTGGTTCTTCTCCTTGCGTCCTCGCTTCACGCAAATACATTCTTCAACATGAAAAAATCTTCTAATCTCTCCGCTCCAGTTCATCGTCTATTTCATCCTGAATTTCTAATCCCTTGAGCATTCTCTCGTCAAGGCTCCCAGGTTGACCTTGTGTGAAGTCAAAATCCTCAAAATCAGGCTTTTTTTAAATAAAATTAAAAATCAGAAGCACTCGGCATCTAGTAATCGTACGTTTGCCGAGTGAAATTATCAAATATTTTGAAAAGCTCAAGATTTGTCATTTTGAGTAGAGAAGTGTCAATCTGACAACCCTGTTTCCGACTCCAAGTGTGACTTTCGTTGATTCGTCATATGTGCTAATGTATAAATAATTTTTTTTAATTACTTCAGCGAGATTTTATAGTAAATTTTTCATGTTTCTCATGAAGTTGAGTTTCATCGTGTGAGTGGGCGTAGAACATGACAGGTGCACTGACGCGTTTGTGACGAGTTGTTTCCCACTGCCGACTAACCGGAAACGTTTTACCGTTGTTGAGTTGCTGTATTTCCGCGTGTGACTATGTAGCGAGAGGTTCTTGTCGAATTGCTCTCTGCTGCTTTAAGTTGTGTGCAGACTTCTTGGTTATTTCGATCTGATTTCGATGTTAAAAAATTAATTGAAGAAGATTGTTGAAAGGTAAAAGCTGTCTCAGTTTTCTCCTGCGGCATCTCCCTCCAAAAAATACGACCATTGTTTCTGAGGGAAGCTGTGAGGTCTCGAACAGAAGGTTAGATAGGCTTCCGCTTTGTTTAAATTGAATAGGTTTTTTTGCTTTGTTTCTAATGATCTTATTGCGATTCAGTATTATCCATTCTTTCAGCACCTATAATTTTCTTCGACTATCATCCTGTATCGTGAACTTCGTTCAATCTTACTGTTACCATGTGCTGAGTTGGGGAACACACTTTGTGCAGACTCTCTATTCCCTTAATTCTATCCTAAATGGTGCCTTCCTTCTTTATCTCTCGGGAATACTTTTACTTTGGTTAAGTAGGTTAAAACTTATTAAACATTTTAATGTAATTTGGAGAGCGATTGGCTTCAAAATACTGTATTTACCTTTTAGGTATTGAAATTAATCACGGACAACAGACCCCTCAGGGGGATACAACTATTGTGTCTATGGGAATTAGCACTCCCAGGGGGCCTACCAGCTAAAGGCTAGGTAGGCTTCCCTTTTGTTAAAATAAAATAGGTTTTTGTTTTGTTACGGGCCATCTTTTTTCGGTTCACTGCTGTCCTGTTTTTCAGCACCTACTACTTTCTTCTTCAACTCTTTCTTGTTTCATGAACTTCTTTCTTAGCTTAGTGTTTTTATGCACCTTGTGCATAGATTCCGCGTTCCCTCAACTCCATACTGAATGGGGCCTTCCTCCTTCCTCTCTTAGAGCATCTTTGTCGTGGTTAAGGGAGGCTAAAACTTTCTTATATAATATACGGACAACAGTCGCCAGCTCAGGGGAAAAGATTTGTTCGATTCTTATACGGTCTTCGATGTTGAAGCCATTATTACATTATTCTCATACTGGAGGTACACGTTTTTTACAGTCTACAGTATGCGCCAGTGGAACAAAAAACTATCGATTACAAATGGAACGCTCGGCACATCCACTGAATTTGAAGTTCTGTTTTAACTTGGCTCATTTGGATTACAGTTGCTTGATTTTCCTAATTTTTTCTTTCTTTCGTATTGCCGCCATTACAACGGTCATTAAATTGACACTGGTATTAGTTAGCTATCGCTATAAGAATGAGGAACCTCCACTAGGCAGTTAACTCCAAATAAGAAAAAGAAAAAAAAAGAAAAAATGTTTATTTCCAAGTTGTCACATGAGATACATGCCAACATATTGGCTTTTAAAAGTTTATTAAATATAGGGCATCCTAAAACAAATGTTCCATACGAGGAGTACTAATTGACAAACCATCCGAGGTGTACAAGTAGATAAGCCATACGAGGCATAATAATAGACAAACTATACGAGGTGTACTAATAGACAAACTGTCAGAGGTGTACATGTAGATAGACCATACGGGGCATATTAATTGACAAAATATACGAGGCGTACTAATAGACAAACCATTCGTGGTGTGCTAGTAGTCTAACAAAAGTTCTATACTAGGAGTACTAATTGACAAACCATCCGAGGTGTACAAATAGATAAGCCATACGAGGCATAATAATAATAGGCAAACTATACGAGGTGTACTAATAGACAAGCTATCAGAGGTGTACAAAATAGATAGACCATACGAGGCATATTAATAGACAAAATATACGAGGCATATTAATAGACAAAATATACGAGGCGTACTAATAGACAAACCACACGTGGCTTGCCAATAGTCTATCTCTGTCAAGGGTAGTTGAATGAGAAATGAAAAATATGCCCTAAAAATATGCCCTAAAAATATGCAAAGCCCTATCACCACCAAAAACATATTTCATATCTTCTCGATATTCACCACATCATGCGGACATGGGTACATGGGATAAAATAGAGATACAGTGTAAGCCGGTTACCACTCATGATTGACAAATATCTACAAAATATTGGTAGAAATGGGTAAACAAACATATATTCAATATCAAAATTCATAGCTTGTACAACATACGGACAGAAAGATAATTTTACTACGATTCATATGCTCAAATTGCACTTTATTTCATTAATTATATATGACATTAATCCGATTCACAGAAACGCCCTCTGGGGAAGTGATAGATCTATTTTTGAATCATTTCGCTATTGCAATAAAATTTATTAACCGAATGGTTTTTGCGTAAAGAAATGAAATAGAAACATGTATATCTATTTATGTAGATACATATATATACCTACACACGTACACACACATATTAATATATATACTTATTGAAAATAAAATATTAGAAAAAAATACATATATAAGATAAAAGATAGAAGCAACCTACCATATACTACACAGAAAATGACAGCTGAGCTCACTGTAATCCTAAGAAATTTTTTCGCATAAAAAAAAACACAGTAGGAAACAAATTTCAAAGAAAAAAATAAAATAAATTGAAACAGTCTTCAAAAAATAACCGTATAACCGTAACAAGTGTGCAAATATTTTCAGATGAAGAGGTTTATGAATGAAGGCTTTTCGACCCCAAGTTTGATTCTGAAGTCCACCTGTGCTTACCTATTTGCAGTTCTCGGCCTATGTGGTTCGGTTCTCGTCCTATGTGGTTCGGTTCTCGTCAAAACATAGTTGATCCGTAGTTGTGATTTGTTTTAAACTTCGCGCCACTCGTTTGAACTTCACTTGACGTGCAAGAGCAGGAATTTTTGCTTCACTATGCATGCTTGAACTTTCTCTTGTTCGTTTACCCTGTCGGAATTCATGTTTAATGTTTGGCCGGTGCGGCGTTTTTGTTTGTGTGCTGGTAATTATAGCCTCTTGTTATTCTGTCAAGGCCGGTACTGATATCGTTCGTTCGTCGACTCGTGGATCGATCACACGTTTTGCAGGCGGCAAGGGACGAGCTCTTAACCGAGCCGCTCTTGCATCAGCTGTAGTCGCCAGTTCTGGCGTCACAACTCACGCGGGGCTGAGTGGCTGACGCTCTCAGTGCCGTGCTCAGCAGTGCCAAGTCTAGACAGACTTTAGATTTTGCGAGAAGGAATTGCTAGCTAATATTTCACCATTGTAAGAAGGCATAAATATTTTGAATTGCCTTGTTGAAATAATTGCTTCTGTAGTACTTGCTCGTAATTTTAGCGGCCGAATTCAGTGTTTTGGGGTGTCTAAGAGCAGATATATTGCGCGCATAAAATGATCGTGGGAACACACGAGTCCATTGTTGAATTTTATGGATGAAATCTTGGGTAATTCAGATTTTTTTTGCATTATTTGCCATACCTCCTCAAGCGACATTTTACTGCTAAAACATGGGCTACTGAGTGATGACCGGAATATTGAACGACGAAAAACTCAATAATATAATGGAATACAAAATAGGAAAATAGAATTAATCATACAAATAAATAATTGTTTAAAAGGGAATTTAAAATAGATGTTGAGCTATGAATCACTTGAAATTCTTGTAAACAATGTAGGAGACGGATAACCAATAGTTAAGTAGCTTAATGGATGCGTTGTCGCTATTAAACCATTCCGTTACTGAAAGATAAATGATTAGAAATGGCAGCGAAGGTTACGTTAACACAAATGAACTGAGAATTTTTAAGTTTGTTTTACAAATTCGCTAGCGAATGGTAAAAATCTGTAAACTTTTATAAATTCATCGTTGTTGTGCTAAGCGTATCAACCAAAGAGAATAAGTATCAAAATTTGTACGAAAGTACCAAGTTCGTTAGCGGAGCGTACTGGTCGAAACTTACACTTAACGTGCTGTAGGATGAAAATGAAAAAAAAAAATGAAAATATGTTTGAAACTCATGAAAATGTACCAAATTTCAAACATATTTAATAGCAGTAAAATAATGAGTTGAAATTGTTTGAAATATGTGCAATATTTTTCTATGCTTAATTAGTAACATTGGCTTCGCTCAGTCCGTAGATACTCGGCATTTTTACAGGGAGATTTTCCTTCAAGATTTTTTCCTCATCAAGAATTTTTTCCGACCTCACCTGGGTTTCTAGGCTTTAATATGGAAAACAAAACTAAATCTGGGTTTTTGGAACCTTATGGAACATACATTTTCGATTTTGAGTACGGAAGGAAAATATAAATATTTCAACAAATTTGATGTTCAGTCCATATATCATAATGAAATGATTTATATTTGAGTGGACGATATGAAATTTTATATTTCTGATACCAATAAAAGATATAAATGAAATGGTATTTAAGACAATGAACTTCTTGATTGCACTATGACTACAAATGATAAAAGTTTTTCATTAAGAAAATATAATTTGGTATCTGTCGGGGATGTTTCGTTTATCCGTCAAGATCTTACCAAAGCTCGACTTTGTTTATAAAGAACTTGCAATCTTTCCCATTTCGTGTTTCAATATAAACTAGGTCATTTGGGCGATCTATATTCCCTGGAAGAAGATGCGAGATCCCGCACTGAATGTTGAGCAGGCCTTTCTTTGAATACGTTTTTAACGTTTTTTTCAATTCACTGATATTTTTTCAGCTCCTATAATTTCCATCTTCATTTTATATCTTGTTTCACAAGTTTCTTTCTATTTTATTATTTCTATGCACATAGTGTGGGTAGGGAGGGACGGACATAAAGTATGGAATCTTGGGTACAGATTTCTTACTCGCTTACGTACTGAATTGTGCTTTTTTTTCGTTTCTTGGGAACACCTTTTTCTGGTTTGGGAGGCGTGAACTAATTTGTAGTGGAGTCTGATCAGTTTAGTGATGTATTGCCATTGTGTTTGTGTCGTGAATTTTGGGCTTCTGTTTTTTCTAAGCTAGGTTTTTTCATGGAATGATCTGGGGTTTTCCCAGTTCGGTGAAGGGCTGATGGCAAGTTTTTTGGCAACACTGGGTGAGTGTAATCATCAGTGTGTGGCGAGACGTAAAGGACGAAGGTGCGTTGTGGGTTCTGCGTTAGTGTTTTCTTGATCGCGTGGTGCATTTCATGCCCAATTTTATTTTCCCTATAAAATAGCATAGTAAGGCTAGTACGCGTGTTGTGAGTCGCGTTGGAGTTTTCGAGTAACCAGACTTTGTGTAGGCTGAAAGAGTGTATGTGTCGAAGTTCGCTGTACGGTCGTAAACACGTGGGACGGTGGGACACATTCTACAGCTTGTTTTGTTCTACATCGACAGTGGTGTTAATGACCATGTTGAGACTCAGATTGTACCGAGATGAATTATATCGAACGTTTGTGCGTGTATTTCATCCCATTCTCTCATGACACTGGTCAATCGTGAAAATTTGTAAATACTTATAATCTCAAAGGGTTGACTCATCGACATGCAAGTTTTATTATTTTTGAGCAGAGGAAGTTGCAAGGGCCCTTTTTTTTGTGTGGCTTGACCAAAGATAATTTGAGCCGGCTAGTTAGTGGAATGGATAGCACTAAGGGCCATTGAAGCTCAGAATGAAAAAAAATGTGTACGACTAAACAGCGAATTGTTTTGGAAGTAGTTTTCAGCTTATTAAAATAGTGTCCTTCTTTGTTATTTTTTAACAACAAAGTTAAAATTATTATTTTGACGCTGTGTAATTTTCAACGAAATGCTGAAGAACAATTTGAGGTTAATTCTAGAAGACATCATGACAGAATTTAACATTTGTGTCATGTATGTCAAATATTTTAAACTGAAAACTTCTGGGAAATGTGTGTGTAGATATTACCGTTAATATCGTTTAAAATGCACTTTGGTGACCACACAGAGTTTCGTCAAGTTCACGAGATGGTGATAAGATCTGAAGTAGGCGGCCTTGCTCCCACCATTCTTTCTGTCATGTTTAGGCTTACCAAATGTTGCCTGAGTCAGCTCGACTCGTAACGTCTCACTGCCCGGCCGGACTGCCTCTCTGCCTGGGTTGTGATTTCGGAAAATATCCCTTCCCAATTAACTGGAGGCGGTGCATATGAGTTGCCGGGCTTGTTAAATAGCCTCTTGTTGATATTTGAGAAATTCTCAAGGAAAAGTATTTATTTTTACTTCTGTAGTAACCGGTTATTTAATCTTTCTCTGATGAGGTTAAAATTCTGAGTTCGAATCGTTTCGATATTTATAGTGTGCACTGTGTCTTAAAAGGTGAAGCTGATAATTGAATATAATATGAATACATCCGTGCATACATCACACCCCTGATGGTGGTACAACTATTGTATCTATGAGAATTAGCTCACTCAAGGAGGGGAAATATGTGAGGTCCTGAGATAAAGGTTTCTTTCCTTTAATGAAATATAATCGGTTATTTGTTTTGTTACGGACCATCTTTTGGTTCAATGCGGTCTGTTTTTCAGCACCTATTACTTTCTTCTTCAACTTTAATTTCGTTTTATGAATTGCTTTCTCGACTTAATGTTTCTATGCACTTTGTGCTGCATAGATTCCGCGTTCACTTAACCCTTTGGGTCCGAAAATTCAAACGGTTTAATTGTCAGTACCCTGAAACAGTAGAATTGCCGTAGGGATGTTCTTCGCTTAGCTAGCCCTACTTCTAAATTTTATTTTAAGAAATTACCAATTTTTAAAGCTCTATGCTTTGCGAGAGAAGTTTTCTATATTAGAAAAATCTTTTTAAATTTTCTAAGAAATAATTTATAAATTCTTGCCTAACTTTATCAAAAAGTAAAATGAAGGTTCGAAAAAACTTGCTCAAGTTGAATAGAAAGGTTATTAAAAATGTTGCACGGACCCTTTGGCTTGAACTTGATGGTAATCAATGGTAATCTTACACGAGCAGGCTTCTAGAATGTCTAAAAAAATTGGTCCAAGAATGCCATTCATTTCCCTAATTTTGTCATTTACTTCAAAATTTCATCATTGCGTTCTAAATGGCTCCTTCTTCTCTTTGGACCATGTATGTTACGGTTAGAAAGGCTTCAACTAATATCTAAACTAATCTTCTGTTTGAAACACCTTTGTTGTGATTAGGAAGGCATGAACTAACCTATCATAGTAGTTCAGTGTTTTTGCAGTTGAAGATTAGCTAGTTGTCACCTATTCTTTTTATTATTCGGCTCCTTATAAGCGAGAGAGCCTCTTGGCTAGGTTAACCATGCGATGAAACCCCTTCTTCCATGTAATGTGCTGTTATTGAAAGTAACTATCAGTGCATTCTAAAATCACTGACTTTAACATAATAAGATCATTGAAATATTCGTGCTGAATTACTTGTTAGTTTCCTGGTCTTTCTTAAGTTTCATTTCACCTTGCTGTCTGCTCAAGTTTTTATATTAGGTGTGATGAAAATGGTTGCTCATTGCTTCCCTTCTTGTATTTTGCTGTCTATAGAGTAATTACTATGCTATAATTTATTTACGTCTAGTGTTTGTCACCATCACTTCAATGATGTTCAATTCATGTTGTATAATGGAATAAAATGATTGGCGAAACCATATTGACCGAAGACGCGCATTTCAGGTTGAAGTGAAGTTCGGAGAGCGTGACCAGCGCGGCGAGTTTACCCTCCGCCACGGCGACTGGGTAGAGTTCAACATCGCAACGGACAGGCGCGACCGTCTACAGAAGGCCACCAACATCACATTGCTTGACGACAGGTTTGTGCAACACATTGCTCGACGACAGGCTCTGCCGGTACAGCGTATGTCGGCACTGTTCTTTCGGCCACCTTAGACGCTTATATTGATGTGCCGAATTTGCTGAAAATTTTATTGTCTACTTCACAGCTATTGATATAACTTTTGTTTTAGGTTCTGAATCTTACGACGTTCTTACGATTTCACTGAACGTCTCTTTCGTTGTAATTTATTAATGCTGTACAGAAAATTTTTTCAATTGTTATATCGATTTATTCTCCCGAGGAGGATAAAGCCAATTTATCTATGGGAATGAGAGCTCCGAGGGGAACATGTGACGTTCCGAGCTAAAGGTTAGGTTGGCCCTCCTTTTGTTAAAAAAAGGTCAAGTTTTTTTTACGGACCATCTTTTTTTTATTTACTGCTGTCCTGTTTTTCAGCACCTATTACTTTCTTCTTCAACTTTTATCTTCTTTCACGAACGTCTCTCCCAACTTAATGTTTCTATGCACCTTGTACTTAGATAGATTCCGCGCTCCCTCAATCTCCAAACTTAATGGTGCCTTCCTCCTTCATGTCTTGGATCGCTCTTGTTGCAATTAGGGAGGTTTAAACTAACACCTAATCCACATTGGTTTATTATAATCGGTCATTTGGCCCATACTTAATCGCTAAAAATAAGGTTTTATCCTTGAGTCATCAGTATTGATTGAATCGTTATGTGTCGAAGGTATTTTAATTTGTGTTTTACTGCAGCTTCTCGGTGTCGGGAGAACGTCGCGAACACGGCGTAGTGAAGCACCTGATCCAGGAGTGCGGCTACATCCTCTGCTGCGACCGCGACCTGCTGCTCCACTTCCACTACAGGGAGCTCCTCGACCCCTCCACTCCCGTCACTGTTGGCGACGAACTCTCCTTCACTGTCGCAACTGTGAGTAGCAAGCGCGGTGGTTTGCGAATCTCGCTACTAGTGTGTGAGAAAACTTGGCGAAAGCTTTAACACTTTGACTGCAATCGATTAAACCATAGTTCAATATTCAACTCAAATTTATAATTAATTGTAGTAAACAATTTTAAAAATGGTAAACATCAACTGGATCGTGCCTTCATTTAGCTTTCAAGTATTTGTGAAAATTGAGTTTGTAATTACATGTCGGTCAGAATTATTTTGAAAATCCCCTCCGTGGCCACCTGTGGCGCACGTTGTAGTCAGAGTGTTACGCTGCTGGCTGTGTTTTCTTAGGTACGATACGAAATAAAGCCCAACTCATGAGTTTTAAGTGAGCTCAAGGTTTTATTCATTGTAGCTATCTGGGTGAGGCTGCACGGCTGCTGATTGTAATTCGCTTTTAGCAGTAAGGCTCTTTCCCGAAGCAAATTTTTTTAGCAGTTACACCTTTCTTTTCATTTAGAATAACCCCTTTGGTGAATACAATTACTGTTTCTTTGAAAATCGATGATCCTAGAAAAAAGTGAAGTCCCAGCTGAAGATTGAATGAGGCTTCCTCGCGTTGAAACATGATAGGTTTTTTGTTGGATATTTTTTCTCGGTTCACTACTTTCCTTTTTCCAGCGCCGATGACTTTCTCCTTCAACTTCTATCTTGTTTCATAAACTGCTCTCCACCTTGCTGATTCTACACGCAGGGCGTGAAGACATGCATTGTGCATAGGTGCTGCTTTGTGCCGTCCTCGTTTGGGAATACTTCGTTGTGATCAAACTGAAGGTCGAAAGAGAAAATGTTGCGATTACTTTCACCTGCCCACCGTTTCTAAAAGATGTGCTTTATTTTTTGTAGTTATTTTCCTCTACCTCTATTCTGTTGTTTGTCTGTTTGACGATTGTTTTACGTATGGTGTACTTGAATGTTTTAAGAATAGAGCAGGATTGTTTGCCTATAGAATATTAAGCAAGTAGAGACCAGTGATATCTCAATTCTTAACGATTGTTTTACGTATGGTGTACTTGAATGTTTTAAGAATAGAGCAGGATTGTTTGCCTATAGAATATTAAGCAAGTAGATACCAGTGATATCTCAATTCGCATTTGTACGTAGTGTGCGTATTGGTCGTCAATGTGGGAATTAGGTATAGGTCAGGTAATTGGTGCGAATTTTTTCAAGTTGATAGGTATCCATCCGTGTGGTATATAAACGGAATGTTAGCAAATGTATTGGATGTTTAAACAATTTCGTGGTAAGGATTAAATTTGAATGACTTTATTTACTTATGTATTTTAGTACCATGCATAATTTTGTAAGCATTACTCAGTCGTGACAATGATGGAACTATCTACCTAAGACAAGTTTCGCATGCATACCTCACAGGACACTACGCTGACGGGCCCCAGGAAGGAGACGGCCACTCGCATCGCTCGCCTGGCGCCTGGCACAGTGTCTGAGGGCGTTCTCGTGCAGGACATGCTTCAGGGGCAGGTTTGTGGCTAGCATTTCTTATGTTTTATGCCTCTCAATTGTATGCTTCATGGGTAGGCTTGTAGCGTCTCTCTCAAGTTTTATGCCTCGCAATTTGTGTGTTTCAGGGGCAAGGGTCTCTCGTTTTGACTCACTCGAACTGGAGTGCAACAAAATTTCGTGTGTTGCGCTAAACCATTGGTTGGTATGACCACAGCACTGCTATCACTCGAGATGTATTTGTTTGGAAGAATTTTACAATACAACTACATAAATCATTTATTGTGAAAGGTGTCGATTTTTTGACAAATTTAAAGCCGAGGTTTACTTACTAGCTGCTACACAGGTGCTTTTCTGTTGTCAGTCGAACGAATTTGTATTAAAACTTGGACGGGCCAATAAAAAACCTTTTCAGCGCCAGTGTACACAGATGTTGCTCACTCATTTTTCTGTGCAGCGTAATGAACTTTTATCACTCATTAGTTTAGCTTCCCTAGGATGCCGATTTTAACAACAACCGGTATTCTACTAATAAGTGAACTGATTTTTTATTTTATGGCGGCATGGTGTGATTACATTACAAATTTAAGAACTGTAGGACGAGGTGCTTGTAGGAATGGCCAGGTGGTGATACTAAAACAATCTTTCTATGAAGGAAAAACCAGATATAGGTAAGACAAATGTAGGAATGAAGAGGAGAGATACTAACACAATTCGCCGATTTAACTATTGACGTAGCTTACTTTTTTAGCCTTTTACTTTAGTAAGGCTCAAATGAGACCTGTCACTGATCACTAAAACATAGCTCATTTCGTTAATATTATTATGGGGTATTAATAAAGTGTGATAAAATCTGACAAATGAATTTTTAAAATTTTCACAATATTTTCTTTCCAAAAATGAACTTGAATTAAATTAAATGTTGGTGTTAACTCTCCTAACTGCATCAAAAGTGCTTAAAAAAGAGGAAGGTACCATTTAGTATGGACTTGAGGGAACGCGAAATCTATGCACAAGGCACATAGAAACAGTAAGTTCAGAAAGAAGTTATGAAACAAGCTAAAAGTTGAAGAGGAAAGTAGTAGGGATTGAAAAACAGAACAGCAGCGAACCTAAAAAAGATGTCTGTAACAAAACAAAAACACTAATCTATTTCAACAAGTGGAAGATCGATCTAACTTCTAACTCGGGACCTCGAATATTTCTCCAAGGAGCGCTTATTCCTATAGTTATAAAAGTAGTTGGTATCCCCTGAAAAGTTCTTCAAGAAGCCAGAACCATACAAAATTAGAGGAGATGATACAATTGCTTCGCACCACAAAATAGTAGGTTTGTACGTACAAGTCGAGCAACTTTAGTAAAATCTGTGATGCGTCTGTTTACCAGGTGAACGTGGTGGCAGATAAAGCTCCTCCTCTCCTACCCCCGAACAACCCTGGCAGTGTAGTGCCTCCCAAAGAACTCACGGGCGAGATCCTCTATCTGGTTGAGGGCGCGCGCCAGGTTCTGGGCTACGCCCTCCACGACAGCTACCCTGAACTAGCTGTGGGCGATAAGGTGCGAGCATGGTTTGTTATATATTTCTGTCTTCTAATGCATCAAATCCTACTGCGTATCAGATATCAGTTTCAACAATAATATTTGTGATTTTTATTTATTTTTTATGTGTGTGAATGACTAGTTTTACATTAGGTGTGTTATTGAAGTTTAAGTGTTGTAAGTTTAAATTTTAAACAAAATGTATGTGTATATTTGCAGAGACGTAGAAATTCATTAATACTCTTTAGTTTATATTCTATTAGTGTCATGCTGTATATAATTTTGTTTGCTGTGTTGTCAGGTTCGGTTCAACATCCAGCTGAGCAAGCGTCACAAGAAGATGGTGGCTACAGATCTGACTCTCATGTCGGAGGTGAAGGTGCCGACCCAGCCCCCCGCTGGGGACTCATCCACTTCCGTGGCTCCAGAAACCAACGCAGAAAACTCTGTTCCTGTCTCGGCTGCACCCTCAGAGCAGCTCGCTCCACCCAACGAACATACCGGTGACTTTGCTCCTGTAGCTGCCGTTAATGGAAGTTCCCCTAAAGTGAACTCAAAGAAAGCCTCCTCTCAGAAGAACGGCAAGCAGCCCCGCCAGTCTTACCAGGGCTACGTGGCCGCTCTCAAGGAGTCCTTCGGCTTCATTGAAACTCTATCCCATGACAAGGAAATTTTCTTCCACTTCAGGTGAAGATGAAAAGTGTTTTGCTCATTAAGTGATTGCATAACTCTTACATGCTATACGTTTGTATTATGCGTTTTTAATGTTTGTTACTTTGAGTTTCGTGATGTTTATTGCGCATTTTATTTATTTGCAAAATTTTGGGGTATTTTTTTAAACTATTATTTTCTTAGTTGGTTTAAGACTCCTCAGCTATATCGAAATCAATCTCAAGAGAAAAAAGGAATCATTTAGTATGGACGTTATAAAATGGAAAATCTATGTATAGGGTGTTCGTTACCTCAATGGAGATCCTGGGCGTAGAAACGGTTAAGTTATGAAAGAAGAGGATGAAGAGAGCAAAAAAGGCATTAAAGCAAAAAGAAGCAGGTGGGCATGAAAGATGAGGCCTGGAGTGTCATCTATAACGGAGTTAGCATAACAGTATTACTCCTGGACTCGCCCGTTTCCGTGGCATACGATAGACAAACCTAACTTGCCTAAACCTTCTGTTTATCCTCGGCTCCCTAAGGGGGCATGCGCTCAAAGCACAAGCCATTACTTATGTTGTTGCAATCGTGTGAGAAATCTTAATGAATCTTTTCTAACATTCTCTTAACAAATCATTTCACTTTCATCATTTGATGTCTTGCTGAAGGGATTACTCTCGTGTTGAGTTAGTGATCCATCGCTGATAAGTGCAAGGTTAGGAGTTTAATTATTATCTGGCAATTCAAGTTGATGACATAGCGGTACAGCCGAAGGGTGAAAGTTCTCCTAAATTGGCTGGCCTATACCACTTAGCTGGACCAAGTTCACTTAGCATCACCAGCTGTACTGCTAGCATGCCTTCGTTTGGTAAACAATCTGAGTCCAGTTCGTTCGTTAGTCGTCTTCCTCGCAAGTTGCGATTATGTAGAGGATCGTTGTGAGGAGAGAGGTTATTGGAAATCGGCGACTTTTGTGCTTCCTACGAAATGGTAAAAATAAAATCAGGAAATAGTACAAAAATGCATGTAACCTCACTTAAAAGTAATATTGCAAAAAAGCTTATTTCAACTACACGTTCCGTGCTAAAATGACTTAGAAGTGAAATGTGGTATGAATCTGTGCTCAATGGGGATATGCATGAATGCTTGAAATATCGAATTATAGGTTTGAATATTGCTTTATTTCATTTTTATTTTTTTCACCTGAGCTTGTGAGGTTTTTCTTCAACTGCAAATTTCTCTTCTAGACGTGTCAATTCTTTACTTGTAAATCATCTGAATTTTCTGTGCCTTCATGCGCATTCACTCTAATCGTACAATTTACTGTAGGCAAAGAGTCTAAATATGACTACATTAGTCAATAAAAGATAGATACGAATTTCAGCGTTACATTTGTAAATATCGACAGCAGCATCTTCTCGTGTTCCTATTTTTCATTGCATTGTGAATAATTTTTGATAAAATCTATTTTTTTTTGTAGCAATGTCGAAGGTGGAGACAGCACCAAGCTGGAGCTGGGTGACGAAGTGGAGTATAGTTTGTCGTCTCGCACCGGACCTGGGGGCAAGGTGTCAGCCGAGAACATCTCTTTGCTGCCCAAGGGCACCTTGCCTCAGCCGAAGGTAAGCGTTCATTGCCTCTCAAGTGCTCGTCTTATTTTAGGATCATTTTCTCATAGGTTTGGTAAAATAGGCGTATCTTTTATCAACATTCTGCTCACCAATTAAATTGGATGTTTTCTCTTCGGCTAACTTATTTGTGTTTACCTGTGCCATACTTTGTACTTACGTGTGTTTTATCTTTCGTAAGAGTTTCTGTGTTTTTCCTTCATAAGTTTCTTTGTTTTTTCATCTCATCGAAATCATTCATTGTCTTGTAATTGAGATCTTAATTTACATGTTCATTCTCGAATGTAATTTGGAGGCAGATTAACTGCGGCTTTGTGAGACAATAGTTGTAGTACTTTCGTTTTCAGGTGTAGAATTATTTCACTGATGTAAGCAGATAGTGAGGAGTGAAGGATAGATTATCCTTATGTAGTTTAATATTGATTTGTGGTATCAGATTACTTTTAAATTATTAGTGTGTAAAAAAGCTTACTATCCTGCTGCTTCGGTGTAATAAATGGTTTACGTTGCTGCGCACTTGTGTTTGGAAAAAATTGAGAATTGAATGTAGGCAAGTTCTTAAAATGAGAAATGCGTGAAGTAGCGCTATCATTTGACGAAATGAACTTGCTTTTTATTGCAGCAATAATTTTGTGCTCTATTCGTATAATTGATTGGGTTTACTGTGGTCAATTGAGTTTTCTGGAATTAACGACATGCTTTGTGTGTTGTACAGGTGCTGGAAACGGTTTACAACGGTCTGGTGATTCGCCCCATCCGCTCCAGCAACCCTGATCAGACCGAGTACTGCGGCTTGCTTGCTGTGGATACGGACGGTCAGTACTGGTGCCGCTCTCTGCTGAAGGCTCCAGAAATAGAAATGAAAATGTTTGTCGACCAATCGCTCAATCTTCTAGTCGAGATGTATAGATTATAGAAGAAAAGTTTGTTAAAATGTAAACTGACGACAGCTTACTAATTTTAACTTGATTTGCCTCGTCAAAAAATTGATTGGTTATCAACGTAACGAGTCACATTGAACCTATGACGATAGTTTTGGTTAATCATTTTTTTGACTTGGTAAGGAGTAAAGAAATATTCTGATTCTCTGAATCGTCATCAGCCATAATCTTCTCATGTGGCGATGCAAAATGTACGAATATTATCGAGTGAAATATATGTTCACTGGAAATCTAATTCGTTCTCTTTCTACAGTAAGCTTCTGCATTTTCTAGAAACTCCTACCTGATTGACAGGCTCTTCGCCTTTCAAGTTTGTTTAGCTGGTACACTAGTAAATTGAAGATTAATAAATTTTCATTATGTGGTATTGTGACTCCTTAATAGACTTTGCTTATATGTAATTGGAATTATTTGGTGCCGTCGGCTGATTTATCGCGGAGCATGCTAAGTTATATTATACTCTTATTTGTCAGAATTGAACTCGTGTTATTTCTAGCTCATTTATTGTTGGCTGCATTATTTAACTGGAACAATTACTGTATGTAGTGAAGCTATCCCCTGCTTTAAGTCTCTCGAGTACGATATTAAATTAATCGGGAGCTACAACTGTAACATTGTTTGTGGCTGAGCAGACGTTGAGCGCAGTGAGCAGTACAAGTTCGGCATCAGCGGAGTTGTGAGGAAGCGCGAGCTGCTGCAGAAGGCGGACACAGTCACTTTCCAAGTGGACGCCACTGGCTGGGCCACCAACATAACCGCCGTACGCAAAAAGCTCATCGCCACCGTAGACACCGTTAAAGGTAACATTTGGATTCAAATTTCTCTTGCATTAAATTTGAATTTTTGTTCATGGTCTAAATTTTCCTGTAAAAAAATTTGACTGATAGTTTTCTTGGCGTAATTACCATTTGATGTGTGTTGATCTGTGTTCAAAGTGAAGTTATGCGATGTGTGAAGTGGACGAGAACTTCTGCTCTAGATTTAGGTGACGCTGAAAAATTTCTGTAGAAGCATCAGCTGCTTTAAAAAGTTCTAATGGAAGACGGTTGAAATTTTTTGCTATGGCGTCAGAACAAAAATCTTTAAAATTTTCGTCATATTCTTCGTGTTTTTCATTCCAGGTGCTTTTTTTAGGTTTCAATTGCTTGGTATAGTCTATAGTATTCTTTGTAGACCTTTATAGATACGTTATTAGTTTCGTTCGTACGAAGCCTGGCTGGTGAATGGGCTTTCGATGTGGGAAGTTTGTTTTAATTTCTCTTGAATTCTCTGATCAAGTTTTTTTTTTGTGTTCTACTGTCGCACTTAGGCTTACCGATTACTTGAACAGCGTAAGTCGTAAGTGTTGAATTGCACTTGGCTAAAAAAGTACTGCATACTGTGCTTCATAAGAAAAAAGTATTTTCTCCATTGATGGTTGACATGCCCACCTGTCATTAATTTCTGCTGTTTTATCGTTTAGTCAGCGACCAACAAATCGTCTATAAACGTATTTTCAGCAATGAGTTGAACTTGAGGGAAAGAGGAAAGAGTTGAACTTCTGTAGGCGCGTTTAGTGCCATCATATTTCCAAGATAGCAATAGTGAAGTTTCAATAACTGTAGTAATTATAAGTCATTTGCTCTGGTGTTAGGATTTTGATGTTTTTGGTTTTTTTGCTGTAAACTGTTTCGGTTCTTTTCTTAAAAACGCGAATTATATAAATTGTGCAGGTGATTCTTGTTTCGTTGCTATTATTTCTAGTGAAACAATTAGGGTGCATCATTGACATGCATTTGGCATTGGCTTATTTAATTATGCTTACTCTTCATCGATCTCTGCTGAATAGTTCAATTAATTTTTTAAATGTATTTCTATCCTTTTAGGATTTATATTTTGTTTCATGTTTAGAAACTCACGACTAAAAGTTTTCTGGAAGTAGCAGCAATTTTAGTGGCAATTCTATTGTTTTAAACTCAGGCCAGTACGGGTTCCTGAACTACGAAGCTGAGGAGGGCAAGAAGTTATTCTTCCATCAGTCGGAGGTGAAGGACAAGACCACTCTCAATCCTGGTGACGAAGTTGAGTTCGTTATCATCACCAACCAGAAAACCGGCAAAAGTTCGGCGTGCAACATGTCGCGAATCATGTCAGTTGCCTCGGTATTTAGTTTAAAACTGCATGGGGATTCTCTTTTGACTTTCGTTTTGTCAATTCAGTGTGTGGGAATATGTATGGCAATCCAATTTTACTGAAATTAATATTTCATACAATAACAGCGTATTGTTATAGTTCGCATTCCTTAAATTAAATGTTCTTAGCTCATCTACATAGGTACTGTTGTGAAATGAGAATAGTGTAGCTGCACACCATACCAAGGCCCAATAAACATGTAACTACAAAATTGCTAAGCTTTGGCTGCATAAATTATGTCTGACCAGTAAATGGTCTTCAAAGAAATTTACAATTAGCTAAACCAGAAAATTGGTGCTGTGATAGCAAATTTTAAACATAATGAGCTATTTTTGCCTTATTAAACGTATAACGTGGGTTTCCTTAATTTTTCTTTGGCGTTCTGAATCTATTCATCAAAACCCTGACAGATTCGTTGTACTAAAATTTCAAGTTCGAGAAAGAAGGGTTCTTCACATTGAATAAACCCTTACTCAACCACTGCTTTCCTGTCTAGCGTTCATTTGAGTAATGTAAAACTCGTTCCTGTCAACTGTTTCATGCTGTTTTGCGCGTGAAATTTCTCGATTGCGCGCGTGAAATTTCTTTTGGTTGGTGGTGAAATGCCTTTCGTTTCAAGATCGGTCTTTCATTAAACTGGGTGAGTTTTTGAGTATTAGTATTAGCTATAATTATGGTTGATGGAATGATTTCGAATAACTTAGGTTTATTTCCCATAAAACGGCAGTATGTATTGACAGAAAGTAATAGTCCTAATTTATCATGAATTGATTGCATCTTGATGTCGAGTACGCTGGGAATTATCTCAGTTACTGCGTGTAGCAACCATGACGAATTACAGTGCTTGATCATAAGTTAGTTTAGCCTCCCTTACCGCAACAAAGATGTTCACAGAGGAAGCACGAAGGCACCATTCAGTCTGGATATAAGGGAACTCAGAATCTATTCGTAAGGTGTATTCCCGAACAGTAAGTTGAGAAGGAAGTTTAAGAAACAAGATATAAGTTGAAGAAGAAAGCTATAGGGGCTGAAAACAGTACAGCAGTGAACAGAAAAAAGATAGCCTTTAACAAAACAAAAATTATTTAAATAAAAATAAGGCCTGCCTAATTCTTAGCTTGGGACCTCACATTTTGCGCCTGTGAGCGCTAATTAAGTAATTCCAGTTAGAAATTATACTTTAATTCGATAGTTTTTGGGGAACTGGAATTAAAGAGAGTTGCTGAACTGTTGCAGGTCGGTGGGCGGGCAGTCGAAGCGGCCCCAGCGCCTCATCAGCCAACTGAAGACCATGTCGCTGGACCAAAGCAAGCCCCGCCTCATCGTGGTGCGCCAGCCCAAGGGGCCTGACGGCACCAAAGGCTTCTCGCTCACCCGGGAGCAGCTCGCCCTCAACTTCGCTGGTCTTGCCTTCTAAAGATTCCGTCTTGAGGCTTGTGTTGCTTTTGCATACATCTTGCTCACCCTGTTCCTCAATTTTATTTCATACTTCATTTTGACGGTCTTTGTACCGTGTCCTTTCGTGAGTTTTTACTGTTGCTGGTCACTCTGTTACCGGTCACTTGAGCAATTTCGGTCTAATAAAGTAAAGTGTCCCATGTGCTCTTTGGTGATAAGCAACCACAATTTATAATTTAATTCTTCAGCGTGATCATATTATAATCTTCTTGTGAATAATATTTCTGTCTTTCCTTAAGTAATCTATAATTTTTTTTATTGGATTTCAATGTTTCTTAGTGTAGTCATTTATACGGATCTGATGACCAACGTCAAGTAAATAAATTCGGGAAATTCGTTTTCAGGTGTTAAATGGAAAGCAAGCTCGGTATTACGGCCACAAATCAAAAATTAAAATCCCTTGCAACGGATTTCCAAGATCTTCTAATCCTTCATATTATTGGGAAGCTCATTCGTTAGTCTTAACTGCAACCCGTATCCTGATATATTTCATCACATGAACCCTCGAGTGTGGACTGTTTCAGAGCTTTCCGGCAGTTCTAGAGTGTATTCTTTGAGCTTCACTGGTGTCTTTGTTGTAGCATTGCCATGGTGTAACTTTTCTGTGCTTGTCTTGTTGTTGGTTGATTTTGAAGTCTTGACAGTTTTTCGTTCACTGTTATCCTAGGTAGCAAATGAGAAAGATTCATGTTCGCATGGATTTAGTTGCCATCTCCAGCGCGTCACACTAACGTGGTGCGTGACTTCACTGAGGTTATCGAACTGCTGTGCTTAGCTGTTAGGCATTTCACGTTGTTCGTTGATCCATATTTGCGCTAGTCAATATTTTCTTTTGGCTTTTGTAATTATTTGCATGTGTTTTTGAGTAAGCAAAATATACATTGGTCGTGGGGCTCTAATTTTTCCTGATGAGTGGTATTTTTACATTGTTCTCACGAACACAAGCCTACCTCATCAGAAAAAAGATTATTATCTTTTTTAACAGGCAATTGCTTCAGTCTTGTTGCCACGATTTCAAAGTTTATAACAGTGGAGTGCGAAATAGTCAAACTAATAGTCTGTGGCTAGCATGAAGCAATTCCCTGCTCTGTCGAGGTTGGCTTGTCTCCCAGTGACCTTATTGTGTGGAAGAACAGTTCTGTCTACAGATATTTGTTCCCTTGCGCAGAAAAATAGTTGAATACATAGTTCGGATGTTTCTTGGTGTGTATAGTTTTAGACTAAGAAATTTTTTTGAGCCTTCGAGGGGAGGGGAGTGTAAAGATAAATTGTTCGTCACTCTGTGTTGTTTTTTCCTGATAGTTGACTCGTTCTTAAAGATAAACCGTTAAATTTATTTTTCTGACATCGATGTCATCCGTAGAAGGGATCAGTAAAGGTATCGCCTTTGTGCGAGGTGATTTTTTCAACACCCTTCAATATTTTTATTATTTTTTTCTGATTCCTGTATTTCTTTCTACCGTCTATTTTCGTATTTCATCTCATCTCTTTTGCCTCCTCACGCATCGTCAATCACCTCGAGGTAGTTGTTGCTTTTGAACTTCTGGCTGAACGCGGAACTCAGGCCCACGTGTCTGGTACAGGAAGTTCCTTGCTCTTATAGTAGTGAATAAATTTATTTTGTGTGAAATAGTCTGGGTTTACCTATGGGCGAACTCGAGCAGTTCGTCGGAGGTGTGATGACTGTACGAGGGTAACTCACTGCTTAGTTCACGGACTGGCGGGCGGAAACTTCGTATTTCCATTGTGTCTCGGCCAGTTTTGACATGATGAACATGTACGTCTTCTCAATATTTGGATTGAACCCCCCCCCCCCGGTACGTGTACCAAGCTGCGCTCGCTTTCAGTTCGAGCTTATATTGTATGTTTGCGTCAACTATATATTATTTTTAAGGTGTCAAAAATGTGTTCTCGTATACGTGTCAATCAAGGGGCTTCACATGTCAGAAAATGAGGGATGAACTTTTAGTCACTGCCTCAGACAGACTTGGCTCTCTTAACTTGCAACGCCGCCACCTCTGTCTGCAGGCGCTGTCCAGCTGCTCGTTTCTCTCTTTTCGCATCTTCTTACCATAAAGTTATTATCGGGCGCAAGACCGACTCATACTGTACAGTTGTTGTTAGTGTAGCATGTAACTACGTAGTGAGGTGAGCGCGTTGTCAGGCGCGAGTAGTACCTCAACTATAAGGCTGTGTTGTAGTCTGTGATCCCACGCGCTGCTCTGAGGGACATTCATTATATTACTCAACAATTCCCCTTCAATGTGGAAACTTCATACCCCAATAGTTCAGAAGCCTGCCTGGCTGGTTTCATAAAAGTTGCATGTTGACTAAAATTTAAAAAAGTTGTAAATTGGCTTTCTTGCCTTCCATGAACGCTCAGGGAAACATCATGCTGAACAAAGGAACTTTGGTAGCCCATACTTTCATTGCCCCTTTCATCAACTAATGTTGAAAGTTGTATCCTTCATGAAGATATTGCTATTCATTTAATTTTGCTCGCGATTCTTAAATTGATCTGATAAATGTCGTAACTCTATTCTGATGCAGATTTGATTGTCTCTGTAGCCCTAAAGTTCGACAGTGCAATTCTCAAAAGCTTCCACTGAAATCTGTCAGTTATTATCTTACTTGGAAGTTCTCGTGTACTGCACAAAACCTATCGAGTTCTCTTGTCTAATTTTTTGTGATAGTATTTCGGACAAATCTCGTACCGTTTTTCGCCGTTAATTTGGATAATCTGGTGGGTTGTGCGGTATTGCTTCTGCTTCTTGCTAGTTTTAATTTGCGATTGCTGAACTTGTGTTTTCGTTTTTATAAACATTTATTCATTTTTATAACTCGCTAATAAGAGCATCTAATCTTTCACGATTCACTTCTATCGAATAGATGGGTTGCTTCCTTAAGGTGAATGAGCTATATTCTGACTAAGTGCGTGCAACTCTTGTCTTTTCATAACGTTGGTGGTTGGTGCGTTTGCAGCTGCCACTCTGTCCAGGAACTGACTGTGTCTTCTCTATTGTGCCATCAACTCGTATGTACTTAACTACGAGGCAAAGCTTCACTTGAATAACCCGCGTTTTTGAACGACAAGCTCCTACTCCCTCCAACTCTTGAACCTGAGCAACGAAATTTCCGCTTTGCCAGAACTTTGTGGCGGTTCAAAGCTTCCATTTCTTCTTTTTGGCTGATTTTATCTCGAGGAATGGGACCTTTGAACTGTTTTCTCTGTGCTTTTTTTCATCAAGTTTCCGCTTACACTGTGGCAGCCTGAACTTTGTTTGGGTTTCCGTTATTACAGGAGTTGTAGGGAGTCTTGGTGTGTTGATCGTCATCTTTGTCCTGTGTGTTGGTACGTGTGGATGTATGTACACAAGATCTAGCTCTCTCAACTTGACCCTGCTGCTGCTGATGCTTGAGTTATTACAGATGTGCTAAGAGATGCGATTTCCGCGATGGGGTTTCTTAGCCGAATCTTTTAAAAAGAGTAACTTGAGTGATGGCATCTCACGTCTGTTCTCACTTTAGAACAAACCTGAGGTACGTTACATTTGACATCGTCGTCAGATTATTTTTTGAGATGATCTGTTTCGATTGTTTCATTCGGTATAAAAACCCATTAAGTATAAGTTGTCTTAGTCCATCAACCGCAGCGGGAGAACGTTGGTATATTTAGCGCTTCAACTTCGCTGACTCGTAGCTCTCGGTTTGCCGTTGAGCTGTCTTTAGTCTCGACTTCCTCGCTTGTTGCCATTTTCAGTCTTAGAAACATTGGTCCGCTGTAATGAACGTTACGCAGACGATCTATGGTTAAAATCGTGTTTGCATTCTATCGCGTCAAGTTTTGCTGCTAAAACCACTTGTCTCTCCCAAACCAGTGCATTTTCAAGTGGCGTTTTAGATCTATTATATGAGATTCTTCTAATGTTTGTGATTTTTTCATAAAAGACCTACGCAACCTTAGTGAGTTTACCTCCTACTAGTTGTTTAAATCAACAGCTTATTTTACGGTGTAGACCTATGAAGTAAATAACGAATGAAAAGTTGATCTCCTTATTGGAGGTAGGGATTTGCGTCACTGTGAGAGCGATGAGTTAGCTGAAGTTGGCGCGTGTTATTTTGTGTGCGTGTGAGAGTGTGAGTGTCACTCATGCCAGGTAGCCTTATTCAGCGCATATCACAACTCTAGAATTTACTTCCGTGGCATTATAAATTTTATGAACGAACATCGTGGTGCTCCGACTCGCTAGGAACTTATTCCTAGCTGCTTTGTACCTAAAAGCAATCTCCACCGCGTAGTTTGTAGAAGTGATCTAGCTTTGTTGTTTCTCGAACTAATAGCCACACTGCTTAAAGTACTGTATTCGTTTTACTTTAGGGGTGAGTGGAGCGCAAAATTTGTTCGTTGTTGTTATCTCATTTGAGAAAGAGATGGGTTACAAGTGAGCTCGTGTCAGGTATGAACCGGGTGTTGGCATTCGTTCATACATAATTAGAATAACTTGACACCAAAGGCGTCTTAGTCAGATTAGGCGAGAGAATATGAAACTTGTAGCCACATCTTATCCTATTGTTCAGTATATTGTACAGGGGTACCTATTATATCGTAATGAATTTTGCTGTAACATGTATGTTGACGATATCTTAGGCAATACGACGACTTACTTGTACAATGTACTTTCTTGTGCAAAACCACATCTGTATAGTCAACTGCGTCTAGTTAACTGAGTTCTTAAGCTTTCTGTAAGTATTTTAAGACCATATAGTAACGAAGACGATTATCTCAACGACGAGCAAATCTTAGCTCTTTTGAGCGCCTTCGCTACTCTTAGCGTAACTTAGGGATGTTGCTCCCGTAAACGCTTTAATTCTAAGTGTAATTAAGCCATTCCTCTTTAAATTTAAGGTGCTTGCTTGAGGTCAACGCTCGGCTAACTGTCCAGCAACTTCACGCGAGTCATATTTCAAAATAAAAAACTATAAAACAAAAAAATCGAAAAAAACTGCAACTTGGTATTTTGTGTCGATTAAGTAGTCCCTGTAGTGGCCTCCTCTTGCCTCTCTAGAGGCCAATTTTGTAAGAAATTCACAACTTCGAGAAAACGACTAAAAATGTGCAAAACGTATCGATTTTTTCATTTTCCTTCATTCGTGTTACGTGCCAGTGGCCCAATTTTCAAGCTGCGTATAAACTTGCTCTCTTCAGAGTTGATCCCTCAGGGGGACGGTGAGGGATCATTTTTCTCCCGTCCAAGGGAAGGTTGCGCTCCCTGGGGCTCCTGAGCACCTGGGTCGCAACTGTTGCCCTAATTCATCGTTCTAATTGTGAGACTAGTGTCATAACATGTAAATAAGGAGAGATGCACAACGTATGCGCGTCCCTCTTACTTAGCCAGAACCCAAGGTAAAGGGCGGTGTGTGACATGAATAGTGCGGATTGTAGCGGTGTGAAGAGGCTGTAAACTACTAATTCTAGCGCAACGGTGTTCACAGAAGGGCGTTTGCCTCGTAAGCCGTGAGGATTTTCGAAGAATTCGTTAATAGCGTTAAAGTGTTCGCAGAATCGGCTTGTTCCAACTTCCAGGATTTTGCACAAACTGATTGGGAGCTGGAAAGTGGCTCGACAACAAATAGAATTCTATACGGTTTGGGATAATTTGCAGTAACTGCGAAGCGATACATTTTGGTTACGTTGTATTATTTTTTACAGGAATGGCGATGATCGCGTTTTTTTATGTTCTGGCCCCCCCTCGCGCCATCCTGCCCTTGTCGTGGGGAGGGGGCTTGCGTGTCTCGAGGAAGGCGGGGGCTGGGCCTTCGGGGAGAATTGGTCTCCCCGGCAGATTCAATCATGTTGGAGTGGCTCTGCTGGAGAGATCTGACTAACTGGGGTGGCAAAACCCCAAGCTCAAGGTTTAACTGTGCTGATGAGCTGAGTGGTCGCCGGGGTTCAAAGGCGACAATAAGCAGTTTTTAAAGCTCTGTCCGTCTTCAGATTGGCAGAGCCCTCTCCCTGGGGCGGGCAACTGGGAGTTGTATTCTCTCTACAGACCCGCCGTTTTTGAACCAGCCTCTCCATGGGCGATTATGAAAATTCTGAAAACTCTCAGGGGATGGGGCCCCCTTCTCAACCCCAACCTTTTCTCGGCAATGACTCGGCGCTTCCCTCGGACTCTGCTGGGATGTCTAAAAGGACAACCAGCCCTACTTCTCCTCTGATGACCTTGAGCCCCCATATGGATTCTCCTCTGACCACTCCAAGGGTGATGACTGCTGCACCCTTCAATAAAGACAGCGATTCTCACTTGACTGCAGAGAAACTTTCTGAAAACCCAGATGGCCCGAAATATGTAACCCTAGAGCCCTACCAACCAGCTTATAGAGGACGAGGGCGACGAGCCCGGAGACCACGAGTCAACAGCTCCGTCTCCTTCTTCCCGCCGCTGGAGGAACAGATGCAAGCACCTGAATACAAACGATTCTTCCATATTTCCTCACCTACTGATGTGAACCTGTCTACCATCAACGTTATTAGGGCAAATGACGAGATAGAACGAACTATCGGAGGCCCGCCCAAGAATATTAATGAAGCAAGATCGGGACAACTGATAGTGGAGGTCTCAAACCAAGCCCAGAGTCGAGCCATTATGAACCTGAAATCTTTGGATTCACACGAGGTGACTGTTGAACCACATAAAACTCTTAACCAAATAAAAGGCACTATTTATTACAGAAATAACCCCAAATTTTCACCTAGTGAAATCCTCGAGGGACTCAAGAGACACAAAGTTCTCGAGGTCTACCAAACAAAAAAGAGAGTCACTGGAGTCCTGATCGACCAACCAATTTATATATTAACCTTCGATACATGTCAGCTGCCCGCTGAGGTCTCAATAGGATGGACAAAGTGCTCTGTCAGGCAATATGTGCCCAAGCCCAGGCGGTGTTTTAAATGCCAAAAGTTTGGACATGGAGCTGGGACGTGCAGAAGTGACCTAAGTACCTGTTACCACTGTGCTGGGGAATTACATGAGCTACCTTGCTCCCGACCTGCTTGCTGTTCTAACTGTGAAGGACCTCACCCGGCCTCCTCCTTGAGCTGCCCAACCTACAAGAGGGAAGAAGAGATTATGGCCCTGCAGGTAAAAGATAGACTATCATATGTCGAAGCTAAGCGGAAAGTAGCCGCCCGCTTTGTCAAACAGAACACTTCCTTCGCAGACGTTCTCAGGACTACAAATGTGACTGCGACACACCAAGCAGGCCGCTCGGTAACCTCCATGAGTGCTCCCTCCGGTTGGAGACCCCTGAACCCTGCTTCGGAGACTGTGCCTGCTGGTACCCTAGAGAACATCGCTGCCTGTACAGAAGTGAGCCTCTCAACAGAGAGCCAAGACACTCGGGATACCGAGCAGATCCCTACACCAAATGCTCATTACAAAAATACCCCAACTTCGACCAGAGAAGAATCCCCTCTAATACTACCTGAAATAAATCCAAGGGATGCCAGGAACACTACTGTTGAAGGCCGAAAAACTGAGAAACCTAAGACTATTTCCAACCGAGACAAGCCTCGAATCGCAGCAAAGCCAAATATTACTGCCCCTGATGCAGTTCATCCCACGAGCCAAACCCAAAATCGGAAGCCAGTTGAAATGGCGGTGAGTACAGGAATCCCTCGAAAGCGCCTTCAAAGCGGAACACCACCAAAAGATCTTAGCCACAACAAAATCCCTAAAGGGCAATTGGATTCTAGGCATGAAGAAAAGGCATACCCAATTAGTAGAAGGAACACAACCTCACAGACCCACCTCTCCAGAGATAGTTTTAAAAAGCCCTCGCAGCCTCACTCGCGGAGAATGCATTCTCTAGACAGAGTCACTGAAGTCCCAGCTGACATCAGTGCAGACCTCCTCAAGAAATATCCTCCTCCTCCTAACCTCCCGTCAATGCCCCCGCCTGCTATCCCTATGCAGGTTTGGGGAGAAACCAGAAGAAAGTCAGACGGAGAACGACCTATTCCTACCATTGTAAGCCAACAGATTCGGAATTTAGAAACAAGAAAAGATCCAAGAAATCTCCCTTAATGTCGCTCAATGCACAATATCATACAATGGAATTGCCGTGGTTTTAGACGAAATTATGAAGACTTGCAAGCTATATTACGAGAACACCAACCCGCATGCATATGCCTACAGGAGACCATGCTTGGTAACATCAGGCCTGGCAACCTCCAACAGTACAATGTGGAGACCTCCTCCTCCAATCCTAACCCTGTTCCTGGCTCCGGACTTGCAGTTTTAACCAGGTCTGACGTGCCGCAACTAAAGATAGATATAAACTCACCCTTTCAGACATTGGCAGTTCGAATCAAACTTGGCGCGATCTATCTCACCGTGTGTAACATATATATTCCCCCGAATCTGGCTCTCAATCCTGACGACTTACTCAATCTAACCACGCAGCTACCTCCTCCGTTTCTGCTGGCAGGAGATTTTAATGCTAAGCATGCTGCATGGGGCAACTCCATTAGCGATCAGAGAGGAAAAACCATTGAGCGATTGATCTCCACCACAGACATCTGTCTCCTAAACTCAGATGTCATGACTCACATCCACGTCCAAACTGGCTCCTCGTCGGCTATAGACCTCAGCCTCTGCTCACCTGAAATATCCCCAGGTATTGAATGGGCCATACTGGAAGATACCCATGGGAGTGACCACTTCCCCATCATAATGACCTTACTGACTCGCCATCTCGTTCTAACGCAGCCGCGCTACAAACTCCACCGTGCTGACTGGAGTACCTTCGAAGCGCTGACTTCCCTCGAGGAAGAGGAAGTCCAAAGCGTGGATGATGCCGCAGAAAGAATCCGAAGAACTATTAATGACGCCGCATCCGTATCCATCCCGCGCTCAAGAGGCGGTTATGTGCAACATCGAGTGCCCTGGTGGAACGACAACTGTGCGCGAGCCAACTATGAACGGAAAAGAGCTCTACGACGCTTCCAACGCAGTCGCACGGTTGCAGATAAAATTCTTTACCAGAGAGCGAGAGCCAGAGCCCAATTCATTAAGAAGGCAGCCAGGAAGCAATCTTGGCAACAATATGTATCCTCGCTGAACACCGACACACCAACCTCCAAGATATGGCAACGAATTCAGAAAATGAAGGGAAAAGGACGACAAAAACTGCCATCACTTGAAATAAACGGAGAACTGGTATGTGACCTAGATCGCGTAGCCACCCATCTAGCTGAGCACTTTGCGGAAATTAGCAGCGGGAGACATTTTTCGCCTACATTTATCCAACTTAAGCAACGACAAGAGGCAGAGGAACTTGATTTTACTACTGATGAACATTATGCCTACAATGAGCCAATTACATATCTGGAAGTATTTCATGCCCTTCAACAATCCAGAAACACCGCACCAGGACCAGATGGAATATATTATAAAATGCTGAAAAAGATGCACCCTACAGCCATAACATATCTCCTCTCTCTTTACAACAAAGTCTGGGAAACGCACTCCTACCCCTCTGCTTGGCAATTAAGCATAATAATGGCCTTTGCAAAGCCCAACAAACCCCCAACAGAAGCGACAAGTTACCGCCCAATAGCCTTGACAAGCTGCCTGGGAAAGCTTTTAGAGAAAATTGTCAACATTAGACTGATGCGACATTTGGAATCCCAAGACCTCCTCTCCCCTGTTCAATTTGGGTTTCGACCTCTGAGGGGTACTACTGACGCCCTTGTTAGACTTCAAAACCATATTATCAGGCACCGCATCCAAGGTAAACACACTATGTGTATCTTCTTTGACATGCAGAAAGCTTACGACACGACTTGGCGATATGGAATTCTGAAGAGGGTACATGAGCTCGGTATAAGAGGCAACTTGGCTTTTTATCTTCGGGAGTTCCTGAGGCGGCGCTGCTTCAGAGTAAAGATTGGCTCTACTCTTTCCCCACTCATGACCCAAACTGAGGGCGTTCCCCAGGGCAGCGTTATAAGCTGTACCTTGTTCTTGTTAGCCATCGACGCTATATCGAATGCCCTGCCAGCCAATATCTCATGTTCGTTGTACGTAGACGACTTCATGATCTATGCCTCCTCGAGATACCTGCCGGCTCTAACCCGTCGTATGCAGGATGCAGTTAATAGAATAAATGCTTGGACTCGGGACCATGGATTCACCCTCTCCAGTGAAAAAACCGTGATGTTGCACATACAGCCCAGCCGGACTCACGAACCTACTCCCGAGCTACTCCTACAGGGTAGGCCAATAAGATCTTCCCCTACTGTGACGTTTCTGGGCATGATCTTTGATGACAAACTCTCATGGAAACCTCATATAAAGGCTCTAAAAGGAAACTGTACCCGAAAGCTAAACCTTCTGAAATGCCTCTCTAAGCTGACCTGGGGAGCAGATCGAGTGACCCTGCTGAGAATTTACAGAGCTACCATCAGAGCAAAGCTCGACTACGGATGCATTATTTACCAAACTGCAAATGTCTCCTCCTTACCATTATTAGATCCAGTGCACAACAGTGCTTTGAGGCTATGCACAGGTGCCTTCAGGACATCGCCGGTTCTGAGTTTGCTCGCAGAGAGTGGCGAACCAGCCCTGCAGTACCGTCGAGCGCAATTAACGCTGCAGTACCTCGTGCGGCTTAAGCAGATCCCTGCCTCGCCTACTTGGGACAGTGTGGTGGGAGACGCTCAAACTGATGATGCCTTCCCCTACTTTCTTCCATCAACCACCGACTACGGGATTTTACTAGGCCTTTCACAACTCCCACCATTTGAGATTTCTCCGGCGCCAAAGGGAGGAGAGCCGACTTGGCGGATCCCAATTGGAACTTTTTGCCCAGCTCTTGACTATCCCAAGAAAAATGATCAAACAAGCGTGCTACTGCGGCACCTGTTCATTGATCACCTACTGCAAAATCATCACGATGCTGTGAAGATATATACGGACGGCTCAAAGACCGACGGTGCCGTCGGTTGTGCCGCGGTCACTGAGGAGCAAACGGTGATGCACAGGTTGCTTCCCGAAACCTCAATCTACTCAGCGGAACTCCTCGCTATCCTCGCCGCCTTACGTATCGTAGAGGAGCGCCAGATCCAGGGACCATACGTAATACTTTCAGACTCTAAGGCAGCCCTCCTAGCCATCCGAAATTATAACTCGAAGAATCCGATTGTTGCTGAAATTGCCTGCAGCCTCGCGCGACTCTCCCGCACTCGGAAGCACGTATGTCTGTGTTGGGTGCCTGGACATGTTGATGTGCGCGGCAACGACAGAGCGGATGAAGCCGCGCGACAAGCCGCGGGCTCTACCATGCCTCCCCGAAATACAGCAGTCCCATGTCGAGATTTCTATCCTCTAATCAAAGCAGCGATTGGTGACATCTGGCAGCAGCAGTGGAACGACATCGGTGAGAACAAGCTGCGAAAATGCAAGAATACCGTTCGAGCCTGGCCCTCCTCGAGCCATCGTAACCGACGGCTTGAAGTCTTGTTGTGTCGCCTGAGGATCGGGCACACTCGCTTGACGCATAAATACCTCATTGAGCGGAATCCTCAACCCCTCTGCGGCGACTGCTTGGTGCCGCTCACGGTGCGCCACCTGCTGGCGGAATGCCCGAGCCTTGCCGACTTCCGTTTGCAATATTACCCTACGTTGCCTAGAGATAACCATGATGCCTTCTTGGAAGGTATGCTGGGAGACCCTCCCCGGGGCGCTTTTAATTTCGATTCATTAATTGCTTTTCTTTCTGATGCCCATCTTATAGACGAGATATAGGATGCTTGATGATATTGTACATCCCTTATGAATTCGTGGCTCTTTGAGCTGAACTTCTCAACATTAGCTTTCCTGACTCATTGACCTTTTAAACAGTTTTTGTCTCTCCTACGTGAACTCTCTGGAAACCAACCACTTGATTGGACACTGTGAACATTGAGACCTTCGGCGCGTTATAGTCTTTGTTACTGAAGCGCTAGAAACCCGATTTTACTACTACTACTACTTATGTTCTGGACCTTTTCTTTTTAACTTTTCGCCGGATAAAACAGTTGGACTTTACTTCCAGGGCCGTGGCCGTAGTGATCCCCCACAGCTCACACTGCAGGGAAGACAAGTGAGATTTTCACACAGCGCCAAGTTTCTGGGGGTGACGCTTGATGACAGGCTCTCTTGGAAGCCCTACCTAGCTACCCTCAAGGCTTACTGCGTCAGAAGGCTGAACTTGCTAAAAAGCCTGGCCGGCCTGACGTGGGGGGCTGACAGGATGACCCTACTGAGACTATATCGTACTCTTATTAGAAGCAAGATCGACTACGGCTGCATAGTGTATCAATATGCTAAGGCGACTTCACTTTCGAAGCTGGACCCTGTGCATCATGCTGCTATCAGAATCTGCACTGGCGCGTTTAGGTCGTCCCCTTCCAGCAGCTTATGTGTGGAGAGCGGTGAACCTCCTTTACGGCACCGCCGTGTGCAGCTGACCCTTCAGTACTTGGCACGATTGGAACAAGTCCCCTTGTCTCCTGCATGGACCAGCGTGCATGCGCCACTAGGCCGACATCTGCCTTTCCCTTACTTTCTGCCCTCATCGGAAGATTATTCGGTAGTCGTGGTTGCAATGCAGCTGAGGCCAATGAGAATACAACCAGTGTTCTTGGAAAGTTTTCCCACGTGGCGTGTCCCAATAGGGAGTTTTTGTCCGGGATGTCAAATGCCTAAGAAGGATTCTATGCCTACCCACATACTGAAGGGGATCTTTTTGGACCATATTGCCGAAAAACATGCCCGTGCGATGAAGTTCTATACCGACGGCTCAAAGGTGGGAGACGCTGTAGGGTGTGCCGCTTTGTCGGGGGAGATGGTGAGCGCCAAGAGATTGCTCTCAGAGTCGTCCATTTTCACTGCGGAACTTTACGGTGTGCTGGAGGCCCTTCAACTAATTAAACATTGTGAGCATGATACTTTTGCTATTTTTGTGGATTCAAAAAGTGTGGTGGAGGCCACTCGAGAGCATAATAGTACCCATCCGCTCGTTGGTGAGATCGTCATGAACTTAATAGATTTAACACGCGAGCGTAAATCTGTGACGTTGTGCTGGGTGCCCGGCCACGTAGGAGTGCCTGGCAATGAGAGAGCTGACCAGGAGGCTAAACGGGCCGCAGAGGCAAACGAAGAGACTCTAAATCTGATGGTTCCTTTCCGGGATTATTGCCCTCGGATCAAAGCGGCAGTGAGAGAACGATGGCAGCAGGAATGGGACAACGCTGCTAACGATAGTAATAAATTAAGAAGCATTAAACCCACTATACGTGAGTGGATATCGTCCAGTTGTCGTAGTCGCCGGTTAGAGGTGATGCTTTGTCGCCTCCGTATTGGCCATACGCGGCTAACACTCGGCCACCTGATGGAGCGGCTACCACAGCCGCAGTGCGAACGGTGTCGTGTGCCTTTGACTGTAAAGCACTTCCTCGCGGAGTGTCCCCTGTATGCTGTTGCCAGGAATCTGCATTTTCCGCACCTTCGCGGTCGTGCACAGGATGTTTTGATCGGAATACTTGGGGAAGCTGAGCGATCAACTTACAATGTGACAGCGCTGCAGTCGTTTCTTGGAGCGTGTAATCTGTCTTCAAAAATCTAGCCTGAAAATTCTACGCATGGTAATGCGATGTAAACACTGAATCGTAAAATGGCCGGGCGCGCTGCCAATGTCCCTGGGGGTTTCAGCGCGGGTAAGGCGCCCGGCCATAATTGGGTGGGCAGCTGAGACCCCCATTAGGGGGTTAGGCTGCTGCTCAATGTGCAAACTGCATGTACCTTAGGATGATTATACGAACTGATTGAACCCTACGCATGAGGAGTATGGTGTTGAACTAGCAGCTCTTTCATTATTGCTGATACTGCTGCTGCTACTGCTGCCACCAATGAAATCAAGTGTTGTTCAGATCACGCTCGTGGCTGACACGTCTTTGTTTGTTTAATAGTTGTTGTGACTTGCGTTGCAATGTTTGTGGCAGTGAGACCTCGAAATTTGAGACGCGGAGACAACCTGAATTGTGAGACCTTCGGCGCGACATAGTGCAGGCACTGAAGCGCTAGAAAATTGATGTTTTTACTACTACTTCTACTACTCTGGGTACTTTATGTATGATATTTTGATCTGGAAGCTATTGGAGCTTTTGTTCGCCACCCTCAACCGCCTGCAATAGCACTGATTTTGAAAATTGCTGTGCGTCTGAACACCTCAGGAGGAGTTGGATAGGATTTAGGTAAGTTATTTCTGTTCTATGCAATTGACACTGGCGCTCTCAGAGAAGATACTGCTAGATTACCTCAGCTACAGTTGTCTTTCGGGATTTCTGTCTTTCCGTGTTCTTTTCGCCACTTACAGCTTCCATGCCTTCTTCTTTTTTTTTATGCGAAGGGTTATGCTGATAAAATCCGTCATCGTCTGTTTACTTTACAGAATTAGCACCTCTCAGTGGTAACTTAATTTACCCATCGCAGGAAACCCTACTGTTTAGTTACCCCAGATTTCTCTAACTTCGTAACTCATTTTTCCTGCCCACAACTTTCAGCCTTGATGCCTTCATCGCTATCTCATCTTTGTTTTTTCTTCCTCTTCGTAATGTACTTTTTATATGCCTTTTCCTCAGAAGGGTACAACTACTGGTTCTATAGAAATGAGCGCTTCCAGGCGACAATTGTGAAGTCCTAAACTGAAAGTTAGATTGACCCTTTTGTTGAAAGAGAAAAGGGGCTTTCCTCGTTATGGACCATTTTTTCAGTTTACTGCTGTGCTATTTTTCAGCATCTACTACTATCTTCTTCAACTTCTATTTTGTTTCATGAACTTCTTTAACTTAGTGTTTCTATGGGCATGGTATCTTGTGTGCGAACACACACCTTGTGCACGGATTCCCAGTTCCCTTGCATGGCGCTAAGACGTGTCGATCCTTAAGAGGAGCATGCCCAAATTGTGCCGAGGACCAGCACGAGCTGCCCTGTGATAAGCCTCCGAGATGTGCCAACTGCGATAAACCACACCCTGCTGGCTCTAAAGAATGTTTTTATTTCAAAATGGAAGAAGTGGAAACATCGCAGAGAATGAGCTACGGGGAAGCTAAGCGTGCTGTAAGCAACAGGTACGTCAGATCAGAGACGTCTTATGCCACAGCAGTGCGGGCCCCTCCAAAGAGACCTAGCTTTGTTGTGCCAGTGCACCCGGCAGTGACAGGAGCCCCCAGTGTTGCTGGTCGGGACCCCACCGCGGGTGCAGGTGCCGCGCATGTTGCACGTCGTACTCCCGCTACTGGACCCCGACCTGCTGATAGACCTGAGCGGAGCGCTCTTCCTGATGTGCCACGTCGTGCTCAAGCGGACCTCCCAGTCACTGTGTGTCTGAGTTCGCCAGTCCCGTCGGTATCGCGGAAACGCATACCGAGTGTGAGATCACCACGTGTTGGTGGTGCCTTGACAAAGGTGGCTAGGACCGCGGAAAATATAGTATCTGGTAGTAAGGGACGCCAAGCTGAGCCAGGAAAACGTCGTGGTGATACGCGCACGGAAGCCCAGGCGAATGCTGGCTTGACCCATGGCACAGATAAAACCTCGATACAAGTGGCCAGTCCAATCGACGAGGAGCCTGCAATCACCTACAGTACGAACAAACAATCCGAGATGCCACCTCCCCAAGATGTAAGGCCTATGTGAGAAAGCCAGAACCCTCGGTGGCACAGCGTGTGCGTTCGTTGAACCGCGTTGGAAGAGTGCCAGGGGAGACTGCGCTTGACTTCACACGAGTGTGGTCTTTACCATAGAAGGTCCTTACGAAACCTCTCCCAACAGTGCCCTTGCACGCGTGGGGTGAGAGACCAGCAACAACCAAACCACCATCAAACCAAAGACCCATGATCTCAAAGAGCAACCTCCAGAGAAGGAAACATGACACAGAGGGTTTTACAGTGGAATTGTAGAGGATACCGTAAGAATTGCGGTGACCTGCTGACTATCATACAGGAACAACAACCACTGTGCATATGTCTCCAAGAGACCATGCTAGGAGACAACTCCGACCCCACCAGCCAACTATAATATAGAAACTTTCTCACATGTACCAAATCCTGTCCCTGGATCTGGACTAGCTGTTTTTTTAAGGAAGGACTTGGGTTATTCCAAAGTGCCGATGAACACCCAGATCCAGGCAATAGCTGTCCGCTTCTGGTTCAACAAGAAAATGACCACCATCTGTAACATGTGTCTCCCCAGCTGAACCTCTTTCATTGCCGGATTTTGTGAGTGTTAGCGCTCAACTGCATGGCCCTCTATTGTGGTAGGCGACTTCAAAGCAAAGCACGAGGCGTGGGGCAACATTCAAAGCGATCAACGTGGTAGGCTGATCGATCAGTTTATTGCGAGAACAAATTTATGCTTGCTCAATACTGGGACGTTCTGTCACCCACTTTCACGTTCAAACAGGGACGACCTCCGCCATTGACCTTAGCTTCAGCACTCCTGAAATGTTCCCCGACATTCTGTGGAGCGTGCTGGAAGATACACATGGCAGTGATCACTTCCGCATTGTTATGGAAGTGAGGGAATTTGCTCCAGTGCCAGTGGAACTTCGATACTGCATGAAGCGTGCCAACTGGGATACTTTTGAAGCCCTAACCCAGATGGAAGTAGTAGACGATCTGTTGGAAGTTGACGACATGGTGGAACGATTCACCGGTACCCTCATGAATGCTGCTATCCCGGTGTCACGCGGTGGTACACCAAAGTACCGTGTTCCTTGGTGGAACAATGATTGCGCTGTGGCAAACTTTGAGCGGCGGCAAGCCCTGAGACGATCCAGGCGCACCGGCGAACTGGGACATATAATTGCCTACAAGCGAGCGAGAGCGAAGGCCCAATTTACCAAGGACGCTGCTAGGCGGAGCTCGTGGCGCAAATATATTAGCAGCCTAAATACCGACACGCCTGTGACGAAAATTTGGCAATGTGTGGTAAAGATGAAGGGAAAGTACAACTGTTGCAAACCCTGTCTGGAACTGGACAGCGAACCCGCGGCAGGTGGCGGCGGCGCTGGCTGATAGTTTCGCGCATAATAGCAGTGAAGCACAGTACCCACCTGCTTTCTGTGTACACAAACGTCAAAGAGAGCAACATAAGCCAGACTTCGCAACAGAAGCAGTCTCCTCGTACAATGAGCCTTTCACCTTCCTTGAAATTTACCGCACTTTGAGAGCTTGCAAAAATACTGCACCAGGCCTTGATGGAATACATTGTCAGATGCTGAAGAGGATGCATTCAACAGCCTTACGTTAGCTCCTTCATATTTTCAATAAGGTCTGGAGGACACATGTTTTCACAAAGGATTAGCGCATAGCAACAATCCTTGCCTTTGCCAACACCCAAAAACCAGCCACGCGAGCAGACAGTTACCGACCGATCGCCCTAACGAGCTGTGTGTGCAAACTGCTAGAGAGAATCGCAAACATCCGACTTGTCCGATGGCTGGAAGCGGAGGAAATATTGAATCCTGCCCAATTCGGCTTCAGGCAGTTTCGAGGGACCACGGATACTGCTGTGAGGCTGCAGAGCCATCTAGTCCAGAATATTGCGGCCCGTAAGCAGAGCCAATGTGTCTTTTTTGACCTGCACAAATCATATGATCCCGTTTGGAGGTATGGGATCCTCGAACGTGTTTATGAATGAAACCTTCGGGGCAATTTGGCCTTTTTTGTCCAGCAATTCCTCCAGGAGAGAAATTTTCGTGTTAGGGTGGGAGCCACATTGTCGCCTTGGCAAACCCAAGAGGAGGGCCTACCCCAGGGTAGTGCGCTGAGCTGTACCCTCTTCTCTCTGGCCGTAAATGATATCACCACCACGTTGCCAGCCGATGTTTCGTCGTCATTGTACGTTGATGACTTCATGATCTACTCTTCATCAGCGTATTTGCCGGCACTGTCGCGCAGGGTGCAGTTGGCAATCAACGCTGTGAATGACTGGGCAACGGAAAATGGCTTCGTGTTCTCCATTGCGAAGACTGTAGCCCTTCACTTTCAGGGACGCTATCGACGGGCCCCTCACAGCTACTGCTCCGGGGAGTGCCGATAAACTTTGCTCATAGTGACAAATTTCTAGGTATGACTATTGACGACTAACTATCGTGGAAACCCACCTGGCCGCGCTGAAGTCTGATTGCAATAGGAGAATGAACCTATTGAAATGTGTATCAGGCCTGGCATGGGGAGCTGACCGTGTAACGTTGCTGCGCCTATACAGAACCCTGATCAGAAGTAAGCTGGACCATGGATTCACTATATACCAGTATGCAAAGGAAACTTGGTTGTCAGCGCTAAACCCGGGGCCACCACACAGCCATAAGGCTTAGCACTGGCGCCTGTCGGACCTCCCCGTCGGACAGTTTGTGTGTGGAGAGGGGAGAACCCCCACTTTGGCTCCGCCGTGTGCAGCTGAGCCTACAGTACCTGGCTCGTCTAGATCAGCTGCCTCTGTCTCCTACATGGAGAAGTGTGCACGCGTCCTCCGGGCGACATCTGCCTTTCCCGTATTGTATGCCATCATCTCTGAACTATCCTGCGCTGACGGCCGCCATGCAGCTGGGACCCATGATAGTGCAACCTGTGCTTTTTGACTGCTCGTCGACATGGCGTGTCCCCGTGGAGAGCTTCTGCCCTGGATGTAGAATGCCTAAAAAGGAGTCGATGCCGGCTAACATCCTGAAGGGAATTTTTATGGAACACATATTGGAGAAACACGCAAACTCTGTGAAGATTTATACAGATGGCTCCAAGACAAAAGATGCTGTGGGATGTGCCGCTGTGTCCGGGGAAATAGCGAGGGCTAGGAAACTACTCCCAGAGACCTCGATTTTCTCAGCAGAGCTGTATGGTGTGATGGAAGCGACAAAGATGATCGAGGAGCACGCATATCCTCTTTCACCATCTTTGTAGACTCGAAAAGTGTAATAGATGCGGCTCAAATCTACAATAGTACCCACCCTATTATTGCGGAGATCGTCACAAAGCTGGCACAGCTCGTAAATGAACAGAAGAGTGTCGAGGTATGCTGGGTGCCCGCGCATGTGGGGATACCCGGCAATGAGAGGGCAGACCGGGAAGCCAAGCAAGCTGCTGGGTCAAGTGAGAGAACACTGAATTTGATGGTCCTTTCCCGTGATTATTATCCTCGCATCAAGGCGGCTGTGAAGTGTTTGTGGCAGCGAGACTGGACAGATACAACTAACAATAAATTGAGAAACATTAAGCCCACTGTTCGAGTGTGGTCATCATCTAGCTGCCGTGCCCGTCGAATGGAGGTGATACTCTGCCGCCTACGCATTGGCCATACTCGCATAACGCACGACCACCTTATGGAGCGACAGCCGCAGTCGCAATGCGAACGGTGCCGTGTTCCCCTGACTGTCGTACATTTTCTTGCTGAATGCCCAAGATACTCTGCTATTCGCAATGTGTGTTTCCCAAATCTTCGTGGCTGCGCAGAGGATGTGTTAATTGGAATACTCAGGGAAAACGAAGGCTCAGGCTTTAACGCAGTAGCGTTGCAGCTGTTCCTGGAGAGATGCAAGCTGTATTCTGAGATTTAATAGGAAGCCTAGCAGTAATGCACTATTGTCAGGCGTAATATTGTATTGGAAGATTGTAGATGAAGGAACTGCAATATGGCCAGGCGCGCTACGTTGGTACCTCGGGGGTTTCAGCGTGGGTAAGGCGTCCGGCCATAAATGGGTGGGCAGCTGAAACCCCCTACGGGGTTTGGCTGCCCAGTGTGTTCGAATGTACTGTAGTATGTACAAAATTCTAATGGGGAAACAATTATAATCTTGAGTTGTACTTATAATCATGATCATATAATTTTTGATGTTCATCTTGCTTGGTAAATCGGGAAGCCTGATACTGACTAAATTATGTGATCTTCGGTGAGATATAGATTGAATAACTGAAGCGCTAGCAAACCTTTATTACTACTACTACTACCACCTACCAGTTCCCTTGCTTTTATACTAAATGGTGCCATCTTCTATTTGGATAACCTTTGTTGTCGTTAGGGAGGCTTCAACTATCTCATAATCGATTATCTTTTATGATAATCACTAAACCAAAGAAAAGCGGATGCTGCTTCTTGAATTTCATAATTATCTTGACATTAACATGAGCAAGTAAATAGAATCAATAATGTTTGCCGCTGGAATAGGTTGTAAATTGAACTGTGTAGTGTTCCTCATCCTGAGGTTTTGTTTCGTTACGGACCATCTTTTTTCTGTTCACTGTTTTCCTTTTTTTTCCAGTAACTAATACTCCTATTCGTCCATTCGTAATTTTTCAGCCTTACTGTTTCTATACGGAGCGGGTGGGGTCAAGCCTGGTGCCGGGTCTCCTAATTTCGTATTAAATGTTACTTTCTCTTCACGGAAATACTTTGGTTGTGGTAGAGATACAGTACTAATTTCTAATTCAATCTAATCTGTTCCTCATCCAGTTTCATTCGCTTGGTTGCCGAATTTAACTCCTCGGTTGAATGAAAACCGGGGTTAAATAAATCATTATATCATGAACTAATTAATAGAGATCGCGTAATAATTTTTTTCTTAATTTTGATTGCATTATTACTCGAATGTATCAATTTTCTTTTAAAAAAAAGCTTTGTTGTCAAACGCTGGAATTGACATGTTTTTCTAACTAACATGTTTATTTATGTTACAGGATTATAAAAGTAACGTCCAATGTCTATTAAGCCAATCAGTTAAAGGCGATAGACTATTTGGGCGTTGGAACTGTACAGGCTCAAACTGTGAGGATATAGACTAAGAAATAACGCGCACCAAGAACACCTGATAGGCCATGGCCCGTAAGTGACAATGGCTCGCAGCAAACTACAGCAAGAGGTTCTGATTTTGTACAAACAGTGTCTGCGGGCTGCTCGTTCCAAACCAGGATTCACGGATAGTGTTCGCTATGAGTTTAGGAAAGAGGCACAGATTGCCAGAACTGATGTGTTGAGAATAGAACATCTATTAAGGCAAGGCAAGAGGAAACTCGCTATGATGAAAGATCCTCATGTCACGAGCATGGGTCGATTTCAAAAGTGAACGTTTTTAATGTGTTCTGTGTTTCGACCGCTCAAGCATCCATAAGACATCTTTACGGTACTGTATCCAAGTTTTCTGTATGCCGAGCAACAAAGAGCTGATTTTTATATTTCATTTGCCATTGATTAGAGAACACTAGTAAGCAAAAGCCCTCGCTAAGGCGACAAATTCTCCCAATTTTGATCGAGTAAACGCGTCAAGTGAATGCCACACTTAAGATGAACACCTTTGTATTTGATCTATTCGTTATAACTAAAGCCTAAAGTCCTGTGTTTGTTACTTTTGGAGACGGATTTACTGTTCAGGTGGGAATTTTATAAAATGACGTCACAACTCGCAGTGCGGATATTGAAAGTCTCCGGGGCTGTGGACTACACACAAGCGTGGGCCGCACAAAAACATCTTGCCCAGAGCTTGGCTGACACCGTCAAGGCTGGACATCGTCCTGTTCACTCGCTGATTCTTTTGGAACATTTGCCAGGTGAGTTCCAGCAACTCATCGTTATGTAGGTATATAAGCAGTACAATTTGATGAAGACAAGGTCTGTGATGCAAGATTTTCAATATCTTTTTAACATTTCCGCTTTTTTCTGTCGGGAAACTCTAGAAAAAGTTCATTAGTAAGCTAGAGTTCAGTTTTTAAGAGAACTGCTGAATATTAACAATTTACTATCATTAATTTTTGTATTTGAATCCAAGTTATCACAACCACCGTCATTGCACTGGCATCAAGTTGTCACCGACATCAAAGTAAGGAAGAAACTGCCGCATGGCAGTGAACTTCAAAGAAGAGATCATGGATAAAATTTCACGACAGTTACAATATTTTAAAATTTTTTTTGAAAAAGGACCGCGTGGTCTTCTTGGGAGTTGAAAGGTAAAGAACATTAGCTAATGCTTACTGATTAAGATGTAAACATTATCACTCGTTCTTTAGCTCGTCATAGCCGTGTGGTTTAAGGACTTGCCTCCGTGCGGGTAACGAAAGTTCGAATCCCGGCGCTGGGTGGCGATTTTCTTCGTTGGTTATGGGGGAAAAATTTTAAGCACAATACCCCACTCTACCCAGGTGTCTGGAATGGGTACCGGTCTTGACCGGGGGAAAGCGTCCTGGTGTTAGTTATAAGGCATTTGAAAAACCAATGTATAAGGTGATATGTGTCAGGCTTGAATTGTAAATAGTGCATCCGTAGCCGATGTTTGTTTGTTTTGCTATTAATTTTCGACTAATTCAAATTCTTCTGTGCGAAAAATTTATTCAGGCTATGATGATGGAATTTCGGGAAGAGTAGACAACAAATCCAAAGTTGAGGAAGGGGAACGCATACTTGGGTTGTTAGTGGGCCTGCAGCGATAGAATAATATTGTTTTATTTCCCTGATGGAGAAGGGTAGTAGTCCTTGAAGGCCATCTAGAAGACTTGCGCTGAAGCACACCCGCTGCGCCTTTTTCTCGTTCCCTGCCTAAATCATTGGGTTTAAAAAAAAAATTACTCAATGGTTGAAGTTTCCATTCGTTTCAAACTCACATTTTCTGGGAGCCCATCATACTTGATGCCTAACCATTTTCTACTGCAATAGCGATGACGTACTCTTTCTCTTGATTGTTTTTTACCAAGAAAATCATATTAAAACTACATACGAACGATTTTTCACCTGATTTCAGCTAAAAGGGGACACTAACAGTGTTTGTTCTTTTGGCAGATAATGGAATAGAACTCTCCTAGTGTTAACTGTATTCAGTTGTATCCTTGTGAGCTGGCTTTCGAAGAACGCGCTACCTGCTTATGACCTAATGGATTAGAGTACTCGCCTTCCTTAACCCTTTACAGCCAAAGTGGATTTCAAAATCCACTTTCACAAACAGCTCTAATTTAATTTATTCCTTGTGAAATTTGTGCCCTAATGTGTCCTTCAAAGTTCATTGTCGAGTGGCAATCACTTCCTTGTTGTGATGTCGGTGGGAGAATCTATGATGCCGATGTCATTTTTTTAATAATGATGGGGATTGTGATAACGGTTAAGTATTGAAAGATGAGGGTTCAAAATCTTGCGTTACGAGCACGATGTTTCTTCCTATTTAGGAAAGAAAGAAGTTAATCATAATTCAACGCTCGACTTGTGTGTTTAATATAGGCATCGTCTCTTCGGTAAATTACGTGCTTCCATCAATCATTGTTCATTTGAGAGCTAACGTGTGATGCGACATGCATCGACGTCATAACAATACATACATTCCTGCATGTTGTGGTGGGATGCCAAAACTGAGACCTACTGATGTTAGGAATAAATGCGTCTTTGTGTATAGGCTCTAAATTTGCGGACTAAACTTTGTCCCCTTTCGTTCTTCTACAAATTTTCTCACTATCAAAACAAAATTATTTTCCTTGTGTACTTTCTCCGAGCTGAGAATACAACTTTTGAGCAAGGGAAAATAAGGTAGATAAAATTCATGGATTAGATGCAAAATATGTTATGTTTGTCAGTGTATACCGTTGGGCTGAGGTCTGGCGTTTACAGCGCTGAAGAGGAGTCGCGTCTGTGTCGGACTGGCGCTCAGTTCATACGGAGCAACCGAGGAGGTTTGGTCACCTTCCACGGTCCCGGACAGCTCACCGTGTATCCCATATTACATCTGGGCCACATGAACCGCTCGTTAAAATGGTAAGTTAGTATTAGTTGAACAATCTTTAGCTACGTAAAATGTGATCCAAAGAGAATGGACCTTTTGATAAACTTGAGAAGATTAGATGAGATTGGTGATATGAAGCCTTCCTAACCACAACAAAGGCGTTAGCTTCAAAGAAAGGAAGGTGTGTTCCCTCATAAATATACTGCTCATAAAAACAGGTTAGGAAGTTTATGAAACGAAATAAAAGATGAAGAAAGACAGTAATAGGTGCTGGAAAAAAAAACAGACAGCAGTGAAACGTAAAAACATGGTCCGTAACAAAATAAAAATCCAATTCTATTTCAACAAAGGGAAGGCCTACTTTACAGCTCGGGACCTCATATTTTCTCTCTGAAAACGCGAATATTCAACGATACAATCGTGTTATTTCCCTGAGGGAGAAGGGTAGTAGTCCTTGAAGGCTATCTATAACTCAGGTCACCTTACAGTATCCTTATGGAGGTGCCAGTTCTCATAGCATACGATCGACGAAATTGACGAACTGGAACTTATTGCCTATCTTATGACCCATGATGAGGAAATAGTGCGTACTTCGTGAGTAGGAACCACGAGATAGTATATTATATCAGGTTGTAGCGAGGGCACCCAATTCTTTAATTTGTGCCACTTTTATATTATTAATGGTTTATAATATCAAAATCATCCAAGAGTAACGTTCATTCAATTGCTGTTCAATTGTTCCTTTTCAACTATCAGCACCCCTCAGGGGGATACAATTATTGTATCTATGGGAACTAGCACTCCCAGGGGGGGCAACGTGAGGGCTCGAGCTGAACGTTAGGTAGGCCTTCTTTTTGTTAAAATAAAATGTTTTTGTTATGTTAAGGACCACTTTTTTTCGGTTTACTGCTGTCCTGTTTTTCAGCACCTACTACTATTTTCTTCAACTTTAGTCTTGTTTCATGATCTTCTTTCACAACTTACTGTTTCTTAGCCTTTCTGCGTAGATTCCACGTTTCCTTAACTGCATACTAAATGGAGTCTTCCTCCTTCCTATCTTTGGATCGCATTTGTTGCTGGGTAGGGAGGCTAAAACGACTAATCTAATCATTATTCAGAAATAAAGTGAAAGGTACTGCATTTTCAGCGAAAAATAATTTTCGTTGTAAATAAATTTTTCAAGACTGAACACGATACGTGCATCATATAGTGACGTTCTCTATTCGTCAGGTGCAATCACTATATTTTTACGTGGAATTTTACATCTTACGCTCCTCATTCTTTTCGTACGTGTATGCAAAACGCAATACTGTAAATGACATCGCACATTTCTTTTCTCCACTTCATCAACTTATTTTTTCAAAATGAAAAATTGCAAAACTATGTGGTCACTAGTTTCTCAGTTACGGGAAGAAAAAAAAATTATAAAAAATCATAATCTTGACCTAATCGCTTCAAGATGCTTATAAGCACGGATCCCAATAACGGACAGCATGCATTGTGGGCCGATTACGATTCGTTTTAAAGATTTTTTAATTGAATAATTTTTAGGTTTCTATCATAAGTAGAATTCATAATTCACATCGGTTATTCCTCCAGCTTCCATAAGAACGTATTTTCATTTTAGAGTTAAAAAAAAACATTCCAGACTTGAAGGTGAGAGTTCGCTCTGGGGGTCATTGCTCAGGTTCGATTTTCGATCCTGTTCTTCACTCACTACAGCACTGATATTCTTGTTCACCTAAATTTTATAAAAAAATTGAAATTTAATTTCTGCATCGCAGGTCAAGTTGTGAACTTCACAAAGAGGTGAAAGTTAACATTTTTTTTTCTCTGTGCTTCTTTAGGTATGTCTGCGCTTTGGAGAGAGTTGTCATTCGTGCGTGTCGGAGTTTTGGCGTGTCGGCATTCACGTCGGCTGACACTGGAGTGTGGGTTAGCGAAACTGCCAAGATATGTGCTATAGGTGAGACTTCTTTATTCTTATTGTCTCGGAAAGAACTCAAGAGTATTACTTTTCGATAGTAGACGGGTTGGACTGAGTTAGTAGATTTAGACGAATGGCACGAAGTCCTAATTTGTGAGTAAATTTTCATTCTTGCCTAAGGCGTAGTAACCAAGGGCATTTGCCAAATAGAAACCTCAAAGGCATGCGATGTGAACATTGATTAAATTATTTCAGCCTTGCAGTTCTCAATTCATTATAAAGCAATAAATATACAAGACATATTGGTTCCTAGAAAGTTAATAAGCGTAATCAAAAATCCCGCATAATGAATTGAAAGAGTTTCGTGCATCAATTGCATCACGCCGGAAAGGAGATTGTGAGGGCCTTACAATTTTCGATGCCTTAGACTTCCAATTTATGGACTGCATGTAATGCGAATGTAATGTAGAATTTCCACATACTGTGAAAACTAAAAGTGACAATGTTCTGCAATGTTAGTGATTTCATAGAATTGTAGTATGAACAACGATTGTAAGTATTTTCTTATGAACCACACATTTATTCACTCGAGAAGTACAGGCATCACATGGTCTATGGCAGAACATTAATTTCGTCTAAAATTTCTCATAATTTCTGTGATCATCTAATCTCACAGTATTTAACATTCACTGAGCGGAGACGTCTAACAGCGGTCTTCACATCCCTAGTTGATTACATTAATCAAAATAGATATGCTCCAATATCAGTAAAATGGCCGGCGCTGGCACTTCATAGTCGAAATTAAGACAGCAATATTAACTTGGTGAATGCACATTAATGCCACTTGAAGTTACACAATAATCACGTGAACTGCGACAGGCATCCAGGGTCGTCGAGTGACAACGCACGGCCTGGCGCTCAACTGCAACACGGACCTGAAATGGTTCGACCACATCGTGCCGTGCGGCCTCAGCGGCAAGACTGCCACATCCCTGACGCAGCAGCTGGGCAGGGACGTCGGAGTGACCGAGGTCCAGGGGCCATTCCTGCAAGCCTTTCAGGAAGTCTTTCAGTGCAACTATCTCGAAGAGAAAGTTTACTCGGCTGAAGAATTCGAACACATGGGTAATGATCGACGAGAAAGCTCACTTGGTTAAAGCTTCTGACTTGGCTGGATACAACGTCTGTTATTTCTTGAAGTAACTTGTTATGAACTAGCAGTGGTAAATTTATACAAGAGATACCTCACAAAGGAATGTCAACAATGACTGTTTGATTTGAACTAATAACGGTGTGATAAAATAGTTCGAGTACTTTTTCAATAACAAACTTGCTATTGAGAAAAAGTTTATTACTTTGCAGCCTCAAACATCAGTAATTTTTTCCGACGACACCAAACAATACGAGAAGTAGTCAACTTTTAGATTTGAATTTTCGAATAGTAGTCAATTGATTATATTGTCACAAATAGACGTGCATAGTACAATGAAAAAGGAAGAAATTATTCTCAGTTACAGATTGACCATTGTTCCCTTATGAAGAATAAATATACAATTTACATTAAGCGAAGAAAATGTCCAATTTAGCCATGAAATATATCCCTTTGCAACTAATTTACCTCATTTAGCATTGTATAAATGTAAACAAAACATCAATGTGTTAATATTGTGTTTTCATGTTTTCCTTCCTGCACAAGAGGAAAAATTTCTTCAGACTTTAAGAATTTGAATTGTACTGAAATCAATTTACACATAACTTTTTTTTTTCTTATAACTCGATGTCAATAAAACACAGTAACTTAGACAATGCCACTCTCACACATAAGCACTTCTTTAAAAAACATCGCAATACGTCCATGGAATGATTTTATCTAAATTTAAAACACTTATTCCCAGATCTATAAGACACAAGCGAACAGCGAAGTGAAATAAATAAAACTAAATTCACCTTCTTAACATATAGTCATAAAACTATCAACTCTATCGTACCAAATAATTCCGTCGTATTGTTTTACAAATTGTTTAGAACATACTGAAAATCACGAACAGTGAGATCTAGCGCAATCTTTCTTACAACTTTATGGAATATTTCTGCTGAAAACCAAACACTAAAAGTTGAAAAGTTACAATATTCAGATCGCAGCTGTGCTACAGTATTTCAGATAAAAATGTCTTGGAGGGTAACCAAGGTAGAATAACGGGCTTTTGCATGGTGGATGTACAGTACATTAGCAGCTCTTATTAGACACAGGAAAAGAATAATAAGTTATTTAGAAGCAGTACTGCAAAAAAATAACTTCCTTAGCTACTCTAAACGCCAGGCTTAGAGACTCTTTGATCACTGAAGTCCATTTCATGAAAGGTAAGAAAACTGGGACGAAAACAAAAACAGCCACGGAAAAATTAGCTAATATCATACGTCCTCATAAGAACGGTAGAGCATTCACAGCTAGTGCAATAAAACGCAGAAAAAATTACAAGTTCTGCTAAATAAGCCATATATGGAACCTGAAATGTAAAAAGAGTAATCTCTAGTACAGTCACGAAGAAGAGCAACTAAGTTATTGAGGCGTCATGAAAATATCTGGTGATTCATCACACCTGGCAAAAAATTAGACTAATAGAATGAATTAATTTGAGCCACCCAAACCACAACAAAAGTGTTCCAAAGAGAGGAATGCACAATTTGGCAAGGATTTAAAGGAACGGGGAATTTATGCACAAGGCGAGTTCCCGTATGAGATCCCTTGCGCATAGAAACAGCAAGTTAGAAAGTAAATTTTTGAACCAAGATAAAAGGTAAAGCAGAGAGTAAAAGGTGCAGAAAAGCAAGGCAGCAGTAAACCGGACAATGCAGAAAAAAACGATTCTATTTCAACATAAGGAAAGCCTACCTAACCTTCCGCTCAGGACCTCATATTATTCCTCCTCGGAGCACAAATTCTCATAGATACAATAGTTTTATCCTTCTAAAAGGAATTACTCACAATGAGAGGAATGATGACGCTTTTCCAAAGGCTATAGGGGAAAATGATTTCAATTGAAACTACTTGACGAACGTCTGAAGAAATTGATATTTTGTACCAGTAAAAACTAGTAACTGAATAGATACGTACAAAAATAATTTAATCAACTAATGTTCAAGACCCACAACAGTAAAAAAGCATAGCGAAATATGGCAGATCCATAAGTAGCGCAGATTATTAAATGTGTGCTTCACAATGTTCATCCTATCGTCATAACAAATGTGATTACAGAATACGAATTACGTTACTCAAGTAAAAGTTATGATGAAAATAAGATAATACTTGTGGTGAACATGTTGATCGCAAACTGGCATTTCACAAGCAGTTTTCAACCCGAACGTGTGTCTCACGAACTACAAAACTTTTGCAAAATCTGAAATTGAAGTTGAAATTAGTTGTGTAAATACAATGTGTAGTTAGAAGGATATCACTCTACAGCCCCTAGAGCGGCTTTGCTATCCTGCTGTTTAGGGGCAAATTAGCCATACCTTTTTTGCCGTCGAAGATCTTAATGATTTCTGCTCAAGCACAAATATCCTTAAATACAGAAGCAGGAACACATCAGGCCGAAAGTGAGTAGTAGATTTGCAAATTTTCCGTTCGGTAAAAAGGTAGAACATGAATAATAGTACTTAGGCAAAAAACGCGCTAGCGGAATGAAAATAGGCACCCATATAGAAAGGTAAATTAATAACCGTACCTGTGTACCGTGATATTTCGACCACTGCAGATTACAACACTCGAGAGTAACTGAATCTGCAGCAAGCCACTCCAAGACATTTTCGTGGAAGGCGCGAAAATGTCCGAAAATCACAGGCAGCGTAACCTCTATACAACTATAATACTCAAGAACCTCACGAATTGTACCTCATTCATAACACATTCGTAGATTTCCTTCTACAGCTTTTTAACTTTAATTTAAAAAAGCTCAAGTTCAATTTAAAAAAGGCCAAGTTCAATTTAAAAAAGGCCAAGTTTAATTTAAAAAGGTTCAAGTTTATTAAAAAAGTTCAAGTTTAGTTTTAAAAAGTTCAAGGTCAATTTAAAAAAAGCTCAAGTTTAATTTAAAAAAGATGAAGTTTAATTGAAAAAGTCTCAAGTAGGCTATATATAAAAAAAGATAAAGTTCAGTTTTGAAACGCTTATGTTTCTAAAATTGCATACCTATGCAATAATAATATAAGTAAAGTTTATTTGTGAGAATGCATATCTATTTATAAGTACTGGCACTTAAAATATGTAAAGTAAATCGATTATCAAACAAAGCAAGCTGCAGTGATTTTGGACTTAATTTGACATTCAAGTTTTACTTATGAATCATTTGCTAAACAGATCATCGGTACTTATATCTATTGACAAAAATTATGCGAATAAACTTCTTGTAATAAGTACCTGTGACAATTAGCAAACTGCACTGACTGAAAAATTGAACATTACTGAGCTTAAACTTTTCAGTCAGTGCAGTTTGCTATTTTTCACACAGTTACTTATTACATAAAGTTCATTCGCATCATTTTTGTCAATAGATATAAGTACCTATGATCTGTTTAGCAAATGATTCACAGGTAAAACTTGAAGAATGTCAAATTAAGTATAAAATCACAGCAGCTTGCTTTGTCAGATATTCGATTTACTCTACTGTATTTTCAGGGCCAGTACTTTTAAATAAATATGCCTTCTCACAAAAAAACTTTACTTATATTATTATTACATAAGTATGAAATTTTAGAAACCTAAGCTTTTCAAAATTGAAATTCATCGTTTTTAAATATAACCTGCTTGAGACTTTTTAAATTAAAATTAAATATTTTTTAAATTAAACTTGAGCTTTTTTAAATCGAACTTGAGATTTTTTAAATTAACGTTAAAAAGCTGTAGTAATGTATTTGATGCTAAACTATCGAGCGATTCTTTTGCTTCCAGCGCTGTAGCTGACGAAAAAAGGTTTACATTCAACCCAGAATTCTTCCACATGTAATTTATTTTTATTTTTTGTGAAAACACAGTTAACACAACTGTTACATTCCCAGGACGTTCCAAACAGCCAAGGTAAACATGAACACGAGACAATCTTAAGCAATAAAATAAGAGTATTGAAGTAAAATATTCCTGAAAGTCTAACGACGCCTGATCGTGCATCAGATACATTTTACGCTTGAAAAATCTGGAAAAGAATTGCTATGGAATGATAAATTGATCTAGCAGGGTTAAATGAACAATGCACGTAGTTTCACTATTGCAGCTGTTCAATTCATGAGGAAAGTTTCTCACAATAAATTATAAAATGCAGTCGGGGCATTTGCCCTGATATCTTCAATCCCTCTTTTCCTTCAATGAGGAAACTACCACAACACATCAATCAAAAATAACAGATCGTAGTTTCGCAAGTTTTACCGTAGAGCTTCTGCTCTAGATGAGATATAGAGGGTCAAATTATTTGGGAAACTGAGTCAGTTCGCAAAAACTATAGGTGGCCCACTGATCTAAGGTACGCTTGAGGACTTTTAAATAATATTCTAACAATAACAAGGAATATGGCATAAAAACAAAATAAATATAAACACCTAACACCTCTGGTCCTAATGAAAGTGGACAAGACTACCTGATATCAACAACGATAAATAATTTTTCATTCACTAGAAACACAAGAGCAATCATAATAATTATAAAAAAAGAAACTTCAAAAGAATCTGAGTCATTTCTTAAGTTCCAACATACATGTACTAATAGTTATCTTTGACTACTATTTGACAATTTCCATATTCTTTACCCAATAACATTCTTCAACCAAGTCTCTCCACTAACAATCAGTCCAATGGAGATGGAAGACAACCTTCGTATCAGCATATCTGTGACAGATAACGTGAATTGGTCCCTGTTCAGGCGCCAAATTTTTAGATGAAAAGGCTAGGTATAAAAAGTATTTTCTGAGGCTGATTTATTCTGTTGGAATCTTCCTGAGGTGGGAGAGAAAGGTGGGAGAGAAAATTAGACTTGCTGACTGATAAAGCCGTATTTTCTGAGGCTGATTTGTTCCGTGGAATCTTTCCGATGTTCCGGGATAGGAGAGAAAGTCAGATTTGCTGACCTTTATTTATCAAGTCAAGTTTCGTCAACAGTTTTTTCCATTGCTGCGAATGCTTCCACTATTTTTCGGAATTCCAGATTGCTGCGTAAAGAAGCAAATGCTTTAGCTAAATAGCAAAATTTCCATAAAATAAGTTCAGGAAAAAAGCGATAGCGGTGAGCTAACAAGCTAACGAGCTTTTTTTTGCAATTTTTAAGATCGTGACAGACGTCCGATTCGCAAGTATCTATGATACGCGAGCTCAGTTTATCCTAGAGAAGCATTATTTTCCCTCCGTAGTACAGGGGCACCAGTCGACCTATCTAGGCAATGGCTTAACAATGTGTACGTTTCTAAAAGATACCATACCAAACGAGTTTTTAGAAACGAGTAAAAATACAATATATTTTCATACCTGTTAGCTAATATTCATTACATATCACTCAACATGGGAGATTTGATTTTACATTGTTTCAAAACAAGATCTTGTAGGTGTCGCCCTTCCTTGTGAACACATAAATTCAATAGAAGTGATAAGTTTCGATCTAGTCCTCCGATCCGTACATTAGTAATTCCGGCTCACATGTTGCCCTGCAAGTCGTTCAAGGTGTGTGGGTGTTCCTTACAAATTACAGATTTCAGGTAACTCTAGAATAAATTATAAGTTGAAACTTGATCGAGCAAACATGCAGAATAATTAACGTCTTTATTCTTAGAGATCAACCGCTCAAGGAAATCCTCTTTCAAACAAGCAATTGAAGCCTAGGCTGTGACGGCTGTAGATACTCTTGTTAAACCACACACTGTCCAGTTCCAGTAATCCGAAATAATGATAAATTTAGGATTACATTTTCACAAGCAAGGGTCTTCAGCAGTTTGCACCCACAGAACTCCTCAAGCTTCGACTAGATGAACATGAATTGCCTTTCAAACAATGGGTGTTGAGTTTAACTAGTAGCAGGGTTCCCAAAGCGGGGTTCCAGCTACCCATCCTGACTTTGGCCGAGCGTCTTAATTAACCATGCTGGAATCCCCTCAGAGTTGAGAGTGACGGCACAATGCGCTCGGCTATTTCTTTTTAGTACTCTCGGTCGGTGTAGTACCAATTTTCCTTCTATGCGCACGCCGGTTCTATGACATGTAGAATACCAATTTGATCAAAGTGTCCACCAGGTAAGCAGGCCAACAGATAGAGCAGTTGAATAGATTGTTTGCAGCCGAGATATTTCACAGGGAGCTAAATAATTCATATGAGGTCATATGCGTTGATTTTTCGGCCACAAGTTCGGCGATAGTACCGTCATAGCCTAACACGTTTTTGATAGCAAAGAGCGGGTGGTGGTCATCCACAAATATGCTGATATATTGGCGTCCTGCATTGTTTAACGCTGGACAGTCCATTACTCTGTATGGTCGTTGAGGCGAGTGCGTAGGCAGAGGACAACCGAGCAGAGGTTCTTGGACATGACTATTCATCAGGTATCCATCCCGTGGATGAGATGTGTTTGGCTCATCTGAGGTGGTTCAAACAGCCTCCCTCATTCCTTCTGGATAATTTTTCGTTTTTTGGGAGTTTGGATACGGTTGGATGTTAAATAAAAAATTTCCCTCTCGATATCTTCTTTCCATTGCGCGTGTATTTAGCCAGCCATGATTGGGTACCAGTCTCCATAAAAGATCCTTACACTTTCTGCTGTCAAAAGTACGGCTGTTCGAGCAAGTTAGTCGACTAAGAAATAACGCAGTGTCACGTCAACCAAAGCATCTTTGCGACTGAACTTGATGGGGATACAATCTCCGATCTAGCCAGTTCAATGGGCTTTTTTCCCGATTTATCATTGATGTATATTATTCCAACTACGTCCCTTTCGAAGACAGGATTCCCCCCCCCCCCCTCCCCTCCATCTCCTCCTCCTCCTCCTATGCTTCATATTAATGAAACACGTCATTGCATATCATCAAATAAAGTTTTAGAAATTAAGAAACTAAGGATCAGATGACTTTTGCAAAAATTAGCTTATGCGGGATAGCGATCTTTTTCAAATTTATTTTCATGAACAGAGCACATTCTTGTTTTGGTGGTACGTAATGCTGAGATTGAAACATATATGTTGAGATAAATGTAAATAAAGATAGAAGTCCTTGATTAAGAAAAGGTAAATTTTCTGAATCGGTAACAACATTGCACATAGTTTCAATCAGTGCCTCATTCAATAGGTTAAATTAAACATCTTTATGCGCAGTAAAATTAACAAGATATGAGTTTACTGAGTTGATGGAAGCTCAGCCATCACACAGAGATAGTTTTGCACCTTCACTTGATTTGAATAAATTCGTAAAAATTACTTACTATATAACATCATCTCATGCAATACACATAGCTCCCCGGCGTACCCGATTAATTTCAACCTGTCAATCTTGAGATCAATTAAGGTGCACCCAACAGAACTTGCACTCCTCGACTTGAAGTTAACACGTTTCCTGCAAAGGGACCTACCGATAGTCACAGAGGCTATTTTTATAATGCTGCTGACCAACCTGCAGTCACTAACTAGATTTTTACAACTACTTGATGAAAGCTAAATGAGGGCACAATCCAGTTAATGTTTGCTACTTTCAAAATTGCTTAAATTTGAATTGAATGTGGAACTTCAGGTCAACCCGTTGCAGTTAACGCGTTAATTTCATAGGCAGTACCGAATTTCCAGTCAATGAGATTGCAACCCAAGTCTTGCTAGATAAAAAGACATTTTCAAAAAGTATGTAAGTACCAGAACGATAAGCATAAGTGGCATACAAAACGTATAAATTTTATACATATATATATTCAAGCATGATAGATATTTACTCACGATTATTCGAGTTTTCTTTTGTTTAGAAATGTTTTCAAGTTACATCCCTACAGATACGAAGAAAAAATACCAGCAACTTACTCACGATCTTAAACAATCAACGGATTTCGAGACCTCAGGTCCTCACTTGGAACTTTCCAGCTTTAGTTGCATATTTAACACCCTTGAAAGGTTTATATTTCTCGCCATAGATGTCTAATCTGTTGACCTTCAATCCAGAAACTGCCAGTTGACTTATGCTGAATTGGACCTGCAAAATAATAAGCAAATATATAAACGAAAACGATCGAAAACTTGGTCTAGTCAATGTGAATTTATACACATCACTACTGCTTAAAATATAAAGGATAAATCCTCAAAACTTGTTATTACAAGTTCTATAAGTATATCATTAAACAATTATAATGGTTCATTGAAACAAGTAAAAATTCAAGACTGACATTTAGAGAGTGGCAAAATTTCAATTCCAGATCTCGATGAGACTACTCGGGTTACTAATTGTCCAACTTCTTTATGAAGTAAAATTTTCTTGTGTACTCGAACCAGATAAACTACCAGGTACACATTTACTCTGATATAAACCCCATCCCTCCAGACCAGCAACACTCACGCTTATGGTTGGGCTACACTCGGGAGGTGGAGATCCGCTCAGAAGACTCAGCTGCGCGCAAAAGGATTATTTAATTTAAAAAAGCACTTCAGATGATCCACGTACAGATTTTCATACAATTTAGGTGGTAGCAATAATGTAAGCAGCTAATGTTTTTCTGGTGAAATGGCTACACTAAGTGCTGTTTTTCGTTCCAAAATTGTTAATTTTGAGCTTTTACAGAATAAAATTCAAGGATTTTGTATGAATAAGTAGCAGGTAATGTAGCCAAATCAACAGAATGAGTTTTATTTCCAGTTGTACCAATAAAAAAAACAAACTGTTTGAAAATAGAACTCCTACGCAGTGCGTAGAGTAGCGTGCGGTACATATCTCTAGCAGCTACAAAGAACATGACAACTCTGATGCTTTCTGTTGCTGCTTGCAACATCGTCACGTGTCCAAAACCACTACCTATCATTGTGTCATTTTCCTTCAAGTTCTGACCAAAACCTGATGCCACACAACATATTTCAACTTATAATTTAACAAATAAATCTTGTTGTAAACTGAAACAAAACACGCCGGGAGAAGGAAAACAACAACACAAAAGCACTTGAAGATAAAACTAACGTTGCCACGAATGTTAGGAAGTTTGGTAGGGTCGATCCTGCCCACGTCCCACAGCAGCACTCTCGTCACTGGGTCAAAGGAATATTTGCCTTGCGTCACCGTCAGGTTGCAGCTCACAACGCTCTTCGACATTGGTAACTCGAGCTTTACATTCTCCACCTGCAGCAAGACAAGCGTGACTTCAAAACACCAGCAACAGAAAAATGTTGGTGTCAGTTAGAGAGAAGCAAATACTTTGTCATGTATTTAGCTTTTAGAATATTGCTTGTTTCGAGGCGTAGGCACGCTGAATTCGAAGGTTTGCTATGACTTGCGGAATACGATATCAGTAACAAAGCTATGTAATATTTGAAACATTCTGAAGAAGTGGAGAACGGCCAAGCATGTCTCTAGACCATAAAATAAAAATACTGTGCCATTTGCCAAAGATTAGAGGATAGGTAATAGCAAACATTTTCGTTCGCCAGAGCGATTCACAAATGTGGCTTTTGCCATTTTTCATTTACACCCACAAAATTCAGGAGAAGTCATGGCACTTTTCTTAAGTTACATCATCAATATTTCCATCCCGGGTTAAGAACTCCAGAGTAATTTCACTACAATGCTCTCAAATAGCAACTCGTTTGAGCATGAAACAGCCAAGGTGCAAAATGAATTTGATAATTAAAAAAGAAGAACTAGTGACCGCAAAATTCTTTAAATTGACGTCTCTTGGCAGTACAGTTCTACTGACATGAGCGAAATGCTTGCCTGAGGATATGCTCAAGCTATGGCAATGAAAACAAGGTAGAATGACATTCTGGCAAAGGTTTGAAAGTTAATTCAACCAAGATATTAAGTATAACTCAAAAGGGCACAGAAGAATGCAAGAAATACGTTACACCCTCAGTCTCCTCGAGATTCAAGCGAAAGTAATCATGTGAATGTCACACAAAAATAAGCTAGCAGCTGACATAATAGATTAGATGAGATGATAGTTTGAGCCTCCCAAACCGCAACGAAAGCAATCCAAAGAGAGGAAGGTACCATTTAGTATGGAAATAAGGAAATGCAGAATCTATGCATAAGGTGCATAAAAACAGTACGTTGAGAAAAAAGTTCATGATAAAAAATAAAAGCTGAAGAAGAAAATATTAGGTGCTGAAAAACAGGGCAGCAGCAAACCGAAAAAATTACGGTTCTTAAAGTAACAAAAAACATTTTCTTTCAACTAAAAGAAAGCCTACTGAACTCTCAGCTCGGGACCTCACATTTTCCCCTTAGGAGTGCTAACTCCCATAGATATAATAGTTGTATCCCTCTGGGGGAAGCTGTCACAATACAAAACCTCATAAAAACCAGTTCTAAACTAACACAGCAACATAGCGCTCAAGTTAGTTTTTATTAGATTTGAGTAGCTCCCAGACAGAATGAATTTTGTCACTTAGGTTCAGCAGTATAGGAAGTCGAGCACATACGTAATAAAATAAGTGAAATCTCCGAGTATTCGACTAATAAGGTATCACTGTATTTTATGAAAATTTGCAGCTTAGCAGCACAAGCAGCCCAGCACATTACATTAGTAATACCAAAACGAAAACGGTGTACTGAGCATTATATAAATACAGCTTATAAGCCTTCAAATGAGACTTCGAACCTCAATTGGATCACTTTGTTTCAACATCGTTTGATAATTTATCATGAACGTTTTGAGTAAGCTTTCCAATAACCGTAATTTGCACTTCAACAATAATCACACTACAGCCTAGAGTATAAAATCTAGCAAAGCTCAGTTAGAAGAATCAAGCATATTTGTAAAAGAGCTATAGTCATCACAACTTACTCTACAATTTATGAGGTACCAGTCAAAACGCACGCAGAATCTGCAATTCAAAGCCTTCTCCACAAGTCCTTTTGGTGACACAATAAAAGATGTGTCATATTTCATCGCATACTGTCAGCAAAGCCTTGCAGCAAAGATGTGAAATAATTAAAAAAAACGATCATATATACTTATATAATTAACATAGCCCTACGAGTTCCAAAAATCAAACAACACAATAAATAGGAATGTTACTACCAACAAAAGAATTACAAGCACCCTCTACCGTCATGGCAAGCACAGCTAGAACAGAAACGACGTGAGTTCACCTTGACGGATTTACTGGCGCCATTAGCACTTCCGGCCTGAAATGAGGTAACAAATCAAGAAAATTGACCAACTACCATGGTTCATGGTGAAAAGTTTGCTCTCCCACTGATGGAAAAAATATTTTTTTTCCAAGTTATTATATTAAATATTCACAGCATCCATGAACAGGTATCTTCCCAATTCTAATCTAAGAAATTCGAAAACCATGAAACAAAATATTGAATAGATGTTAAAATTTCCTCTTATATTGCTTACATAGAGGATATCAACTAACAGAACAGGATGTCCAAAAATTTTAGAGTTCAAACTCCTTTAAAATGATTAGCTGCCATACCCCGCTAATTAACCAACATAGACAGGATGATTGTCTGTTAATCTCAAACATTTTTGTAAACCTTTAGCCCTAAACTGCCTCATCCCTTACTAATCACTCACAACAAAAATACTCATATAATAGTATCTGTCGAATATACGCCCTGCTTTGTTTTGAGATGTTCACCCCCCAGTGTCAGTTCCGTTTCTATTCTGATGCAAGTGTTAAGGAAAATTTGATTGTGTGAAATTTTGAGAATAAGGGAAAATTTTATGTGTGAATTTGTGAAAAATTAGGGAAATTTTAATTGTGTATTTTGGAGAATTCGACGCAATGTTTTGCTACATGATTTTGATTGTGTACTTCATTGGGTTTTGCTTCGTGTTTTATAAAACATTGTTGTTTTGTAAAACATTGTAAGATTCGCATTCAGCAGTACAAAGATTGGTCGAAAGAATGTTGCGGTAAGGCTATTCTGAAGAGCCATGGGCAGTGTTATGGGGAGATGTCAAGCGCACCGCAATTTATGGGAAAACTGGGCAGCGCACTGCCTGGACTACAAAGATCTCTTACATAGGCAGGAAAAATCTTTCCACAAAAGTGTTTCTAAATAGGGTGCTGTTAAAATAACAAGGGGGAGAAGATGGGGGAGGAGAGGGTTGAGAAACTTGAGAGGCTTTGGCCGGACGACATAGGGCGAAATTTAATTACAAACCCTTGTGAGCGTTGGTCACAACGGTCGAGGACCGCAGCCACAAGTGTTTGACAGATTTTATGGGCTTCGATGTGTGAGCTTGGGAACCATGAGCACAAGCGGACAACCAATTCTTGGTGCTCGAAAGGGTAGCGACAGGTCTTGAGAGAGGGCGGGGTTATCCAAGCGCACTGCCAATGGAAGACAAGAAGATCACAGGAGGGAAAGTCGAATGGTAGAACTATCAAATGAACAGGAATCTCAACTAAGAGGGAGGTCTCGAAAGAGCGCTTACGAAATCTCTGAAGATCCCTGATTGGTTGTGGGTGAAAAAGAAAGAAGGACCCTCTATAACAAGTACGCAAAGCTAACAAACAGAGGGCAGTCTAACGCGGTATTTCAACGGGCAAAGAAGTACGTGGAACCAAGTGTGATACTGAAAATCACTTTCTGAAAAATATAGGTGAAAATATTAAATATATTGCGAGTATAGAGGAAGTTGAATAAGTTTTTTTGAGCCCGTAAATTAGAAATGAGATTAAAAATGTCACGTCTATTTTTCCAGAAATGAAAAACATCGTAACCAAACTGTACAGTAAATGAAGTACTAAGTGTCGACGTCAGTTGGGAGGGTGGGGATTTTTTTGGAACATAAGATATGCAGTTCCCTTTTGAAAAAGATGTTTTTAAAATAAATGTCATGGAAGTATAATGTCACATTAACGTAAAGATTAAAATATTTTTGAGCACAATTTGTGGCAATTAAAAGAAGTAACGAGGTGATAAATTATTTGCAGGCAGGGCGGTCGTCGCAGATGTCTGACGTGAAGGGCAGGTTACGTGCTAGAAGTCCGAAGTGGAGATTTGGGAGAAGGTCGTCATAACTTTTGAACTGTGAATAGCTCATGAAACTGAACAGAAGCTGTGCTTGTGAGAAGGAGCTTGTGAAAGCACGTTATGACCACATCTTGTACTGCTGAACGCCACAATAATTGAGGGGTATTCTGTCATGTTTTATGTGTGGGAAAAGTACGGGAAAGGGCTGGCCAGCCAGATTTACTGGGATATGAATTGTTGGGAAAGTTATTAGGTTAGGGCTTTGAGGCAGGTTGTAAATTGCCCTGTTTCCTAATAACATGTTCATTGAGTGTAAGTCTCCGTTCTCGTATTGTATTCTCTCTGCCGTAATTATAAATTCATGCTAAATTCATATGAAGTATATAAATACCCGTCAACGCAAAGGCAGCTCATCAATACAGGTGCGCACTGAAACGCGCTGACGTAAGTCGTGTCTCTACTCATCGATGAGTACAGCCCTAATTTTAGTATATGTACATGTTGTTTGTTTTTCCTTAGTGACTGTGTTCTTTTATATTCCCTTGCATTTCTTGTGTATTGTGTCATTTTGTGGAGGTATGCCAATCCCTCTATTCCGAGAACCTGATTTTCCTATTAATGTAAATTAATGTGGATTTCTTGGTGGGGTTATGTGTGGAGAGTGAGTTAGTGGTTGGGAATAGTTTGTTTCAGAAAAAAAGTATAAACAAGTATACATATGTGAGGACGAATGGAGGTGTGATAGAGGAGAGAGCATTGATGGATTATATTTTGGTTAGCAGGGGAGTGATGGGTCGTTTGCTCGATGTGCATGTGTTCCGTGGTGAGATGAATGGGATTTCGGATCATTATTTGGTGGAAGGAAAGCTGAGAGTTAGTGGTATGTGGGGAGGTGTAAAAAGGAGGAGTGGAAGGGAGGTGTTAAATGTAAGCAAGTTACATGATTCTGAGCGTGAGTGTGAGTATCAGGAGAAGATGAAAGTGGAGTATGGGAGGGTGAAGGAAAGTGAGGTGGGTGGAGTGGAAGGGGAATGGAAGTTGTTTAAAGATGCGGTGGAAAAATGTGCAAGGGAAGTATGTGGGGTAAGGAAGGTTGGAGGGGGGATTAGAAAGGGGAGTGAATGGTGGAACGGAGAAGTAGGAGCGGCTGTGAAAAGAAAGCGGGGGGCGTTCGAAAGGTGGCTGCAACGAGGCAACCAGCAAAATTTTGAAGAGTATAAGGAGAGGAAGAAAGAGGTACAAAGAAGGGTAAGGAGAGCGAAGAGGGCGGCGGATGAGGAATGGGGGAGGAAGTTGGGAGGGGATTTCATGGAGAGAAGGAAGGTTTTCTGGAAGGAAGTGAAGAGAATTAGGAAGGGTCAGGTGGAGAATGAGGCAAGAGTGAAGGATACAAATGGTAGGCTGCTAGTGGAGAGTTGTGATGTGAGAAAGAGATGGGCGGAGTATTTTGAGGAACTGCTGAACGTGAGAGATGATAGGGTTGCGAGAGTAGTAGCTGTTGGAAGTGATGTTAGAATGCCTGTGTTTGGTGAAGTGAATAGAAGTCGAATAAGAAGTGCAGAGGTGAGATGTGCGTTGGATGAAATGAAAAATGGAAAAGCTCCAGGTTTGGATGGCTGCACGGTTGAATGTCTAAAGAAAGGAGGAAATGTGGTTATAGAATGGTTGGTGCGTTTATTAAATGTGTGTTTCGAGGCTAGTAAAGTGCCGGTTGATTGGAGTAGCGCGTGCGTAGTTCCGTTGTACAAGGGGAAAGGTGACAGGTATGAGTGCAATAATTCTAGGGGTATAAGTCTACTGAGTGTTGTTGGGAAGCTGTATGGAAGAGTGTTAATTGGAAGAGTGAGAGTGTTGACGGATCGTGTGCTAGCTGAAGAACAGTGTGGTTTTAGGTGTGGTAGAGGTTGTGTGGATCAAATGTTTGCTGTGAGGCAGGTGAATGAAAAATACTTATTGAAAGGAAAGGATGTATATTGGGCATTTATGGATCTAGAGAAGGCGTATGACAGAGTGGATCGCGAGGCTCTATGTCAAGTGGTAAGTTTGTATGGAGTGGGTGGGAGACTGTTGGATGCGATCAAGAGTTTCTACATTGATAGCAGAGCATGTGTGAGAGTAGGGAATGAGGTGAGTGAATGGTTCCCAGTTGTGACAGGTGTGAGACAGGGATGTGTGATGTCGCCGTGGTTGTTTAATTTGTTTATGGATGGTGTGGTGAGAGAAGTGAATGCCAGAGTGTTGGGAAAAGGGGCGCAGTTGGTGGGACGAAATGGTATGTATTGGGAAGTGTGTCAGCTGTTGTTTGCAGATGATACAGCGCTTGTGGCTGATTCAGAGGAAAAACTGAGGAGACTGGTTACAGAGTTTGGTAGAGTGTGCGAAAGGCGGAAATTGAGGGTAAATGTGAATAAAAGTAAGGTGATGAGATGTTCAAGAGGTGGAGTGTTTGGAACTTTGGATGTGAGGTTAAATGGGGAAGTTTTAGAGGAGGTAGAGCATTTTAGGTACCTCGGGTCGGATGTGACTGTTAAGGATAGTATGGAAGTAGAAGTGAAGCATCGAGTGAGTGAAGGTTGTAAGACATTGGGTGCAATGAGGAAAGTTTTTGAATGCAGGAGTTTGAGTATGAATGCTAAGAGGGGACTGTATGAAAGTTTGATTGTGCCAGTTTTGTTGTATGGAGCAGAGTCCTGGGGGTTGAGAGCAGCTGAGAGGAGGAAGTTGGATGTGTTTGAGATGAAGTGTTTGAGGAGCATGTATGGAGTAACTAGAAGAGATAGGATCAGGAATGAGTTGGTTAGGGGGCAGACGGGTGTTATCAAAAAGTTGAGCAGGCGAGTGGATGAAAGAGTGCTTGGATGGTTTGGGCATGTTGAAAGAATGAATGTTGAACGGCTGGTGAAAAAGATATATATGTCGGAAGTGAGTGGTCTTCGAGCGCGAGGTAGACCACGGATGAGTTGGATGGATGGGGTGCGACGTGCTTTGTATGAGAGGGGTCTGACTGTGGACGTGGCGAGAGGGATGGCTGCGGACAGAAGTGAGTGGGGGCAGTGTATAAGGAGGTAATTTTATTTTTGACGCGTTACTGGAAGCTGCCCGCGTGTGATGGGGTTGACCTGTCATGTGCGGGGGGAGGGGCTGCACTCAATGAAGCGGTCGGGGTAAACCAGCTGTGGCTGTCGGGCCTGACTGTGGAAGGTGGTTGTGCTGGGCTGCTGCTGATCCTGGCAGTTCAGGTGCGGCCAGTGCTGCCTCTCTCACCTCCTAGTGACTAAGTGTGGTGATTGTGGCCTGCTGTCGGCTACCCTCCCATAGGGAGGATAAGCCCGGTATATGTATGTATGTAAATTAATAAGGAGGCGGGACCATTTCTCGTGACACAAGTGTCTAAAATAGGAGGTTGTAAGAACAGAAATATGAGCAATAATTTCTGAAAGTCGAAGGTTAACTACACATTTATAAGATCTACGTGTGTCACAATAAAAAGGCAAAACACAGAACCCAAGCCCAACTCCGTCATGCAGCAATATCGACCAGGTTGCTTTCGACAATAGGCCATGCAACAAAAACTGGTCAACCAACACTGAGTGATTTTACGAATTCGTTGCCTCTGCTCAAATTTAGACGTGCTTATCGACACATACAGTTCTACTTAGAAGTAATTACGCATCAAATTTCGTTGATTTAAACGCATTTCTACCGTCTTCACCTCAACCAGGAAGAAGTTATGTTCTAAGGAACTACTACTGATCTTTCTAAAAAATATACATAAAATAGTAAGCTACACTCACAGCTTTATGTTATCAAATCAGAATCTTACATAATGGGCAACATCAACAATAATGAAAAGTTGCTAGTATATTTAAACGCCATTATTAAAAGTAAAAAAATAAAATATAATTGTACAAACAAAAGGATTAATACTCAAACTTGAAGCATGATTGATTTAATTCTAAATTGGCAGGTTTCTCCCGACTTATCGAGTAAGTATCAAATGTAGAATTAATACCAGTTTTGATATATTCACACTCAAACAACCAAACGTCGCTCCCAGCAATGCTACTCAACCATAAAAATTAGACACTTATAATTCCTGGGATAAACATTTTAAATGAGATGCGTCTTAAAATTCTATTCACACCAGACAAATATTTTTGACCTTATTGCAATTTGCAATAGAAGCAATGATTGGTGAAGTCAAAAACTAAACTTTGCAGAAACCATTTCACAATCGCACGCAAAAGCACAAGCCCCCGTAACGTTATCCAAGTAAGAACTCACAGTTCTGCCCATAGTCTGACGAGGACCGACAGTGATGTCCATCCTGCCGGCCGCGGTGTCCCTGAAGGAGATGTTGTGGCGGACGTAGACAGGCAACGCCACCACCGACTGGGACGAGATGTGGTACGTCAGCAGGCGGAAGTTCCCGTCCGGAGGGACGAACGACAGCACACGCTCGTCCTGGCAACAGAATTCAATCTGTATGGTGTTCGTCTAGAAGTAACTTTTAATGTTCATCATTAATATGAATAGAGTTTAGCTTAACGGCCAACCCCACATGAGGGGGTCAGTTGTAATGAGCCTCCCTTTAAATAAGACCTTTTATATTGCGCTCCAACACCTGTACACAATTCAAACATTTTGCATTTATTCTTCCTTCACTTTTGAAGGAGCATCGTCTTCACATTTCCTAACGGTCATGCCGTTTTCAAAGTTTGTACACATGAACATAGTTATGAATTTCAGATAGAACAAATTGATCACTCATGAAAGAATTGTAAACGAAAATTCAAATGTCCTAACAAATAATAGATTCTCAAAGTTTCGAATCAACACTGAAAATTTTAGTAATTTGAATACAAAATACACTTTTCCAATGCCCTAAAGGTGAGCAAATCCAATGAAAAATAACATTTTGAGGACCAGGCAGGTACTGAAATCTCCATTAAACATCAACAAATTAAAACATTTGAAATTCATACACCAATTGAATATTGCAAATAAATCCCCCGTTTCCACAAGGATTGTAAAGCTCAAGCTAGAAAAAATTCATTTAACGGACTGATAACTGCCACTACACAGGCGATCTCAAGAGAGCAAAGAGAATAGACCATAGAAAACTGGGCGTTTATGCACAAGGTGTATTCCTAAACAGGATACCCTCTACATAGAAATGGCGAGTTAAGTAGAAAGATGAAGAAAAGATCAAACAAGGTGGCAAAAAAGACACGAAAACTGAAAATAACTAAATGTGCACGAAAGATAGATGTCCTGAAAGTTATCTAAAGTTGAGGAAATCTAAAAGTATCACCCTTGGGGGAGCCAAAACCCTTACCATAGAGTAGAAAAACTTAGCTAACTCTAACTTGTTGCCTATATCAAGTCCCCTGGAGCTAAACGACACTAAAATCACTATTGCAATATAGGTAACAAAATCATCCATGCAGTTCTGATGTTATACAGAAAAATATCTATGTAGAAATGAGAAAGGTGAGGCAGGGAAGGGATCGGTGTAAGAGCAAAAGTAACGCTTTTGCTCGAGCTCGAACAGAAGTTAAGAGACATGAACGTTTCTAAGCAGTTTTTTCATAGTTTACTTCTTTGAGACTAAAACGGTCGCAGTCTAAGGAAGTGCTCTACTACGGCAAACCTTTAGGTATAACGAAGCAAATGAATGTATACACTTGCACCTTCTAAGGTTAATGTAGAAGTAAAGGGGCTCCCCTGCAGCTACAGGGGCTCCTCTGCAGCAACAGGGGCCCCCCTACAGCTACATGGATTCAGTTGCAACACAAACCTCCCAGCGACGCAGACGGACACAAGGATGGAAGGACACGTCGTCCAGCATTCTAGGGTTGGTGAAGGAGAGGGTGAGGTCTGGCATGCCACTCAGCCGCGCCCAGCAGTCGACCTGCAAACAAAAAGACCTCAATGAACCAGCTGAGAGTGAGTGTGCTCTTTGTATTAGGCGAGTGTACTCACACTTTTTTCATGGCAGTTTTTTGTAAAAAAAAAACATGTTTCTTATAAGTTGTTTTTTTTGCACACATCTAAATTTGTCAAGTATATAACAATCAGACATAATAGATTTAGTAAGCTCTGAATTCTGACTCCATCAATCTAAGTTCTGTGGCTCCTGCTGTTCCTCTTAGACTCCTCTTGGTAACTGTGGGTTATCTGCCACCACTTTTAATGTATGGTTTCCTTTTAATGTTAAGGTTAGGTTAAGGGGAACAACCCAGCAATTTTAATTTTTGACAAATTGTTCTGGAATTTGCACACTATACATATTTTTTAAAAGAAATACATTTACCTTGCGTAACTTTTTTGATTCTGGCCTTAGTTTTTCAGAATATGTGAAATAACAGTTTTTTATATAGTCTCTCAGACATTTTAAAAGAATAGAAATCAAGGAGTTTTAATGAGAACAACAACAGAGTAAACAACTAATAGTGCTGCCAAATTTCAGTCAGACTCACAGTTTTGTCAAATCTTTTACAATATAAATTTCAGACACTCCATCAAATTGGCAGAAAATGCTCATCTATAACCACCAGTAAAGATATATCATTAAAATGCATTGTTTTGGGAGTTGAAGGTGGTGTACATGCATTGTATAATAAATCAAGTATCAAAACATGAAACCACAAAAAATGAAAAATATCCTGCACCCATAGAAAACAATGAATTAAGGGGTATGCTGTTTTATGTTATAATATGACATGAAAACAATTATTGTAATATGATTCTTTTCCTTATTAAGTTATTTTAAACAAAATATTAAAAAATAAATAAATCTACTTTTTTAGTCATGTTTTTTTATAAAAAAAATTAGCATGGTTTTTTTTTGAGTCACATCTCTAGTGGTACTGTCAAATAACTATCTTCGAATCCAGGGTACATTCATGCCCATTGCCCTTCTCACTGCGAATTTCTCTTTTCCGCACTTCATTTTGCAAGAAAACTTGTTCTGCCTCTCGGTACTGTGCCTTGCCAACTCTGTAGAGCCAAGTAGGCAGATTCTAGCCTGCCAGTTATAAGGCAGTTGAGCTATTCACTCCAGTATCTCACAATACCATAATTCTTTCCTATTCCAATGTTTTATTCAATATAATTAAACTGTTACTCTGAGTTCACAACCGCAATAGACCACATGATATTTTGTACAACAGTGTTCCCCTGACCCCTCAAGAAATTTTTCTTATAAAATTTTTCTCAGAATAATCAAATATTTTCAGGCAACCAATACAGAGACAAAGAGTATTTGTAATTTCCAACTTCACGATGCATAAAATTAATGGCAAACAGGCATTGTATGACTAGTTCCTACTCATCAAGGCCAATTGGAAGTCTGCTATGATAGCAAATGATGGCTGGTGAAGTCAAACAATTATTTTCCATATGTTGAGTTGGAATTTGGTATAATATAAACTGCATTACAATAATACCCAATTTAAAATCCTAAGTCAACATATTTGACAACAAGCACTATGGACTTTGCCTTACCTCGGTTCATCCAAATCTTTACACACAATGATTTGACATGGCATGCTAAAAATGATGGGAATGTAAAACACCTTTTCAGAGGATTTCTTATTAACTTTCATTCATTCATTACAATTATTCAAACAAATAATGGGGGTACATGAAAACACAAAATATTCCCAAACAAAACCTTTACAGGTAAGTAACGAATCACATTTCCACACTAACATTAGAAAGCAAACCATTTTTATTTGTAATTTGATGACTGTGTCAGGAGCAATGGAAACATGCAGCTGATTTGAGAGTGCACTCACATATCCCTGAATCTCGGCAGTAACTGTGGCCCCTGACTTGTCAATGATGGCATCGACCTCCTCAGTGAGATCGAGCAAGATGTCATTGGTGGTGTACTTGACTCCGGCTCGGCGCCACGGCACGTTGCTTAGCTGGCTTGTGGGCAGCGTCACGCTCATGCTGCCGGGCACAACCAGCAGGCAATGGGTGTTACTTTTCGATCATTTCTGATTTCACTTCTCGGGATCGGCAAAACAAGATCATAGAAAAAACAAGAACTACAAAATTCCCGCAAAAACTGCTTCAAGCAAAAATAACATCTCTCCCACTTATTAGTGTTGACTTCTGTCTTGGTTTATTAATGTCAACTCTGATGGTAGTCCTGTTTGGCAAGCGCATTTTTTAAATAGGCATCTCCATTATACCTTGAGGGAAGGGATTTTTGGTGCTTATTTATTGTGATATCAGTGGATCTATAGTTTGTTTGATAATATCCAAGAAAACTTGGAAATTTAATGTCAAATGACAAGTGAGAAACCTGGGTAAAAAAATACAACAGAGAAAAGTAAAATTAGTACTGACAATAAAAATCTTTTGCTCAAATGCGCAGAGAAATTTCAAAGCTGCCAAGTGCATATCAATGCTCACCTTTGCTACAATGTTGACATCAGGCTTAATAATACAAAATGAATAACTAAAGACATCATTATAGAAAGAGGCAAAACACAACAATAATAATGATGGACTGAGAAATGAGCAGTGAAATTATTTTGTAAATGAGAATAGCAAGAATAATTCAACCTATACGTCAAACTTACAAGCATATCAAAAAAACTGCTATAAAGATTGAAGCAAATTGGCTAATGCTCAACATTATGCAATGACAGTCACATTAGGCAAGAAAAAATATCCTAGAAGTAAGAGTTACATTTAAACAATAAAGAGAAAATTGAACGTAACATTACATGATACACTGGAAGTTAGCATAGCAATAGTGTGGAAATGAGTTCTAAAAGCATACTAATTCAACGTAATTACTCATGCACTGTGTTCATTCCAAGAAAACCAAGAATGAAGGAAAAGGAAAGTTAATAAGAATGAAAAACTTTCAGAGCAATATATTTAATATATGAGAATAATTCTTAAAAGAAATTGAGCAACAACAGTTGTATCTCATATTTACACCACTAATGATATCCTTTTCCCACCACATATTCATCATTAAATAAGTGTTATCCAAAAAGGAGAATAATTCTCCTCTAATACCATCACAAGAAAACCAAACTAAATTCAAGTACATACTCTCACATTAATTTAGTGGATATTCTGTAACACAAAAACCTCACTTGGTTTTGCCCGTGACGGTGTTAGCAATGCTGCGCAGGATATTAGGAGGCTTGATGAGCTCCTTGAGTACATTGCTCTCCGTAGCCAAGGGGAACCCATTGTCAAGCAGCTCATCTAAAAGCTACAAAATATAGCAAGTTTTAGCAATTTTTCTAAATATACATCTTTTATGAGTTTGTCAGTTATAGCCTAGTGACACTCAACCAAACCCCAGCATCCAAAACTTGAAATGTTCTAAGTAAAGAGTATGTCATTTTTTTAATTTTGTAGGTACAATTTGTGGCTTATCTTCCAATATTTTCAGACAGTTCATTATCAAAAGATAAATGTACAATTCTTTTAGGTCATTAAAAAATAAACCATTTATCATGGACAGAGCAAATGAACTATTCCTGAATATAAAAAGAGAAAATGCTCACCTCATAGACAACAACATATTGTTCCTTGATGGTTGCCTCTGTGCACTCCCCAAAGTAGTCCACAAATATGTCAACAGCTCGGTGCAAAAACTCAATTACAAAAAGAGGTGGAACTGCACAACAAAAAATAATTCTAAGTTAATAAAAATGTAAGATTTAACAGTCTTTCATCACGAGAAAAATTAAACTTTGAAATATGGAAAGATTTTCGAAAAAAAAAAATAAACCAAGATAGGAACTTTAAAGTTCCCCTTATTTTCCCTAAAGATGACTTGAATCATGACCCTGTCATGAGAATAAATGAAGCAAACCAAAAAAATCTGCACTGATAACACAAAACATTTGTTATGAGTCATTACATGCAAAAATATGAATGCGCAATTCCAAAAATGTACTCAATAGATGAGCATTATCAGCACAAGCACACTCTAGAAGCAGCATGACAGTGAAAATAAAATTTGCTCTCAACATGAAGCTTCAGAAACTTGGACGTTTGGAATGAAGTGCTACAGTTTCTGAAGCTCGTATATTTAGGGAAGTTTACAATTCTCAAATTTTCAAGAACTAACTAAACAAAAACATTCGTAGCAAACTAAGAGCCAAAAATTATTTACGTACATCCCATTCTACTCATTTTTAATTATTTGAAACACAACATAAACATGAAGAGACTTGACAGTTACTGATTGTTTCATCTGTTTTGTGAGAATAAGGCTCAGAAAAATACAGAATATAGCAATCAATTTGAGTTTTAGACACACTGGTTGAGAATTTTATTTTGCTGTAGTTTTCCAGCATTGCATGAAAAATGTAAATGCTAAAGTTTATAGTAGTCATACCTCACCGTACAAGACCCAATTAACAAATAATCCAAATTTCGAAACGACTTTACGAAATATTTTTGTCTCTGAATACGCAAGAAAATTCAAGTTGCAAAACACGTAATCTCATAAATTCAAATAGTGCACGCTTGGCTCCACAGCCGTCCGAATCACCCGAATTGTAAATACACTTGTAGCATCCTGTATTTGGTTTTGAAATTGGCACGATGGAGTGAATTGAAATTGACTATCTACCAATACCCCACTGGCCTCCTATTGGCTGGGTGGAAACTGCATCTCCATGAGACCAGACCTATCATGCTTTTAGTGTGCCTGCAACCCTTGTTTGTCACGGAGTTCTAACATGCATCAAAGACAAAGATACTGTTTGGTGAGTTTTTCAAGTGTACTCTTTGCAACTTTATTCTTCATTATTCATATATTCAACACATATTTCATATAAAATTGGTATACTGTTATAATTTTTAAAGGGTTTAGGGTGTAGGATTGCAGGCCTTGGAACAAATCAGGCCTTTTACATGTAAAAATGCAATTCTACTTACAAAAAATCACCTTACAAAACCACTTCTGGAATGAATTAGTTTTTAAAAGTGAGAAATTACAGTAACTATATTCTTTAAATTTAAGTGTCTGCACTAACACATACAAAAAATTAAATTAGCAGCATTTAGCATAAGATCTAAAAATCCACATACATGTGCCTTAACTCAAGAGCACTGCAAAAGCCAGGAGCAGAATCAACTTGCCTGGATTAGAGAACAGTGAGGACAAGAAATCCAAACACATTATGATTGACTCGGTAGTTATAAGATATTGGCTCACAAAACTTTACTTTGTACAGATAGAAATTAGTATACTTTATTCAAGTAACACAGCACTTGAATCAAGTAAGTCCTTATTATACGATATTAAAAATTTAACTACAACTCAAAATTACTGTATATTGTACCTATTTTAACACGTAATAATAGGGGATGTGTTCTAGCACGGCAGAAAACCACCCCCACAGACACAAATAGTCATGTAAGAATGTAATGCAATGCACAAAAGATCTAAACAGAAAATGTTTTTATTTAGCTTTCACTTGCCATGTATTTTATCAGAGGATATCCCTCCTGAGATCCGTTGCATTCTCCCCAGCTTTTTTATAGCCACACAGTTCTTTAACACAGTCTAGACTGTCAACTGGGATAGGCCCAAGTTTTGACAAGAAGAACTTACTGTACTTAGACTAATTTAAGTCTCTGTAAGATGTGGTATAAAATGGGGAGCAACTTTAGATAAGTATTATATTTAACAATTCCCATAAATTTTTAAAGGATTTCCTCAGCAAACAGTTGCCCTAAAACAGAAAATTTGCTCATGGTCAATGAAAATATCAATAAAAATTTATTCACATATTGGGCCATCTTGATGGCTGTTTAAGGTACGAAGTGCAACAAACCAGAACTTATTAGAATTTTTGGACCACCAATGATAGTACAATCATATCTACAAAAAATTGAAACAATTTGACTGGCAGTTCGCAAATCATTAATCAGAGTGAATTTAATATTACTTCAAAAATATCGCTGTATTGCTTAGACATTTCATTCTTCAAAACTATTAAGAAAATTAGTCAATATATCACATACAAAATCATCCTAACACAAAGGCACACAAAAGACTTAAAGCTGAAATTAACTCCATACCTTCTGTCATGCAGACAGCAACATAGAAAACATTATTCCTTAGGACAGATATGAGGTAGTGGTGAGGGGTGGCTATCACAGGTGGAATATCTTCACTGCAGTTAGCTTTCCTCTGGGCATCAAAGAAGTAGTCGCACACACAGCGAGGTATGACGCTCTTCCAATGCTTCTCCATAAACACATCTCTGAAGCAAAATGGAACAGATCAATCGTGCTATTCTTGACAGTCATTTTCTATCATATAACTAGTAGTATATACGGCCCGTCAAAAATTACGGGATTCAATATACTTCAGAGGTAACTTGTTTTTCTTGTCTGACAGTGATAAACACTTAGAATACAGTATTTTTGGGCCACAAAAGAAGTAGTTATAGCTATTTGTGTCATTTCCAAGATACAGAAATTCAGCATTACTGAAAGCAACTGCGAGCTTGTCTACGTATATTGTAATACATAATATCCTGCCAAACTCGGCATTTACAATATGGACTCAAGTATATAAGGCTCAGTATCTCTCTAAATTTTTTCAAGTGATTTATTTTAGTGCACTTGTACAGCAAAATGAATGTATTAACACGTTAAGTGCGGCAGGTTAAACTGAAGTTCAATATCCAGCTCAAATTTAGAGTCAATTGTAGTAATAAATTTTGAAAATAGCAAACATTGACTGGATCATGCCTTCATTTAACTTTCATTTAGTATTTATAAATATTGAGTCAGTGACTGCTGGTCGGCCAACAGCATTATGAAAATCACCTAAATGACCACCGGTGGGTCACGCCGCACTTAACGTGTTAATTTACCAGTGAACTAAAACAAAGATTTCTTTTTATATATTCTCATCAAAAGCGTGACACAAGACTTATAAATATATAAACACACGACAATCATTCTTAGTAGTAGATTGCTATACAGCCAGAAAATTAAGTTTTGAACCAAAGAATAAGCTTTACAGCTACTTCTGCTAAGTTTTAGAATAAAATACAATTTCATATAAGGGTTAATTTTTTAGTTTGTAGCAGCATTTTCTCATCAATAAAAGAGCATGTATTGTTTAACCCTATAATGAACACTGTCCTTTCTGAAGAACTTTAAGAAATCACTCGCAACTTTCATATATTCAAAATGCATCAAACTAAAGTTCACATCGTACTGGGTCTTATGAATGATAATTCAATGAAAATTACCAATATTTATCATCTATGAGCAAATAAATTTGGTTGTTATGGGGTTAAATGGACTAAACCACAATTTACATCTCAATAAATGGAAGATTCCGTACTTATCATAAACTATATAATTTAAACTTAAATTACTTGGTTTTGTTTAATTCTGGAACAATTTAATTTTATAATTTTTTCAAAATAATCATTGGTAGTTTTCTAATGTGAGAAACTATATTTTCTGCCAAAACAAATATAACAAAAAAATTGAATTACATCAACTTTTTGAAATATTATACAGTACTGGGGTAAAATTGAAACCTATTGAACAATGTGTTAGAATTTTAGGCAGAATTTCAAGACAACTGCATAAATTTTTTGAACAATAGCACATATTCGCAAAATAATCATACAAATTTTAAAAAATCTACAAACTTAAAAAAAAATTACACTCAACTGAAAGGCATTTGTATTTAGTTGCTGAGTATTACAGTTCTTTCCTGAATTTTTGATAATGAATTGCAAGTCATTTATTGCTCAATTCTAATATAGTTTCTTACTATTACAGTGAAGTTACAGCAAATTGAAATGTGAATGCACTATCTGTTAGATTGTGCTGTATTACTACAATTACTTTATGCTATATTTCACACTAATAAAGAGAATACTACAAGTTAGTTTGCTTATCATTTTGCTGCTACTTGTATTAGTACTATCTTGGAATACTTATCATGCTCACTGCTTATGCAATAAATTTAACTATCCAACCATAACCAATTGAAACATATCTCATGTTTGCACAAAATATTCTGACAGTTTTAATGAAAACTCTTGACTTTATATTTAAAATGCTACATCACAAGAAGAAAATGTAGACAAAATAAAATGAAAAACATATTAAGGCAATGTAAGACATATAAAGGACAGCCAAACAACTGTAAACTTGTAAAGAAACATGTCATAGCACTGCATTCTTGAGTTTTAAATAGTCACTTATATACTTCTAGATTGGGTTAATGTTAAGCAGACGCAACTAATCAATTTTCAAAATTTTGTTGCCTGTATCATGGTAATTACATCAAAATAAGCAACTATTCTTCTATGCACTTTTTGGGGTAAATGAGTATTTAACAAGTCATAGCGGTAGGTTTAGTTTGGGTACTTTGTAATTTATTATTTGCACGCCCCACACAGCCTGACCCCATTTCTAGGATGTTTTAGTTAATAACACAGTAAAGGTTATCACCCAAAAATATTATGCTATAAAAATATGATTTTAAATCTAGGTATTCGCTTCTACGATTTTGCTAATGATCTACGGTGGTCGCCAAATTGAAAGTGATGTCAAGTGCATATCAATTCAAGTTTTCACTATTCCAGTCCCGCTAATATTTTTGGGTGATAACCTTTATTATGTTATTAACTAAAACATCCTAGAAGTGGGTTCAGGCTCCGCAGGCTCCATCTGGTTGGCTAATAATAAATTATCAAGTACCCAACGTACTCTTAATGGTTCAAGTGTGTAATGCAACTGCTATGGAAGACGAAAATGTTGAAGTTGAATAACTTGAAAATAATGCATCAGCAAGCAGAATGTCATTCTTGTAAAATGTTTTCAAATGGGTAAATGTGAGTAAATGGACAGTAATCGATTTTCCACTTTTCAAAGCCTAAACATAGTTAATTAGATCGAAATAAACAAGTTTTTTTATGCACTTTCCGTCTGAAATGAGTATTTTACGAGTTATAGCGGTATATTAATTTTTGTCTTTTGTCTTCGATGACAAATGCGATCGAATAAACAGCTATTAATCAATTTTCAAAATTTTGTTGCTTGAATCATTGTAATAACATCAAAATAAACTACTTTTCTTCTGTATACTTTTTGCGGCAAAGGAGTATTTTACGAGTTAGAGCGGTAGGTTTCATTTTTTGCGCAATTGAACTGTTAAAGTACGTTCAAGTACTTTGTAATTTATTTTTGCAAGCCCCGCAAAGCCTGAACCCACTTCTAGGATCTTTTAGTTAATAACACAATAGAAATTATCACCCAGAAGTAACAAGTTATGGCAATATGTTAACTTTTGTCTTAGATGGCGGGAATCCGGTCGATCATTCAAGCGCGTCGGAAAAGAGAGTATTGCAGTGTTGCCATACAACGCGCTTGATGAATTTCTTTCCGCTTCAAACACTAGAGTTGCGGTAAGTCATTTACCGCTATAACTTGTAAAATACTCATTTCAGACGGAAAGTGCATGGAAGAAAACTTGTTTATTTTGATCTAATTAACTATGATTAGGCACCAAAAGTGGAAAATCGATTACTGTCCATTCCTTTACATTTATCTTTAAATGGGTTCCTTTAGTGATTCTTTGGAACAGAATTTTAAATTTCCATGAAAGGCTTAAAGTTGATATTCACCTTATTTTGATCTAATTATTATAATACAAGCAACAAAAATTAAAAAATCAATTAGTCACCTCCTTAACATTTATTCGGTAAATGTGATGGGTAGGACAATCATCAACTTTCCTATTTTCGGTGCTTAAACATAGTTAATTAGATATGAATAAACAATATGTCTTCAATGCCCTTTCAGGGGCAAAGGAGTATCTAATGAGTTATAGCGGTAAGTTTAGTTTTGTCTTTGAGAACAAATGCAGTCAAATAAACAGCTACTCATCAATTTTCTAATTTTTGTTGCTTGAATTATGGTAATAACATCAAAATAAACAAGTTTTCTTCTTTACACTTTTAGTGGCAAATGAGTATTTTACGAGTTAGAGCGGTAGGTTTAGTTTTGTCTTTGATGACAAGCGCGTCCAAAGGAAGACTCCATTGCAGTGTTGCCATACCATGCGCTCAATGAATTACTTCCCGCTGCAAACACTGGAGTTGCGGTAACTAACTTACCGCTATAACTTGTTTAATACTTATTTGTCCCCGAAAGTGCATGGAAGAAAAAATGTTTATTTTGATCTAATTAACTATGTATGGGCAGCAGAAATTGGAAAATCGATGATTGTCCAATGCTTCACAAATACCATTTTTTCTAAGCTTGAAAAGAATACTCAAGAGAGCAAAGAAAATAGAAAAATTAGGAGAAACCATCAAAAACAGATAGTCTATGCATAAGGAAGATTTCCACACAAAATATGTACTGTGCTCATATAAAAGCAAGATGGAAAGGAAGAGGAACAAAAGATCAAATATATAGCCAAAACACAATAAGGTCTATATTTACTTTAATGTTGTCAACGATTTTCATAATTTTGTTGCTATAGCTAGGTAATATAGGGTAATTCATAAAATATCAAACTGAACTGATTATCAAACAACTTTGGAAATATGTGCGTAATAAATTTATTAAGCATTCAAACTTGCTCAGTGCCAGTGATCTTACATCTAAAACTCCTATTTTAGTGATAAAAACTCATTTCTGTGAGCCTCAAACTGCTACCAGCTGTTGCGAACGCATTTTCTGTACGACCCTTACAAATTGATCGTATTTTTTCACTTGAAAAATCTTACGCACCTCGGTAAAATTGTGACGGTTCAACTATTGTTGCGCCACCGTCAACCTCCCGTCATAACTAGAGAGTAGTGTTGCCATATGATGTTCTGTTGCTGTATTTTTTTCTTTCCCGCTGCTGAAACCTTGATAATTATTCCATGTTCGAAATTCAGTTCCTATTTCATGTCAGTATTAAATAGTGAACAAAGGTGTTCGCTGCAAGATATCTAAATATAAATATAATAATATGTGAGATAGGCCTATATCAATATAAATATTTATATTGATCTATATATATATATATCAATATAAAGGCTGTGAGATATATCAATATATTTAAGGAGCGCCTTCTTCTTTATACTACAACACATTTTCTAGATCTTAGATTTACGATTATGGCTAAGTACTGAAACGTATATCGTCTGGGAAGGTAGACCGAGCTTGTACACAGTTAAAACGGAGATAATATTTTATTTTACTTATTTTTGTAACATATACTCTTAAGTAATTAAATTGACCTTTGACCCGTATAATGCACTTTGTAATGTTAAGCACGTCCGTATATATTGCCATATATAGTTTTTAGTAAGTTGTGTTCGGATTCAAAATTCGAACAAAAAACCTGTTTGGATCAAAATTCTTGTTCGATTCATGTTCGATATTGATGAAATTATGTTATTAAAGTGTTTAGAAATTATGTTATTAAAGTATTTAGAACAACAAATGAATTCCAACAATCTACCATGTCTTTAAAGCGACATCACAGAACAAGAAAGCAACTGTTCAAGAATAATCTTGAGACCCGCAACAGTTATTCAGATCAAAATTTACCGATTTATGAAGATTGTTTCTAGACACACGTGGTTTCTGTTCGATATTTGTTGAATTACCCTAGTTGATTTTAAGACGTTTTACACGAATGACAATGTGCTCGCAAATGCTTAGTTTTTGAGTTATTTAAGTTTGAAGTTATGCAAACGGCGCTCCTGAAGGGCGTTTTTCAAGCAAAAGCAGTTATTGTTTTTGCAATAGAAACGGAAGCTATCCCCCTATTACAAACGTAAAGAGGTTGGGTCGTGAGGGGTAGCCACAATTCTTCTATTGAAAATTATAAATAAAGGTTTCTAGTGACGTCCATTTACATTGACTCCAAGATGGCTGCCGCCATCTTGGGTACCGGGTGGCGCCATGGCGGCAGCAACCTTGGAGTCAATGTAAACGGACGTCACTAGGGCTAGAAACCTTCATTTATAATTTTCACTAGAAGAACTGTGGCTACCCTTCACGACCCAACCTCTTTACGTTTGTAATAGGGGGATAGCTTCCGTTATTAATTAAATTCCGCATGGCGCGCTCGCTTCCTTGGCGCCCGAAATCCAACTTCAAAGTTTAATAATTCGAAAATAACGCATCAGCGGAAACAATGTCATTCCTGTAAAACGTTTTTAAATGGGCTTCTTAAGTGATTATGAGAAACGGAAAACTTAATTTCCCCACATCACCTAAACTCAATATTGACCTAAATGTGTTCCTTTATTGATTCTTTGCAACAAAATTATGAAAATTGTTGACAACATTAAAGTAAATATTGACCCTTTAACCAAAATAAAAACTCAAAGAAGGAAAACAGGGTCAATGTGAAGTTTAATGCAACCACGGAAAATAAGAATTCCAATCTTAGGAATCACTAAAGGAACCCATTTAAGAACGTTTTACACGAATGACATTCTGCTTGCTGATGCTTTATTTTCGAATTATTGAACTTTGAAGTTGGCCTTCCCGCGCCAAAGGAAGCGAGCGTAACTCAATTATAAACGGAAGCTAACCCCCTATTACAAACGTATAGAGGTTGGGTCGTGAGGGGGAGGCACAGTTCTTCTAGTGAAAATTATAAATAAAGCTTCTAACCCACCCATTTAGGTGACGACCACAATCTTGTTTACATCGGGTCATAGATGGCGACCACCATGAGCGCCGCCATCTTGGACCCGATGTCAACAAGATTGCGGTCGTCACCCTAATGGGTGGGTTAGAAGCTTTATTTATAATTTTCACTAGAAGAACTGTGCCTCCCCCTCACGACCCAACCTCTTTACGTTTGTAATAGCTTCCGTTATTAATTAAATTCCGTTTCACGCGCTCGCTTCCTTTGGCGTAAAGGCCAACTTCAAAGTTCAATTATTCGAAAATAACGCATCAGCGAGCAGAATGTCATTCGTGTAAAACGTTCTTAAATGGGTTCCTTTAGTGATTCCTAAGATTGGAATTCTTATTTTCCGTGGTTGCATTAAACTTCACATTGACCGAAAACAGATATGTAGGACAAAAGTCTCCAAAGCCTATTTATGGCTAAGGTTGACATTTGTAACAGTTTAAAATCTATATATTAATACGCTTAAAACTAAATTCGTGGGTAACGCTCTACATCTAATAGGGTTGATAGGATAGGTGAGTTAGGGGAGGGTATTTATATTATTTATTTTATATTAGGTATTTCTTATGCGGTAATTTTCATTTTATTTGGTGATTTATTCTTGATTTGTTAACTTTCGTTAATTTGGTAATTATTTTATAATTTATTTCAATTATTTTTTATTCATTTTTTTTTAAATTTTCAATTTTTTTAAAACTTTTCACTTTTTTGTGATTGTTATTCATTTTTAATTTTTATTCATTCCCTATTTTTAATTGGTAAATTTTTTTCTATTTTCAAATAATTTTTATTTTTTTTTTCTAAATTTATTTTTCTTATTTTTTTCATTTTTTCCAAATTAATTTTTTTTTATTTTTTCATTTTTTTCAAATTTCATTTTTTTATTTTTTTCTTTTTTGCAATTCTTTTATTTTTCTCAATTCGTTATTTTTTTATTTATCATTTATATAATTTTCTCTATTTGTGCATATTTATTTTTAAATTGTGTATAGGTTGTTTATTTCATTTTATTTTTTTCAATTTTTCTATTTTTCTAATTTTCATGTACCTTTTTTTAATATTTTCATTTAATTTGTTATTTTTTCCAATTTTTCATTATTTTTTAATTTTTCAATTTTTTTTTTCCTAATTTCTGAATTTATTAATTTTTTATTTTTTATTTTTATTTCTTATGTTTTCTCTGTTAATTTTTTTATGTGATAATTTTTTAATATTTTCAATATTTATATATTATTTTTCAATTCTTCATTTTGTTTTAATTTTCAGTTTTTTCTCAATTTGTTTTCAATTATCATTTATTTAAATTTTTCAATTTTAATTTTTTATTCATTTTCAATTTTTTTTTCTTATTTTATTTTTTTTTTTCTCCTTTCTTTTTATTTTATTCAATTATTTTTTTGTTTATTTCTTTTTTTTATTGTTTTTTGTTCATTTTTATTTTTTTTTTATATATATTTTTATGTTTTTTATTTATTTTTGTTTTATTTTTCACAGTTTAGTCAATGATATATTTTTATTGATTTATTTTTTAATATCTTCATTTTTTATTCTAATTTTTTTTTATATTTTTATTCAATTAGAAGCTTTTATTTCAATTTTCTCTATTTATTCATTCATTTTTCTTTTTTATGTTCTTTTTTATTTTCAATAATTTTTTATTTTCCTTCCATTTTTCTTACATTTTTTGAAACTTTGCACTACATAAAAATTTGATTTAAAATTACAGTAATTATTTCAGGAATCTTTCCATATCAAAGAATTCCAATAAAATACAATTGCTTCATACTTCAACCTTCTATGCTTGAAAGTGAGTTAATTAATAAAACCGTGTAATCCACACTGATTTCTACTCATTATTATGAAGGTGCCGTGACTCGCGGTATCGTGTCTACGAACATACTATGCATAAGGAAACAAGCAGAATAAATAGGATAGGTTGGTATATGTTAGGTTTGCATGGGTTAGGTTGGAATATGTTATTTTAGATTCTCATGGGTAATGTTTACCGAATTTTTTCATGGGTCCACCTAGCTTAACAATGACATTAGTTCAGTTAGGATAGGTAGGGTTAGGATAGGCAAGATCAGGATAGGTTAGGTTAGGATAGGTTAGGATAGGTTAGGTTAGGATAGGTTAGGTTAGGTTAGGATAGGTTAGGTTAGGATAGGTATGGTCAGGATAGGTTAGGCTAGGATAGGTTAGGTTAGGATAGTTAGCATAGGTTACGTAATGTTAACGACATTTATTCACGGGCCAACGGTGTTTATGTTTGACATATTATCAGTAAAGCTTCCGTTAGCATAGGATAGGTTAGTGTACACATGTTAGGATAGGTTAGGTTAAAATATGTTGTTAGAACTTGTTGGTTAATGTTGACTGAATTTTCTCACGCGTACACATAGCGTAACGATTACATTGGTTAAGTTTGGTTAGGATACGATGGGATAAGTTAGGTGAGGGTAGGTTAGGATATGATAGGTTAGGATATGATAGGCTAGGATATGATAGGTTAGGATATGATATGTTTGGATATGATATGTTTGGATAGGATAGGTTAGGATAGGATAGAATAGGTTTGGATAGGATAGGTTAGGATAGGATGGGTTAGGATAGGATAGGCTTTGATTGAATAGGTTAGGAAGAGATAGGTTAGAATGTAAGGTTAGGAGCTATAGCATAGGTTAGAATGGGTTATGGTTGAATTTGTTAGATTATGTTGATGAAAATTTTGCACGGTGACACGGTTTTTTATTTTTGACATATCATCAGTATAGCTTCGATTAGGGTAGGTTAGAATAGGTTAGGTTAGGATAGATTAGGTTAGCATAGGTTAGGTAGGTTACGTCAATGAAATTTTTTACGGATTCACGGTTTTTTACGTTTTTTATATTATCAGGATAGGATTGGTTAAGATATGTTAGGTAAGGATAGGTTAGGTAATGTTGACAGAATTTTATCAAGGGTCCACGTTTTTTATGTTTACATATTTTCATGATAGGTTTGGTTAGCTTAGGTCAGGTAGAGTTAGGCTAGAATATGTTAGGTTGGGATAGCTTAGGTTAGAATGGGTTATGGTCGAATTTGTTAGATAATGTTGGGGAAATTTTTTAACGGGTACACGTTTTTTATTTTTGACATATTATCAGTATAGCTTTGGTTGGGGCAGCTTAGGATATGTTAGGTTAGGGTAGGTTAGGTAGGTTATGTCGACGAAATTTTTTACGGGTTGATGCTTTTTATGTTTTCCTAATTATCAGGATAGCTTCACTTAGGATACGATACGTTGAGATAGGATAGGTTAGTATATGTTAGTTTTGGATGAGTTAGGTTAAAAATATGTTATGTAAGAATTTGTTAGGTAATATTGACCAAATATTTTTACGGGTCCAAATAGCCTTAGGATGACGTTGGTTAAAGTTAGGTTAGGATGGGATATGCTAGGTTAGGATAGAATTGGTTAGCATATGTTAGGACAAGATAGGTTAGAATATGTTATGTTCAAATTTATTAAATAATGTTGACGGAATTCTCTCACGGGTCCCCAAAGCTTATTGATGACATTGTCCGTGGAATTTCCACGGGTCTTGCTAGTAGTTATGAATAAAGCCACTCAACAAGACTATACAGTAAAGTTTATCATACTAAATGAATAACCAACCTAAAGACCATGATATTTAAAAATATGCATTATTGCTTTGGCAATATTATTCGAAGCTAAAATTAGTTGTGAAGAAGAGCTGATCCATTGACATATAAATCAAGGTTCAGAGGTTGAGATCTTGAAAAACTTGCATGCTAGTGAGAGTAGCATCATTTTGCTTTAATTGACCTATTAAATTAAATAATAGTTAAAATAGTAAATTAAACATACCTAATTTCAAAAAAGGAAATTATAACCTCAAAAAATACAAACAAAAATTAGTTTCTACCCTATAAAAATATTATTTACTTTGCTCAACCTGTTCAATTCTATTTCATATTAAAAATCTTGATGGAATGTAAATTTGCATACAAAACTTACCCGGATGTATTAATGATGAACAGACTGTGAATCATCTTGCACTAGTTCAAATAATAAGCGTATATTTTAGACAAGTAATAGCTAGAGCGAGCTCACAGTGCCACTCTGCAGGCGCCACTCGTTGTAGTCGTTAACGTAATGTCAACCACAGAACGTCTGTGATGTCAACGAAGGAGGACTGTGTGGATAAATTCTAAATGAATACCCTGTAAGCAGTAAAATCCGCCTAAATGCCAACACGATGAAAATATTATTTCGCAAGAATTTTATTGCTTTAATGATATATAAAATATTGATCTAAATTTGGTCGACTGGTTTTAGAGTGGTGCTGGCTCGCTAGTAGACGGCTCCTAGTTTAAGTTTGGCCAAACACAGTATACAGTATCCGGTTTACTGTAGCTTCCATAGACACAGCAGAAAAAGCTCTGCTCTGGCCATCTGACCCAATTATCAGCAGATCATAACTACCGGCTACTGACTCTGTGTGTAGCGCTTCCCTGTCGCCGCAGGTTTTACGTGGTTCCGCCGTTGGGCTAATTTGCTCCGAACCTAAGGTTTGGGTTTGGATGCGTCTTCCCTGCAACGTTTTAAGGCGGACAGGTGACGGGAGGATGAGTGGCTAAGCTCACCGTTACCGCGCTGCTTCTTCACTCCGCCTTCGCTCTTCTGGTTGTTTTGGGCTGGAACTGGGAATCTCATGCATCGACGGACGTCGGGATGGTGCGATGCCGAAGCTGTGAGCCCTACACCAGCACGGCTCCTGCAAGCTCGCCCTCACCATCTGTCGTCGGAGGAGCTCCCAACTCCGTGGACATTCGAGGTTCGTCACTCTTAAGCTAGGCGCATGTCTGTAGCATCAGCTACAAAAGCGTAAAATTATAAACTTTCTTACTCGCACTTAAATAAAATAATTATTAGCATTAAAAATCTTACTCTAAATTACTATTAATTATTTTCTACTTCTAATTCGTAATCATTGAGGTTTTTGTGTAAATACATGAGAGATAAAATAATCATTCGACATTTCGAGTTTTAAGCCGCCGGAAGTGGCAACACTCAAGCGCGACGCTTGAACTCATTCACTCACGGACTCTCTTTCGTGACTCTCTAGCGTGCGTACAACTCTCATTCATCGACGGCAACGCACACACCAAAACATTCCTTGGGTTGATTTTTATTTTCTGCGGAGTTTCACAAGTTAAAAATCACGTGGCTTATTATTTGCTCACTAAGTCACCTTGAGTTACCCTTACCACTCAAACTTCGAGTTACCCCACTTAACTCGCCCTTATTGCCTGGCATTTGCCTCGGTTTTGTGAGCGGACTCAGCCTGGTATAATTGACTTATTTACCGGCTAAACATTCATCTGTTTTCACTCCGGACATTTGTCTTCAGGGCGTAATATTCTTAAAACTCCAAGACCAAGTAAAATGGAGTGACCATCGTCAATCACGGCTCAAAAATTAAGATTTGAATTTTGAAGCAACTCTGAAAGTCCTAATTCTCTGGTTTGTTAATTTGCCCTCAATCTGAAAGTAACCTCCACAAAACACACACTCATTCACATCCTGCCGACGCCATCGATCGCCGAACTTCACCATCGACCACAGGACCTCGCCGGCACGGAGTGCCCACCTAGACAAGCTCTTCCAGTCAAGCTCAATCGCCAGTCCTCCCTGGCGTTCCTACAATAAATTCCAAAAGCTGAGTTTTCCCATGCTTTATTTACCTTCTTTCACGTTTTGAAAACACTATCGAGCCAAAAGAACGATTGGGATTGGACGTTAATAACAATTATAAATAAAACCCCCATCATCTCCAAATCCTAACACTGGTGACCCCATAGATTAAAACCCCCAGCCTTAAAACTTAAAACTTAAAAACTATTCAACTCGATAAGTGTTTGAGAAATTGTGAGAGAGGATAATTTTGGCATATCATTGTAGTGATTAGTTTCCCATGTCGTAGTTCTTGAGAATTTCTATGGATTTAACCGTGTTAAATGTTCTCTGAGCAGCTCTAACAAAATTTTTTTTCAGCGTTATCCTGTCCTTTTGTTTCATGTGCCTCAGTAGGTAGGAAAAATATTTTTCTCCTATTTCCGTGCTTTACGCTTATTTCTGACTACCGTAAAACTTCTCGTTTCATTTTTCTTTCTTTCCGTTTTTCAACGTTATTGATCGATTGTGTAGGTAGAGTAATAACGCAAACCTTTGACACCTTTAATATCAAAATTTATTAGGCGTTGAATACGTAATTCCGAGCAAGCATAGTTTAATTTTCGCATTCATAAAAAAAAATTGCTAGCATGTCTGACACAGAGAATGAAGATCGAGCGCACACCAAACCTCTTAGTCTGCCGCCTTTCATACCAGAAGACAGCCTCACTTGGTTTAACCAAGTGGAGGCAATATTTAGGTATAATAAAATAAGGGACGAAAAAGATATGTTTTATGCCCTTGTGTCCGCAGCTCCCACGAAATTATTAAATGACTCCAATAACCTGCTAGAAAACCCTCCTGCTGTTAATCCATACGGCACCTTGAAAAGAAAGATACTGGCAAAGTTGCAGATGTCCGATGCGGACAAATTTAGGTCGTTAGTAAATGAGTCAGCAATTCCACCTGTTTCTGTCTCTTTCTCGCCTACCTCGTTAGTTAAAGAGTTGCGAAAACTGGCAGCCGGTGTTGCCGTAGCTGAGGGATTTCTCAGAGAAGTCTTTATGAATAAACTGCCATGCACAGTGCGGCCCTTCCTGTCGATGGTCGGTCCGAACGAGAGTCTCGAGACTCTTGCTCAGGCCACCGAGACAGTGATGCGCAACCTAAACATGTCACAAGCACCGCAGGTATCTTCTTTGAACGCATCAGCTGCGAACCTTAGCCCGGCAAATACTGCTAATAATCAATCCTCAGCAACAATAAATAAGATGCAGCAAGAAATCGCGGAGCTAAAGCAAGCTCTCCAGAATTGCCAGTTAGGTCATAGTGTAGCTCATATCCAAGAAGGTCCAGGGAGATTCCCTAGCTATCAAAATGCCTACGACTATCCCTATCACTATCACCCTTTTCCTCCTCCTCAACGTTTCGATAGAGGTAGATCTTATGATAGGTCAAATCAAAACCGCAACTCTAGATCGCGCTCTCGCGATGCTAATAGTAACCAATGTTGGTACCATCACAAGTTTGGTGACCAAGCACGAAAGTGCGGGTCCCGATTCTGTCCTCGTTATACCGAAATGACTTCGGGAAACGCCAACAGCAACGCATAGTAGCGAGTACTGCGTTGCCTCATTCCCAGACTACTCGCCTCTTGACCATAGTCGATCCCACTACCAAATATCGATTTTTAATTGACACTGGTTCCAGTGTGTCAATTATCCCAGCCACGGCGAAAGACAAAAACAACCAATTGTTGGCGACATTACGTGCCGCAAATGGCACGCCAATAGCTTGTTATGGAGAAAAGTATTAGAGTGCAGTCTGGGATTGAGGCGAAATTTCCTTTTCACCTTCATAATCGCGGAAGTCCAAGAGCCCATCATTGGCGCGGATTTTCTAGCGAAGTTTGGGATTCTTGTAGATGTTAAAAACCGTAGAATTAGGGACGAGGAGACACAGATCTCAATTCCCGCTTGTAGCATAACTAGAGCTAATGTCTTGCATTCCTTCTCTATCGCTTTCAAGGAAGAGTGCATGTTCGAGCAGGTTCTGGCAGATTACCCTGCACTAACAAATTCTAACTTAGCTTCTAAAAATATGCAGACTAGCACAAAGCACTTCATAGAGACGACTGGACCGCCAGTTTACTCTAGAGCTAGGCGACTACCGCCTGATCGATTGGGTTTAGCCAAGAAAGAATTCGCTAGGATGCTCGACAATGGCATTATCCGCAGTTCCAAAAGCCCTTGGGCTAGCCCTCTCTTGCTAGTACCCAAGGCTAACGGTGAATTCAGACCGTGCGGGGATTTCCGCAGGTTGAATGCCGTTACTCTACCTGACCGCTACCCTATTCCTTACCTTGATGATTTCAGTGCAAATTTAGAGGGAGCTCAAATTTTCTCAAAGATAGACCTTCAACATGCCTTCCATCAAATTCCACTTGAGGAGAGCGCAATTGCTAAGACCGCGGTAATCACTCCGTTTGGTCTCTTTGAATTCCTAAAGATGCCTTACGGCCTGAGGAATGCTCCTCAGACGTTCCAAAGGCACATGGCTGAAATTTTCTCAGATCTCACTTTCGCCTATGTCTATCTAGACGACATCCTAGTGGCATCCACAACCCCGGAGCTGCACAAAGACCATCTTAGGGTCGTTTTTCAAAGATTGTCCGACAATGGACTCCTCGTAAATCCTGCAAAATGTGAGCTCGGAAAGCCATCACTGATTTACTTAGGTCATGAAATCTCTAGCCTAGGTCTAAAACCTTTGCCTTCCAAAGTAGAAGTGATCAAAAACTTTCCTCTTCCACAGACCCAGAAGGAACTGAGAAGGTTCCTAGGTTCTGTTAATTTCTATCATAGATTCATCAGAAATTGCGCGCAAACTTTAGCGCCCTTGTCAGACTTGCTGGAACCTAAAAGAAAAGGCAAATCTACTGATGTAAAATGGACAGACGCAGCACGCGGAGCTTTTGATGAAATAAAGCACAAGCTAGCTACCGCGACTGAATTGTCCTACCCTATTGCTAATGCTGATTTCAGTCTGGTGGTTGACGCCTCCAGTACTGCCGTAGGTGCTGTTTTGCAACAAAAAGTAGGTGCTAATATCTCTCCTCTTGCCTTCTTTTCCAAAAAGCTATCGCCCACTGAGCGTGCTTACAGCGCGTTCGGTAGGGAACTCCTTGCTATCTATCTGTCTGTGAGACACTTTCGCTATGCTCTAGAGGCAAGGGAGTTCGTGATCTACACAGATCACAAACCTTTGACCTCAGCGATTAAGATGCCGTCTGAGCGTCATTCGCCAAGAGAAGCTCGACACCTGTCCTTCATTAGTCAGTTTACCACTGACATCCGTTTCATCAAAGGTCTCGACAATACTGTCGCTGACTGCCTATCTCGTATCAATTCTGTCCAAACCAGTGGTGAAATCACCTTCGGAAATATTAGTAACGCTCAAAAGGAGGATCCTGAACTCCAGGATCTTCTCAAACCTTCTAACACCACCTCTTTAAAATTAACCTTGGTTGACGGCGTGTACCGTGATGCCGAGCGACCTTCTCGTTTGTATCTTCCTGCGACTCTCCGCAGGTTAGCTATTCTTCACTATCATTCTCTTTCTCATCCTGGTATTAACCGTACATTGCGTTTGATTTCCGATCGTTCCGTCTGGCCAGCGATGCGTAAGGAGGTTAAGCAAATTGTGCAAAATTGCCATGCATGTCAGAGTAGCAAAGTTGTGAAACATAATCGTGCAGCGCTACAGAGTTGTGCATTTGCTGGACACAAATTCGACTCTGTACACCTAGATTTAGTGGGTCCGTTGCCTTTGTCGCGCGGTCATTCTTATTTGTTAACAATAATTGATAGGTTCACAAGATGGGTTGAGGCCGTGCCTTTTCCTGATACCCAAACTGAGACTGTAGCTCGCGCTTTCATGAGCACCTGGATTTCCAGATTTGGGGTTCCCTTAAGTATCACGCATGACCGGGGATCACAATTTACCTCCAAATTTTGGAGTGAGCTTAGCACCACTTTAGGGTGTGCAAATACATCAACTACCGCGTATCATCCGCAGTCAAATGGACTTATTGAGAGAGTCCACAGAGACTTAAAATCGGCATTACGTTGCCTGAACTGCAGCAATGATTGGACTGACAGACTTCCAGTAGTATTACTGAGCATCCGAAATTTACATAGACAGGATCAGCAATGCACCGCAGCAGAAATGCTTTACGGGAAGACACTTCGTCTCCCGGGCGACATTGTTGACCCAAAACCGTTGCCTGAATTCTCATCTGCTGACCGTTCCGCATATGTAACCTGTCTCAAAGATTGCATGCGTCAGATCAAGTATGTTGCTCCACGAATGCCTCAGACTAAGGACAAACTTGATCCTGCGCTGCAACATTGCACACACGTGTATGTTCGCATAGACGCTATAAAGCCAACTCTCACACGCCCTTATGATAGCCCATTCAAAATATTGAAAAAGACGCCCAAGTATTTCATCCTTGACAGATCTGGTTCACCCGACCCTGTGAGCATAGATCGGTTAAAGGTCGCGTACACTTCCGATAATAGTGTGATTTCTAACTCATCTTTCTCTCCACAAAATTCCCTTTCTACTGAGACTCGACCATATCTACCATCTCAGCTTCCTCGGTTGGCTGCATTGTTGCCTAGTCAACTTGAGTGTAATCCTTTCTATGTGCCTGTACATTCAAACCCTATCCCTAAGCCTATCGTAGACTCTAATTCTAGCCCTCTTACTGAAACAGCGACAAGTCTGGAGAGACCAGACGAGCCCGCTGCAGTAACTCCTGTTCCTAGAACTCTTGCCGATCTAAATTTGCAGACCCGTTTGGTGAAACTTCCCCGCGCAGTAACATTTTCCGACCGCCAAACCCGGCATGGTCGTGTTGTTCGCACTCCTTCCCGCTACAAATGATTGCAGCGGGTGGACCTTTCGGTCTGCGCCTTGAGGGGTAATGTAGCATCAGCTACAAAAGCGTAAAATTATAAACTTTCTTACTCGCACTTAAATAAAATAATTATTAGCATTAAAAATCTTACTCTAAATTACTATTAATTATTTTCTACTTATAATAAGTAATCCTTGAAGTTTTTGTGCAAAAAGCATAAAATTAAAAGTCATGATTGACATTTTCGTGTTCAAGCCTCTGAATTTGGCAACAACCGCGCAGGACGCTTGGTTTCCTAGGCGTCACTCTCGCTCAGCTTTCGTAGCTTGTGGTTGTCTCCGTCCGTGTAAGTGGAAGAAATAAGTTTAAATAGTGAAAAAGCTGGTAAAGTATAGTGTGTGTCATTTCGTGAAATGCAGTGTGTTAAGTATAAGTGATCGTGTCAGTCGTGATTTATAGATAACATGCAAATAGTCGCAGAGTTCAGAAGTAACATTCGAAACGTGGTTTCGTCGTTCGTGTTTCGTTGTTCACGGAGCGTAAATTCTGCGTCATATGTTCATTGCATTTCGGTGTTAAGATTTCATTATCAACATTTAAATCATGTTCCCTTTATTCTTAGCTTCACTACAAAAATTATATACTTGCAGTTGCCATTCATGATATCGAAAATTCGTGCATAACATACATCGTGAACGCGCACGGTTTACATCGTGAACGCGCATGGCAACGTTCCTGCGCCTTTGGGGTTTCCAAAATGGCGCCGCATAAACTGCTCTCATGTTATTACTCTGTGATTTAAATTGCACTATATTTAGGTGGATTAACTCTTCAATTATTACCACACACTGGCAGTGTTTTTCTTCAGTGTGTTTTACGTGTAAAGAAGTGAAGAAATCCCTTTTATTATTTTTTCTTACGAAAATAAGCCATATTTTCATACAGATTTTTTAGCCTTCACCTTCCAGCATATATCATTAACTGCATATTAAATCAATCTAGTTCTTTTTTAACTTGAATCAATTGGTTTCATTAACCAAGAAAAATTCTTAGAATTTTATGCAATTGTAAAAGAGTTCTTTTTCTTTTACGAGCCTCTAAAATTTCTATTCCCATTTCTGGAGTTTGACAAAGAGAGAAATTAAATTAGCTCGTTGTTGAGTCTGTAGGACGTCTCTTTGTTTTCGATATGGGAAAGTTATCATTTACGGTGTAGGGAATTCAGTGGGGGTTTTTTCCTTGATGTCTCTCCTGGAACTTCTCATCCAGCGCTTCGATTCTTGCAGGACCTCAACGACATCGCCAACGCCACACACACATTATTCCCTGGACCTTCTTTCCTTCCTTCTTTCTTTTTGTTGTGCTACCTTGCCTGGCCTTACCTTGCCTGTCCTTACCTTGCCTGGCCTTACCTTGCCTGGCCTTACCTTGCCTGGCCTTACCTTGCCTGGCCTTACCTTGCCTGGCCTTACCTTGCCTGGCCTTACCTTGCCTGGCCTTACCTTGCCTGGCCTTACTTGCCTGGCCTTACCTTGCCTGGCCTTACCTTACCTGGCCTTACCTTCCCCAAACACTCTCACGTACCTCCGGATCTCACCATCACTCACCGGACCCCGCCGGCACGGAGTGCCTCCACCTAGTCAAGTCTTCCAGTCAAGCTCACCGCCAGCCCGCCTGGCGTTCCTCCAAATAAATTCAAAAGCTGAGTTCCCATGCTTTATTTACCTTCTCCTACGATTTCGAAAACCTTATCGATTTACGATTAGCGTTTGGCCATACCCACTAAACCTAACATGTCTGCTAGTGAGTTGGTGTCCATGGAGCCTTTAGACCAGTCGACCCCTACTTTTTCCTGGCGAATAGGCTGAATTTCTATTAACTTACCTATTATTACAGTTCGGGATTTCGCCCTATTATTACAGTTCGGGCTTTCGCCCTATTATTACAGTTCAGGCTTTCGCCCTATTATTACAGTTCGGGCTTTCGCCCTATTATTACAGTTCGGGCTTTCGCCCTATTATTACAGTTCGGGCTTTCGCCCTATTATTACAGTTCGGGCTTTCGCCCTATTATTGCAGTTCGGGCTTTCGTCCTATTATTACAGTTCGGGCTTTCGCCCTATTATTACAGTTCGGGATTTCGCCCTATTATTACAGTTCGGGCTTTCGCCCTATTATTACAGTTCGGGCTTTCGCCCTATTATTACAGTTCGGGCTTTCGCCCTATTATTACAGTTCGGGCTTTCGCCCTATTATTACCTTTCGGGCTTTCGCCCTATTATTACCTTTCGGGTTTTCGCCCTATTATTACCTTTCGGGCTTTCGCCTTATTATTACCTTTCGGGCTTTCACCCTATTATTACCTTTCGGGCCTTTGCCCTATTATTACCTTTCGGGCTTTCGCCCTATTATTACCTTTCGGGCTTTCGCCCTATTATTACCTTTCGGGCTTTCGCCCTATTATTACAATTCGGGCTTTCGCCCTATGATTACCTTTCGGGCTTTCGCCCTATTATTACCTTTTGGGCTTTCGCCCTATTATTACCTTTCGGGCTTTCGCCCTATTATTACCTTTCGGGCTTTCGCCATATTATTACCTTTCGGGCTTTCGCCCTATTATTACCTTTCGGGCTTTCGCCCTATTATTACCTTTCGGGCTTTCGCCCTATTATTACCTTTCGGGCTTTCGCCCTATTATTACCTTTCGGGCTTTCGCCCTATTATTACCTTTCGGGCTTTCGCCCTATTATTACCTTTCGGGCTTTCGCCCTATTATTACCTTTCGGGCTTTCGCCCTATGACTAGGTTTCGTACCGTTCAATATACTAAAGCTATCATATTCTTCACTTCGCCAGGTGACGTTAAACGGCAGTTGGTGGGAGAAGACTGCGCCGCTTTGGTCTTCTCCGCAATTCGTGGCCGCCTGGAGCATTTTTACCAACATCAGCACCTAATCTCATTTCTGTCGAAAGAAAGGTCGTGCTTGTACCTAATTTGCATTAAATGCTCTCGGCCGCTCGATTTTATATTCCCCCAAATTGTTCATAGTTTTTCGTAAATGATAATGAGACTACAATTTTAGAGTCATTCATACCGTTAGGCATACTTGATTTTTATTGTACTTATACCTACACATAATGGTGGGGAACGATAGAAAATACCTAAAACTACTTTTTTACACAATTTGACCACTTAGTGGTTTAGAAGCCGTTCTTGGACTAGATCTATTTGTTTAAAAAATCTCATCTTATCTTATAAATTATCTTCAGAAAATATAATATAAACGTTGAAGACAATAATATAAATGACATATGCTTAGTGATAAGCGTTAATGGTCCGTTTTGATGTGATGTTTGAATCATTTGAATAGTTTTGATGTCTTCGTGATGTTTGAATCCCGTTCGAAATAAACTCAGCTCAGTTCAACGCGTCAACTGTCACCGTGGACGCACGCACCATGTTACCGGAGCTAAATTGTTTCAGAATGTGGGGGAAGAAAAACTCCACGAAGTACGAAATTAGAACTGTGTGTCCGTGAATGTGCCGTCTACCTAACTAAATGGTAAAAGTGAACTTTCAGTGTTTCGGTGATTCAATTATGATCATTTTAACAAGCAGATCAGAGTGGCGAGATGTGAAAACTTAGTGTTGCTCTCGCAGTGCCGGTGAGGGCAGCGCGAACAAGCTTACCCCTGCCCCCTCCATCCCCCCTCCATCTCCACTCCATCCCTCCAAAACACCTCCACTCTTAACGTGGCAGGACAAGTGCCGTTATCTCCAGAAACAAAATAGAAAGTGTGCTCTGTCAAACTCGCATCTTTGGAAAATAATGGTGACCATTTTTTGTGAACTATTTTTGTTACAATAGAGCATGAATGTTGAAAATTTCTAATGTACTCATTCAATTTTTGATTAAAAAAAATTAGCTTACCTCATGTTCTTTTGATGGACAATTTTGGTTAACTATTGACGTTAAATGTGAGAAGGATAAAAAACTTCTTCTTCTTTGAAGGAACTTTTAAATCTAAAAAATAAATAAACTTGATCCAGCAACTTCGGAAAAAATTCACCATGTTAAACATAGTAAGCCTGTGTTCACAGATAGAGCATAATTCCACAGTGTGAAGTAAACTTGAACAATCCGACGTTTCTCGAAAAGTTCACCAGAGCAATCTTCTGATGGAAGAGTTGAAGTTCTTTTTCTTCTTTTCTTCTTCTTTTTTTCTGTTCTCTTTTCTTCCCCAAGCAGGACAGCAAGCAACGCTGCTCTGCCGACCGCAAGCATCCTGCCCCCTCCTCCCGCTCACACTCTGTCCTCCTCTGTCTTACACCCCAAGCCCCCCCCCCCTTGCTTTCCTACTGGCAGTCTCTTTTTATCTACCTTTAAAAGGCGAGGTCTTCTACTTTAACCCAATGAACAAATTTTAATTTTTCTTCCTCTCTATCAAAGTCATAATGTATCAATATAGAACTCGTTCAACTACTCGGAAGGTTGCCCCATCTGAAAAAACATCCTCCAGTACAGCTTCGCACGAAAAGCTCAGTAAAAAGCGTAAAGCACCAGCCATAAAGCGGAAAGGCAGACCTAATAAATCCGCCCCTGTGAATCCATCTGTTCAAGGTCCTCAAACACTCAAAACGAAAAATGCTTCTCGGACGTTCGTGAAGTCTGGTATCAGCAAGTGTTTCTCAGCCCCTGAAGCATCACTAATGACTGCAAAATCAGAGTCATCTGACACGGGCGAAAATCTCTCAGGCGCTGCTTGTAATAATTCAGCTCCCAGTAATAATTCATCTTCTCAAGTTCTGAAACCTGCTACGGGCACACTCGAAGCGAGTTCAAGAAATTCCGTACAAGCAGCACTCGACTCTCAACCCCACGCATTGGACTGTGTCCGAAAAGATTCATAGTCCACAAAGCCGAGAATCTTTAGTGAAGAAGATACGTCCTCACTGGCGGAAGCTGCCACAGCACTGCTAGCTCCTTCGTCTCGCCGAAACGATTGCGTCATGGCGACGTCGCCCCTGCCCTGTGTCACTGAGAAAGCTCAAAATCATTCACCGCCGACGGAAACACCAACGTCATCGTTAGAACGCGATAAAATTTTGGATGTGTGCAACCAGTCAGAGAGTAAAAGGAGTAATTTTAATTATAATTTTAATGATAAATTGTGTGTAGACCTTTCAGGTGGCGAAGTTATGTTTGAAAATGCATACGAAGCAGCTAATACTGGCAGTAAAATACCTCAGAGCGTAAACTGCGAGGATAACGTAAGATTTTCAGTGGAGAAAAATACAACCAGACCTGTTACCGCTTTTGGTGGGTACTTACATCCTCTCCAAATGACCAGTTCCCAAACTATTCACGAAATAAATAACACGCTGTCTCTTACAGCTGCATTTCTCAATAAAGCTTTGAGACAAAATTGTCCCCCAAGCCCAGCGTCGATTTCTTCCACTGTATCAAATATTCAAGTGATTACAGAACAGCTTTTTGCTTTAAATTATCGTATCAGCGCTCATGATTTTACGCCAGTGGTAGCTGCGAGTAACCATCCTTATGCGAAATCCCCTTTAGACACTTTTCTCGTTGGAGACAATAGTCTCACAAAAATCAACAGAGATGACATTGATAGTGCATGCAGGATTCAGACCATAACTTCGGAACGTCTAAATGATCTCTATGATGAGATTGAACGCGCACCTCCTTTCAGGAACTATATAATTAGTTTCAAAGGTTTGAGCCTCTCGTCCCAAAATCTCACGAAATTAAAAAATTTGATCATGACAAAGAATCTTCTTTCTCGTATTTATGTGGTGAGTGCCTGCAGTGGGCAGCAATTGTACATGGCATCGAGCCTGTGCAGAAAAATTGGTCCTAAACTGATTCCGCTGCGAGCAAATGTAAAAACCGGTCCTGTTGATGAAGCTTACAACAATGTCCGCACTTGGCCCGTTACGCGAGAAGACACGCATCATTTTCTTCAACAAATTGCTCTAAAATCACCTTTGAGACTAACTTCACATTTTATCTCCTGTGTCAGAAACTCCCATGATCTGAATGAAGAAATTGAATACTCTAATGATTATTCAAAACAGCAAAATGAGTTGAATGATTGTTCTAAGTTGACCGCCTATCCACGTGAAACCTCCAGCAGCATAAACCGATGTTTGCCTTCATATAACAAACCCTCTCCTCCCCTCTCCTCCCGATGTTTGCCCTCATATAACAAGCCCTCTCCTGCATCCGCCACAAACAACTGCGGAGTGCCTACAAAAAATAGGTTTTCATTGCTATCCAATGCTGATGAAAAGGATGAAAAGCCCCTCTCAGACACGAGTATAAATCAACATCGAATCACATACTCGGAAGCAGTAAAATCAATAGGAAGAGAGAAATCGCTGCAAAATTGCAGTCGACAATCGATGGAAAATCCACTACCCAACGGTATGCACAATCATCACCAGAAAAATATAATTGACACGAGCATTTCTCAGTTCTCTGCAAATCCCCATTCGAGAAATCACCACAGAACAGGAATTCAGAGCCAGAAAAAAGTAAATTCCCCGCACCTCTCAGAACCTCTTAATGATTGTGCGCCCTCCGAGTATATAAATAGAATCGGCAGAGGTCGACGCCGTTCATTAGCGGTGGCCTGCCGGAGAGGTAGCACTTAGAAAGGTCGTCGCTGTTCATTAGCAGAAGCGCGACTGTCGAGGAAACCTGTGTCAACTCTGAAGTACCAATAAACTATAACCGCGTTGCTGCTTCGTCACTCCCGAACCTCATTCGCGTAGTTTTCGACCTGATACTGAAAGGGTCGGAACATTTTTGGTGGCCAGTATGGGGAAGCCACATTAAAGATATCCACATTGCCCATTGAAGAAGAAAGATATCAAGAAGTGATCTTCGGTTCTGCTGATCCGTGATTTTAAATGTGAGGAGTGTCACCCTGTTGGAGTAACGTCGCATAGTTATCACATTACTTCGGAGCATCGAGAAAAGGAAAAAAGACGTCAGCGCAGAAAATCGAAGTTCTTTCCACGAAACTCTTTGAGAAAGAAACTCTTCGCGAAAGAAACGCTTCGAAGGAGAAAAAATAGAAAATCTACACGCTACACAGTCTTCACCAGCCTGGTTCGTCGCTACTCAAAGGAGAAGATGAAGTGAGGGGTCCAGATCAACAACCTGATCTGTCGACGAGATCAACGAGAAGATCGACGAGATCTACGCATTTACGCACCGTCATCTGCAACGAGAAGATCGACGAGAGCTACACATCGCCAAAATATTAAGTTAAGTGTACGCCGATAATGTTGCTTGCAAATTAAAAATAAGCATGCGCTCAAATTAATGATTAAAACATCATCATTATAAAATTAATGAGTAGGAAGTAAGCAGTAAGCATTGCAAGCGCAGTAAGCACGCTGATTCTTGGTAAGTGGGAGAGCTTTAACGCGGAAGCGGATTCTTGGGAGTGAGAGAGCCGAGGAGGTAGTCCATTGTCAGTGAGAACAATTGAAGGAAGCGGTAGCCCATTGTCCTCTGGCACATAAGAGTAAGCCGGAGCAGCTTGCGCTGGTCAGTTTGCTGCCGATCTTCACGAGCTTTGACTTTGTGGTGCTGAATTGTAAGTAACCATTTTATCGTATGTAGAATGTTTCATTTCATGATTTAATGTGTGTAGAACATTTTTCTCTTAATGGTATAGGAATATTGTGTTTTTATGTCGGACAGTGACTCTGACGGATACGAGTGCATAAGAACAATCCCGTATGTGACTAGAGTCGGAAGGGTATCAATTCCCATTTTTTCAGCGAAGTCGAATTCAAAGTCTGTCAGCATGACGACCACCACCACAGTCACCCCTGTTACCAGTGCAGTCACTACCACATTTAGCCCTGTAACTAGTACAGTTACCGCTGTGACGACTTCTATTGTCAGTCCGATACCTAGTGTTGTAATTGCTGGGCAGGATCTGCCGCAGTACCGAGGTAGAAAACGTCGTAACGACCCTGAATTCATAGAAAATAAGTCACTAGAAACGCACATAAAGAATGTGCGAGCGTATTTCAATATGCTTTCAGATACCTCGGAGGAAGCTAAACTAAATCTATTGTTGCGAACTGCAGACAAGCGGGTCGGTGATTTCAATGCTGTTGTCGCCTCCATAATTAGTGAAGGTTATGAATTAAGTTTCGAAGAAGTTGTACACCTGTTAGAAAATATCTACGTATCAAAAGGTGAAAGATCTTTGCACGCGGTCGCCTGTGATCTAAATAACGTACGACTAAAACGTAATGATGCTTTAGCGAGCCAGTTTGTGGAAATATTGTCCAAAATCCGTAAATTTACCCACAGAATAATGACCAGCCCGGAGTGTTCGAACAGAGCCCACCCCTATGTAGTAAATTGTCCCGATCCTGTTGCTCTCGATAAGTATGTCGAGAATACTTTAATTGTTGCGTTAGCTATGACCATCATCAACCCCCTAGTAACAGAAGATTTTTCCAAAAAACTATTTCACAAACCATTTAATTCGTCGGAAGAGCTCCTTCAGAGAATTGTAACTGTAATTCGCAATTTTCCCGAGGATAAGCAAATCTTAGCGACTCGATCTGAGAGATCTATGGAAATCTATTGTGCAGAAGATGACCGTTCGTCCGAATCAAACTTTGATGCAGCCTGTGATGAGGCCGAAGTGCATACAATGACAAGAGGCGGAATTCAAGGTAGAGGTAGAACGCGTAGACCCTACTGGAGACCCAATTTCCCAAGACCAACTTTCCGTGCTAGACCTCATGTAAAATCTTTTGTTGATCGTGAATTAGGAACTCTAGAAGTTCAGGCATTGGAGACAGCTGAAACGAGGCGTTGCTCGAATTGTTACAATCGTGAGTGTGTCTGCCAAGGACAAGGTGTGTCGGTAACCACTGTGGCTAGGAAACCGACTGATTGGTACAAACCAGGTTCAAGTCAGACAGCCACCGAGCATTCACTGCGTGATGTAGCTTGTTTTCGTTGTAATAAGTTAGGACACTACGCAAGAGACTGTAGGTCCAGCCGAGAATATTTCAACAGACCAGCTAGACCTTATCGTGTCCGTGCGCGAGGACAGCATAAAACTCGTGTACCAGAAAAAAAACAGGTAGAAACTTACCAAACTAATAGTGGCAACGATTTTTTAGCGTAAACTGCGGAGACGATCTCATTTCCGATAGAAATAACGTCTATGGTGAAAGTGAAATTGAAATTGAAATAACTAATGGTGATCCCGGACAGGCCCCCTGTGAACCCGAGGAGAATTCTGGTGCTGAAGATTCCCTCGTTAAAAATGTCGAGAGAATTGATGTGTTAAACATGTCTGGAGGTTCCCTCGTTAAAAATGTTGAGATGATAGATCCAATAATCAAATGTCAAAATAGATATGAATCGCTGGGAGAGGCGGATTTAAGCGATGATTTGAATGCTCATGGCACTAGTTTTGAAAGCCATTTCACAACGAACGTTTGTAAATACGAAGAAGATGAAGAAGTAGAAGTTACAGGCCAAAATGAATTATTTGTAATAAGAAAAAGTCATAAGCCCATGATTGTGCTTAGAAAAGATGCAGACCTGTGGAATGCATTGATTGATTCAGGATCAGAGAAGTGCCTGATCAGCTACCACAGAATTAATGAGATAAGTAATGACGTGAAGCCAAGTTCTCTGACTATAAAAGGCGTTAACGCTAAGAGTAATGTTGAAGGCGAGGTAGAGCTTGTCCTAAAGTTAAAAAACGGTGTAAGTTTAAAGACAAACGCGTTAATAATTAAAGATGGTATTTACAATTATGACGTCATTATTGGACGTGATTTATTAGACAAGAACGCCGTTGTAGACTTAAAACAAAGATGTTTAATTATCAAAAACGAGAGAATTCCCTTTGCAGAGGTAAAAAGACGAAGAAAGAGAAAGACAGAGTGTCTCGAGTATTTAATAGAGAATACTGAGTGTCTCATGGCGGACACGATTACTTCCAGAGCTAAGAAAAAAGTCCTAAATAAGCTAAGAGAGAAGAAAAAAATTATCAGGACTTGTAATGTCGCGAGAGTAGGCGAGGAAGTAAAAAGGGATGGTAAGAGAGAAAATCAGCCTGTTCGAGGAGCAGTTGCAGTTACCAGCTCCCACAAGCCGTTAAGAGTTCATACTCGACGAGTAGAAATTGCTCCCAATGTAATTTTGAAACATGTTGGACATGTTGGAAAGTGTAAAAATGGAGAATATATAATAAAGAAAGCAGCTTTAAAAGAAGGCGTTTGTGTCGCCGAAGCAATTGTGAGAGTCAATAATAGGAGAAAGATTCCGTTGTTATTAATAAATAGCTCCGACAGAGCGATTGTTTTACCAGAGAATGCAATTATAAGTACCTTAGAAAAAGTGGAGAAGGACCACATCGAGTCCGAAGTTTACTTGTCAGATGTACAAGGAGAATTAAAAGAAGGATTGAGTACCTTTGTGCAGGCAGCTAGTGTTGTTCAGGACAGTCATTTAGATGTCGAGAAGAAAGACACTAATAGTAAATCTGTCGGGATCACAGGAGTTGTCGACAAAGGGTACGTTTCTGATTCCAAAGAAATAGCCCGTGGTCGGCGGAAATTAAATAATGATGATATCAAGTGTAACGATGACGAAATGAAGCCTGAATTGCTGAGTTTGTTGAATGAATTCAGAGACGTTATTACTATAGAAAATGAATCGATCACCGCTGCTGCGATTGAACCATACAAAATACGTTTGAAACCTAACGTGGATGTCGTAAATGTCCCTCCCTATCGTATTGCCCACCGTTACATGGAAGACTTGAAAGTCGTGAACGAAAAAATGTTAGACGACGGAATTATTAGACCATCGATTTCAGCTTATAATTCACCGATAATTGTAGTTCATAAGAAAGATGGAACTATACGTCCGGTAGTTGACTTTCGCAAAGTAAATGAGGTAATTCATGAAGAATCATTCCCGCTGCCGTGCGTGGACGAGTTTCTTTATAGTTTAAATGGTCAAAAATACTTCTCGAAATTAGATCTTAGGTCGGGATATCATAATATTACACTGACCGATGAGAGTAAGGAAATAACAGCGTTTACAGTTGGTAGTAGAAAATTTGAATTTACTCGTTTACCATTCGGTTTAAAAACCTCACCTGCTTATTTCCAGTCAGTAATGACGCAAACGCTATCTCCTGTTCTAGGAAAACTATCTTTCGTCTTTATGGACGACGTGCTAATCTTTTCTAAAGAAAAGGCACAGCATCTTGCCGATATAAAAGTTGTACTTGAACTATTAAGAAACGCTAGATTGTCAATCAAAACTGAAAAATGTGAATTCTTCCGTAACGAGATTGAATATCTCGGACATTCCATTAGTGGAATGGGAACCAGAAGCACCGGTACTGACAAAGTAAAGAATTTAGAAATTCCTAAGAATGTAACACAATTACAGTCATTTCTAGGACTAGTAAATTTCTTTCGTAGGTACATAAAAAATTTTGCGAGTATTGCAAGCCCGCTCTATAATCTTCTGAAGAAAAATGTTGAATTCAATTGGTCAATAGACTGTCAGAACGCTTTTGAAAAACTAAAGGATGAACTGTGTGAAAATACAATCTTAAGTCACCCAAACTTCGATCAAAATTTTCATCTATTTTGTGACGCATCGAATGTCGGCATAGGAGCTGTTTTACTCCAGTCATCTACTGATAAAGTTCGAAACATGAGACCTGTCGCATTTTTTTCTAAAACGTTGAATTCCACCCAACGACGATACTCAACAACGAAAAAAGAGATGTTTGCTATAGTTGAAGCCTTGAAATACTTTAAATATCTTGTTTTAGGCTATGATCTGGTCATTTACACCGATCATAAGCCATTAGTTCCTTTATTTTCAAAGAAATTGCCTGAAGACAACACGCTCGCTAGATGGAGTATTTATGTTCAAGCTTTTGATGCCAAATTAAAATATTTTTCTGGGAAAGCGAATAGTGCCGCGGATGCATTAAGTAGATTAAATCATGACAAAAATCCCTTAACAGAAAGAGAACTATTAGAGTGTTCTGAATTAACCCCGGATGTAGAGACTTTTCCCGTTGTAACCAGGCTACAAGCCGCTGCTGCGGGTAACAGATGTAACAAGCCGGTAACTGAGGGAGAGTTCGAGGAAACAATGCCAGGAAGCGAGGATGGAAGAAACAACAACAGTACTGCTGAACAGCAGACAGAACCCAGACGCTTATGCAGACTAGATAAGGTTAACAAGACTACAGACCATTCAAGTATTAACGACAACTGGTCGCTAGACGAATTTAAACGTGAACAAGTTCATGATCCCTTTTGTTCTGAAATAAAAAATGCCCTAGAGAATGCAACTAAAGTTATTAATACTGACATGAATGAATTTCTGATTATGAATGATATTTTGTATAAAAGACGAAGAATTGACAACAGACCCAGTACCATTCTGACTATTGTGGTGCCATATACTCTGCTACACAAGACAATTCTATTTATCCATAATTTGTCCCATACAGATCTAAATCATACCTTGTTTAAGTTTAAATTAAAATATTTTCATCCGTACGAACGGACAATTACACGCAAAATTGTTGAATCGTGTGACATCTGTAAGATTCTAAAATCACGAATATCGACGCCGATTAAAATTCTAAATGCTCCAATTGGAACACGATGTTTTCAAACTGTCAGCATGGACTTCTACGGTCCATTAACAATGACAGATAATGGTAACAAATATATTCTTGTGATTATCGACTTATTTTCGCGTTTTGTTAAATTATATCCTACTAGTGACCGATGTACAGAGACTGTTACAGATTGTCTATGGAATTTTTGCTGTTTGTTCGGTACCCCGGACGTATTGTTGTCCGACAACGCTCTAGAATTTAAATCATCTAATGTGAGAAATTTCGCAAAAGGACTTTCTATCTTAAAAAGGGAAGTTCTGGCGTATTCCCCTTTTTCTAATGGTATTGTCGAGCGATGTAATGGAAAAATTCGACACCTGCTCAAGTTGTATCTAAATTTTCTTACTCATAATGAGTGGGATAGATTACTGGATATTGTGGAGAATTCGATTAACAATAGTTTTAATGAAACATTAGGCGATACCCCTGCATACACAGTTTTCGGTAGAGATACTTGTGTATATATCAGTTCAACTAATTTAGAAGATTTAAATGTTGCGACTTCATATGAAGATGTTCAAAAACAAAAATTTAAAGAGTCATCTATTGTAGTGAACAATATTAGAAATGCAATCATTAACGCTACAATCGAAAGAACCAACTATAGAAACGTAAAACGTCGCGATAAAAATTTAAAAGTGATGGACCGTGTACTAGTGAAAAATCATGCCAAAAAACACAAACTACAACTGAATTTCTTAGGTCCAGGTATCATTGAAAGGCTAGGTAAAAATCATGCAGATATTAAGATCGGTAATAAGATTATCCGATCGAACTTAAACCATGTACGGCCTTTAGATAGGTTAAAAAGGTAAATTTGTCAACCTAGTTTGGAACTGTTTATTTCATATATTCCGAAATTGCCATTCCATATATGTATTCAAATGGTATTTAGCCTGTAAGTGCGTTCTATGAGTTCTTAGCTTGTAAGTGCGTTCTTTGAGTTCTTAAGACTTTATGTGTGTCTTGCTCTAGGAAATATTTCTGTTGCGCAAACACCTTCAGACGAGATGTCGAGCTTAGGATGTTGTCATACTGTTATTGCGACAGCAAGGCTGTGTTCGTCAAGCCGTAAGCTCGAGTTGATAAGCTTAGGTGCAATCTTGGAATGTCGACACGAGAGTGCAAGTGCGAAAGCCGCGAGAACTGCATTGCATCTGCCACAGCTTGTTTAAAAACAATGTCAGGCATCCAATGTGTCTTAATGCGAAGGAAGCGTTGTTTCTCTTTATCGTTGCTTATCTTTATTGTTGGCTTATCTTTAACTTATCGTTGCTTAGTGTGAAACGACAATTGTTTACTTTAAACTAGTGGCCATGCTAATATTCTCTTGTCTCGGTTCCTTTCAGATTCCTGGGGCGACTACTGAACAATTCCAGAACATTGCACATTCCGACTCACAAGATACACTTGTTTAATTCCAATAATAATTCACTCGTAAACCCCGATGTGTAGCGGGGAACACGGTCAACTCTGGAGGCCGCAGGAAACAACGATAGTTTTCGGAATCAGTGTACCGAAAGAATTATTACAAGAAGCCTACTGCAACTTCACGGTGTTCCTGAACCTCGATTCCCCGTTGCGTACTCGAATTCAAGTGTATGAATCCGGAGAACACGTCGAACTAGTGTTCATAATCAGAATCGCTGCATTCCCAGCGAACATCCGGTGAAGAATTACGTTTGCTACATCAACGTGGTGCGCAGGGATAGGGGGGCGTGCTAAACCGTACACATTAACCAACAATACTGTTGATTTATAAATTTATAATTTATTTATCACATTTATGTGATTAAAATTAATCACAATTTTAATCCCTATAATAGTCGCTCTGTGGCCCGCTAAGATGGGTAACAAAGTATCCAATATTAACGTGGATGCCATTTTAACTGCGATAAAGGCCAATAATGGTCAGATCTCGGATGAACTCATCCGCCACACAGAGGAGACGACAGTCGACCTCATCCCTGATCGATTGAGTGACATAATGTTGCTCCTTTACACAATAATCACAATTATTATTACTGTAATGGTTATTTACATCAAACGAGATCTCAACAAAGTCATCGGACGACTAAGCGGTGAGGACGTAGCATTGCGTCGATCTGCTTGGAAAGAAATCAGTAGTAGTCCTAGGCAAATAGTTGCACTTCCACCTCAAGTTAGCGCGTAACATTACAACGCTAGACTCCGACATTCTGAATCTGACCTTCCATTGTCTTAGATTAATTCTCTTTCATACGGAGATTTTTTTCTATTTTATACGTGTTCTTGGCGTCGTTCATTATACCCTTTGATGTTGTTTTACTCGCCCTATGGAAATGTTTTGTTCATCAGTAGTTCGCGAAGGGCGAGAGCTTTTTGAAAATTCGAAGAACCATTTTAATTGTAATGATTGAAAAGCAGAAAAGCAGAAAATAACTATTTATATACTCACCATGTAACGATCACTTGCGAATTTAATTTTATTAATGCATTTATCGGAGAGTTTTCATATTCAAAGCATTTTTCAGCAGCGTGCCACGAGAAATGTAACGCGAGAAAAATGTGACACGAGATAGTTAAATTCTGGTATTGAAATCCGTAGATTTGAACTTGCCATTTGTAGTATTGTATTGTTTTGCGTATTTAACCTTATATTCTATAACTTTAGTTGATTTATTAAGTACGCGTTTTGATGTTTGATTTTGATATTTTGATATGTTAATAAAATTGTGTGTGTATCCATATGTATCCGAAATATCTGGAGTATCCAAGAATTCTGAGAATCAATTGATAAATAACTTGATAATGAATGAACAAATTGTTTGAGCTAAGTGCGTAGTGTGATTATTTGGTTGATTTTGGGTGCTAAATCTAGTATTGAATTAACACTGTAATATAGTATTGACACTAAAAATAATGTTTAACAAAATGTAGGATTGCCGTTGAATTTTGTTGACTTTGTGCTTTGCTAAAAACAGAAAGCCATACCTGCCTACCTCCGTTCATAATTCAGATGCATGTTGTATTCTACGTTCTGGTCTGTTCGAATTAACTTGACGGATTGTAAGATTAATTGATAGTCAAAGGAACATCAAAGCAAATTGAATTACGTTTTAATAAATTTTTTATTGTAATAAAAAATTTTTGTTTGGGGGGAGCATTATGTGCGCCCTCCGAGTATATAAATAGAATCGGCAGAGGTCGACGCCGTTCATTAGCGGTGGCCTGCCGGAGAGGTAGCACTTAGAAAGGTCGTCGCTGTTCATTAGCAGAAGCGCGACTGTCGAGGAAACCTGTGTCAACTCTGAAGTACCAATAAACTATAACCGCGTTGCTGCTTCGTCACTCCCGAACCTCATTCGCGTAGTTTTCGACCTGATACTGAAAGGGTCGGAACATGATGAAAAAAGTGCGAAAAAAACGTCTCCAGCCCCATTTGTGAACGCATGAATTCCACAATGGATGAATTGAAGCGATCATGGAACATAAAACTGATTCCCACCAAAGCCGATGGACACTGCCTCCTCCACGCAGTAGCTCATCTACTTACAAAACAACCAGCATCAAAATGGAATTACAATTCCCTAAAGGCTGCAATCAAAACAGAGAGTAAAGCAAACTACAGCACATATGCTAAGTTTTTTGACAAGAACAGTGGCGACATGCAAAACCTCATAGATAATTACATTGACGAAAAAAATTTTGACCAAGCTGCTGTAGACCTTATACCACTAATCATTTCAAATGTGACAGGCCAAAAACTTCTCGTCCTGGATGAAAAAGATCATTGTGTTTTGAAAATATCAGTCGTTCCCATTTCAGAGTTATCAAATAATAACCCTCCACTACTGCTCCATCGTAAAAACGATCACTACAGTGCTCTTGTCACACAAGGCAAAAATCAGACCGGGGTTACCTCATCTTGACAAAGTGCCGCTGCCCAGCCAAATAGTAGACTTTCTTACATAGCAGATGCTGGGCCAAACACCCTGGGCAACTTAGACAAAATCGATAAATCCCCTGAACGATCCCATCGAGATAGTAACCTCGCTACCTTTAAAAAGAGTGCTAATATAGGTTAAATCAAAATCAAGCATGTGTGGTGGTTCCATCTAGCTGTACGCGCTCACCACCACACAAGCTCTTAAGCGCCACCTCACAGCCACGAAGTGATCCGGCCAAACAACCAATCAGCGATGAGATCTGGCGCTGGGGTGGCGGACCAAGCCTCTACAAGCCGCGCGCACCGAGCAGCCAGGCAACACCTCGTATCACTCACGTACGCTTAGCTCAGTCTCAACTGCTTCAAAAGCGCCACCCCGAGCCGGCTAACCAGAGGCTAGCTCGGTTCACAGAGCTCACTCAGTCGACTCGCAGAAACCCTGCTGTTTACACAAGTCTTCCTCCTGCGAGCCTCCTCACTGCAACGGCTCACACAAGTCTTCCAACGAGCCTCTTCACAGCATCAGCGCACACAAGACTTCTCCCTGCGACTCTCCTCGCAGCGACTCTGGCATTCGCTAGTCTCGGCTGCTCATCAAGCAGTAACCTCACGGCCTCCATCGCCACATCGACGGCACGCACGACGCGACTTACCGACAACCGTCGGTCCTCCAAGTCGTCCTTGTGTAGTATACTACCGCCTGTAATCATTTACCTCATGTGCCACACTGTCGGCGATCTTCTCAATTATACGGCCTTTATTCCAGTTGTGTTTTCCTTACCCTGTCGGGTTCGTTTGCACCTCAGGCACTCGCTCCGGGCATTGATGTACAAAGTCTAAAGGTTTACAAAGTCTGCCCGGAGTGTAAAGCAGCCTGAGGGAGAACACCACACATGTAAATGCTCGAAGCCTGAATGGTAAATTGGATGAAATCAGAGTAATGTTGGTCACTGAAAAAATTGACATTTTGTGTCTCAGAAACATGGTTTGATTCACGAACCCAAAGTTCATTTTTTAACATTCCTGATTACGTGTTGTACCGCTACGATGGCGCTAAAACCAGCCGAGGTAGTGGATCTTGTATTTTTGTGAAAGAAATGTACTCAACATCTTCACTACTAGTGAATAAAGTTTGCGAAGGCATTGAAATGGTTTGGTTAGAAGTGCAAATAAATAAACACAAATCAATAATCATTGGCAGCCTTTACCGGCACCCATCGTCTCCCCTAAATCGAACACTAGATTTTATTGAGGAAACCTTCAAAGAAATCCTTCAGGCAAAAAGATCATTCTTTGCTTCGGAGATTTCAATGTTGACCTAACGGACAAAAACAATCAGCTAAGCGAACTATTGTATAAACTAAGCTTATCACAAATGGTCAAAGAACCGACTCGCATCACTAAAATCTCTGCAACTCTCCTCGATCTAGCAATCACAAATAATCCCACCGCAATACTTAGTACAGTAATATCACCTTCTATTTCCGATCACCACTCTATAGAATGTGAAATTAATATTGCGAAGGAAAGACAAAAATACCGCTTAATGACCTATCGCTCGAAAAGGCACTATTCAGCAGAACTATTTCAAGAAAAACTACTCGATAGGTCTACCGAATTCCAGAAAATGATGCAATCTGACGATGTTGATATACAAGTGTCAATTTTCAACGAGAACTTCACAGCAGCTCTCGACGAATGTGCACCTTACGTCACCAAAAAAACCAAGCCAAAACGAACTGTTTGGATCACTGACGAAGTTAAAGAGATGAGCAGAATAAAGAAAGCTAACTTGCGAGAGTACAAAAACAATAGATCAAACAGTACCTTATACAAGAGATATAAAGAACATGAAAAAATTCTTCGAAAGAAAATCACTGAAGCGAAACAAACTCACTTCCACCAGGCACTGATAACGGCTAAAAATAACCCGAAGCGAACTTGGGAAATCATTAGTGAAGTAGCCCCATATAAAAATTTAGATCGCATAAGTAATTTTGAAAATTCCTTGGCAACAGCCACGGATTTCAACACATTCTTTTCAAAAGTAGGGGCTCAAGTTTTCAGTGAGGTGTGTACCAATCCAGATGAAACGACAATTGAAAATTAATGCCCCACTGCACCCTCGAGGACTGATGTCAAGTGGAGACCACGCCCTGTCGATTTACCAGAGTTACGAAACATCTTATACTCACTAAAAAACACAAAGGCAGTTGGACATGATGGTATCAGTCTTCAATATATCATAGACAGTTTCCCTGTTACAGCACCATGGATTCGTCTGATAATTAATACATCAATAGTAACCAATACGTTTTCAAACCAATGGAAACACTCCATTATTAGACCGTTGCCCAAAAGTGGTGACCTAAATACAGCATCAAACTACAGGCCCATCAGTCTTTTGCCTGTCATGTCCAAACTACTGGAGAAAGTGGTGACAAATCAACTGTCATTTCACCTGGACGAGTCAAATTTACTCCACCAAAATCAATATGCCTATAGAAGAAATACTAGCACTCAAGACGCTCTGCTCAATATATCTGAAAAAATATACAGTGACATCGATCAAAAGAATGTAACACTCTTGCTACTACTCGATCTCTCTAAGGCGTTCGATAGCGTCCAACATGAAAGACTTCTACGTAAAATACTGAACTTGGGAATAGACACGCAATGGTTTGAAAGTTACTTGTCAAATCGATCTCATGCAGTCCGCATAGAAAACAAATTGTCCCCATTCATTCAAAACAATTTTGGTGTTCCCCAAGGATCCATTCTTGGTCCGCTACTGTTTTCTATTTTCATTAATGATTTCCCTCCAATGCCTTCTAACACACGGATCTCTATGTATGCAGATGATGTTCAAATTGCAATAACAAGTTCTGTATCGGAAATACCACAGACGCAAATTAAAGCCGAAACTTTACTGACTAGCCTGAAATCATGGTACGACCGAAATGGTCTCAAATTAAATGCTAATAAAACACAATGCATCATTTTTGGATCCAAAGATGCAATTAAAAAAACTTCAGATCTTACTCTTGCAGTTGGAAATGATAAAATTAATGCATCAGAAAAAGTTAAAAATCTAGGTATCTGGTTCGATAGAAATATGTCCTTCAAATCTCACGTTGAGACTACTTGCAACAAAATCTACGGAACTTTAAGTTTTTTCATCGAATAAAAAGTATGCTAGACGAAAAATCCAGATTATTAGCCATTCAATCCCTTGTGTTATCGCGCATTGACTACTGCAGCCTAGTATGGGGAGACTTGCCTCAATACCTTCAAAGGGACTTACAAAAATGAATGAATTTTGCAGCCAAGGTGGTATGCAACGGTAATTTCAAAAGACGTGATCACGTAACCCCTCTCCTCAATAAACTCGGCTGGATCCCTATCCAAGAAAGGCTCCTCATGCAGAAGGCCCAATACGTATTCTCCTCGTTATATCTTCCTCAGAGCAATGCTGAGATAGTGCGTTTCCATCCACCCACTGTAACCAATCAAAAACCGAACAGAAACAATAATGTCTTAGTTAACTATCGTTCATCTCACTTAGGGCAGAAGGCTCTGTCCATATCAGGCGCCTTACTGTGGAACAAACTTCCCCTGAGTATTAAAGTCCCTCAAAGACCGAGAGAATTTAAAGCCAAAATAACTCGTCATCTTGTGTCTCAATAATAATCCTTAGTTACAGAACATACTGAATGAGTACTGACGAATCTCATTTACCTGGTATCTCCATTGCTGAACAATCTCCCTCGCTCATTGTGTTATAATTCAAGACATCAAACAACAGTTTTGAAGTATGCGTAGGTATTATGATTTGACCGCCTATACGTTGTCATTTGCGGGCATGCTTACTTGTATATGTGTGTACGTATATAGGTGTATGTGCGCATATGGGTGTGTATATGTGCACGTACAACTGTGTGCACTAGAGTAGATGAACCAGTCGAAGGTGCATTTTATGTCATTCCTCTCCGTTTCTGTGCAAGCATCAAACTAGACCGTCATGGTACCTATGTGTGTGTGTGTTGATCAATTACAGACATTCTGCACCATATTACAAAGATAATGTATTTTTTTCTAATATGAAATTGTAAAGCATCCATGTAAAAAAAAATAAATTCGTTGTGTGATCATCCATTTATACTGCAGTAATATACTTATTCGGCCTATAGTTATATGCTTATAATAATGTGATACCTATGTTTGTTTATCAATTGACGACAATTTGCGCCATATTTCAAAGATAATGTGATTTTTTTTTCTAATATGAAACCATTATAGGACATTAAGGTTTTCTTTCTTATTCACGTCCCACAATCGTTTTCATGTTTCTGACTTAAGTAGACTGTTTTGTGCCACTATTTTTAGTACGAAATTTTATAAAATTCATGCTATAATAAAAGATATTTTCTCCGTTTCCCTCGATTGGAATTCTGGTTTATACTGACTAGTTTACGCTGATATTTGCGCACATGCTTACTTGTGTAAATGTGTACGTGTCCACGCTATGCGTATGACACTCTGTGGAATGCGTATGTATTGCCTCGATGCATAGAAATGCATTTGCGTATGCTTACGAGTCAGGTGTAAATATGTGCGTGGGTATATGTGTGCATGTGTATGTGTAAATATTTACATGTATACGTGCATATATGTGTGTACTAGACTGACAACTAGCATTTTACTAGAGATAATGGTCTTTTTTTCAGTGCACTCTCAACTTGTAACATTACCTAACTCGTCATATCTTTAGTATTGTAAAGCATTCATGTAAAAACTATACATTTGTTGTGCGATCATCCATTTATATTTAAATAAAATGCTTGTTAACTAATGACCGTTATGTTAAAATTGTTGAATCAGAAATACAAAACCTATAATCTTCTTGGTCCTCTTGCTTATATGTACACACGTGTGTGTCCATGTTAACGAAACCGGTGTTTTTCGTAACCTAGGCACACACATGGCCGTAAAACGCGTGTATATATATGTGTGTGTGTGTGTATGTGTGTGAGTGTGTGTATGGATATATACACACATGCATACGTATATGTACATATGTGTGTATGTGGGTATATATATCGAGAGTTCAAAGTCATTTCACACCCAGAAACAGTTAATGAATCTGGTTCAAAGCGGGCTCATCCGTCCCAGCGATATTGTTCCAAATGAAATAAATGTATATTGGGAGTTCGTGGGAATCGAACTCGGGACTTATAAGTACCGTGCCAACATGCTACCAACTGCGCTAGCGATCACCTAAAAGTGATCGAAGCGCAGCGAAAGCAATGAATGGCACAGAGCGGGCTCGTCCGTCCCGCTAGGACGGACGGACGAGCCCGCTCTGTGCCATTCATTGCTTTCGCTGCGCTTCGATCACTTTTAGGTGATCGCTAGCGCAGTTGGTAGCATGTTGGCACGGTACTTATAAGTCCCGAGTTCGATTCCCACGAACTCCCAATATACATTTATTTCATTTGGAACAATATCGCTGGGACGGATGAGCCCGCTTTGAACCAGATTCATTAACTGTTTCTGGGTGTGAAATGACTTTGAACTCTCGATACGTAAGGGAATTTAGCGGGACGGACGAGCCCGCTCTGTGCCATTCATTGCTTTCGCTGCGCTTCGATCACTTTTAGGTGATCGCTAGCGCAGTTGGTAGCATGTTGGCACGGTACTTATAAGTCCCGAGTTCGATTCCCACGAACTCCCAATATACATTTATTTCATTTGGAACAATATCGCTGGGACGGATGAGCCCGCTTTGAACCAGATTCATTAACTGTTTCTGGGTGTGAAATGACTTTGAACTCTCGATACGTAAGGGAATTTAGCGGGACGGACGAGCCCGCTCTGTGCCATTCATTGCTTTCGCTGCGCTTCGATCACTTTTAGGTGATCGCTAGCGCAGTTGGGGTATATATATATATATATATATATTTTTTTTATGCTTCCTTAAAATGACACTTGTGAACATTGACCGAAACAAGCGATTTCATATATTATTTCCTGGCGTCAAGAATTGCGAAGTCTTATGTCATGTACATGTAAACTGTCAAAAGTGTTTTCACCCCACAATGAAAATGCATCGTCCATGAAATTGTGTTATCTCTTACAATTTTTATTACATGTATTATCAGATGTAGATTAAGCTAGGTTAGGAGTTCATTGCCCTCAATCATTTCTTTTGACTAGTGACACGAGTTTTTCAATACTCGTGTGTGTGTATCATCTAAGTGTATTAATTTTAAGATATTTTAAAAAACAATGATGGTACTTTTGTACCATCTCTATTGGAAATAAACCGTTTATTTTTTTTTTTATGTGTACATATATGTGTATATATTTACATGTATGTGTGCACATATGTGTGTACTAAACTGACAACTAGCATTTTACTAGAGATAATGGTCATTTTCTGTTCACTCTCAACTTGTAACATTACCTAACTCGTCATCTCTTTATTATTGTAAAGCATTCATGTACAAACTATACATTTGTTGTACGATCATCCATTTATATTTAAATAAAATGCTTATTAACTAACGACCGTTATGTTAAAATTCTTGAATTAGAAATACAAAACTTATAATCTTCTTGGTCCTCATGCTTATGCGTACATATATATATATATATATCTGTATGTGTGTGTGTATGTATGTATATATATATGTACGTATATATATGTATATGGATTTGTATTTATATTTTTTTTTCATGCTTCCTTAAAATGACACTTTTGAACATTTGCCGAAACAAGCGATTCATATATTATTTCCTGGCATCAATAATTGCGAAGTTTTATGTCATGTACATGTAAACTGTCAAAAGTTTTTTCACCCCACAATGGAAATGCATCGTCCATGAATTTGCTTATAATTATCATTACATGTATTGTCAAATGTAGATTAAGCAAGATTAGGAGTACATTGCCCTCAATCATTTATTTTCGACTAGTGACACGAGTTTTTCAATACTCGTGTGTGTGTATCATCTAAGTGTATTAATTTTAAGATATTTAAAAACCAATGATTGTAATATTGTACAATCTCTATTGGAAATAAAGTTTTTTCTTTCTTTCTTTCTTTCTTTCTTTCTTTCTCTAAAGGGAGTCCAAAAAGGCAACCCCACTATATTTCGAATGTATCTAGGAAGCAACAATATATAAGCGACAAGGAGCACCAAGTTAATATAAGAAATAAAGAGTAACTCTTCAAAAACAAAACAGCAAAAATGAATACATCATTTGGGGGTGTGAGTTTGCCAATAGAGGGTTTTGTGTAGCTGTGAAATCTAAATTGAATCCACCATCAAGGTGAAAATATTTAGATATAAGTTTGGAACGCCTTTTAAACTTTCACTTGTTGTAGGGTAGTTCACTTGATTTTAGCTGAATATACAAAAAGAACAGAGTTGGTGTTCAGTGCTGTTTGGGGGTACCAGACGCCGAGTAGGCATCAATTTTAAAAGGAATACAAAGGAATGGATATGGCCACTTACTCAGAAGGAGTTAGGATCCGGACACAATCTTTACAAGCGTCTATAATCAAACAGATTCTTCCAACCATCCCTTGTAGGTCAATGCGTTACTAGAACAGGCTCGCCTGTTTTATTAAAATGGTGGTTGAAACGCTGTAGGGCGAGGCTTGATTCTCAGTTCGTGAGACGTTCTTGAGAAGAGTACGAGGGGGTTGAAGGAACTTCAGACGGTGCGCTTCCAGCTCAGGCTTGTGAAAGCATGTACTGGAGTGTGAAACTTAGGATGGTGTTAGGTGGGAAAGGTTCCGACACTAAGCAACTCGGCATTGGAAAATGTTAGACTGACAACTGTTGCAGTATGGGAAAAACTACCGGTTGAAAAAACTCGGTGGGAATAAAGGCTCTGGAATTATAAAGTCTTAAACTGGAGTTCTTCGAGGCTTAGCTACAGGTATGCAGGCCGTCCAGATTGAATAAAGTTGGTGAGGAGGTAGCTTCTTTGTGGTGATTGGAGTCTGACAAATGATCTTAATGCAGAGTGGGCTGCAATTAAGATGTTTGGGTTTTTGACTCCTATAGTGTTTGTAAGTGAGTGGAGTGTGCTGTCCAGTAGATCCTGTGAGGGAACAGCAGGCTGGATTATTTTGCACGATAACAAGCCTATTCATACACATGTGCAAGACTGCTGCAGTCTGTGCAGTTCAAGAAGAACAATGGCAGAAGTCTAGTACTAAGGTCAGCTCGCAGCTCTGGCGCCCGAGTTGCAGTCTGAATCCTCTTAACACCCAGAATCGGTGTTCAAGACCAACTGGTCATACGCTCAGTCTTAATATCACAAGCAGTCAACACAATCTTGACTAACGTTAAGTAATTGGTTAGTGGGAATCGAAATATACTGATTTTGGCTTCCATAGGTAATATGGGGTTGTGCATGAAGCTCAGATATTCCAACAGTAACAAGATAAAGATTTAATACTCCACAACTGCTGTTAGTTGGACGGTTGTGACTTGAGTCACCCATACAAACTATCACTTATTTACTTGTGAAGTTTTGATGTTACTCGGGTAGGTCGAATACTTCAACTTCAACTGAAAAATGACTTTACAATCAGAATTTAAGTTGGGGTCACCAGCGCGTGTTTACGCACATTAATTAGGAGCAGTCTCAGAACTTGAGGAGCCCTTAAACTCAGAAGGAGTGTGATCTATTCGTCATTTATCAGTTACTCGCACAAATACGGCCTAGTCGAAAGGATATACAAAATACACCTCATTACTCGCCGTGATTTTATTATAGAGGATTGTTGACGGGAGGGCCTTCGGAGCTTGTTACTTCCGAGGGAGAATCCTTGATCCAATCCAGTCGACGATGAACTCCAGACCGGCTCGCGGTGTTCGGATGGAGTTATGTGCGTGTTCTGGATCGAGGGCGCAGTGAGTTGTGAATATTTTACGACAAGTTATGGTTGTGAGGTTGATGTGTGTATATTGGTGTAGATCAAACTGTAAGTTGAACGGTAGACGGTGAAAGTTGGAGATAGTAAATTGGAGGTAGGAGGTAGTAACCCTGAAGACGGGGACTTAGTCGTCGAGCCGTGTGGCTGATTGGTTGGAGTCTCAGTGTGTTACTGAGGTCTGCCTAGCATAACTCAATGTAGTTGATTGAGGAATAGGTAGGTGTGGTTGAGTGTGCCGTGTCTTGGAGGTTTCCTGTGTGGGAACGACAGGCTGGATTAAGAAGCACGGGTTAAAAGGAGAGGGGCAATATTTTACGCAGGCTAGTTCTGGTAATTTCTTCCGCGATTAACAAATCACCTCAAAGAGGAGTCTCTACGAAATAAAGATCAACACAAACTCTGGCGCTTGAGCAGGGCCGACATTTGACTTCGCAATATGTAAGTATAAATATATACACACTCTCGATTAAGGCAACAATCGTTTTTCCAGAAGTGGCTTAGTATTTTGTAGCACCGGTTATTGCTACATAAACCTGACCGAAATTTAACATGAGCATAGCTCCAGTAAGAATTTCAGGGACGGTGTCCAACTCCAAGATAATAGGATGGCAAATCGCGGTGAGGCCAGGGTTTAATGTTAGGTTATGGTGGTATCTTTGTGCAGGAATTACCGACTAGGGTATCAGCAGGAACTGTGCTTTATACGTAAGCCTCGAGGAATTTATCCGAACTTAGCATTGAGAGTAAAACTAAAAATATACTAATTCCACAACTGTTGTCAGTTGGGCGGTTGTGACTTGAGTCACTCATAAAACTATGATAATTACCCAGCATGCTGCTGGTAATGAAACGTACAAGAGTCCACGACTGGGAACTAATTCCTAAAGGCAAAACACAACTGAGTATGTAATCTAAATGAACCAACAACTAGAAGTAAAATAGCTACAGCACTGAGGTAATTCAATAATGCACACAAAAATAAGGGAATCTTAGACACCAAATATGAGAAAAGGTGAGGCCTCTTATTCTCTATAATTCAGATGAGCAAGGATTGCTTCTAGGCACAATGGAGTAATTAGCAAAACAAAGAAAAGCAACAATGGCCAAGATAGCGTAGTAAACTTGTTCATCGTTAACCACTGGCACAACAAATAAAAACACAGAGTGTTCCTAAGTTAATCACAAGAATGAGTTCCATTTACACAGACACGTTTAATATATTGGAGTCTCTAGACCCATCTATGCAACTGATTAAAGGAGTAAACTCTTGCTTAACACTTAGCATTTAACACTTGTTACTTACATGTCCCCTCTGGGGCCCAAGCACTACACTCAGACGGTTCTCTTACGTGACTGACGGACTCTGCCTGGAGGGCTGGCTTTATATACGTACGATAACGGAAGAGCGCTTGCGAAATGGTTCTACATCAAAACACATGAGAGCTAATTTTCGGAAATGTCGAAATATTTTCGGTTCAAATTTTAATAGATTTCGGGGTAATGTTAAACGAATTTTTTAATCTAAAATTGTAGGAATGATTGTGTTCTTCTTATATTTAATTTTTAGAAGATAGTTTTATTAATTTATGAAATTGGGCTGAAGTGCGGCTGAGGGAGTTCACTACAGCTACCCCCCCAAGCGAATGAGACCGAAAGGTCTGGTAGCAGCAATAGCTGTTACCTGTGGTCCCAAAAAAATTTTTTAGAGGAAAATAGGGGAAAACTGACAGATCAAAGTGTACCACCCTAAGTCTGCGCGTAACGGCCGGCGGACGACTATGTCCGCCGTACCTGCTATGGCGCTCGAGGTAGCAAATAAAATGGGATCGCAAATGTAAAGGATCAAGGAAAAGTATCGTTTCAGAAGTCTATTTGCTTCTGAAAGCAAGTTATCAAGAACTATAGATTGAGTTGGAGCTTTGCGCTGGGCGGCAAATGGTACGAGTTGGGGGCAGGCTACACTAGCAGCCACCTCACTGCCCACTCCAGGCCCGCCGCTCGCCGCTCCTACCTCGAGTCTCCAAGCACTGGAAACAAAGAATGATAATGAACATACATGTACTTGATCCTTAATTAACTGAAAAAAGAATTAACGTAATTAATTTTAGTGAGTTTGATGAGCCACCATCAAACGCGACCCATCAATATATTGCTCAGAATGTATTGATAATGGTTCGAGTCCTAAAGGAAATCTCCATAATATAAATGGCAGGGGTTCGGAAACTTTACGAGTTTGGCAAGTCCGGCAAGCTTCCTCACCTCAAGGCAGAACGCTACGAAGTGTAGATCCCCTGGTTATGGATTTACGTCCGCCTGTCCCCAGTCAGGTAAGTGCAGCAGCGTGGAAGTCGAGCGCCTCCAGCAGGTAAGTACGCAGCAGCGTGGAAGTCGAGCGCCCCCAGCAGGTAAGTACGCAGCAGCATGGAAGTCGAGCGCCTCCAGCAGGTAAGTACGCAGCAGCGTGGAAGTCGAGCGCCTCCAGCAGGTAAGTACGCAGCAGCGTGGAAGTCGAGCGCCTCCAGCAGGTAAGTACGCAGCAGCGTGGAAGTCGAGCGCCTCCAGCAGGTAAGTACGCAGCAGCGAGGAAGTCGAGTGCCTCCAGCAGGTAAGTAATACCTATGGTGCTCTCAGTTGATTACGCAGAATATGGCTTTGAGTGAACAGTTGACACCGATGGTTGTGCAAGATTGGAGGTCTGCGAAGAGTCTGATTATTCGGTGCTAACGCACGCTAGAGTATACATACTTCTTATCGATCGTCAGTCGCTAAGAAGAACGGAAACTGCCGGGCCAAGAAATTGTTTCCTACATCCTGACCTTTAAATCATGAAAATAAATTTACCAACCTGATGTTCTTAAATCTAGCTTAAATCTAATAGGCGAGCTGGCAGAATAAAATAAACAAGGCAGCACGCCGAACTAAGGCTAGAAATTCGTACACAAGGGCAGTAGGAATGTTGAACTGTGGAGCTGTGAAAGTTTCAGCTCGGATTCCCAACTGGGACAATAAAAGAGTATCTGTGAGGTTCACATAACTGGACACAATAGTGCCAGAAGTATCCGCCGAAGTGGAGGCCTCCCGAATTACTAATTACGCCCCTACTGCCATCTTTGAACGGTATACCGGGTAACATAGAATTCGTTGCATTCCAACGTCTTTGGAAACTTCAAAGCAAATTAGACAAGTGCAAATTCGTTGGCTCGACAGGTGTTGACCTGGGCGAAATCGCATTCTGGGGTGTGATATTATGCCATAGAAAAAAATCAGTTCCTTCTTTGCCAAAACACATTTGCCGGTTTCACCAGCGAAGTGTGCAACGTAAGTCGTTTGCACAGCCTCCCTAGGCAACGTGCGTGCTCCTCAGGCGTCCCCGGGGCTACAAGCACATCGACCAGGCAGCAATACAAAAAATGGAAGATCGGGAAAGACTTCAGTCATGTGATGCTGAAAGGTTTGCCGAGCATTTCATACCCCGTATGGGATACGGAGGAACTTATAAAAGACAACCGGTGTACAGACGGCTGTCTTTTGAAATGATCGCAGAGTTCAAATTTATGATTGAGGAACATATTTTGGCGCCATCTAGGTTGGCAACAAAGTTGTTGATATAAGAAAATTGCTCAGATTGACAAGGGCTGGCCCATGGACTTTTCGAGATGCGAATCGTCCCTGCATCTAACCTTCTTTTTTTTTAAAGCTCGGCTTTTACCTCCTGCAATCGGTCAGGGGGAAGACGCCTAACTTTAGGTGAAAGTTTAAGGAGTGCGGGCGTGTTCGCACTATCGGATGTGTTATTGGCGGGGCCATCTTAGGTATTTCGCAAGTCTAATCAATTGTGAAATTAATTTAATTAGTTTAAATTGGTGTTTCGTACATAGACATTTTTGTTTGCTGGTTTGCTGCAGTAGCAATGAATGGTGCTCCAGTAGCAATGGAAATTGCGAAGGTTATTAGTAAGGAGCTGCAGTAGCAATGTAAATAATCCTAGAAGATCCTATGGTTTGCTTCAGTAGCAATGGAAATACATGAAGAGTTTTGTAAAAGGTGGCTTCAGTAGCAATGGAAATACATGAAGAATTTGTTAGGATAGGCTGCAGTAGCAATCACTTAATTTAGGAAGGGTTTTTGAAAGGAAAGACTATGTTTGACTACTGAAGAGTGGAAAGAGCAGAGTACTCCCTCCTATGAGAGCAACCATCGACAGAAGTTAACAGCCCTAGCATGCGCTCATATTATGTCATATATATACCTTCGACTGGCGGCTCGTGCAAGTAACTTTTTAGATTGAAAGACGACTCTGGGAAACACCAGTGTGAAGTTTTGATGTTACTCGGGTAGGCCGAATACTTCAACTTCAACTGAAAAATGACTTTACAATCAGAATTTAAGTTGGGGTCACCAGCGCGTGTTTACGCACATTAATTAGGAGCAGTCTCAGAACTTGAGGAGCAAACTCAGAAGGAGTGTGTTATGTATTAAGACCGAGATAACAATAGTACACCTCATCAATACACAAATAGCACATCAATAGACAAATGCAATGACACATCACATAAGGTAAATGTTGGGTTTTTGTCGCCGCCCACGAATTACGTGGGCGGTCCGGTTTTCGTACCCTGCGGCAGTTGTCGTACCCTGCGGCCGTTGTCGTACCCTGCCGCAACCTCCTCGGGTGGCTGATGCGCTGCCTCGGCAGTCTCATGGAGCTAGGATATATGGAGGGAGCATAGCGCTCTCCGATCGGGCTCAATTTTGCTGCAAAAGTTGAAACACTCGGGCAAGCTCTATGCCAGATTCTGAGCCAACCACAGACGCTTGGCTGAAGTTGCTCCACCCACCTTCCCTACAACCCTTCCTCTCAATGGCTCTCATTTTCCAAAGCAAGATTAGTACCTCACCACAAGTCAAAGGGTGAGGTGCGCGTGCAAGTCGCTCTAATTTGTTATAATCAAGGGCCTGTAATCTTTATAGTTTTCAACTCTTAATGTATCTTTGCTAGTAATTTTGATATTATTAAGTGTCTTCAAGTGAGGAAACACAATTTATTATCTTTCGGAGTCGTAGAATCCCAAATTAATCATTAACGACTAAATGATTAACTAAACAGCTGGAAGAGCATTCAGCGAGCGCGTGCGCACTCTAACGTAGTTGGTAGGTAACTGGCTTCCGTGCTGACGTCACACTCGCGAGACGGCTATTGGTTACCACAGACACTGGAGAAATCTCAAAAACTGGTTCACTTCACAGACGGCTATGCTCCCTCCATATATACTCCCTCCACGGGCAGTCTGATTATGGCAGTGGTTGAGTGCAGACGTGCGTGCTGTCGTCCTTCGTTCGTGTTATCTTCGCTGCGAACGGTACCTGTGTAAGGCCGGCAAGTGCCTTGCTTCCGTTCCTTTGGGCGAACAGGAAGGTGCAACAGCTGAGGCAGCTGTTTTGCGGTTGCTGTTAACGTGAAGGCACGCTGTCGCGTCTTACCAGACGCGAATTTTAAGAAATTTTATCAGACAATATTTTGCGGATCCGTGCTGGTTCGCAAGACTGACGCAGCGTTCTATTTGACTAAAGTGCGCGCGTGGAAAGAACCTATCCCGGATAATTTTAAGTGTCTGTGTCCTTTGGTGGTGTGATTATTGTGTCAGAAAACTATTAATTCTAAACGTGTTCTTGAACTAGCTATACTCGTCGATTCGACACTATGTATCGTATGTTTGATAGCGGTAAACAGCCGGAATCTAGAGCATTCGAGGATGCTTCTGGCAGCCGGCGAACCACCCACATTGAGTCAGACTAGCCGTTGTGATATTGTGAATTCTAGTGCTTCCTATAGCCAGTATGCTGCAGTGTATTGCTACGAATAACAGTTCAGACTCCAAAGTAACAGCATTTTCGCAGGCCACTGAATGTGTAAATTTTAGAAGCTTGTTCATTGAATTTGACTCTGAATTTTGAGATGAATGTTAAACTTCAGTTTAACCAATCACAAGTGACGTGTTCAAGTATAAAAACACAGGATGTGAGCTAGCAAATAGCAGGTACTAGCAACTTCACAACTTAACCGTGCATAGCTCAAATTTTATTCAGAAACACAAATTTTTTTTTGTCAATTTCTTGTTGGCTCCTCACCCACGAGCTGTGCTGGACAAGTTGCGCCAGTCAGTAAGGTAGAAGCCTAGAGTTAAAGTACTACAAAAAGTAGACTGGGAATATGCCCAGAAATTTATGCGACCACTCGCCCATGTGATTTTGTGTTTTCAGGGCGACGTTGGTCAATGTGCACTTGTTGCCCTAGGGACAGTTCACCTGTATTTAAATTAAGTAATTCAAAATCAGCGAGTCATTTCAAACCCTCTCAGTATTAGGCTGATCAATGAGATAGCCGTTTTTTTGACAATAGGATTTTTTTTGACAATGGCTGATCTGCTGTAACTTAAGTTCTGATTATTCTGCGGCTGGATAGGCTGTAGTACTAGTCTGCTGTTACTATTCTAGCTTGCCCCTGCATCAGAGACCTAACCCTTTAAACGTTCTCCCCTTCCACAGGTAGAGTAAAGAAAAACAAAATAGTCATTTTTGTATGTTGAAATAGGCTATTCAACGTGTGAGAGACCTCCCCCATCGTTTGTAAGTACTCCAGAGTGTTGTCAGGTGGTTCTACCAAGGTTGCAACCAGTGCTATTGTAGCATCTTATTATGTAAACAGTCCAAAATAATTGAAGGCCGAGTTCCTGAAATTAAAATGAGTGTGCTAGTGTACTGTCCTCCTCATACTGTCCTCAGTGCACATATTTAATAGCCCAAAATTTTAATGGGAAGATGAGAAGGACTTCCATGTGTATGTTTATAAAATTGGATTTGCATTGTTGTGTGCTCAATACAAAGTATGAAATGTATTTCTTATCTTGAAAGTCTGAAATTTTTTAATATTCTGACTCAGATGCTACAATAGTTGTCATCAATGTGTGCGTGAGTAGGCTGTCCTCCTTTATCCTATGTGTGCATTACAAATGTGTATCCGCCAATGTGTTCTTTAGCTGGAGAGACTTATTTTTCTTCTCAGTCAATGCAACAGCCGTCTCATTGTGTTATGTCGTTGGCAGGACAATTGATCCCCTTCCATGTGTTGCTATTCTCCTATTGCAATCTCTCATTGCTAGTCTCATATCGACATTCTCATAGTGCTATTCTCTTAGTGCTGTTCTCTTAGTGCTATTCTCTTAGTGCTATTCTCTTAGTGCTATTCTCTTAGTGCTATTCTCTTGGTGCTATTCTCTTGGTGCTATTCTCTCAGTGCTATTCTCTTAGTGCTATTCTCTTAGTGCTATCCTCTTAGTGCTATTCTCTTAGTGCTATTCTCTTATCGCTATTCTCTGGAACTGGAATTCTCGCTAACATGAATCGACTCGTGAACTTCCCAGACTCTTGAGACTGGCGAGATGTTTCTTTGTCATTAGGATATCATACCTAGTTCTAATATTATTTAGTTGCTCTTCGTACCTTAGTCAGCTACTTCTCATCTACATTCGAGGTATGAGTTTCTTTTTATTATGCGGTACTATATACCTTAATTGGTCAGTCGTCTATGATCATAAACTAGGAGTTTCCTTATCATGCGTATTGTTGTGCCGAACCTGAACTCTACCTGTTTGTGCAGTTCACGGAGTCAACGGGGCTTGAAATAAACTGAAGAAACCTCGTGTTCTTTTGGCGTCCCTTTGACGCCAAAAGAACGTTCATTCAAGTAACTGTAGCGAAGATCAGAATCCGCAAAGTAGCAGTGACAGTGAAAAACGTCATCGGGAGGGGCTCCACGACGAAGAAGTCCTCCAAAGGAGGAGGCCCACAGCAGATTATCAGAAACCCGTGGTGAATACTCGAGATCAGAGATGAATTCCCTCGGACGAACAACCAAGCCCAGACTTCCCCAGCTGGAAGACCAGTTCAACGTTGCACTGGCAGCCCTGAATAGTCTCCTGAATGGTGCAGTACCACGAGATCTCAGGACTTCCGGCGAGGTCGAACAGGTGTACGCTGGAATCCAAAAAAAGGCAGAAGCTGTGAAGAAACTCGGCAACCAGTTGATCACAGCTCTCGAGAACTCAGGAGCCACGGCAGAAGCGACAGTAATTCGGGACTCACTGACACTCGCCAGAGCCCGCAGGAAGGCGTTGGTGAGTTCAATGGACCACAGAAGCGAGGAGCTCTTGGGGAGTTCGTCGCGGAGTATGGCGAGGAGACCTTCCGAGCACAGTAGCTCAAATTCAAAAAGGATCTCACACAGAAACCAGCAGCAAGACGCTGCATATCAGCGAGGCGGGTCCTCAAAACCTCCATCGGCTAAAAGTCAGAGCAAACACGGCTCCAAACATCAGGGCAAAGACCAGGCCAGCTCCAGCTATCGTCGTCAGAGTAACCAAAGCTCGAGCTATCACAGCCAGAGCCAAGACAGTGAGAGCGAACATAGCCAGAGCCTTCCCAGCGCCAGCTCTCGTCACAAGGACGGTGAGTCCGAGCGCCGCGGGCCCCTTAGCCAAGGCAATAAGCAAATGCTTATTGACCTCACGGAAGATCCATCGGTGCTGTTGGCACAAATCACCATCGAGAGGTCAAAATTGAGGAATGGGAACCGAACGGAGAATGATCAGCCCTATGACGAGGAGAATGTCGAGAGCAAAGATGCTCGCACGGGAGCCTGGGTCGATCAAGCTTTCCAACACCACGTCGTGGAGCCCGCAGAGGGCGCGACGGCGGTCACGAACACTCTACTCCGCGACCAGGGTTGCGGAGTCGGTGGAATAAATTTGCGACTCCGACTCCGACTCCGACTCCACCTTTCCAGAATTTGGCGACTCCGACTCCGACTCCGACTCCACCTTTTCAGAATTTGCCGACTCCGACTCCGACTCCGACTCCACCTTTTCAGAATTTGTCGACTCCGACTCCGACTCCGACTCCACCTTTTCAGAATTTGGCGACTCCGACTCCGACTCCGACTCCATTTCTCCAGAATTCGGCGACTCCAACACCGACTCCGCCTATTCACAATTTTGTGGCTCCAACTTCACCTATTCATAATTTATAAGATGAATATTTTATTTCTTAACTAGTGTACACACACCGTCAAAAAATGACGGGATTCAATACCTTTCTTCAACAAATTTTCGTTTGAGTGGAGTTTCCATGCTTTCAGCTTTTTCCAAAGGTAACTTAATTTTCTTATAAGAGTAATAAAAACTCAGAACACAGCATTTTTGAGCCGCAAGAGAAGTGGTTGTAGCCATTCGTGTCGTATCCAAGATACAGAAATTCAGCATTACTGAAAGCAACTGCGAACTTGTGTATGTATATTTTAATATGCAATACAGTACATTGCAATACAGTATATTGTAATATACAATACAGCATATTGTAATATGCAATACCCCGCCGAACTCGGTATTCACGATACAAACTTGAGTGTATAAGGCTATGGATCGCTCTAATTGTGATGAAAGTGACTTATTATAGAGCTATTGCACAACGAAAATGAGTGTATTAATTGACCGTGAACTGGAACCAAGACCGCCAGTGCAAATTTTTCCTATCAATTATTCTTAACAGCGTGACACAAAACGTATAAATAAACACACGACAGTCATTCTTAGTAGTAAACGGTTGCAGGTGTTGAAACCTGTGCATATATTCATTATATTCTTTATTATCGAACGACTTTTAAATTGACTACAGATTGTTAATAATCAAGATACTAGTGTACATGATTGGTCAAAAATGACGGGATCCAATGGTATCGTTTTAAAAAAAGCTCAAGATAAAAATGGCAAACAAATATATCCATTGTAAAAGTACCCGCGATTAAAATACAGTATTCTCATACTTGTGACTGGTAAAACTCGTTTCACAGATACGGTCATTAAGCATATTTAAAAACGTCACAAACGCACACAACAACCAAGCAAATTGTATAACATAATACCTATCTGAATTGTAATTTAAATTATTGTTCGCAAGAGGTTTTTAAAAATTTGTCATACCTTTTAAGCATTTAAATGCCTTTGAAATTTAAATGCGATGAGCCGCATTTTCTTGACAGTTGATTCGATTTTCACGCAATGGTTTTTACTTATAAACATAAGTGAGCAGATGCCTGGTTTTTCATATTTCGATGGTATTTATGATACTGAGTTTGGAGACTGGTTACAGAGTTTGGTAGAGTGTGCGAAAGGCGGAAATTGAGGGTAAATGTGAATAAAAGTAAGGTAATGAGATGTTCAAGAGGTGGAGTGTTTGGAACTTTGGATGTGAGGTTGAATGGGGAAGTTTTAGAGGAGGTAGAGCATTTTAGGTACCTCGGGTCGGATGTGACTGTTAAGGATAGTATGGAAGTAGAAGTGAAGCATCGAGTGAGTGAAGGTTGTAAGACATTGGGTGCAATGATGAAAGTTTTTGAATGCAGGAGTTTGAGTATGAATGTTAAGAGGGGACTGTATGAAAGTTTGATTGTGCCAGTTTTGTTGTATGGAGCAGAGTCCTGGGGGTTGAGAGCAGCTGAGAGGAGGAAGTTGGATGTGTTTGAGATGAAGTGTTTGAGGAGCATGTATGGAGTAACTAGAAGAGATAGGATCAGGAATGAGTTGGTTAGGGGGCAGACGGGTGTTATCAAAAAGTTGAGCAGGCGAGTGGATGAAAGAGTGCTTGGATGGTTTGGGCATGTTGAAAGAATGAATGTTGAGCGGCTGGTGAAAATGATATATATGTCGGAAGTGAGTGGTCTTTGAGCGCGAGGTAGACCACGGATGAGTTGGATGGATGGGGTGAGACGTGCTTTGTATGAGAGGGGTCTGACTGTGGACGTGGCGAGAGGGATGGCTGCGGACAGAAGTGAGTGGGGGCAGTGTATAAGGAGGTAATTTTATTTTTGACGCGTTACTGGAAGCTGCCCGCGTGTGATGGGGTTGACCTGTCATGTGCGGGGGGAGGGGCTGCACTCAATGAAGCGGTCAGGGTAAACCAGCTGTGGCAGTCGGGCCTGACTGGGAGGTGGTTGTGCTGGGCTGCTGCTGATCCTGGCAGTTCAGGTGCGGCCAGTGCTGCCTCTCTCGCCTCCTAGTGACTAAGTGTGGGGATTGTGGCCTGCTATCGGCTACCCTCCCATAGGGAGGATAAGCCCGGTATATGTATGTATGTATTTATTTATGAAACTGTCCAAGCAAGCAGATTCCAATTGTAATGAGATAGGGGAAATTACGCACGAGAACATATATTTATCATTGACGGACACCTGGTTTTTTATTATATCGGGTGTCTTGTAAAAATGTCCCCGATTTTTAATTAATTATATCTCAGCTTTAAATTAACATATTTGAATTGCCTTTGTTCACAATGTAGTAAATTTTGTTTCCTTTTCGAATAATTTATGTTATTGAAAATCGGTTGAATAACCACTTTATAATGTCCAATTTACTGAAAGGAGTAGAAAAATTAATTGTTCAAATGAAAAGTTTTTAAAACAATATTGATATTCTTCCTTATTTTGTAGTTTCCAAAAAACTGAACACACAAAAATTTTAAGAGTAACAAATCATTACCTTATATAACGTTTAAATAAATAAAGTAATTTTAGTATCCAACGACATACCCTCCATTTCTTTCAAGGCAAGTATTACTTCTAGCCACCATTGAACGAAGAGTTTTACCCATTATTCCACCGTTTTCTATCGGTCCTTGAAACACTATTATTGAGAACACTTGAAACTTGAAACCTCTCAGAGGGTTTAAATACTTAGTTGTATGTACGATACATCGTTATGAAATTATTCTCAACAGTAGGTATTGAGGAATGAAGAAGAACACCAGTGTTGTTTTTAAAACTTTCCCTTTGAACAATTTTTCTACCCCTTTCAGTAAATCGATCAACTTGAAGTTTATTCAACTGATTTTCAAAAACTTATATTATTTCAAAAGGAAACAAAATTGAATAAATTGTAAATAAAAGACAATTAAAATATGTTAATTTAAGCGGAGATATTATCAATTTAAAAGTCCGGGACATTTTTGTGGGACACACAGTATAGTATTGATTGTTCTTATACAATAAATGGTCAAGTGTCTCCTTTGAACAAATTAATAAATAGGTTTAGCTATTTCGTGAGCGTAATCTCTCCTATGTTAGTACAATGAAGTTTTAGGATTTAAAACCTAAGAGCAATTGGTCGAACATTTATTTCAAATACAGAAGAACTTCAAGGGAACAACAGCAAGTCGTTTCCCGAGATGCGCAAAAAGAGAAACCGTACCCAAGTTAGGCGGATCTTGAGGATTCCAACAGTACGCACAGGAGCGTCCTCTGTGAAATTTTTATCATTGAATTCCTTTAAAATGGAGACCGAAAATCTTCTTTAACGTAAGGTTAGTTTTTAAAACGATACTCGCTAAAAATAGAAGACACTCAATGGACGCGGCCGGTCATCAGCACGGTACTTCGGTAGGAAATTTTAGAGGCGTTCTGAGTAGAGAGATACAGAGTTTTAAGATGTCCGGTCGCCGACTAAGTGAATATCGTATCTTATTGTAAGATTACATATAGCACTAGGATTTTAACAATTAATTGACAATTAATTACCTTGAATAGTAAGTGCATATTCAAGAGGCTGCAAAAGCCGGGTCGAGGAGTTCAATTCGCAGAAAGAGACTGCTTTTTACGCAATAGAAATAAGTTAGAGGTACCAGACCCACTTTTATTAAAAGGACGACATGCTGCCCAAGCAGAGCAAGCTCAAAGATAATTTAATGAGTGAACGCTAAAGCGTCACAAGTAATGTTAATTAAAGCTATTTAAGGTTAATGCAGTCTGCTAGAAGCACAAACATGCTTATTTGTAGAAAGTTAAATTTAAACACAAAAACCGAAAAAAAATATGCAGCTGCAAAACAAAAAACAACGAACAAAAAGATCTAATTTCATCAGTTTCAAATTCTTGTCTGTGAACTAAGAGAGGCCAACTGAAGAAAACTTTTTCTTCCACAAAGCCGCCATCAGAAATACGGACAATATTCAACAGGAAATTTCATTGAACAAACAAAATTGGCTGTTCGTCTTTGTTGGTTGATCTGTCTCCCTTTCACGCTCTTAGAGATACTTAACTACTGTATCTGTGATGCGAGTTTCACCAGTGCCCAAGTATTAGAATATTTTAATCGCGGGTGCTATTAGGATGAAAATATTTCTTTATGGTCCACATCTGGAAGATTTCTATACAGACAATATCGAATCCCGTCATTTGGCGAGTCGTGTACACAATCATGTATACTGAGTGTTTCAGAACACGAGGTACAAAATTGCACATCAAGAAGAAAATGGCCAAATAAACACTTTTTGTCCTATGAAATTTTCACCCAAAAAATCGGGGTTGGGAGGCATTAAGTATTTATTGTTTTTAAGGTTTAAATTTAATGGCACAATTACTCGCGGTATAGATTCTAAATTTACTTTACAAAAATTGTTCAAAATGTGTTCCACCTACATCTATGCACTTTTCGAATGTTAGTATTAACGGCTGCCGAATATTAGGAAACACGTCTGGCATTAAGGTATCTCACCTGCAGCCACTGCAATTCTGGCCACAAGATCTTCCTCAGACCCAATGGGTGTAGCATAAACAAGGCTCTTCACGTGTCCCCAAAAATTGAAATCGAGTGGAGTCATGTCAGGAGATCTAGGAGGTCTTGCAACTAGCACATTTCGCCCGATCAACGTAAATTCAAAATAAGTATTGCGAGTAGTTTATTCATTAAATTTCACCCTTTAAAACAATAAACTGCTAATATCTCAATGTCTCTTTCTTCGGGAAATTTTATAGAAGAAAAAGTTTTTATTTGGATATCTTCTACTTGGTGTGCAATTTTTTGCCTCTTATTCTGAATCTGAAACACCCTGTATATTACTGACAAGTGTTTTCTGAGTAGGTAATGTAGGCATTGTCTACACTGAGAAGCACAGATATGCATCAAGAGTTTTTTATTACTAAGTATGCACTAATTCAGTGAAATTATAGTAGTTAATTCAATGACTATGCTTCAAATCCCCAAAATTATGATATACGTGTAGATAAGGTAGGTAAGATTTGCACACTGCCTTTTCTTCTTTGTATCTACACTATGCAGGGTAACAATGCAGAAAAAGTGTCATATTATTGCTCAACACTATGTTACATTTCGGCTATAATAAGCAAAAGTTGTTCTGCTTTCATTGCAGGGGCCTGACGTTTTCGGAAAGTTTGTTTTGCGAATAAAAGTCACTTCTAGCTTCTTTGCGTGTATTATGATACTATCTCTTATTTTCGTCTAACTTTTTACTTTGTATTGGACACTTTGGAGGTCCCAGGTTCTTCTCATTTCGTGTTTTTTGGAGCAATTTGAAACGTTTCCAGCAAGAGAATTTGTACTATCGCATAAATGCAAAAACCATTGCAGCTGAGATAGTGCATTGTTTTCAGTTACAATGTGTGTCTGATTGTAAGTGAAGTTTTTGCTGGTGTGTGTAATTATTTTCATTGCAGCTCGTTTACATCGTATTTTTATTATTTTTTTCGTGTCTCAATGCCGATATAGATAACCTTACAACATTTCCGAATCTTCCCTAACAGGAAGTAATTAATTACATACTGCTACAAAACAAATACTATTTCAGTTTTTTAAAATGTATCAACATAATTATAAAATTATGCATTTTAGCGTATACTAGCCTAGAAACTGGGGAGTGATACGAAGATAAAAATGATGATGATATAGTGAAAAAAATATAACTCTGAAAGAACCAAATTACATTCAAGGAATAACTTGAGAAATGAGAAGAAATTTTTATTATTAATACATGTTAACTTGACTTAAAAACACGGAAGCCATATCAATTTTGATAACATGACTTGAAAACTAGAAGTCTTTGTGCACTATAGACCATAGCTTCAGGTTTCGGCAAAGACTACTCATTGGCAATGAATCATAACCAAAAGACTAGAAATGTTTATGATCATTATCAATCAATGCATCATTTTGAGCATACAGAGTTACCACTCTTTATGTGAGTACAATGTATTGCATCAGCTGAAATGTTCTGCAAGTAACTTGCAACACATTTACTACTATTTTCCAGTTCCTATGTATTAATTGAAGGAAAAATGAACAAAACAGAAATATACAGAATGAATTTGCGATGCTTTCAATTACTAATTCCTGCTTTTAACTACAAAATATACATTAATGCTGGGTACAAAAATTATATTTCGCATTCGTAGGTTTCTCATACATATCTGTGCAAACCCTCAATGACTAGATAAGATGACGGTATTAGGTGATAGGAATAAATACGCTGTTTCAAACTTAGAACAAAACAATCAACGAAAACATTGCGTATTCTTTAGAGTTTTTAGCAAAGCATTCTAACTCTGTTTTGGTTTACTTCTAATTTTAAAGAATTATAAATAATTTTTAGCAAAAATTAGAATCGAAGACACCAAAAAATAGCGACTCCAACCACGACTCTACCACATCCGAATGAACGACTCCGACTCCGACTCCGACTCCACAACATTCGGAAAATCGACTCCGACTCCGACTCCGACTCCATCACACTTCAGAGTAGCGACTCCGACTCCGACTCCGACTCCACCACACTTCAGAGAAGCGACTCCGACTCCGACTCCGACTCCACCCTAAAACATCCGACTCCGGCGACTCCGACTCCCGACTCCGACTCCGACTCCGCAACCCTGTCCGCGACACTGCTCTCGTACCTCCAATGAACCCCTCCGCACCAGCATTCCAGCCTAGCGCTTCCACCAGCTCACCGGCCGTGGTTTTTGAAACAAGGCCACCAGTGATCGACGGAGCTATGAGGCTCTCGATGATCGAAGACTTAAAAAGGGGGTCCAGCCAGCCTTACGCGGGAGAGGCTCATCTGTTCCACAGACGGTTCGATGCCCTCAAGAGAAGAATGGAAAGGCTCGCCGTGGAGCCCATCGACGCCATTGAGATCCTCACAAGCCACACCTGTGGGGAGCCGAGGAGCCTGATCGAAGATACATTGGCCGCTACCTACCTGGATACAGCGGTCCTGCTCACCCACATCGTCGACCAATTGAAGACTCGCTTCGGCTCCAACGACAAGGTGGCCGACAGCCTGATCGAACGCCTCGCGCAAACGTCGGACATCAAGGGGTCGAAGGGCGACCGCACGGTCGGTCTCAAGCTGCGGAAGTTCAGCGACGCCTGTCTAGCGATTCATCACACCATGCAGCACAACCCCGGACCTTCCTTCCTGAACACCGACGTAGGGCTATCCCCCATCGTAGAGAGACTACCCTTCTTTGTACTGGATGCCTGGAGAAGCGAGAGAACCAGGCACAGAAGATTATCTGGATCGCTACCAGATTTCGCGAGGTTCTGCGAGTTCATCAAAACGCTGTCAGATACCCAATGCGACAGTTTTGGGGCATCGAACCTCAACTGGGTGAGTATTCGACGCGACACCGCGGCCCCCGTTCGCCCCAACCCAAGAGCCCCGCGAGTCCTCTACACATCCTAGGAGAATCAACCCGGCAGCTGTGTTCTCCACCAGAGTGCACAGCACGCGACAGGCTCGTGCCAGGCGGTAAGAAAGATGGAACTTCAGAAGAAGAAGGACATCATACGCGAGCACAAGCTATGCTACCGCTGTCTAGGTACTCACTGGGCAAAGCATTGCAAAGAAGTCGTGAAGTGCGATGATTGCGGAGCCGACAATCACAGCACGACAGCCCATCTCAACCGAACGAAGGCCGGGAACCCCAGTATGACTATCAGCAGGGCACGCTCCAAGCAGGACCCGAGCGACAAACAAACCCAGAACAAAGTCGGAGAGAATCCGGCCAGGGCATTGAATTCTCGTTCGGCTGCGACCGGAGGCAGGGCATGCAGCAAAACTGTCCTGGCCGACGTTTTCGACGAGAGATCGGGCCGGTCGTGTCGCGTCTACGCTATTATCGACGAGCAGAGTACGACGTCCTTCTGTTCCTCCAAGCTGCTAGACACTCTTCAGGTGACAGGCCCCAAGTCCTACTACACACTAGAGACCTTGTCCGATCAATCTGTCGTTCGACAGGGTAGATGCGTGTCCGGATTGAAGATCAAGGGGGTCTCCGAAAGCAAAGTCTTCGAGCTCCCGCCAATGTTCGAGTGCGACCTCATTCCCGACACCAAGAGGGGAGTGGCGACTAAAGAACGTGTGGAAAGGACCCCGGAAATAGCTCACTTTGCCCCTCGCTTCCTCACCCTCGACGACAGAGCAGAAGTTGCGGTGCTTCTCGGGACGGACAGCGGGGACAAACTGTACAGCCACGCTGACCAACGTCGTCAAAATGCTCCATTTGTCCATCACACAGCCTTGGGTTGGGCCGTGGTCGGCAAAGTGAACGACAGCGCCGGGCCCTCACTCGGACGAAGATGCACAATCCTAAAGATAGCAGCTGAAACCACTCATGAACATCTCAGCGCCAGGATGTGTTTCGGGCCGTCCCCCGAAAAGAACATGTTCGTCCAACAACCCGACGACGAGATGCCTGGTCTGTCTCACGACGACCGCAAGTTCTTGAAAGCGATGGAGGAAATAAAGGTAAATGATGAAGGCCACCTAGAAGCGCCACTGCCGCTAAGATCGCTCGACGCGACGCTGCCCGACAACAGAGTGGCGGTGTTTCGTCGTCAAGAGAACACGCTGAAGAGGCTAACGAAGAGCCGGCGAAATTACAGCAGTGTCTGGATGCCATGAAGAAAAATCTCGACATGCGACACGTCGAGCAGATACCTGTGGGCGAAAGGAACCGACAGGGCGGCCTTACCTGGTACATCCCCATCTTCCCGGTGGTTCAAGAGAAGAAGTCCAAGGTGAGGCTCGTCTTCGACAGCGCCACCAAGTATCAAGGGAATAGCCTCAACACGTGCCTGCTGTCAGGACCAGACTACAACAACCGTCTGCGAGATGTGCTAACGAGATTTCGGGAGCACAAGATCGCCTTCATAGCCGACGTCGGGAGCATGTTCCACGCCTTCCACGTACCGCCAGGTCACACGAATCTAATGAGATTCTACTGGTTGGCCGATAACGACTCTCAGAAGCCCCTCGTGCCACACCGAGCGCGCGTGCACGTATTTGGTAACACCAGCAGTCCCGCCGTAGCCACGATGTGCCTTCACCGCGCCGCCAAGGGAACCGCCAGCGAATTGCGACCCGAAGACACGGAACACCTCGAAGCAGCGCAAGATTACGTAACGTCGCACTTCTACTGCGACGACGGACTTGGAACTGCACCAGACCTCACCAAAGCTATCGGAATCTTGCGAACGGCTAAATATCTCCTGTCGCGGTACGACATCAGACTGCACAAGATCATGTCTAACTCCATGGAGGTCCTCAAGGCCTTCCCCACGAGTGAGAGAGCGACTGAAGACGATATCGACCTGATTACAGCCCCCAACCATAGCACACTCGGCGTGTCGTGGAACATTGCCAGCGACTGCTTTGTGCTGAAAGTGAACATACCAGACCGCCCTCACACGAAGCGAGGACTGCTATCTGCAATCAATTCGATCTACGATCCTATCGGCTTTGCCAGCCCAGTCACACTCGTCGGGCGACTCATCCTACGAAACCTGCTCTCCGAAAATGACCGAGCCTCCGGTGGTAAGACCTTGGATTGGGACGAGCCCATTCCGAGCTGCACAGTTCAGTCGTGGCTGCGCTGGCTCCAGAGCCTTCAATGCCTGCACGAACTATCGATTCCAAGGTGCTTTCTTCCGCCGGAATCGAATGGAGACGACACCCAAACCTTGCACATTTTCTCGGACGCCTCGCAGGAGGCAATCGGAAACGTGACATACCTGCGTACGACCACCAACAACGGCCAAGGTCACGTCGCGTTCGTACACGGAGTAAGCCGCGTGGCTCCCAGAGCTGCCACCTTGATCCCTAGGCTAGAACTGTGCGCAGCAGTAGAAGCAGTGTTGTCAAGCCTGCAAACGATACAGGAACTGAAAAGGAAACCCGCTCGGGTATACTTCTATTCAGACAGCAAGGTCGTGCTGGGTTACATCAGAAACAACTCTGCGAGATTCAGTCGGTATGTTCAGAGAAAGGTGGACATCATCCGTCAGAGTAGCGACCCGTCCAAATGGAGCTACGTCGACACCACATCGAATCCCGTCGACCTAGCCTCGAGACCGACAGACTCGTCCAGACTAATGCAGACGGAATGGCTCAAGGGTCCGGCATTTCTAATCAGCGACGTCGTCTCCCCTTCTCGGTAAGGTAAGGGTGTTAGCCAACGGTAAAGTAAGCCAACAAGCTATCTAGGCTTTTGGCTGCGGTAGCCATCTTGTGGGTAGCAAGATGGCGGCGGCTGGAAAGGCTGCGTAAGCTGAGGCAGCTGACGCAGCTGAGAAGGCTGCGGCAGCTGGAGCTGGCGATGCGGGATCGCCAGTGCCGCCAGCGGGGAGCACGTCGGGAGTGCTTGTGGATGTTAGCCTGTTGGCTAACATCCTGACTCAGGCGCGTGGCCCGATCCTCGACCGGTTGTCTAGGCAGCTGCCTAAGTTGACCGGTGATGGATCGGTCGACGCACTGGAGTGGCTGGAGAACCTGGAGAGGCTCTGCCAGCTGGAGCGCGTAGCTCCGACCGACGTCATCGGGTTCATGCTCGACGGCAACGCCGCTCGAGTGTTTCGCTCCATGACTGTCGGTGATGCTGCTCAGTGGCAGGTAGTTCGGTCTACGCTGGCCTCGCAATTTGCGTTGCCTATGCAGGAGGCGTATAGGCGGTTCACCGACCGTCGGCTTGCAGCCGGGGAGTCGGTGGACGTGTACCTGGATGACTTGGCGCGTCTGGGTGGGAGAGCGGGGTCGACTACGAAGGATTTGATTTTTAGGGTCAAGTTCTACGAGGGTCTCCCAACTACTCTGTATACATGGGCAGTTTCGCGTGAGGACGCGTATACTGCGCCGTTCGATGCTGTGGTGTCGAAAGTGCGGGAGAGAATGGCCGCACAGAGGGCTGTAGACGGGCGAGGCCAGGGAGCCAGGCTCGGGGCAGACCTTGCTGCTTCGGGGAAGCAGTGCAGTGGTGGCAAGGGTACTTGCTACCGCTGTGGTGGTGCACACCGCGTGCGGGTTTGCCCGCAGAAGCAAGGCGCTGCGGCGCCTGCTGGCGGGGGGGCCGTGAAGGCTCCCGCCAAAAGGAAGTTCGCATGCTTTGCGTGTGGAGAGGTCGGGCATTTCGCTTGCGACTGTCCGGCGATAGGTAGGCCTACGGTTGGTGGGTCGGGTTTCTCTGCGGAGGACGCCAGTCGGGGCGACGCGTCCTCCTCAATGGAAACCGTGTAAGCCGAGCTTACCGGAGGTCTCCTCTCCCCGAGGGAGGTGACGGCGCCCCCCCGGAGAGAGGGACCTTGAGCGGCACGAGTGTGTCGCTGGGGCGGGGCGATCTAGAATCGCTCGGAGCGACTGGCGTTACGACGAGGCGTCGGTTGCCAGTCGTACGTGCCATCTTGAATGGGCATTGTTCTTGGTGTCTGGTAGACTCCGGGAGCGAGCGGACGGTGGTTTGTCCGCGGGTGGTGGTGGGCCAACGCCCCCGGCCGGGGCGGCCGTTGCTAACGGCGGACGGCAGAACTTCCCATGTGGGGAAGCACTGTCGTGTGGTAGTCGGGTTGCAGGGGCATTGCTTTGGTGTCACTGCGCTCGTCATGCCGGAGTTGGGGAATCTTGGCGTGGACTGTCTCCTAGGGAGTGACGTTATTGATCACATGGGGGGCGTCACCGTCAGGAGAGGTCCTGACTCGAAGTATGCAGTTGACTGGGGGAGATCCTGGTCAGCTGGATGCTGTAGGGGGTCCAGCAATGGATTCGCCTGTGCCAAGCTGGGAGCCGGCCTGGTGGCAGGGGCGAGGTCGGTGGAGTCGAGAGGTGCGCCAGCGCCGATCGAGATTGTCGACCCTGACTTTGTTGCTAGGTTCGCTGACGGTCGGTGGACCGTCAGTTGGCGGTGGCCTGAGAAGCCGCCCGAGGGGTTGCAGACTCGGATCGCGGAGTACGGATGTACTCGGGCGCCTCACGTGCGTGAGCGCTATGATGCAGAGATTCAGAGTTGGATCTCAAAGGGTTGGTTGAGGCGATGGCATGGCCCCATCCAGGGCGTCATTCCGTTGCTGGCCGTCGTGCAACCAACGAAGGACAAAGTCCGTCCGGTCATGGATTATCGTGAGTTGAACGGCTTTGTCGAATGTCATACGGGTGATGACATGGTCGCTGTGTGTGGCGACAAGATTCGGAAATGGCGGCAGCTGCGGGGTGAGCTTAAGGTCGTCGACCTTAGGTCTGCGTACCTGCAGATCCACGTTTCCGAGGATCTGTGGCGGTACCAGATCGTGAAGTTTAGCGATTAGGCTTCGGCCTCTCGTGTGCGCCTCGAATCATGACGGTGATTCTCGGCAAGGTTCTGTCGTTGAACGACCTCGTTCGTCGAGGGACGGACCACTATATCGATGATTTAGTGGTTTGTGAGTCCATTCTCAGCGCGCAGGAGCTCCGGGAGCATCTGGCGCGGTTCGGACTTGCGGCGAAGGAGCCTGAGAGACTGGATGGAGGCCGGCTGTTGGGAGTTTCTTTACGGAAAGATTCCAACGGACATCTTCGGATGTCGCGGGGGACTGCTCTCTCCGAGTTTGGTTCGGTGAATGTCGGCTTAACGAAGAGAGGGCTATTTTTCTTGTGCGGTCGGTTAGTCGGCCATTGCCCCGAGGCGGGGTGGCTGCGTCCTTGTTGCAGTTTTTTGAAACGGCTGGGGTGCAGTGGCTCTTGGGACGACTCGGTTGACGGTTCTGTCAGCTCGTTGGCTGCGGAGCTGTTGGCACGGGCTCGTCGGGAAGACCCTGTTGGGGCGTGTGGGGTGTCGACCCGCATGGTACGGTTACCGTGTGGGCTGATGCCAGCTCCCTCGGAGTTGGTGTGGCCCTTGAGGTCGATGGCCTCATTGTGGAGGATGCGTCTTGGCTCCGAAAAGAGTCAGACCACCTTCATATCAATGTGGCCGAGTTGGAGGCGGTGGCGCAGGGTATCAATTTGGCGATTGCGTAGGGTTTTAAGACCTTCACGGTCGCCAGTGATTCCCGGACAGTCGTCACATGGATGGACAACACTGTCGACGGCCGCAATCGTGTTCGCACGAAGGGCGCGGCGGAGATGCTCGTGAAGCGACGTCTTGGGGTGATCCATGAGGCGATCGCTGAGCATGGTCTGGTCGTGTCTGTTCGCTTCGTCTCGACGATCGAGAACAAGGCCGACCAGCTGACCAGGGTACCTAAGAGGTGGCTTTGTTACCGCGATGGTGGTGGAGCCGTCGCAGAGGTGTCTGCCGTGCTTGCCACTGGAAAGAGTCTCGAGGATGCCATTTGGGCGGCTCCTCTGCCGCATCATTTGGGCATCGATCGGACGTTCTACTTGGCGCGTCAGATCCGTAGTGATCTGTCGCGCGAACAGGTGAAGCGTGAGCTGGCTGGATGCGAGTCCTGCCAGCGGATCGATCCTGCGCTGCGGGAGGAAAATCTCGTGGAGCGAGGGGGTCTGTCTGTGGAGGAGAGTTGGCGCCGGGTTACGGTTGAGGTAACCCATTATGGCAACAAGCTCTACTTGTCCATGGTTGACTGTGGACCCTCGCGGTTCGCCATCTGGCGACGGCTGCTGAATGAGTCTGCAGTGAGCATCGTCGCTCATTTGCGTGAGGTCGTAATTGAGCGAGGGCCGTGTGACGAGTTGTTACTGGACAATTCTACGGCGTTCCGATCAGCGACTGTGGAGCAGTTCGCTGATGCGTGGGGGATTTCACTGCAATTCCGTGCCGCCTACGCCCCGAGCGGCAACGGGATCGTTGAGAGAAATCACCCGACGATCAAGAGGATCGCCGCCAGGGGATGTATCACTCCTGAAAAGGCTACATTTTAGTACAATGTGACGCCAGTGGTGCCGGCGGCAGATAACGCGTCGAGTGAAGACTCCCCTGAAGAAGAGGGCGAGGAGCCCGCCGCTATCGACAGAGATGGGGAGCAGCAACAGGGGGAGCCTGCGCCATTGAGGCGGTCACGCCGTGAGCGACGGCGTCCCTCGTACCTAGACGAGTACGAGTGCTAGGCACCCCGCCACGCTAGTTTCCTGAGAAACTGGGGGAGATGCGGGGTTTTTGTCGCCGCCCACGAGTTACGTGGGTGGTCCGGTTGTCGTACCCTGCGGTAGTTGTCGTACCCTGCGGCAGTTGTCGTACCCTGCCGCAACCGCCTCGGGTGGCTAATGCGCTGCCTCGGCAGTCTGATTATGGCAGTGGTTGAGTGCAGACGCGCGTGCTTTCGTCCTTCTTTCGTGTTATCTTCGCTGCGATCGGCACCTGTGTAAGGCTGGCAAGTGCCTTGCTTCCATTCCTATGGGAGAACAGGAAGGTGCAACAGCTGAGGCAGCTGTTTTGCGGTTGCTGTTAACGTGAAGGCACGCAGCAACGGTAAGGTAAGCCAACAGTAAATAATTCACTCACTTCTTAGATACCTTACAACTTAGATACTCAACTACCAGACATGTGGCCAGCAAGAGTAGAGCGGAGATAGATTGAAATAGCAGGATAGAGTAGAGTAGGATTAGTAGTAGGTGGTTAGAGAATTACTTAGAGGTAGTTTACTTGCCACATTAGGTAATTTATATACACACACTCGGCCAACATCTACTTGTTGTTGGGCCCGAGACCAATAGAAAACTGGCTGCGAGTGTTGCTCTCACGAGCGTTGCCAACTTTTGGTCTGTCTAACTAGAACTTACATTTCCGCTATATTACAGAGTGTGATATATTCGTCATTCATCAGTTACTCGCACAGATACGGCCTAGTCGAAAGGATATACAAAGTCCACCTCATTACTCGCCGTGATTTTATTATAGAGGATTGTTGACGGGTGGGCCTTCGGAGCTTGGTACTACCGAGGGAGAATCCTTGATCCAATCCAGTCGACAATGAACTCCAGACCGGCTCGTGGTGTTCGGATGGAGTTATGTGCGTGTTCTCGATCGAGGGCGCAGTGAGTTGTGAATATTTTACGACAAGTAATGGTTGTCACCGTCTGTCACCGTGGTGACCGTCTGTCACCGTCTTTCACCGTGGACGCACGCTCCATGTTACCGGAGCTAAATTGTTTCAGAATGTGAGGGAAGGAAAACTCCACGAAGTACGAAATTAGAACTGTGTGTCCGTGAATGTGCCGTCTACCTAACTAAATGGTAAAAGTGCACTTTCAGTGTTTCGGTGATTCAATTATGATCATTTTAACAAGCAAATCAGAGTGGCGAGATGTGAAAACTCTGTGTTGCTCTCGCAGTGCCGGTGAGGGGCAGCGCGAACAAGCACACCCCTGCCCCCTCCATCCCCCCTCCATCTCCACTCCATCCCTCAAAAACACCTCCACTCTTAACGTGGCAGGACAAGTGCCGTTATCTCCAGAAACAAAATAGAAAGTGTGCTCTGTCAAACTCGCATCTTTGGAAAATAATGGTGACCATTTTTTGTGAACTATTTTTGTTAATATAGAGCATGAATGTTGAAAATTTCTAATGTACTCATTCAATTTTTGATTCAAAAAATTAGCTTACCTTATTATCATGTTCTTTTGATGGACAATTTTGGTTAACTATTGACGTTAAATGTGAGAAGGATAAAAAACTTCTTCTTCTTTGAAGGAACTTTTAAATATAAAAATTAAATAAACTTAATCCAGCAACATCGGAAATAATTTACCATGTTAAACATAGTAAGCCTGTGTTCACAGACAGAGCATAATTCCACAATGTGAAGTAAACTTGAACAATCCGACGTTTCTCGAAAAGTTCACCAGAGCAATCTTCTGATGGAAGAGTTGAAGTTCTTTTTCTTCTTTTCTTCTTCTTTTTTCTTTTCTCTTTTCTTCCCCAAGCAGGACAGCAAGCAGCGCTGCTCTGCCGACCGCAAGCATCCTGCCCCCTCCTCCCGCTCACACTCTGTCCTCCTCTGTCTTACACCCCAAGCCCCCCCCCCCATGCTTTCCTACTGGCAGTCTCTTTTTATCTACCTTTAAAAGGCAAGGTCTTCTACTTTAACTCAATGAACAAAATTTAATTTTTCTTCCTCTCTATCAACGTCACAATGTATCAATATAGAACTCGTTCAACTACTCGGAAGGTTGCCCCATCTGAAAAAACATCCTCCAGTACAGCTTCGTACGAAAAGCTCAGTAAAAAGCGTAAAGCACCAGCCATTAAGCGGAAAGGCAGACCTAATAAATCCGCCCCTGTGAATCCACCAGTTCAAGGTCCTCAAACAGTCAAAACGAAAAATGCTTCTCGGACGTAATGCTTCTCATTAGTGATGCTTCAGGGGCTGAGAAACACTTGCTGATACCAGACTTCACGAACGTCCGAGAAGCATTTTTCGTTTTGACTGTTTGAGGACCTTGAACTGGTGGATTCACAGGGGCGGATTTATTAGGTCTGCCTTTCTGCTTAATGGCTGGTGCTTTACGCTTTTTACTGAGCTTTTCGTACGAAGCTGTACTGGAGGATGTTTTTTCAGATGGGGCAACCTTCCGAGTAGTTGAACGAGTTCTATATTGATACATTGTGACGTTGATAGAGAGGAAGAAAAATTAAATTTTGTTCATTGAGTTAAAGTAGAAGACCTTGCCTTTTAAAGGTTTTTAAATTCCGTGCAAGCAGCACTCGACTCTCAACCCCACGCTTTGGACTGTGTCCGAGAAGATTCATCGTCCACAAAGCCGAGAATCTTTAGTGAAGAAGATACGTCCTCACTGGCGGAAGCTGCCACAGCACTGCGAGCTCCTTCGTCTCGCCGAAATGATTGCGTCATGGCGACGTCGCCCCTGCCCTGTGTCACTGAGAAAGCTCAAAATCGTTCACCGCCGACGGAAACACCAACGTCATCGTTAGAACGCGATAAAATTTTGGATGTGTGCAACCAGTCAAAAAGCAGAAGGGGTAATTTTAATTATAATTTTAATGATAAATTGTGTGTAGACCTTTCAGGCGGCGAAGTTATGTTTGAAAATGCATACGCAGCAGCTGATACTGGCAGTAAAATACCTCAGAGCGTAAATTGCGAGGATAACGTAAGATTTTCAGTGGAGAAAAATACAACCAGACCTGTTACCGCTTTTGATGGGTACTTACATCCTCTCCAAATGACCAGTTCCCAAACTATTCACGATATAAATAACACGCTGTCTCTTACAGCTGCATTTCTCAATAAAGCTTTGAGACAAAATTGTCCCCCAAGCCCAGCGTCGATTTTTTCCACTGTATCAAATATTCAAGTGATTACAGAACAGCTTTTTGCTTTAAATTATCGTATCAGCGCTCATGATTTTACGCCGGTGGTAGCTGCGAGTAACCATCCTTATGCGAAATCCCCTTTAGACACTTTTCTCGTTGGAGACAATAGTCTCACAAAAATCAACAGAGATGACATTGATAGTGCATGCAGGATTCAGACCATAACTTCGGAACGTCTAAATGATCTCTATGATGAGATTGAACGCGCACCTCCTTTCAGGAACTATATAATTAGTTTCAAAGGTTTGAGCCTCTCGTCCCAAAATCTCACGAAATTAAAAAATTTGATCATGACAAAGAATCTTCTTTCTCGTATTTATGTGGTGAGTGCCTGCAGTGGGCAGCAATTGTACATGGCATCGAGCCTGTGCAGAAAAATTGGTCTTAAACTGATTCCGCTGCGAGCAAATGTAAAAAACGGTCCTGTTGATGAAGCATACAACAATGTCCGCACTTGGCCCGTTACGCGAGAAGACATGCATCACTTTCTTCAATAAATTGCTCTAAAATCACCTTTGAGACCAACTTCACATTTAATCTCCTGTGTCAGAAACTCCCATGATCTGAATGAAGAAATTGAATACTCTAGTGATTATTCAAAACAGCAAAATGAGTTGAATGATTGTTCTAATTTGACCGCCTATCCACGTGAAACCTCCAGCAGCATAAACCGATGTTTGCCTTCATATAACAAACCCTCTCCTCGTCTCTCCTCCCGATGTTTGCCCTCATATAACAAGCCCTCTCCTGCATCCGCCACAAACAACTGCGGAGTGCCTACAAAAAATAGGTTTTCATTGCTATCCAATGCTGATGAAGAGGATGAAAAGCCCCTCTCAGACACGAGTATAAATCAACATCGAATCACATACTCGGAAGCAGTAAAATCAACAGGAAGAGAGAAATCGCTGCAAAATTGCAGTCGACAATCGATGGAAAATCCACTACCCAACGGTATGCACAATCATCACCAGAAAAATATAATTGACACGAGCATTTCTCAGTTCTCTGCAAATCCCCATACGAGAAATCACCACAGAACGGGAATTCAGAGCCAGAAAAACGTAAATTCCCCGCACCTCTCAGAACCTCTTAATGATGAAAAAAGTGCGAAAAAAAGCGTCTCCAGCCCCATTTGTGAACGCATGAATTCCACAATGGATGAATTGAAACGATCATGGAACATAAAACTGATTCCCACCAAAGCCGATGGACACTGCCTCCTCCACGCAGTAGCCCATCTACTTACAAAACAACCAGCATCAAAATGGAATTACAATTCCCTAAAGGCTGCAATCAAAACAGAGAGTAAAGCAAACTACAGCATATATGCTAAGTTTTTTGACAAGAACAGTGGCGACATGCAAAACCTCATAGATAATTACATTGACGAAAAACATTTTGAACAAGCTGCGGTAGACCTTATACCACTAATCATTTCAAATGTTACAGGCCAAAAACTTCTCGTCCTGGATGAACGAGATCATTGTGTTTTGAAAATATCAGTCGTTCCCATTTCAGAGTTATTAAATAATAACCCTCCACTACTGCTCCATCGTAAAAACGATCACTACAGTGCTCTTGTCACACAAGGCAAAAATCAGACCGGGGTTACCTCATCTTGACAAAGTGCCGCTGCTCAGCCAAATAGTAGACTTTCTTACATAGCAGATGCTGGGCCAAACACCCTGGGCAACTTAGACAAAATCGATAAATCCCCTGAACGATCCCATCGAGATAGTAACCTCGCTACCTTTAAAAAGAGTGCTAATATAGGTAAAATCAAAATAAAGCATGTAAATGCTCGAAGCCTGAATGGTAAATTGGATGAAATCAGAGTAATGTTGGTCACTGAAAAAATTGACATTTTGTGTGTCTCAGAAACTTGGTTTGATTCACGAACCCAAAGTTCATTTTTTAACATTCCTGATTACGTGTTGTACCGCTACGATGGCGCTAAAACCAGCCGAGGTAGTGGATCTTGTATTTTTGTGAAAGAAATGTACTCAACATCTTCACTACTAGCGAATAAAGTTTGCGAAGGCATTGAAATGGTTTGGTTAGAAGTGCAAATAAATAAACACAAATCAATAATCATTGGCAGCCTTTACCGGCACCCATCGTCTCCCCTAAATCTAACACTAGATTTCATTGAGGAAACCTTCAAAGAAATCCTTCAGGCAAAAAAATCATTCTTTGCTTTCGGAGATTTCAATGTTGACCTAACGGACAAAAACAATCAGCTAAGCAAACTATTGTATAAACTAAGCTTATCACAAATGGTCAAAAAACCGACTCGCATCACTAAAGTCTCTGCAACTCTCCTCGATCTAGCAATCACAAATAATCCCACCGCAATACTTAGTACAGTAATATCACCTTCTATTTCCGATCACCACTCTATAGAATGTGAAATTAAGAAGGAAAGACAAAAATACCGCTTAATGACCTATCGCTCGAAAAGGCACTATTCAGCAGAACTATTTCAAGAAAAACTACTCGATAGGTCTACCGAATTCCAGAAAATGATGCAATCTGACGATGTTGACATACAAGTGTCAATATTCAACGAGAACTTCACAGCAGCTCTCGACGAATGTGCACCTTACGTCACCAAAAAAACCAAGCCAAAACGGACTGTTTGGATTACTGACGAAGTTAAAGAGATGAGCAGAATAAAGAAAGCTAACTTGCGAGAGTACAAAAACAATAGATCAAACAGTACCTTATACAAGAGATATAAAGAACATGAAAAAATTCTTCGAAAGAAAATCACTGAAGCGAAACAAACTCACTTCCACCAGGCACTGATAACGGCTAAAAATAACCCGAAGCGAACTTGGGAAATCATTAGTGAGGTAGCCCCATATAAAAATTTAGATCGCATAAGTAATTTTGAAAATCCCTTGGCAACAGCCACGGATTTCAACACATTCTTTTCAAAAGTAGGGGCTCAAGTTTTCAGTGAGGTGTGTACCAAACCAGATGGACCGACAATTGAAAATTCATGCCCCACTGCACCCTCGAGGACTGATGTCAAGTGGAGACCACGCCCTGTCGATTTACCAGAGTTACGAAACATCTTATACTCACTAAAAAACACAAAGGCAATTGGACATGATGGTATCAGTCTTCAATATATCAAAGACTGTTTCCCTGTTACAGCACCATGGATTCGTCTGATAATTAATACATCAATAGTAACCAATACGTTTCCAAACCAATGGAAACACTCCATTATTAGACCGTTGCACAAAAGTGGTGACCTAAATACAGCATCAAACTACAGGCCCATCAGTCTTTTGCCTGTCATGTCCAAACTATTGGAAAAAGTGGTCACAAATCAACTGTCATTTCACCTGGACGAGTCAAATTTACTCCACCAAAATCAATATGCCTATAGAAGAAATACTAGCACTCAAGACGCTCTGCTCAATATATCTGAAAAAATATACAGTGACATCGATCAAAAGAATGTAACACTCTTGCTACTACTCGATCTCTCTAAGGCGTTCGATAGCGTCCAACATGAAAGACTTCTACGTAAAATACTGAACTTGGGAATAGACACGCAATGGTTTGAAAGTTACTTGTCAAATCGATCTCATGCAGTCCGCATAGAAAACAAATTGTCCCCATTCATTCAAAACAATTTTGGTGTTCCCCAAGGATCCATTCTTGGTCCGCTACTATTTTCTATTTTCATTAATGATTTCCCTCCAATGCCTTCTAACACACGGATCTCAATGTATGCAGATGATGTTCAAATTGCAATAACAAGTTCTGTATCGGAAATACCACAGACGCAAATTAAAGCCGAAACTTTACTGACTAGCCTGAAATCATGGTACGACCGAAATGGTCTCAAATTAAATGCAAATAAAACACAATGCATTATTTTTGGATCCAAAGATGCAATTAAAAAAACTTCAGATCTTACTCTTGCAGTTGGAAATGATAAAATCAATGCATCAGAAAAAGTTAAAAATCTAGGTATCTGGTTCGATAGAAATATGTCCTTCAAATCTCACGTTGAGACTACTTGCAACAAAATCTACGGAACTTTAATGTTTTTTCATCGTATAAAAAGTATGCTAGACGAAAAATCCAGATTATTAGCCATTCAATCCCTTGTGTTATCGCGCATTGACTACTGCAGCCTAGTATGGGGAGAGTTACCTCAATACCTTCAAAGGGACTTACAAAAATGCATGAATTTTGCAGCCAAGGTGGTATGCAACGGTAATTTCAAAAGAAGTGATCACGTAACCCCTCTCCTCAATAAACTCGGCTGGATCCCTATCCAAGAAAGGCTCCTCATGCAGAAGGCCCAATACGTATTCTCCTCGTTATATCTTCCTCAGAGCAATGCTGAGATAGTGCGTTTCCATCCACCCACTGTAACCAATCAAAAACCGAACAGAAACAATAATGTCTTAGTCAACTATCGTTCATCTCACTTAGGGCAGAAGGCTCTGTCCATATCAGGCGCATTACTGTGGAACAAACTTCCCCTGAGTATTAAAGTCCCTCAAAGACCGAGAGAATTTAAAGCCAAAATAACTCGTCATCTTGTGTCTCAATAATAATCCTTAGTTACAGAACATACTGAATGAGTACTGACGAATCTCATTTACCTGGTATCTCCATTGCTGAACAATCTCCCTCGCTCATTGTTTTATAATTCAAGACATCAAACAACAGTTTTGAAGTATGCGTAGGTATTATGATTTGACCGCCTATACGTTGTCATTTGCGGACATGCTTACTTGTATATGTGTGTACGTATATAGGTGTATGTGCGCATATGGGTGTGTATATGTGCACGTACAACTGTGTGCACTAAAGTAGATGAACCAGTCGAAGGTGCATTTTATGTCATTCCTCTCCGTTTCTGTGCAAGCATCAAACTAGACCGTCATGGTACCTATGTGTGTGTGTGTTGATCAATTACAGACATTCTGCACCATATTACAAAGATAATGTATTTTTTCTAATATGAAATTGTAAAGCATCCATGTAAAAAAAATAAATTCGTTGTGTGATCATCCATTTATACTGCAGTAATATACTTATTCGGCTTATAGTTATATGCTTATAATAATGTGATACCTATGTTTGTTTATCAATTGACGACAATTTGCGCCATATTTCAAAGATAATGTGATTTTTTTTTCTAATATGAAACCTTTATAGGACATTAATGTTTTCTTTCTTATTCACGTCCCACAATCGTTTTCATGTTTCTGACTTAAGTAGACTGTTTTGTGCCACTATTTTTAGTACGAAATTTTATAAAATTCATGCTATAATAAAAGATTTTTTCTCCGTTTCCCTCGATTGGAATTCTGGTTTATACTGACTAGTTTACGCTGATATTTGCGCACATGCTTACTTGTGTAAATGTGTACGTGTCCACGCTATGCGTATGACACTCTGTAGAATGCGTATGTATTGCCTCGATGCATAGAAATGCATTTGTGTATGCTTACGAGTTCGGTGTAAATATGTGCGTGGGTATATGTGTGCATGTGTATGTGTAAATATTTACATGTATACGTGCACATATGTGTACTAGACTGACAACTAGCATTTTACTAAAGATAATGTTTTTTTTTTGTGCACTCTCAACTTTTAATATTACCTAACTCGTCATATCCTTAGTATTGTAAAGCATTCATGTAAAAACTAGACATTTGTTGTGCGATCATCCATTTATATTTAAATAAAATGCTTGTTAACTAATGACCGTTATGTTAAAATTGTTGAATCAGAAATACAAAACCTATAATCTTCTTGGTCCTCATGCTTATATGTACACATATGTATATATATGTGTGTGTGTGTGTGTGTGTGAGTGTGTGTATGGATATATACACACATGCATACGTATGTGTACATATGTATGTATATGGATATATATTTATATATATATATATATTTTTCTTTTTTTCATGCTTCCTTAAAATGACACTTGTGAACATTGACCGAAACAAGCGATTTCATATATTATTTCCTGGCGTCAAGAATTGCGAAGTTTTATGTCATGTACATGTAAACTGTCAAAAGTGTTTTCACCCCACAATGAAAATGCATCGTCCATGAAATTGTGTTATCTCTTACAACTATCATTACATGTATTTTCAAATGTAGATTAAGCTAGATTAGGAGTTCATTGCCCTCAATCATTTCTTTTGACTAGTGACACGAGTTTTTCAATACTCGTGTGTGTGTATCATCTAAGTGTATTAATTTTAAGATATTTTAAAAACCAATGATGGTACTTTTGTACCATCTCTATTGGAAATAAACCGTTTTTCTTTTTTCTTTCTTTCTTTTCTTTTGTGAGGTTGATGTGTGTATATTGGTGTAGATCAAACTGTAAGTTGAACGGTAGACGGTGAAAGTTGGAGATAGTAAATTGGAGGTAGGAGGTAGTAACCCTGAAGACGGGGACTTAGTCGTCGAGCCGTGTGGCTGATTGGTTGGAGTCTCGGTGTGTTACTGAGGTCTGCCTAGCATAACTCAATGTAGTTGATTGAGGACTAGGTAGGTGTGGTTGAGTGTGCCGTGTCTTGGAGGTTTCCTGTGTGGGAACGACAGGCTGGATTAAGAAGCACGGGTTAAAAGGAGAGGGGCAATATTTTACGCAGGCTAGTTCTGGTAATTTCTTCCGCGATTAACAAATCACCTCAAAGAGGAGTCTCTACGAAATAAAGATCAACACAAACTCTGGCGCTTGAGCAGGGCCGACATTTGACTTCGCAATATGTAAGTATAAATATATACACACTCTCGATTAAGGCAACAATCGTTTTTCCAGAAGTGGCTTAGTATTTTCTAGCACCGGTTATTGCTACATAAACCTGACCGAAATTTAACATGAGCATAGCTCCAGTAAGATTTTCAGGGACGATGTCCAACTCCAAGATAATAGGATGGCAAATCGCGGTGAGGCCAGGGTTTAAGGTTAGGTTATGGTGGTATCTTTGTGCAGGAATTACCGACTAGGGTATCAGCAGGAACTGTGCTTTATACGTAAGCCTCGAGGAATTTATCCGAACTTAGCATTGAGAGTAAAACTAAAAATATACTAATTCCACAACTGTTGTCAGTTGGGCGGTTGTGACTTGAGTCACTCATAAAACTATGATAATTACCCAGCATGCTGCTGGTAATGAAACGTACAAGAGTCCACGACTGGGAACTAATTCCTAAAGGCAAAACACAACTGAGTATGTAATCTAAATGAACCAACAACTAGAAGTAAAATAGCTACAGCACTGAGGTAATTCAATAATGCACACAAAAATAAGGGAATCTTAGACACCAAATATGAGAAAAGGTGAGGCCTCTTATTCTCTATAATTCAGATGAGCAAGGATTGCTTCTAGGCACAATGGAGTAATTAGCAAAACAAAGAAAAGCAACAATGGCCAAGATAGCGCAGTAAACTTGTTCATCGTTAACCACTGGCACAACAAATAAAAACACAGAGAATGTTCCTAAGTTAATCACAAGAATGAGTTCCATTTACACAGACACGTTGAATATATTGGAGTCTCTAGACACAGCTATGCAACTGATTAAAGGAGTAAACTCTTGCTTAACACTTAGCATTTAACACTTGTTACTTACATGTCCCCTCTGGGGCCCAAGCACTACACTCAGACGGTTCTCTTACGTGACTGACGGACTCTGCCTGGAGGGCTGGCTTTATATACGTACGATAACGGAAGAGCGCTTGCGAAATGGTTCTACATCAAAACACATGAGAGCTAATTTTCGGAAATGTCGAAATATTTTCGGTTCAAATTTTAATAGATTTCGGGGTAATGTTAAATGAATTTTTTAATCTAAAATTGTAGGAATGATTGTGTTTATCTTATTTAATTTTTAGAAGATAGTTTTAATAATTTATGAAATTAGGCTGAAGTGCGGCTGAGGGAGTTCACTACATACTCAGCATGATGCTGGGACTAAAAATGTAAAATTCCACAACTGGGAACTAATTCCTACAAGTGAACACAGCTGAGTATTGTAGTCAACTTAAAGCTAACAACTAAAAATAAAATAGCTACAGAATTATATAGTGAATTATTGTGCATGGCTATTTTAGATAAAACACACGGATGAAACATGGTGAATTACTAAGGACATATTTTGAATTAAATCTACTTAATCAATTTGCATATTTAAGAGGACACTCAATCCAATTTAGATCGCCCTAAAATGCACTCTATCTTAACTTTCAGCTTTTAGGCAGAAGTTAAAGAAATATCCTGACACAAAAATGGCTCAGCAACATGTGAACTGTCAACAAGTTAACACAAGAGGGTAACACAATAAGAATTAATCAGAATCTTAGACACCAAATATGAGGAAGAGGTGGGGCCTCTTATCCTCTAAAAATTTAGGTGGAGCAAAAATTAATTCTAGGCGCAATAGGGGTAATTAAATTCCAAGAAGAATAGAGGCAAGTGATTCTAGGCAGTTGATGTGGAATGAAAAGAATCAGTTCACTCCAAAACTGGAAAACATTGGAGACTACCCATCTAACAAGCAAAACAAGGAAAAGCAACAATGGCCAAGATGGCGCAGTAAGCTTGAACACAGCCTCGTGCATACTTAAACACTGGCACAAATAATACAGAGAATGTTCCTACATTAATTACATTAGAATGAGTTCTATTTACAAGGACACGTTCAATATGTTGGAATCTCACCCGTCACTACAAAACACAAGAACCATACACGAAGAAGCTTGACGTCAAAGTGCGAGTCATTTTGAAAATGGCTTGGGGAGTGTTGCCATAGCGGAAGTGACGGAAGGAAGAACTTGATCAGTACAGTATTTTCGAAATACATTTATGATATAATTTCGGGTTTTATCGAATGAAATTAGTTGTATAAATTTATGAAAATAATTGTATGAGTGTTATTTAATTTTAAAATGTTATTTTTAATAATTTGTGAATTTAGGCTGAAATGAGGCTGGGGGGTTCACTACAGCCTGAGTCACCAACTAAAATCAGCGCTTTAGACAGATTATTTAGCGCTAATTCAAAAACGACGTAACGCGAGTGCATTTGAATTCCCTGACGATTTAGATTTATAAAAGCCTAATTACTAAACTTAAAGTGACGAAAAAGCAAAGCGATAATTTGAACAGACTCTGAGAACATTCATTCAATGAACACGCACGTGAAAGTACACATTGCCCAATAAATATTCGACTCGCCTAGATTACAGCCAGATCGTGGTATTCCACACTCTATCGATTGCATTAAGATTTTCCTATGCCACCCAACCAAGGGCAAGCACCATAGACCTGGCCTGGGAGAATTTGAGGAGATATTTTCATGCTGAGAAAACCCAAAGGTCGTGTCAGTCCACGCAGCCACTTCTGATCCATACGACGCTAAAATGAACGAGAAGATGAGTTTTCTTCAGCTTTATGTATAAATTGGCTGGTTACTGACATTGAAGTATATCAGAAATTACGACATGAATGTGGACGAAAACCAAAGATTAGACACTAAACATTTTCTCAGTAGTTGCAACGGACAACCATTTACATGTCCAATTTACATGAAGGAAAGAAGACAACGAATGAAATGAATTTCAGCTTGTTTTCTATGTCCTACTCAAGCTCTTACTTCGGAACTGTTGATGCTAGAAATTTCAAGTGATTCTTTATTTGAATTTCCTAATCCTTCGCGTCCACAGAGAGCATCCAATTTTCACGTAATTCATCCAGGAATAAGAAAACGAAAATTTTATTTCAATCAAACGTAATGTTTGCATATCGCCTCGTATATTATTTTTTTCAAGTGTATTATAACTTACACCAGAAAGCAATAGGGTTTATCGAGCCAGTACCCATTTCCGACAACTGGGTAGAGTGAGGAATTATGACTAAGTTCTCCTTTTTATCAACGAGGATAATCACCGGGACGGTATTGCCCTGAATCAAGGCGGTGACCCTTCTCATGAAGGGTGCGCACTCGTAACCATTAGGCACGGAGAATTTTGAAATGGTGTTTCAAACTGTTCAAAATATGAGAGAAAGACGATCTCAGGAAACGCTCATCTCAAACTGAAAATCTGAAAAGATTTGCTACCTACTGCATTCAATGGTGAGAGGGGGGGGGGGAACATTTTCAAAGCGCTCCACTTTATGTAACATTATGTTAAGGCCCCTCACACGTTCAAATATATTGGCAGACAATCTGAACTGAATTTGGTTTGTCGGTCTCAAGGCCCCTCACACGATGCAAACACCGCACTGCAAACTTTTACAAAGACTGGCACACACTTCAGTATGCCAATAGCAGCTAGGTGGAGAGCGCGCACAAGAATAGCGACTCCAGACGGCGAGTTCGTACAACTGATCGGATTTGCTATTGTTGCAATGAATAAGAGAAAAAAGATGTAAAAGCTCGCTCAAAATGGGCTAAAGAATGGTTCCTAAGAAGTAGTGGAAATACAAATGTGAAATTGCTTAATGAAGTGCACAAGCGGGGAGAGAGACAGAGTACAGTCGTACACACCCCACGAAGGCTGGCGTGACACTGACGTCATGTCAAGGTTTGCAGCCGATCGCTCCAAGCTTATCAAGCATGGCTCATCTGCCTCATACAGTCTGTGCCAACCTGAAATGAGCGTACAAACGCACGAATTCAGCACCAGTTCAGATATGTCTGCAGATATATTTGCGCGTGTGAGGGGGCCTTTACATTATTATGTAACAAAGTTGTATATAAAGAGGGAAACTAAATGTTGTAATGATGGACGAGAGATAGAAAATGACTTAGAGATCCGAGTTAATCTTTGACAACACAATGTTTTGTGAATATTTTATTATACTAATTGAGTACCACGATTGCTGCTACGAATGACGTTATACCATAAAAATGCAGCCCCACTTTTGATCGCCTAATAGCAGTGCTGGGTGATCGGAACCCAACTCCTAACTTACGATTACGATCGATTACCCACATCGGGATCGGACTTGAAGATCGGAATCTCCCAGTGGGAAAGATTGGAAGTGTGAGGATCGCTCTTTCATAATGAAATTCTAATCCCAATCTCGGCCATAACGTGAAAAATGAAAACAAAACGAAGATGGCCAATCCGTCTCGCGTACATGTCGTTTCTTCTTGTACGCAGCTTCAAAAACCGTATAGCACGCCGCTCCCAGGCTTCGCTTTGATCGTGTGCGTGTTCAACTATGGGTCGGCCATCCTCCGGCTTAAGAGGGCGACCCTGAATGCCGAGAACTTAGAATCCCTCGCCTTCTTGAAGGGCAACCTTCCCTTCCTCGGGAAAGCCCACGTGGTGGAGGTGAACGAGCAAGACGAGGTCTGAACGGAGCGATTCAAATAAAAGGACTGATAGCGTAGCTTTTGTTTCATATAATGTAATTAAATTGGATAGGATTTATTAGGGTGAGTAGAGTGGACCTGTTGCTGTATGGTATTTGAAACATAAATAGTAAAAATTTAAATTTAAAGTCGATTTGTTCCATTTTATATCAGTATTACAGTATATTTATGACGTCGTATACGCACATTGAACCTCGCCATAGCCATGTGGCTAGAGGTTTCTGCCGCCGTGCGGTTGACCCGGGTTCGAAACTCGGCGCTGGAGGTGGCGATTTTCTCTGTTGGGTATAGGAGAAAAATTCCAAGCACAATACCCCACTCTACCCAGGTGTCTGAAATGAGTACCGGTCTTGACCGGGGGAAGGCGTCATGACGTCCTGGCGTTAGATATAAGGCATTTGAAAATCCAATGTACAAGGTGATATGTATCAGGCTTGATTGGAAATAAAGCATCCGTTGATGCCTTCATTATTGAATTGCTTTAAAAACCGGTGATCGCTGTTAAAATCTTAGCATCAGAAGTTCGGGATCGCTTTTATTTTTTGGCGGTGGGATCAAAAGATTGTATTAGGAATTAGCCATTGACTGGGATCGGAATTTTGGGATCGGACTAATATTTTGAGGATCGATGCCCTCCACTGCCTAATAGTAATGAAACTTTTTGGAATCTTCTCAAGTCTAATGGTACCTGCCGATCACTTGGATCGTGCATTGTATTCATGGCACGCAAATTATCTAGTTCTCAGCCCAACCCCAAGCTGTTACTTTGGCCAGGCCGTTACATCAGCTCTGTAAAATTAGGTAATATCTTGGCTACTAGCTGATTATCATTTATCGATCACTACCACCTACCGGAATATTCACAGTGGCTTGCAGGGGAGTAACCAATGAGTCTTGACATTTATTGTTAGACATTTTGAACTCCAATGTTCTACTATTGTCATACAAAAGAAATCTGGTTTTAACATAACAACGCATTTATGGTAGCCATGCAGATCGATCAGCATGTACAGCCTTTCACTCCAAAATTCATCTAAAAGTGAATGATTACCAACTTTTTTCTGATTATCAACTGACCATTTTTGTTTTCAAAATAGTATTTTAGCCTTTAAGAGTTATGCAAGTTCCATTTTAGACTTTAAAATTAACTAACATTAACTAGTTGATACGAAACAATGTAAAATTGCCTCTAATATCAACCTCGCAGTCTAATACGCAAATTAATTTGGATATACCAGTTTTACTTTAAACCATAATCATTCATTTCACTAGTTCCAACGTTCGTGGGCTCAAATTTCGATATGGGAGTGCACTAACTAAAGTGTTTTTAACAGCGCATCACATGCACAATGTTTTCTTAACGACTTGTAATAAAATCTATTGTTAAAATCAGACCTACGCAACGAAGGGAATGTATTTTCTAAGCGCTTTTCTCCCAACAATTTGTTTAAAAAATTAACCGGTATAAGTATTACCATCCCCATGTGTAGATATCAAGTCATGGTCTTAATTTTAAGATATTTGAAAGCACTTTTCGCTCATATTGAAACATTTGAACATGCGACGTAGTTCATTGACAATTTTTACTTTCCTACGCTCGTGTGTGCATTAAGACGAAATCATTTTCGGTGGTTAACTTTTCGTATTGTTCCAGCCATGTAGTAAATGTTTTGGACTCATGATTCAATATAAGCGCAACCTAACAAGAGTGTTTTCAACTGTGTCACAGGGATTTTGTTTTCTTAGTTACTCACATATATTCTTCATCTCCAAAACCAAATTAATTACCGCAAAGAGAGAAAGGATGTTAATATGAGGGTATTTCAGTCTCTACTTTCTCTTTTTTCGTTCTTATTAAAACATTTCAAAAAAAGGCCACGGATTCGATGAATCTCATAACTTTAAATAACATAATTTTTTAATCTTCTTATTCTGGTCTCAAATTGCTGTTGTTAGCTTTGTGTGGTAAACTCTTCTTACCTTCTTACTCTCGTGAATACATCGTGACAACACTATTTTGGATAGTTAACTTGTGTACGGTTTCAACTATGTTGAAAATGTTACGGCGAGCAATGTACAACAATACTTTTCATGTCTTTGCCTCCGATGAACTCTTTGTGCCAGTACTATTACATTAGCGTAATAAGAAATATCATTATCATTTTCTGTTTTGTTATAGCGAATATTATATTCTTTCCGAGCTCACCACTTGGCACACTGTATGATGCGTCAGTGTGAAAAATTGTCCCAAACCCCGATTGTCGACCTCATAGTTCTAGACGCAAAATAAATCAAATCTGCTCATTTTACTTCTAACATCAATCCCTCACACTCATATCACTAGCTCCTAGGTTCTTATGCTCATATTTTCAATACGCGTGCGCACTAACGAGTGGGTTTTCAGCAATGCGTCACATAAATTACGTTTTTTTAGTAACTTGCATTTAAATGCATTACCAAAATATGACTATCGCAACGAAGAGGGACGCATTTTTTCGTGCTTTTCTCCAAATCCTGTTTCGAAAATTATCATGGTATTACGATAACCATGTATGAATAGCAATTAATAATAATAATAATAATAATGAAGGCATCTACGGATGCTTTATTTCCAATTTCAAGCCTGATACATATCACCTTATACATTGGATTTTCAAATGCCTTATAACTAACGCCAGGACGCAATGACGCTTTCCCCCGGTCAAGACCGGTACCCATTTCAGACACCTGGGTAGAGTGGGGTATTGTGCTTGGAATTTTTCCCCTATACCCAACAGAGAAAATCGCCACCAGCGCCGGGACTCGAACCAGGGTCTGCCTTGACAGAGGCAAGTTCGCTAGTCTCACGGCACGACGAGCACGTTATTAAGAATTATTATTATTAAGGAGATAAATAATTTGTTTCAAAACTTAACATGGGTATTACGATAACCATGTATGAATAGAAACTACGGGTCTCTATGCTAAGGTATTTGAATGCGTTTTTCGCTTTTATTCCAATACATGTGCGTACTAATGAAAGCATTTTTCAAATGAGCGTCGCAAGGATTGTGTTATCTTAGCTACTTTGTTTCAACATTTTACACGGATACTACGATACCAATGTGTTATTATCAATTAAGGATGTTAATGTTAAGGTTTTTTAAAAACCCATGAGTCAACATTTCATGTTATACTCCATTGGTAATAAAAAATTATTTTCTTTCTTTTCTTTCTAAAGCTCATTTTACACCAGCGGTGTGGAGCGACGGTGAACTTGCTATAGCTCCTCCCACGAGAGGATTGAGTGTGCGTGCCGTGGAGGGACTAGCTCCATGGTCAGTGCATATCGGCTTGCTTTTACACTGCCGCTCAACACGACGCTCCTTCCCCAGAGACAGCAATCGTCAGTATTGCTTTTGCAATACTAACAGAATACTTGGCAGAACAATTTGCAGAATATTTGCAGAATAATTTGCAGAAATAAAACGCTAATGCTCGAAAAACTTTAATACTACATAATTACCTTCAAAAAACACTGTAAATTGAAAGAAAAAATAACTACCAAGTACTAATTTGTAGGTGTACTTTTTTTTACTTTTCCTTTAATTTAAATAGTCTTCTAATGTCACCTGTAGAATGTTTTCCGTGTTTTGAAATACTTTTCTTGAGAGCATTGTACATTTTGCAGTTTAATTACACTGTAATTAATTTTACGTTTACATACGCAGTGTAGATTTCTTCGATTTTTTGAATAGTGAGAGCTATTTCCTATCCTGGCCTCTCAGTGTTTGAATTTTCATTTTAACCAAAGTGAGATGCTATTTTTTATAAGCATCTTCTCTGGGCACTTTTTATACTCTGCGAGCTTAACGTCCAATAAACACGGATATTCTTTATATTTTTGATAGGAGTTTTAATTTCTTCCTTGCTACATAATATGTAAGCCATGAACTTGAACTTGAGGGCCGACAGCGTCGGGGCCTTTGTAACGGCCTACAATTCCCTCCACAATTTTCACACAAAGAAAGAGTTCAGTGCCTGGTACCAGACTTGTCCACTAAACTACTCAGGATCTACCAATCCTTGTCACAAAACAAACAAACCGTTTATTTCCAAGTTGTCACATGAGATACATATGCCAACATATTGGCTTTTAAAAGTTCCTTAATATAAGACGTCCTAAAACAAAAGATCCATACGAGGAGTATTAATTGACAAACCATCCGAGGTGTAAAAATAGATAAGCCACACGAGGCATAATAATCGACAAACTATATGAGGTGTGCTAATAGATAAACTATCAGAGGTGTACAAATAGATAGACCATACGAGGCATATTACATACATACATATACCGGGCTTATCCTCCCCATGGGAGGGTAGCCGACAGCAGGCCACAATCACCACACTTAGTCACTAGGAGGCGAGAGAGGCATCACCGGCCGCACCTGAACTGCCAGGATCAGCAGCAGCCCAGCACAACCACCTTCCACAGTCAGGCCCGACAGCAACAGCTGGTTTACCCCGACCGCTTCATTGAGTGCAGCCCCTCCCCCGCACATGACAGGTCAACCCCATCACACGCGGGCAGCTTCCAGTAATGCGTCAAAAATAAAATTACCTCCTTATACACTGCCCCCACTCACTTCTGTCCGCAGCCATCCCTCTCGCCACGTCCACAGTCAGACCCCTCTCATACAAAGCACGTCGCACCCCATCCATCCAACTCATCCGTGGTCTACCTCGCGCTCGAAGACCACTCACTTCCGACATATATATCTTTTTCACCAGCCGCTCAACATTCATTCTTTCTACATGCCCAAACCATCCAAGCACTCTTTCATCCACTCGCCTGCTCAACTTTTTGATAACACCCGTCTGCTCCCTAACCAACTCATTCCTGATCCTATCTCTTCTAGTTACTCCATACATGCTCCTCAAACACTTCATCTCAAACACATCCAACTTCCTCCTCTCAGCTGCTCTCAACCCCCAAGACTCTGCTCCATACAACAAAACTGGCACAATCAAACTTTCATACAGTCCCCTCTTAGCATTCATACTCAAACTCCTGCATTCAAAAACTTTCCTCATTGCACCCAATGTCTTACAACCTTCACTCACTCGATGCTTCACTTCTACTTCCATACTATCCTTAACAGTCACATCCGACCCGAGGTACCTAAAATGCTCTACCTCCTCTAAAACTTCCCCATTCAACCTCACATCCAAAGTTCCAAACACTCCACCTCTTGAACATCTCATCACCTTACTTTTATTCACATTTACCCTCAATTTCCGCCTTTCGCACACTCTACCAAACTCTGTAACCAGTCTCCTCAGTTTTTCCTCTGAATCAGCCACAAGCGCTGTATCATCTGCAAACAACAGCTGACACACTTCCCAATACATACCATTTCGTCCCACCAACTGCGCACCTTTTCCCAACACTCTGGCATTCACTTCTCTCACCACACCATCCATAAACAAATTAAACAACCACGGCGACATCACACATCCCTGTCTCACACCTGTCACAACTGGGAACCATTCACTCACCTCATTCCCTACTCTCACACATGCTCTGCTATCAATGTAGAAACTCTTGATCGCATTCAACAGTCTCCCACCCACTCCATACAAACTTACCACTTGCCATAAAGCCTCGCGATCCACTCTGTCATACGCCTTCTCTAGATCCATAAATGCCCAATATACATCCTTTCCCTTTAATAAGTATTTTCCATTCACCTGCCTCACAGCAAACATTTGATCCACACAACCTCTACCACACCTAAAACCACACTGTTCTTCAACAAGCACACGATCCGTCAGCACTCTCACTCTTCCAATTAACACTCTTCCATACAGCTTCCCAACGACACTCAGTAGACTTATACCCCTAGAATTACTGCACTCATACCTGTCACCTTTCCCCTTGTACAACGGAACTACGCACGCGCTACTCCAATCAACCGGCACTTTACTAGCCTCGAAACACACATTTAATAAACGCACCAACCATTCTATAACCACATTTCCTCCTTTCTTTAGACATTCAACCGTGCAGCCATCCAAACCTGGAGCTTTCCCATTTTTCATTTCATCCAACGCACATCTCACCTCTGCACTTCTTATTCGATTTCTATTCACTTCACCAAACACAGGCATTCTAACATCACTTCCAACAGCTACTACTCTCGCAATCCTATCATCCCTCACGTTCAGCAGTTCCTCAAAATACTCCGCCCATCTCTTTCTCACATCACAACTCTCCACTAGCAGCCTACCATTTGTATCCTTCACTCTTGCCTCATTCTCCACCTGACCCTTCCTAATTCTCTTCACTTCCTTCCAGAAAACCTTCCTTCTCTCCATGAAATCCCCTCCCAACTTCCTCCCCCATTCCTCATCCGCCGCCCTCTTCGCTCTCCTTACCATTCTTTGTACCTCTTTCTTCCTCTCCTTATACTCTTCAAAATTTTGCTGGTTGCCTCGTTGCAACCACCTTTCGAACGCCCCCCGCTTTCTTTTCACAGCCGCTCCTACTTCTCCGTTCCACCATTCACTCCCCTTTCTAATCCCCCCTCCAACCTTCCTTACCCCACACACTTCCCTTGCACATTTTTCCACCGCATCTTTAAACAACTTCCATTCCCTTTCCACTCCACCCACCTCACTTTCCTTCACCCTCCCATACTCCACTTTCATCTTCTCCTGATACTCACACTCACGCTCAGAATCATGTAACTTGCTTACATTTAACACCTCCCTTCCACTCCTCCTTTTTACACCTCCCCATATTCCACTAACTCTCAGCTTTCCTTCCACCAAATAATGATCCGAAATCCCATTCATCTCACCACGGAACACATGCACATCGAGCAAACGACCCATCACTCCCCTACTAACCAAAATATAATCCATCAATGCTCTCTCCTCTATCACACCTCCATTCGTCCTCACATACGTATACTTGTTAATACTTTTTTTCTGAAACAAACTATTCCCAACCACTAACTCACTCTCCACACATAACCCCACCAAGAAATCCCCACTCTCATTCACCCCAGCTACTCCGTACTTACCAACAACACCATCCACCACCTCATCACCCACTCTTGCATTCAGGTCCCCCATCACCACAACTCTACAACCACTCCCCACTCTAGCCACACACTCGGACAATTTCTCCCAAAACTCCTCTCTCTCTTCCCCACTCCTCTCCGATCCCGGTCCGTACGCGCTCACAAACACCCATGACTCTTCCCCCCATTTCACTCGCACCCACATTATTCTTGATCACACCTCACCCCATTCAACTACTTTCTCTCTTATTCTTACACTCAATAATACGAGGCATATTAATAGACATAATATACGAGGCGTACTATAATAGACAAACCACACGTGGTGTGCTAATAGTCTAACAAAGTTCCATACGAGGAATACTAATTGACAAACCATACGAGGTGTACAAATAGATAAGCCGTACGAGGCATAATAATAGACAAACTATACGAGATGTAATATTAGACAATACTATCATAGGTGTACAGATAGATAGACCATACGAGGCATATTAATAGAGAAAATATACGAGGCGTACTAATAGACAAACCATACGGGTCGTGCTAATAGTTTAACTCTGTCAAGGGTAGTTGAATGAGAAATGAGAAATATTATCTCTTGGATATTTTATATTCCAAGAGATTCCGGTACAGCGCATCTTGCCTTTTTCCTACTTCGATAATTTCAACTAAGAACTTGGCAGTTTCGAAGAATTCTTTAGTATTTTTCGAATTATTTATAAGATCATCGAAGTAGGAAAAATACAAAAAAAACGCTACACCGTACTAGATTGAAACAACACCGTAAATGACAATCAAGTATTGAGAAAAGATAGTCTCGAAATAATTTGTAAAGAACATCGCGCAACACAGCACGCACATCTAGGAATGCGTAAACATACTTACACTCAAAATTGAAATGCATGGCTTGTTCGGCATACAAGTATAGAGATAATTTTTGCACGAGTGCTTTATTTCCTTTGTCTGTTTATACTTTTTAATTTCTTCTGTTCACAGAAATGCCCTTCGGGGTCGTGATAGATCGATTTATAAATCATAAAGCAAGCGCAATCAATTTGTTTATTTCTGAAATTTGGTGCAGTGGTAACTGATCGCAGAGCTTTAGGTAAAATGTAATGTGTCTTGAGGTTTTGCTTTTTTATGCAAAAAGTAGAAATAGAAACCGATATACGTACATGTGCGCATATATGTGTGCGAAACGTGTGCATGTTTACACTGATACATAAACATTTATGTTTGCGTGCGCACACGTACATACTCACGCACACACCAACACACATATTCATATATATACGTATTGAAAACGAACGAATCGGATTAGTTGAATGGGGTGAGGTGTGATCAAGAATAATGTGGGTGCGAGTGAAATGGGGGGAAGAGTCATGGGTGTTTGTGAGCGCGTACGGACCGGGATCGGAGAGGAGTGGGGAAGAGAGAGAGGAGTTTTGGGAGAAATTGTCCGAGTGTGTGGCTAGAGTGGGGAGTGGTTGTAGAGTTGTGGTGATGGGGGACCTGAATGCAAGAGTGGGTGATGAGGTGGTAGAAATAGACATGAAAAATAATCTTACTCTTTCAATATTTAAAATGACAGCCCAAGCTCTGATGAATCGTAAGAAATAACCTGAGGAAAGATAAGGAATAGAAAAGGACTTCGAAAAACGTATAAATGGAATGGTTTTTTAATTTCCTAAAGGAAATTTTAAGAAAACTCAAGTTACCGCTGAGGAACAAAAAAAAAAAAAAAAAAAAAAACATATATCTTCAATATATCATATCATATATCATATCTTCTCGATATTCTCTGCAACATCATGCGGACATGGGTACATGGGATAAAATGGAGATACAATGTAGGCCAGTTACCACTCATGATTGACAAATATCTACAAAATTTTGGCAGAAATGCGCAAACAAACATATACACAACATCAAAATTTGCTTGTACAACATACGGACAGAAAGATAATTTTACCACGATTCATACGCTCAAATATTTCATTAATTGTATTTGTCATTAATCCGATTCACAGAGACGTCCTCTGGAGTAAGTGGGAGATCTATTTTTGAATCATTTCGCTAGTGCAATAAAATTTATTAACCGGATGGTTTTTGTGTAAAGAAATGAAATAGAAACATGTATATCTATTTATGTAGATATATATATACCTATATACGTACACACACATATTAATATATGTACTTATTGAGAATGAAATATAAGAAAAAAATACAAATATAAAATAAGAGGATAGAAACAACCTACCATCTATTACACCGATAATGACAGTTGAGCTCATTGTAATCCTAAGAAATTATTCGAAAAAAAAATAACTAAAAGGAAAAGATGACTTCGGAAAACGTAAAATGAACTGGTTTTTAGTTTCTTCATAGAAATTTTTAAGAAAACTCAGGTTACAGTCAAGAAACAACACAACTCTTCAGCATTATACAGACATGTGTACATGGGATAAAATGGAGTAACTTTGTGGCCGGATACCACATTTGAGTGGAGAATATTTACAAAATTTGGCACATATAGGTAGATTAAGCAATGGTCCAAAGTGATAATTTTGATAACACAAATTAACAGTTTTTTTCGATTTTAAAGTTTAGTGCTGGTGTGCACTGAACGCACGGAAAAATATTAAAAGACTAAATGAAAATGCTTAAATTAACCCCTCCCCCCAGCTCAGCCGAAATCGATTGAAAACATCTTCGAGAATGATTTTGAAATAGCGAGACAACGTTAGCCAAAATTTAATTCATTATAAACTTTGCACAATCCTCACATTTATAAACCTGTATATTGGTGTACACACAAAATGTATTTCAGAGTATGTTTTCCATACGGATGTTAAATATTAACACAGAGAAGAAAAAATAACAAAATAAAGATGAGGAAATACTCCTAATTATGGAAAAAACGTTCATTCTGCTGTATTGAACTCACGGCTGTGGTGCTCATTATTGTCGACAGAAATAGTTAAGATGAATGCACGAATGGCTTAGCAAACGTAAAATGAAATAGTTTCTAATTTTCTAACAGAAATTTCAGGAAAATTAAAATTTCTGGTAAATGGGAAATTCACACCGAAATGCTGCAGGTCTATAGAGATGCAAAATGACGTGACACATTTACTCTAAATTCTTTTACAGTTTTAGAGTTTTTGATATGCTGGGGAAGCTTGTTCCACAAAAAAACTCCAGAAACTGAGAGAGCTTTTTGTCCCACGTTAGATGAACGGTAACTGACTAAAACATCATTCCTCCGATTTGGTTTTTTGTTTGGGATATTAGATGGAAAAAATTTTACCACCTCTGCATTACTTTGGGGGAGGTACAGAGAGGAGAACACTCGTCGAGCTTTTTGGATCATGAATCTGTTCGGTATTGGGATCCAGTCGAGTTTTCTTAAAAGAGGGGTGACATGATCGTATTTATTGAAATTTCCTTTGCACACCACTTTGGCGGCGAAGTTTAGACATTTTTGCAACTCTTCCTGACGATATTGAGGTAAATTTCCCCATACAAGACTGCAGTAGTCCAGGCGCGATAAAACTAAAGACTGAATCACTAACAATCTAAATTTTTCGTCAAGTGTGTTCTTAATGCGATGAAAGAACATTAAGGTTCCGTTTATTTTGTTGCACATTGTTTCGACGTGTGAATTGAAAGTCATATTTTTGTCAAACCAAACACCCAGATTTTTTACCGTCTCTACTGGTTCAATTGTATCGTCTCCAAATGTTAGCTTGAATGGTGGTAAATTTTTAGTCGCATTCTGTGATCCAAAAATAATGCATTGCGTTTTACTTGCGTTAAGTTTGAGGCCATTATGGTCATACCACAATTTAAGGTTTCTCAGAAGGTTTTCAGCGTTGGCTTGTGTTTCTTTTAAATCTGCTGTTGAGCTTGTCATGGCAATTTGTACGTCGTCAGCATACATTGAGATTTTTGTGTTTGCCGGCATGGTGGGGAAATCATTGATGAAGATTGAAAATAAGAGCGGGCTGATGATTGAACCTTGAGGAACGCCAAAATTGTTTGGTATGAATGATGACATTTTGTTATTCAAGCACACTGCATGAGAGCGGTTTAGTAGGTAGCTTCAAACCATTGAGTGTCAATTCTGAGGTTTGAAATTTTTTGTAGAAGTTTCTTATGCTCAACACTGTCGAAAGCTTTGGAGAGATCAAGCAATAGTAAGAGAGTTAGTTTTTTTTGGTCAATATCATTGTAAATTTTTTCTGTTATGTTTAACAGGGCGTCCTGAGTACTGGTATTCCTTCTGTAAGCATATTGATTGCGATGCAGTAGATGTGACTCGTCTATGTAAGACGAGAGCTGGTTTGTTATTACTTTTTCTAATATTTTGGACATAACAGGCAGGAGACTGATTGGTCTGTAGTTTGACGCTATGTCGATATCACCAGATTTATGTAATGGCTTAATAATGGATAATTTCCATTGGTCGGGAAACTTGTTTGTGGCTATAGATGTATTTATTATCAAACGAATAAGGGGTGCTGTGACAGGGAAGCTGTCTTTTATATGTTGGAGGCTTATGCCATCATGTCCAGTCGCTTTGGTATTCTTTAGAGAGTATAAGATTTTTCGTAACTCTATGACGCTAACCGGCTTTGGTCTCCATTTGTTTCTACTATTTGGGGATGATACATCGCTCGGATTTGCTCCTGTAGATGTGTCTGAAACTGTCCTGGATACTTCATTGAAAACATCTTCGCCAACTTTTGAGAAGAAAGTATTAAAGTCATTAGCCATTTTTGAGGGGTTGTCGAAAGTGCTTTTGCACTCCGAGTTTTTATACTGAGCAACTTCTCTAATGATTTCCCAAGTTCTTTTTGGGTTTTGTTTTGCCGCCAAGAGTTCTTTGTGGAAGTAGTCCCGTTTTGCTTCCTTAACTTTTCTTCGTAGGATCTTCTCATGATCTTTATATAATTTTCGACGCGTACTGTCTGATTTATTCAGTTTGTACTCACGCTGCAAATTTCTTTTAGCTCTGCTCAACTGTTTTATCTCATCTGTTATCCATTTAGAAATTCTTGGCTTAACTTTCTTCGTAGTGAAAGGTGCGCATTCGTTAAGAGCCGATACGAAATTTTCGTTGAAAAGCGAAACTTGTAAATTGACATCATCGGTGTTTTCCATGCCTTGAAATTCACTCCATCTGTCTAATAGCTTTTCTTGAAATATTTCAGGGGAGTAGTGGTTTTTCATGCGATATGAAATGTAACTAGATTTCTGTTTCTCTTTTGCAATATTTATTTGGCATTCTACCGAATGGTGATCAGAAAAGGACGGTAAGATTTCTGTGCTGAGTACTGCTTGGGGATTGTTTGTAATTGCTAGGTCAAGAAGAGTTTTGGAAGCGTTGGTAATTAGCGTTGGTTCTTGGACCATTTGAGAAAGATTAAGTCTGTGCAGCATCTTGCTTAGCTTATTGTTTTTATTTGTCAGATCTACGTTAAAATCTCCGAAAACATAGAAAGATTTTTTGGCTGCAGAGATTAATTTAAACGTATTTTCAATGAAATCTAATGTTGGACATAGAGATGCTGACGGATGTCTGTAAAGACTGCCGATAATGAAAGACTTGTGTTTGTTTACCTGAACATTGAGCCAAACCATTTCTATGTCTTCGCATTTTTCTTTTATCGGAAATAAGGATGTAGAGTAGACATCTTTGATGAAAATGCATGAACCGCTACCTCTATTACTCTTGACTCCGTCATAACGGTACAATGTGTACCCGGCAATGCTGAGATATGAGCTTTCGACTCGTGAATCGAACCATGTTTCAGATACGCATAAAATATCGATATCGTTAGTGATCAACATTACTCGTACGTCATCCATTTTACCATTGAGACTGCGAGCATTTATGTGTAATATTTTGATGTTATTTATCTCAATAGGCAGATCTTTAGTGGAGTTATTGCATTTTTTAGGTCTAGCAGGGCATTTGGTATTCGTCTCTAGGTCTTTATTGCCGCGTTCATTGTTTGTGATTTCAGCTTCAAATTCAATTTGATCACTGTTATTTAGTCACAAGATGGGGAAGGGAGCAACACGATTTTCATCACGCATTTTCAAGAGGGCGCTATAGTGGTCCTGTTTCCGGTGTATGTTTACCGGAGGACAGTTTATCAGAGCATTTGATGTAGGGGAGATTGTCGTCTTCCAAATCCCATTTTCTCTTTCATCAAATACGTGAATTGGTGTTCTCGTCACATTAGAAAGTATTTGGGGTATGAGGTCTCCAACTGCGTGATCGAAGACTTTTCTATTGATGTATTTATCGATGAGTTGTTCGAAACTGCCACTGTTCTTGTCAACGAATTTTGCATACTGGTCCTTGTTTCTGGAGCTCTCAGTTTTGATGGCTATTTTCAGAGATGTATAATCCCATTTCGATCTTTGTTGTGAAGCAAGCTGCGTCGTTACGGCGTGGAGGAGACAGTGTCCGTCACCTACAGTGTAAGCAGGCTCCATTTTGAGCGATCGTTTCAAGTCGTCCAGTGTGTTTGCAACGCGTGTGCAAATTTGATTCACTGTTGGTTTTGCGGTAGCAGTATCGGTTTGATCGTTCAACGGAGGCCTGGCAGAGGCAACAGATTTTTTTGAATGATTTGATTTTTTTGGAATAGTTTTGAATATCGTTATTAGCTTGACTTTCCTCGGTTCCTGCGTACTCACTGGAAAGTTGAGAATTGGTTGAAAAGAAGGGCATGTCGCAATCACTATTTGTGTCTGTTGCAAGTAAAGCAAATTTATTTTTCGTACTGACATTATATTTGTCTGAGATCGAATCAGGGAAAGGCTCAGGCTTATTCATGTTCCTCATGTTGTGGGTGGGTGAGTTACTCAGAGCTCTGCTTGATGACGCAATAAATTTTGAAGGATTTGGAGTACCATGTGCAGCGATGTGCATAGGCTTATATTCTTTTCCAAAGTTTAAAGTGAGACTATTTGTCTCTTTCAGTGAAGTTTTCGATTCATTGGAATGACCTACAATTCCAATTATTGCTTGACATTTGTTAAAATGAGGACAATATGGCACGGTGATTCGCAATGTTGATTTCATTGCAAGTTGTCCAAGAAAACAGAAGTTTTCTGCCTGGGTGCGAGGCCGTTGAATGTTATTGAGTGCGTCACCATTTTCATTATCTGGGTAAGTTTGAAACTGAATCAAGTTTAAACCCAGGTTTTTGCAGAAATTCATCGCTTTGTTGAATTCTTTCGCACTGCAAGCATTGGCGATATAAATAGTAGAAAGTGCGTACTTCCTTACAATTTGTTGTTTGATTCGAGCAAGGTCTGAGGGAGAGTAGCAGAGACCATCAAAACTTAGTATATAATTTTTAAATCTAGGCATGCAATTTATAGCATGGAGAAGGTCGTCGAAGCGCCCAGATGGAACAGTTTTGATCCAGCAAGAGCGATCGATGTCCTTCCTTCTGATCGTGCTTAGGATATTGTCACCTAGCAGCAGAGTATCGTAAGGTTCTCGACAATTGGAGTCGACTTCACAAGAGATACTAGCAGGTACCGCAGTTGCAAGGTCATGAGAACTTATATGTGAATTTAAAGCAAAAAGTTGCTCGGTTAAGTTCTGAATGTTTGATACTGTAGAGAAAATCGACGACGGGCTAGGAGGCTCACGTTGTCTTAGGGATTTATTGAAAAACGCTGCTGTTAGAGACAAATTGTGAATAATTTCATGAATTTTTTGAGAGCTTGTGATTTGAAGCGGGTGCAAGTAGCCATTTAAAGAAGTAACAGTGTTTTTTCTATTGCTCTGTACTGGAAATTTCATTTTGTTCTCACAGCTTGCGCTCTGGGGTAATTTACTGCCAGTATCGGTTTGTGCGCGAATATTATCGAACATATAATCTGGAGAATGAGGAGAGTCTACCACGCTTGAAATGTCCTTATTAATAACAACTATTCTGTCTTGTACCACTGATGAGGATGGCGTTTGTGTCCCCGTCGCTGGCGGACAGTTTGGAGCGTTGTTGTTGACGCAGAGCTGGGGAGCTGGCACGCTGTTATGCTTGTTCAGATGAGGAGCAGCAGTTGGTTGTGGTGCTGCGGCTGAGACTTCACTGCTTCGAACCTTCAAATGATTACTGGAGGTTTGGCAGATATGTTTTCCCTCGTCCTGCGATATTGGTTGCATAGTCTTCACTGACGTTGCTTCGGAAGGTGACACACATTCTCTGACGGAGTTACTGGCAGCGGTTAGCAAGTCTCCTGCGTTTTGAGCATTAGAATCTTGTGAGTGAGAGGATGTAGGTTTCCTACTTGCAGGCACTTTGCTTGGTAAGGTCGTATTTTTGCCCCTGAAAGAACCATTTTTCCGGGATGTTGTGTAGGGCAACATCTGTGCAGAGAACGGCACTTTCCGGCCTGCGTAGCGAGTCTCGTAGTGATGCATTGTGCGTTATATTTGCATAGTTATGACTGAATTATGAGAACGATGTAGTTTTTGTATATGTATCGCTGATACTGATTTGCTAAATTTTACCTCGCTCAGCAAGTATTTTATGAAAAGTGAGGTAAATCCAAGCCGTTCATCGAGGTATTGAAGCTCACAGCTGAGAGAAGAGGGGTTGCCCTTTAATGCTGGAGGACAGAGGCGAGGAACTGGGAGGCTTGGGGTTGGCCGCAAACAATGACATGCAATTTTGCATTTTGCATTTTGTACGACTAGGTCACAGTCTCTGACACGAGTCGTGATTTTTTTTTTCTTTTTTTGGCCGAGAGTTTCTTCCTATTTGAGGGACGTTTTAATTATTCAACAGAATGAGATCTGGTACAAAATGTGATATGATGATATTGAGGGACAGCACAATTTTTAAATTTTAGTTTCATTGATTATAAAGAAAGCGTATCTTAGTATTCAGCCTCATCTTCAGTCTTTTCCTTCGTTCGGATGGGCTTCCTTTCGCTGCGGTAATTTTGCAGGAAATTTTGCAGGATCAAGAAACACATCGTCAGTAGGATGACTAACGCTTTTAGTGAGAACATATTTGAATTACAAATTCAAGGTTAGGTGCACTTTTTATAGTATTTTCCCTGGTGATTGTAAATGTTTTTCAACTTCTCGTTCACCCGTTGTTCTTACTGGTAGCTCACTTCAAACTTTCTGTGTATTCAAACTATTCGGTGTCAGTAGTGAAACGGAGGTACGAAACACAATAATTCTTTCGTGCACATTTGCCGTCTCGGCCACGTAGGAAGTGAACAAAAACTTAACTGAGAGGTTTGACATTACCAAAAATTGATCAAAAACAAACGTAATTTCTTTGGTTGCTTGAAGCGGAAAAGTCCAGGTTTTCCTATGCTCTGAACGGTCAGAGGACGCGAGGCAGGTGTACGGGAAAGGGGGGGGGGAGGGTGCGGGCGCGGTGAGGGGAGACTGAGGGAACAAGGATACTTCACACTTCACTCAGGCCTATCGTTCGAGACCAAGCTGAGCACACCATTTCACACCCCTTGCCAGCACTGCTTCGTTGGCTTTTCATTTAAAGTGCACTGATTTAAGCAGAAATAAGACAAAAGTTATTTTTTCCTTTTCGTTGTTCCACAGGTAGCAAACACATTCACTGATAGTATAATTTTTATGCATGGCTAGGTTATTTCCCCCTTGCAATTTCAACAATTACCGCACCATTTCCCCGCACGTCCGACCGCGACCGAGTCCGACGAAAGATCTCAAAACTCAATTACACACAAGCTGCCATTGGATGGCATCACTGGGATAACCGATATGTCAGAACACCATCCCCAGGCATATTGGGTCATTGCTGACCATTCTACCTGACTGGCTCATTCCAGTCACTGTCTCTTACTCCAGGCACGCACAAGAAACATTTTCATAGCTTCAATGATACTCAAATTACACTCCTGATCCAATCCAGCAAGACTGCTCATACCGCAATCATTTTCAGCACATCTGGCATACCACTCATTCTCTCCATACTGCTCAAGCACCACATTCATAAAACTTTCTCTCTCTTGCTCATACTTACTACATTCCAGCACAAAATGCTCAATTGTTTCCTCCACTCCACTAATACACTGCCGACATAATCTGTTATTATTCTCATTCCACCTCCATGTACGTCTGTTCACACTCAATGACTTACATCTCACAGCAAACAAGAGTTGACTTCCAAAACTACCATCATAGAACATCTCAAACTTAGGTGCTTCTTTTTTCATATACCAGTCAAGTGTAGGCTTCCGCATCATGCTAAGCTTCCACTTATTCAATCCATACTCTTTTGTTTGCCTCTCAATCTCTTTCTTCCACCTCTTGCAGTCCCACTCAGGCCCTACACCTCCAGCATTTATTAAACTCCAGTCATCTACAGGTCTCCCAATTCTAACATGGATAATCTTTTGCATACTAAGTTTCCAAGCATGCCCCCAGCACACTTTCTCCCAAAAGCTTACACTCAGATTCCATTCAAAAATTCGCTTTACCCATCTGCTATTCTGGATTCTTTCAATTCTCACCTTATAATTCAGCACTGCTTTCATCATTCTTTCTGAAATAGGCTCCACCCAAGGTCATCTCTAATAGCTTCTGTAGCTGTCCATTTCGGAGCACCCAATGCTAACCGTCCTACCTTATTTTGTATTACATCCAGCTTTTCAAGATCACTTCCATTCCAGGCAAGAGCACTCATACCATACATGACACTAGGTACAGCAACATACTTCCACATTCCTCTCACACATTCATACTTGTTTGCTCTGTATCTGGCCACACTACTTAACCGTCCACTCCACTGCATAGCTTTTGCCACTTTTTCACCCTTAGTTCTAGTGCATCCATCTTCACTTATCATACAACCTAAATGTTTGTATTCTTTTGTTCTACCTATTCTGATTTCTCCAATATTCCACAGTCTGTCTCTATCAGTCTCATCACTATTTATAACCATAACCTTACTTATGTCGGCACCAAAGTTCATCTTGAAATCTGTACTATATCCATTCACAATGTCAAGCATCCTTTGCAGTTCATGTCCACATTCACTTACCACAACCACATCATCTACATACAACAAACAGCTCAGTCTCTCATTACCAACTTTCAGTCCTAAGCCACTCCTTCTCAGTCGAACTGCTAATTCTTCTGTGTACAATCCAAACAACAAGGGAGACAAGAGTACAGCCCTGTCTCACTCCTCTAACACTCCTCACTTGCCCTGTTTCCAAATTTCCTAACCTGTATATTGCGCTTGTGTTCTCATACAGACTTTGTACAATTTTTACTATTTTTCTGCTAAACCCAACTTTTCTCAAAACTTCAAAGAGCCTAACCCGATCCACTCTGTCATACGCCTTTTCAATATCCAGGAATGCTAAATATACCTTCTTATCATCCTTCCTCATTCGCTCAATTATTTCACTCACTACAAACAAATTATCCTCCCCACGTCTATCTTGCCTTAATCCATTCTGTTCTTCACCTAGGACTCCTAATTCCATAAGTTATCCCTTTACGGACGAATTATTGAATTCTGTATTAAAAAATAACTAGTTGAGTTTTTGAATTATGAATACTTCGCTATGATCATGTAACACCAAAATTTGGAAAAAAATGGAGTTCTATAAAAAATATATTGTACGGACGAATTCGTTCCTTTAGGAATCCCATGCATGCAGTATGCAATGGACGAATGCGTCCGATGGTGCATGACGCCAAAATATAATCGAAATAGTCAAAAGTAATTAATTTTGCTAATGCTCTGAACTTCAGGGAAGTGATCCATACAGTCCAGACGGACATAGCCATCGGGCGTTTGTGTCGAATGACGTTTCGCCAGTTTTGCCTCCAAAGGACTTGGTTTGCCTCTTCGGCTACTATTTTCACATTTTTTTCCAGCTCGCATCAGAGTATTTCCAATTGTAAGCTTGAGAGATGTGAGGGGAAGGATCTATTTTCTTTTCAGTGATAAATATTTTGCAGACCTCCGATATAGCATCCAAGTATTCACCACAAACAAATCAATCAAATGGAAAATCAAACAATGGCATACGTTTACTTTGACCTCAGGTCCATCCTGTAGAGAGCTAGCAGAGCATCGGCAAGATCAACCTTCTATGCCTGGATTGTACTGCATAATGATGTTTGGTTTTACTACCTCAATGAGCTGCTTCTGTTTTCTGTCGAAGCTTGAGACAGCTTCTGTTGGTCGAGTCATGACGATAGTTGAAACAACACGGGCAATCTTATTATCTGACCACTTGACGTAAGTTACTACATGATCAAAATTTGTCGTCTTGTTTTCAATACTAGATCCTCTTCCTTTTTTCATGAGATCCTTGTCAAGTTTTTGTCTCTTATGCCTTGATGCCTCGAAGGACGAATTGCCCCACTGCTCCAGATTACCCAGCTTGCCAAGTATTGCATCAGCAGAATAGAGAACCAGTTATCATGGTCCGCAGACAGTTCTAGTATAATTGGAATTTTTCTGAACTCTTCCTGAAGGAGATCAACGATAGGGCGTATCTTGAAGAGTTTGTCTTTGTTTAACCTTCGTATTGTGCGCTAAATGCAGAGAACTTTTGATTTCCTCATATCGGTCTCGGGTCATAACATCTGATATTTGATATTTGAATCGGATAATGATTGTGCTCTAATGCAACCTTGTGTAAGGCAATTTTGAAATTAAAAAATTTAAGAGACAATCCCAGCCATTCCTGTAGTTCAGCACGAATCGATTTCAAAGGTTTGCTTATATTTTTCTGCGTGGCGTACAAATTACTTTGCTCTACCGTAAGGGCCACAATATCTTCACTGATGAATGTTTTCAAATAGTCCAGACTCTAGAGGGTGCAAGATAGTCCCATCATAGTAAATTCCATCTTCAAATGTTGGGATCTTTGTAGAATCAGCGCTAGTGCTAGTAACTCAAATTGGAAAATTCGTTCTGTTGCTCGCTTTTGAATTGATTTTTCTTTGTGGTGGGATAGAAACCTCTTCTGGTTCATTTACTTCCAGTAGAATAGTTTGCGTGCCTTCAAAATCTGACAATTCATTAAGTTCATCAGAAATTTCAATCTGTTCTTCAAAATACAAAGTCAGGGTCTGCTACTGAACCGTCCAACCTAATAAATATAGTTGTTTTTGCTTTCATCGCTGCCCCATGCAATACTCTCGGCATCAATAACAAGATGGAGTCTGGGAGCATTAGTTGGTTCATTACCATTGAAAAATCTTGCTGGGAACTCTGAAATGATAGAAGTTGGAAAATTATTATCATAACTCGGTATATGCAGGGAATTTTGACAAATTCTGGCTAAATATTTCTTCAGAACAAATCTTCATTCCTAGTAGGACAATTTCGTCTATAGTAAAGCAAGTGCACAGCAATCCGTATAGGACGAATACGTCTCGTCATGTATTAGGCATATTTTTATGTTTGTAAACATTGTAACAAAATAAACCTTTCTCTAAATTGAAGAATGTATGTTACTTTCATCGTGAAATTTTTTTATACCCTGTACCTTACCAGTATGATCTGCCATGAACCTTCAAATTCGACCAATTTGGAGTAGGCAAGCGTAATACCTTCCCACTCTATGTCTAAAGGGGTGTTTACTCTAGGGGACATTTCGGCTGTGAGGCGCGACTCGTGTAGACGAAGCTCACCACTGAGTCCCATATTTGTGTGTGTGAGCCCGAAGTTCCCGATTCGCTTTGCTCGAATCCGTGGAGCGGCTACACGTGTGCGAGCCTTGCGTGGCGCAGCTCTAGACCGGTCAGTGTGCGATTGGTAGTCATCAAGTGAGGTAGCGCCTTTCGCTCACCCGTAATGGCTGACTCAACACTGCCGCGAGAAACTACACTGCTTCTAATTGAAATGTTCTAAGCCCATCAATGCCTTTGGCAGACTAAAAGCTGCGAATATAAGGAGGCTGCTTTCCATTTTATTTTAATGAAAATGAACGAATATAGTAACATTTCACTCATGTAAATAAAAGAAGAGATTACGTAGCTACGATGCAGCAACAATATTCACACAAGCTCGTCTTCAGCAATCCATATTTCAAAGCAGCAGGCCACACTGACTGGTTTTGTGCTGCATGGCTGCCACTTTTGTTTGGCCAAAAAATCTAGTGTGACCTCAAAAAATATCGAGAAACATCTAGATTTAAAAATAAAACATCCAAAAATATATCTAGAAATGAATTAATTATCTACTATAATAAATTAGTTGAACAATAGCATATAAGGATATTTATATCATAAATTGCTTTATATTAGGCAATTTATCTTTATATGAATTATCTAGTATCCTGATATTTACCCTAATAAAGCTTGGTATCCAAATATTCTTCAATTCCACACGTGTTGCGAGAAGAAAGGTCAGTCTCTATTGCATTGCAATTATCAATGCTCAGATTCCTACTTATCAACAATTGTTTTAAGGCTTTCACACCGCTATCTTCATCACTTTTAATAATTTTGCAATTAATAAGTAAGTTGATTCTACTTTATTAGATTCATTGCTTTAGTATATAACTGATACACCAAGTAGTTTCATGATAGAAATATCATTGCTTCCATCCAACAATAAACTGAACTCATTGTCACCAATATCATTGGTCAGTCTTTCGTCAAAATGAGGCCACAATACATTCTTGATAATGTATGTGCATTTTATTCCATGATTTTTTGATATCATCACTAGTTGTGCAATTGGAGATAGTGTGCTTTAGCTTATGAACCGTGAAATAGCCGTCTTGGTGTCGTTCATAATCTGAACATAACATGATCAGAATTTGGTTGCTTCACTATTCAGAATATTTGCTTAAGTGAATTAACAAATATAATAAGAATGAAGTAGTAACCAACCATTATGGTAAATTCCTAATTCGAATTTACAGTAATCTATCATATACATAGCTTAAATGTAATTCTAGCTAGAAAATTTATAGCACGCTGAAAAAACTATATAGATTTTATAGGTAATACCTAGGTTCGAAATTTTACATCTAGGCATCAGCAAAAACACCTAGATCTAGCTTTATAATATCTAGAGTGGCAGCCCTGTTGAGCAGCGCGCGCTCCATGGCTCGCTCCAATGGTGTTTAGTCTAAACGCACATGTCTCTTGTGAAGCTCCACACGAGGCGTCTACACGTGAGCCTGCAGCAAAATGTAGACCAGTGTAAACGGCCCTTAAGACAGCACTGAGCCGACGATGCAACTTTGGCGGGTTCTGATACTTCTCATTTGAAGACCAACTACAGACGCTTACGTCTTAATTGGCTTTAGAGCATATACTAGGAATTTTTTAATATATGAGCCATAATAGAAGTGCAGACGAATTCGTCTGCTACGTCCGCAAAGGGTTAACTAAGTTTTTCATTCTCTCATTCAAAATACCACAAAAGATCTTACAAACAGTGTCACCCAGTGCAATTGGTCTGTAATTTTCAAGTTCTTTTATACTCTTATGTCCACCCTTATGCAACAGAACTAAATTACACTTGTTCCAGTTATCTGGTACTCTTTCACTCTTCCGTATCTCATCATATAAACATTTCAACATACTGACTACACTCTCTCCTCCACATTTATAGAACTCATATGGGATCTTATCAGGGCCACATGCCTTTCCATTTTTCACTTTCTTCAAAAAACTTACAATCTCTTCACAAGTGATTTCGTCTTCCATTTGCAGTTCACGTTCATCAATCAGAACATTTACGGGTTCATCATCTGTAACCTGCTCATTCATTCCACCAATGTCCTCCCAGTATTCTTTAACTGCTTTCACCATTTGCATCCCATCTTGCACAGTGCAACCATTCACTACTAATTCATCAACTTGAACTTCACTACCTCTATCATTACCTTGTATAAACCTGTACCAATCTTTTATTCCATCCGGACCTTTCTTTCTTAGATTTTCAACTTAGTGTCTCTCCTCTTTAACTCTAGCCTCATTAATCATTCTCCTTACTTTCTTCTGCTGGTCCTTATACTCATTTCATGCACTCTGCCTTTCATCCTCAGTAATTCTGTTTCTTTCATACATTCTCCTCATACTGCGTTGTTTCTTATTTAAAGTATTTCTTCTCATTCGTTCTTCCTTTATCTCACTTGTAAACCACCTGGCATTTCCTGTCCCTTTCCTACATTTTATTCTACCAATCTTTTGCTCTGCCACATCATACAAGGTTCTTGCAATCTCACCATTTAGGTCATTTACATTTCCACACCTGTTCCAGTTACACCTACTCAATTCATTCTTAAATTCTTTCCAGTTTGCCATTTTTATCTGCCAACTTTCTTTCACACTACTGACCTTCTGCATTGCATGACTCCTTTCTACCCCAGTTATATTCAAGCACAAGCATTTTATGGTCACAATCAATATCAAAATCATCTTCATCTACAAACATTTCATTGACACACTCTCTTGCTCTACTATTCACAATCATGTAGTCAATTGCAGTTTTCCATTCCCTGCTTTGCCATGTATGCAAGCCATTTCCTATTGTGACATTCAGGTTTTCAAGTTCATTCTCATCACAAAAATCTATCATTTTTTGTCCATTAGCATTCACCGGCTCACCAAGTATACCAACATGGCCATTCATGTCACCCATCACAATCAGAAGGCACCTGCAGTGTTCTCGTACAATCCTTGTTAATATTTCATACTTATTTACATTCTCTTCATGAGCTAAAATCCCATCAGTTGTCATATAACATACAATCACAATAATACATTCCCTGGCATGCATTCTTTCACACTTAATTGCTACCAAATCTTCACTTTCAGATTCATTTTCAACAGGAAGCTCCTCTAATTTCCAATTTAGAGCATTCTTTACAATCAGACCAACTCCACCACCTCTTATTTGCCAATTTACACGCCCTTTTCCTATCATATGATACTTATTCTCCTTACATGTTAAACTGACTCTATCACGCATTTGGGTCTCTACTACACCAACACAATCCAAATTTCCATTCTCAAATTCTGCTACAAGGTCATCTAACTTTCCTTCCATCCACGCACATTTATACATCCAAACCTCATAACACTATTGGACAATTCCCGACATTTTTCATTTTTGCTCGGACAGCTTTTCATTCATCCTGTTCCACCTTCCATTGCAATATGAGTAGACCCAATCCACTGGATGTATCTCCTGGAGAGTTTCATCTCACCTTCTTGTGTAAGGTGGACTCCATCTCCACAAAAACACCCACTCTGGATCACGTTATCCATATCAAGGAAGCTGGAACCCAATTCACGCTTTCTCATACTCTCAGCCTTCATACTCATAATCCTTTCATGCACCTCCCTATTCACCTTCTTTCGCACCCTTTCATACTCCTCATCACACGCAGGCCTTCTCAACAGGCTGGTTACAGCCACTCTAACATTCTTCTTCCGTGCCCTTTCAACCACTTTCATAATTGCATTCACCGTACGTTCTCTCCCACATTCAAGAAACCGATTGCCACCTCCTTGCAGTACAACCATTCCTTCATCCATTCCATCTATCACTCTCTCAGCATGCCTACAAACCTCCTCCACTCCTTTCCCTCGCATGCTCGTACATCCGCTACTGTCACTCATACATATGAACCTATCAACATTCTTCACCATGATATCCCCACATATTCTAATCATAGGTCTCACTCGCCGTTTCATGCTGCTATTTCGCTCAATTCTTTCACTCAGATCATTCTTTCCATTCATCTTCCTTTCATTCGCTTCCACTACAGGCTCCTGCACCTCATGTGACACATCAACAGGTCACTCATTCACTCTCTTTCCATTTGTACCTCTTTCATCATGCTCTTTCATCCTTCTACTCTCATCTGTCACATTTGCACCATCATTTACTGCATTCACATTCCTTGCACCATCATTTGCCTTATCATCCACTTCATTTACACCACCATTTGCCTCATCTTCCATTGCATTTGCACTCCTTGCACCATCATTTACCTCATCATTTACTGCATTTGCACCATTCTCATTCTTTCCTTCGTTCAGCTTCCTTTCATCCTTCAAGTCAGCCTCTAAAGCAACCATCAGAATTGTCAATCTCTCAACCTCCTCTTTCAACTTCTTACTCTCATCATTCAAACATTTCCAGCACGTAAACACAAGATCACTCAACTTTCTCCGACTCATCTCTCTCAAGCCTTTGCATGCATCTATATCTACCCACTCTTTATAAGTCATGCACTCAATCTCCTCATCCATTCCACTTGCACCTCCCTTCCTACGACCAGTCTTATTTCTCGCCATTCTCAAACACAGACTTCTATCTCAGTACAAATTTCACAGGCAGAAGAAGTCTACACTCACCAAATCTACTGAAAATCAAGTTATCAAACAAAAAGAAACAAAGAGAAACAAAAACGTTACCTACTACTATCACAGTCACTCTCTACAATGTCACACACTATACTCTTTATATGCAAAGAAAGCTTGCCAGTCAAAACACCTCAGTCAAAAATTGCAAGTCACTACACCAATGCTCAGTCTCAACTCTCACGCAACAAAAAAACTATTCTCACGAGCACTCCATACAAAGTCACACACTGTACTCACGTGAATATACAAACTATACCAGTTTTTCAGCAACTTCACTTTAATTCACCACATCAGAAACACACGTGCACACCGTATCGTATCACCAACCAGCTCAACCCATGCAGTGCTGGGCAGTTGCGACGCAACAAGTTGTGGCCGCAATTGCGATCGCAACTTTTTCTGTTGCGGTTGCGCCTCAACAATTTTTTGGAAAGTTGCGAATCTGTTGCGATCGCAACAATTTTTGACGTGTCAGGCCGCAACTCGCAACCGCAACATCCCGATAGTAATTTAATTTTTAAAATAACTTCAATCAAATTTGATACGCGTTTCATACTCGTTAGAAACCGTACATGGTATAACCCGTCTGGCAATCGTTTATTATTAGCATTTGGCGATACAGTGATACACATACACTTAGCTTACAGTATATAAGTATATTTAATGTAACTCATTATATGACATATGCTATTAGGAATGACGTGAGTTGATTAGCTGAAACAGCTAGTAAGCAACAAAACTAGCCACCCTGATGTTCACAGAGCGATGTTTCCTTCAAGTGAATTTGTCGTTTCGTTCATCCAATTTAACACACCAATACCATCGAGCGCTGCGGTCGAACGACTGTAGGCAAAGAAATTTTGAGACCACGATGTGCTCGGCTTTCAGACAAACATTGTGAAATGTTAACATTTTTGAAAGGTGTGGTGTATTGCTACGCCAGGCATGTATTCCTACGCGCGGCCAATCACAGGGCGGCACCCGTCGGCGGGTTGCTTGTGTACACATCGTATTTTGTGTTCACGGACGCTTTGGTGTTCCAATGTGTTTATTCTGTTTAGAATTACACATGCGACGTTTTTTACGTTGTAAGCTGCTCCGTTTGAGTGGCAGGAGATCTTTTGTGGGATCTACTTCCAGACGTGTGGAGCGTCGGTCTGTGCGCCGGCTTCGGGATTATTGCGTCTGTTGCTGGTGAATGCGGTTGTGCGTGCTTGAGCTCCCGGTTTTCGCTCTTGAAGTATCCTTGCGAGATACTTGTGTCGTGTTTTCTCTTTTTCTTTGCTGAGACACAAGCAGGTAGGACCTGCAGGCGTGTTGTGTGCCTGTGTATCTGAGTGTTGCTCAGACACACCACTCTAGCTTGGAGCTAGTGTGTGCTTCCATTCTGCCGTGAAGTGTGTTCGTTTCACGGCAGCGTGTGTTCACACTGGGTGTGTCCTCTGACACACGAGCTCAGGTGTGTGTCTGGTGTCGGCTGCAGGGGAGGTTTGGAGGCCGATCCGAGCTCTGGGAGCTCGGCTTTGAGACCTTGGGTCTCGGGATTTGTACATCCCACAACAAGCTATCTAGGCTTGTTTTTGTCTAGGCTTTTTTGCCTTGCCTTATGTCGGAGGTGCGTAAGGCAGGGACTGCGTCATCGAGAGATGATGCAGGGTCGCCCGGGGCGGCTAGTGGTGCGTCTGGGACTACCACCACGGTTGGTCTTAGGCAACTGGCCAGCATCCTGATGCAGGCTAAGGGGCCTATTATTGACCGATTGGGGAGAGCTCTCCCCAAGTTCAGCGGCGACGGCACAGTGGATGTGTTGGAGTGGCTGGATGACCTTGAGCGCAGGTGCAAGGTCGAACAGGTTGGACCTGATGAGGTCGTAGACTTCCTGTTCGAGGGCAATGCTGCTCGGGTGTTCCGCGCCCTTAGGGTGTCGGAGGCCTCCCAGTGGGAGATAGTGAAGGCGACACTGCTGGCGCAGTACGGCATGTCGCGGCAGGAAGCCTACAGGCGCTTCTCATGCAGTGTGCTTGAATAACAAAATGTTATCATTCATACCAAATAACTTTGCGTTCCTCAAGGTTCAATCATCGGCCCACTCCTATTTTCAATTTTCATCAACGATTTCCCCACCATGCCGGCAAACACAAAAATCTCAATGTATGCTGATGACGTACAAATTGCCATGACAAGCCGCTGATCGCGGCTCGACTGGCGCTCACGCGCCTGTCACGGGTAAGCAGGGCTTACCCATGGCAGCTGGTAGGCTTACTTCGAGTCGCATGCCAGTTGTCAAGGCCATTGTGAATGGCCATTCTGCCTTGTGTCTGGTTGATACCGGCAGCGGGTGCACGATGGTGTCCACCCGGGTGGTGGAGGGACTGTCGGGCCGCAAGGCCCGACATTTTGTGACGGCTGAGGGCAGAACTTCCTCTAAGGGGAAGGAATGTCAGGCAGTCGTGCAGTTACATGGGCACTCTTTTAGAGTGCCAGCAATTGCAGTTGAAGGGTTGGAGAATCTTGGCGTTGACTGCCTCTTGGGTGACGATGTAATCGATCACATGGGAGGAGTCACTGTCAAAAGAGGACCCAACTCTCGGTACCAGGTTGAGTGGGGTCAACCCACCTCTGCCAGGTGCTGTGGTAGTGCTCCCATGAAGGGAGGTCGTGAGGCTGTTCGTGGGGTTAACTCACTTACGATTAGTGATCACGACTTTGAAGCCACGTTTTCTAACGGTCATTGGACCGTTAGTTGGCGTTGGTCAGCCGGCGAGCCGACGCAGCTTCAAACTGGTGTTTGGGAGTACAGGTGTACGCGCGCACCAGGCGTACATGAGAGGTATGCTGAGGAGATCCAGAGTTGGATCTCTAAAGGTTGGCTGGTGAAGTGGAACGGCCCGGTAAAAGGGGTCATACCACTTTTGGCGGTTGTCCAGCCAACTAAAGACAAGGTGAGACCGGTAATGGATTACCGTGAACTTAACTTGTTCATTGAGTTTCACACAGGTGATGAGCAAACCACTGTGTGTGCCGATAAGGTGCGCAAATGGAGGCAGTTTGAAGGGGAGCTTAAGGTCGTTGACCTTAAGTCTGCCTATCTTCAAATTCGTGTCTCCAGTGACTTGTGGCAGTATCAAGTCGTGAGGTATAATGGTGTGCATTATGCCTTGACTCGCCTCGGGTTTGGCTTGTCATGTGCGCCCAGGATTATGACGATGATCTTGGGCAAGGTTCTTTCGATGTACGATAAGATTAATCGTGCCACGGATCACATATATTGACGATATAATGGTCCAAGAGTTCATTGTGAATGCTTCTCATGTGAGAAAGCACCTGCAGTTGTATGGGCTCGAATCTAAAGAACCAGTGAGTCTCGATGGAGGTCGAGTAATCGGGATAGCCTTAAAGAGGTCTCCCACTGGACATCTATTGATGTCAAGAGGAAGTGAGTTGTCTTCCTTCATTTCAGAGACGTCTGAGATGACTAAGAGAAAGCTGTTCTCTCTGTGTGGCCGCCTTGTAGCTCATTATCCTGTAGCTGGGTGGTTACGACCTCACTGTAGTTTTTTGAATCGACTGGGGTCAGACGGGCCATGGGATAAGCCTGTCAGTCACAGTGTCCTGAAGCTAGCTAAGGAGCTGGCTTCGCGAGCACTGGCTGATGACCCTGTAAAGGGTCGTTGGCATGTCAATCCTGATGGTAATGTTACCGTCTGGACTGACGCCAGTTCACTGGCAATGGGTGTGGTCGTCCAGGTGGATGATCGCATCGTGGAGGATGCTACCTGGCTGCGGAAGCAGACAGATCATCTCCACATTAATGTCTCAGAGCTTGAGGCTGTGGGACGTGGAATCAATCTGGCTATTATGTGGGGCTTCAAGACCTTCACTATAGCCACTGATTCCAAGACAGTATTATCCTGGTTGGATAACACTGTCAGTGATCACAGTCGTGTGCGCACCAAAGGAGCAGCGCAGATGCTCATCAAGCGTCGCTTGATGGTGATCAAGGAGATCCTCAATGAGAATCAGCTCTCAGTTGAGTTTCGATTCGCTCCCACGGTCGAGAACAAAGCTGATCAGCTCACTCGTGTGACTAAGAGCTGGCTTAGTTATCACACGGCTGACGAGCCGGACTCTGTCTTGGCTGCGTCAGTGGCGGCTTCTGCAGAAGAAGGGACGCCAGAGAGCGCCATTTGGAAGGCTCATTTGCCTCACCATTTGGGCGTTGATCGTACCTTTTATTTGGTCAAGCAGTGCAGGCTGGGCCTTACTCGAGACCAAGTGAAACGTACGATTGCAGGGTGTGAGGAGTGTCTTCGCACTGATCCTGCAAGACGGGTGGAGAACCTTGTCGAGCACGGCAATTTAGCCGTCGAGAGTGACTGGCATCGTGTAGCTGCGGATGTGACGCACTATAACGGTGTACAGTTTCTCTCTCTCTGTTCCGACTAGACTGCGGATATATGATCTTCGAGAGGTCTAGTCTGAATTACGGGTATCGAAGGCATCGAGGAAATACGCGGTCTCTTCGAATTGGTTTCTTTATTCAATGGCCGTTGACACCGTAAAAACTGCACAATAAGGGCATGTTTTAGATTCAAGAAATAAAAACTATAGTTAACAGCACGAAATGTACATTTCTGGGTTCAAAAATGAACTTTAAGGACAACGCAGAATAACATCTTTAGGTTGAAAATTATAGTTGAAATTATGGCTAATCGCACACAAGGACATTTTCTAAGTTTAAGAATGAACTCACAATGAACACATCTTGGGTTCAAATGAGAGAATCTGCAATTGACTGCACAATCAAGAAATTTATAGGTTCAAAAACTTCCACAAATGACCACAATGACATTTCTTGACTTCATGAACAAACAAGAGAAACAACTGACTAATGCTCGAGGGGCAACTAGCTATCACTAGAACCAAACAAGATATTCTAATGATAATGATCTACCACGCCAGTCTCAAGAGTCTGTGGCAGAAAACTAAGTTTGACTTCTCAATCATGAGATGCATTTTTGCACACGGCAATGTAGAATCGCATCTTATTCACATAAGACTAAAGGCACGACAAATGAAACAAGCACTGTTATATTTGAGGTGGAAACTAGAAATTTGACCCTTCAAACTTGAAATACATTTGCCCACGGCAATGTAAAATCACACGTTATAATATGCACATGGAAGTCGCTCTACTTGCCCCCCATAATTTCTGCACTGTGCACATACTGTGCACTGTGGTCAAAAGAGGACAGTCTACTCTCGCATACTCACGTTTTTTGGGAGGACGGTATTCTCACGCCATATAAGTTTTCAATTTCAACCTACATATAGATAGAAAGGCTATCCTAGTTTTGCTTTACTCTACCTGGGGGAATACACAAAATAATTAGGTTTTTGATGCTGAAGGAACGTTACAGCAGGAATTTATACTATGATTATATCTTTGTCCTAAGCTTGAGAAACAGTCCTACCATCACTCGTGTGAAAAGCCGTGTAAATCATACGTATGCTAAAGGTTAAAGGTTAACATCGGCATCTTTGGGATGCTTTATTTCCAATCAAGCCTGATACATATGATCTTAGCATTGGTTTTTCAAATGTCTTATAACTAACCCTATATATAGGACACCATGACGGTTCCCCCGTAAAGCCGGTACCCATTTCCGACACCTGGGTTGAGTGGGGTATTGTGCTTGAGCTTTCCCTTATACCCAACGGGGAAAATCTCCGCACCAGCGCTGGGAACGAACCCGCGACTTCCAGCATACAAGTCCGATCCCTTAACCGCTGTGCCACGGAGATTGCTAGTATCAACCTAGGCACACAAAGTCACACGGGCATGGGCACATTAAGAATTCCTGCGGACATATTCTCAGTCTACCTCAAATTCACTTCAGCTCTAGGCTTCCACCTTGCTGACTGGCGCAACTTGCTCAGCCCAGCTCATGGGTAATGAGCCAATTTAATATAAACATAAAAAATTTTTTTTTATGACAAATAAAGGTGAACTAATCTCAGTCCGAGCTACGCAATTTCTAGAAGCACGGGTTATCAGTTCTATCTAGCTGCTTATATTTGAAAGTGTCAATTTAACTAATTATGCTCACTCTCAGCAAGCATTGGCTGCTGCCATCCTCCAATAATTCCAGACAAATTCATATTGCAGCATAAATCAATTCACACTGCACATCCATAATGCAGCATAAATCAACCCACACTGCAAGTTCACAATACAGCACAGATCAACTCACACTGCACAAACAGGAGAAATTCTCAATGGCAAATTCCTGTTGCTGGGAGCAACAGGAGTTCTGTTTCCAATAACTCCAGACAAATTCACATTGCAGCATAAATCAATTCACACTGCAAGTTCACAATGCAGCGCAGATCAATTCATACTGCAAATTCACAATGCAGCATAAATCAATTCATACTGCAAATTCACAATGCAGCATAAATCAATCCACACTGCGAGTTCACCATGCAGCACAGATCAACTCACACTGCAAAAACAGGAAAAGTTCTCAATGGCAAATTCCTGTTGCTGGGAGCAACAGGAGTTCTGTTTACAATGGTCTGACTCGATATAGGTGTTTCGCCGGTTGCCAGCAGCATCGTTGAACGCTCTAGGAACCGGCTGTTCACCATCAAACACACAAGACATGGACATATATCTAGATCAGCGCACGAAATATTTAAAGATTAAATAATTTCTAACACGTTTACACTTAGAAGTTACAATCTTGAGCTCTATCTTAGGAGAACGTCTGCACTCGGTCAAATTAGACAATGGAAGACGCTGTGTTGGGCTTGCGGACCAGTGCGCGGATCCGCGGCCGATGTTGCCACAGAGTTTCTTAAAAATTTGCGTCTCGTAAGACGCGACACTCCCCTCTTTTAGTTGGTGCTGGCGCCAACTAATTACTGCCGCCGGGGGGGCGCTGGAGGAGGACCAGTTCGGTGGCAGGACGCACCACTCGTTGGACCCTGTCGTTGTCGTTTCGTCGTGCGAGCCGCACAGTGGCCGTCCTCAACGACCCATCGTGGCTGGTTCAGCGGCGGGACGCCACACTTTGCGTGCTCGTCGCAGTTGTCGCGCCCCGCGGGACGCGTTGGTGTTGTCTTCGGCGATGGGTGGGTGGCCTTCCACCTGCTGCGCGGGCGTGGCTTATAGAGGATTCCTCTCTGCTTCCCGGACCAACGTCGAACTTTCCGTCGCTGGCGGGTGGTGGACCCTTGGAGGGGTCCTGGCGTTGTCTCCTGGTCTTTCTCGACACTGCCCGGCATTCCTCGAGCGTTGGCGAGTGCGTCATGCTCGTCCCGACGCTTCGGATTCCGACGGCAGCTTGTCGCGTAGGCGGTACTGAGAGGCTGGTTAAGGGAAGATGGAGGTGGGTGCTTGGCGTTTCCTGGAGGGTCGGGGGCCGCGGGGCGGCCTTCCCCTATGCTCGGCCCGTTCCGTCGAGCTCTCTTATCAACAGGTGTGCGCTCAGCATGGTGCGCGTCGTACTTTCTCTTCAGATCGCCAGGGTACGGAAGCTCCCGTTCTAGTCTCTTCTTGGACTTTGGTGATGCGCTGTCTGGATCGCACCGAGCGTCCATTTCATCGTTTGTTGCTGACTGGTTGATGAATCTCGTCGCTGGTGGGGCTTCCGCTCGGTTGTCTTCCTCTGCCCTGGCGTTTTTCATCTTTTCAGTGTCTCCGCGGTCGTCGGGAGGCCGCGGTTGAGAGGTCTCATCGCTGTGCTGCTGGGTAACGGCGTCTTTTCCTGAAAACAGTTCAAGGCATGTCTCCGGGCCACAGGTTTCGAGAGCGACTTCGGCTACGATTCTTGCGACCGTGTAAGAGTGCTCTCCTTCAGGGCTGACGTCGTCGTTCACCTTGCCGACCGCTGCCCAGCCCAAGGCGGTGTGGTGGACGAACGGAGCCTTGCGGCGTTGTTTGTCGGAGTGACTGTAGAGTAGGTCTCCGCAGTCCGTCCCCAGGAGCACCGCAACTTCTGCGTGTTTGTCCAAGGGCAAGAAATGCCGAGCGAGGTGCGATATCTCCGGGGTTCTTGCGACGCGTTCGTAGGTCGCGACCGCTCTCTTTCTATCGGGGATGGAGTTGCATTCCAACATCGGTGGGAGCTCGAAGGTTTGGTCTTCGGACACTCCCTTTATTTTCAGCCCTGACACGCGTCTGCCGTATCGAGCGGCGGATTGATCGGTCAGCGTTTCCAGCTCGTAGTGGGACTTGGGGGTTGTCACGCGGAGGGCGTTCAACAGCTTGGGAGAGCAGAAGGACGTGGTGCTTTGCTCATCTAAGATTACGTAGGCGCGGCACGACCGACCCGTGCTCTCGTCGATAACGTCTGCTAGAACAATTTTGCTACATGCACCCTCCTCGGCTGTGGGTACGCGAGAGGCCAGGGCCACAGCTCTCAATCTCTCCCCGAGTTCGCTCTGAGCTCTGTCGTCGCTCGGTTCTCGACTGGGTCTCTCCTGACGAGTGGTTTCACTCGAATTTCCAGCTGCTCGCCAGTTGATGTGGGCGGCTGTGCTGTGACTGCTGGCTCCGCAGTCATCGCACTTCACGACTTCCTTGCAACGCTTGGCCCAGTGAGGGCCTAGGCAGCGAAAGCACAACTTGTGCTCGCGGATGAAGTCCTTCTTCTTTTGGGGCTCCATCTTCCTTAGCGCCTGGCACGAGCTCGTCTCGTGCTGTGCACCCTGGTGAAGGATGCAACTGCCGGGACGATTCTCGGCAGACGTATAAAGCACTCGTGGCGCCTTTGGCTTAGGGTGAGGAGGAACTGAGGCGTTGTGTCGAGTGCTCATCCAGTTGAGACTCGAGGCCCCGAAACTGTCGCATTGAGTATCCGACAGTGTTCGGATAAATTCACAGAACCTCGCGAAACCAGGTAGTGATCCGGACAATTTTTTGTACCTAGTTCTCTCACCTCTCCAGGCATCCAGCACGAAGAAGGGCAGTCTCTCTACGATGGGGGCTAGCCCCATGTCGGTGTTCAGGAAGGACAGGGCCGGGGTGTACGTCATGGTATGCTGGACCGAAAGACAAACGTCGCCGAGCTTTCGCAGCTTAGGGCCGACCGTGTGGTCGCCTTTTGACCCCTTGATGTCTGACGCGCGCACAAGGCGCTCGATCAGGCTGTTAGCCACCTTGTCGCTAGCGCCGAAGCGAGTCGTCAATTGGTCGATGATGTCGGTGAGCAGGGCCGCCGTGTCCAGGTAGGTCGCGGACATTATATCATCTATGAGGCTTCTTGGCTCGCCACAAGTGTGACTCGTGAGAATCTCGATGGCGTCGATAGGCTCCACGGCGAGCCTTTCCATCCTTTTCCTGAGGGCATTGAACCACCTGTGGAACAGATGGGGCTCTCCCGCGTAGGGCTGATGGGGCGACCTTTTTAGGTCTTCGATCATCGAGAGCCTCATAGCTCCGTCGATCACTGGTGGCCTTGATTCGAAGACCACGGCGGGCGAGTTGGTGGAAACCTTGGGCTGGAATGATGGTGCAAAGGGGTTCATCGAGGGCGCGTGAGCGGTGTCGTCGGGTGGAAAGTTCGTGACCGCCGCCGCGCCCCCTGCGGGCTCCACGACGCGGTGTTGGAACGCTTGGTTGACCCAGGCTCCGGTGCGTGCATCCTTGTCCTCGGCGTCTTCCTCGCCGATGGGCTGATCGTTCCCCGTGCGATTCCCACACCTCAATTTTGACCTCTCAATGGTGATCTGTGCCAACACCACTGATGGGTCTTCTGTGAGGTCGATGAGCATTTTCTCATTGCCTCGGCCAGGGAACCCATGGCGCTCAGACTCCCTATCCTTGCGATGGGAGCTAGCGCTTGGAAGGCTCTGGCTGTGGTCGCGCTCGCTGTCTTGACTCTGGCTGTAGTAGCTCGAGCATTGATGACTCTGGCTGCGATGGCTGGAGCTGACCTGGCCACCGCTCTGACGTTTGGAGCCGTGTTTGCTCCGACTTTTAGCTGAATGGGAATTTGAGGACCTTTCTTCCCGGATTGCGGTGTCCTGCTGCTGCTTCTTGGACGAGATCTTCTTGGACTGCTCGGAAGGTCTCTTCGCCACACTCCGTGACGAACTTCCCAAGAGTTCTTCGTTTCTGTGGTCCATTGAACTTGCCAACTCTCTTCTGCGAGCTCTGGCGAGTGTCAATGAGTTCCGAACAACTGTTGCTTCAGCCGTGGCCCCTGAGTTCTCAAGAACGGTGACCAACTGTTCACCGAGTTGTTTCACCTCTTTGGCTTTGGCTCGAACTCCAGCGAATACCTGCTCGACTTCGTTGGAAGTTCTGAGTTCTCGCGGTGCGGCGCCGTTCAAGAGACCGTTTAGAGCTGCTAATGCTATGTTGAATCTGTCTTCCAGCTGGGGAAGTCTGGGTGTGTGCGAGCGCCTCAGTGGGCTCATCTCTATTCTTGTTGCTGGAGTACCGTCGCTAAAAAAAACTTTTTACTGTTCCGACTAGACTGCGGATATATGATCTTCGAGAGGTCTAGTCTGAATTACGGGTATCGAAGGCATCGAGGAAATACGCGGTCTCTTCGAATTGGTTTCTTTATTCAATGGCCGTTGACACCGTAAAAACTGCACAATAAGGGCATGTTTTAGATTCAAGAAATAAAAACTATAGTTAACAGCACGAAATGTACATTTCTGGGTTCAAAAATGAACTTTAAGGACAACGCAGAATAACATCTTTAGGTTGAAAATTATAGTTGAAATTATGGCTAATCGCACACAAGGACATTTTCTAAGTTTAAGAATGAACTCACAATGAACACATCTTGGGTTCAAATGAGAGAATCTGCAATTGACTGCACAATCAAGAAATTTATAGGTTCAAAAACTTCCACAAATGACCACAATGACATTTCTTGACTTCATGAACAAACAAGAGAAACAACTGACTAATGCTCGAGGGGCAACTAGCTATCACTGGAACCAAACAAGATATTCTAATGATAATGATCTACCACGCCAGTCTCAAGAGTCTGTGGCAGAAAACTAAGTTTGACTTCTCAATCATGAGATGCATTTTTGCACACGGCAATGTAGAATCGCATCTTATTCACATAAGACTAAAGACACGACAAATGAAACAAGCACTGTTATATTTGAGGTGGAAACTAGAAATTTGACCCTTCAAACTTGAAATACATTTGCACACGGCAATGTAAAATCACACGTTATAATATGCACATGGAAGTCGCTCTACTTGCCCCCCATAATTTCTGCACTGTGCACATACTGTGCACTGTGGTCAAAAGAGGACAGTCTACTCTCGCATACTCACGTTTTTTGGGGGGACGGTATTCTCACGCCATATAAGTCTTCAATTTCAACCTACATATAGATAGAAAGGCTATCCTAGTTTTGCTTTACTCTACCTGGGGGAATACACAAAATAATTAGGTTTTTGATGCTGAAGGAACGTTACAGCAGGAATTTATACTATGATTATATCTTTGTCCTAAGCTTGAGAAACAGTCCTACCATCACTCGTGTGAAAAGCCGTGTAAATCATACGTATGCTAGTATCAACCTAGGCACACAAAGTCACACGGGCATGGGCACATTAAGAATTCCTGCGGACATATTCTCAGTCTACCTCAAATTCACTTCAGCTCTAGGCTTCCACCTTGCTGACTGGCGCAACTTGCTCAGCCCAGCTCATGGGTAATGAGCCAATTTAATATAAACATAATTTTTTTTTTTTTATGACAAATAAAGGTGAACTAATCTCAGTCCGAGCTACGCAATTTCTAGAAGCACGGGTTATCAGTTCTATCTAGCTGCTTATATTTGAAAGTGTCAATTTAACTAATTATGCTCACTCTCAGCAAGCATTGGCTGCTGCCATCCTCCAATAATTCCAGACAAATTCATATTGCAGCATAAATCAATTCACACTGCACATCCATAATGCAGCATAAATCAACCCACACTGCAAGTTCACAATACAGCACAGATCAACTCACACTGCACAAACAGGAGAAATTCTCAATGGCAAATTCCTGTTGCTGGGAGCAACAGGAGTTCTGTTTCCAATAACTCCAGACAAATTCACATTGCAGCATAAATCAATTCACACTGCAAGTTCACAATGCAGCGCAGATCAATTCATACTGCAAATTCACAATGCAGCATAAATCAATTCATACTGCAAATTCACAATGCAGCATAAATCAATCCACACTGCGAGTTCACCATGCAGCACAGATCAACTCACACTGCAAAAACAGGAAAAGTTCTCAATGTCAAATTCCTGTTGCTGGGAGCAACAGGAGTTCTGTTTACAATGGTCTGACTCGATATAGGTGTTTCGCCGGTTGCCAGCAGCATCGTTGAACGCTCTAGGAACCGGCTGTTCACCATCAAACACACAAGACATGGACATATATCTAGATCAGCGCACGAAATATTTAAAGATTAAATAATTTCTAACACGTTTACACTTAGAAGTTACAATCTTGAGCTCTATCTTAGGAGAACGTCTGCACTCGGTCAAATTAGACAATGGAAGACGCTGTGTTGGGCTTGCGGACCAGTGCGCGGATCCGCGGCCGATGTTGCCACAGAGTTTCTTAAAAATTTGCGTCTCGTAAGACGCGACGTCGATTGCGGACCATCTAGGTTTGCAATTTGGCGGAGGCTGTCGAACGAGTCGGCAGCCAGGGTAGTCCCTCATCTCCAGCAGGTGGTGATTGAGCGAGGACCTTTTGTGGAGCTATTGTTGGACAATTCTGCCACGTTTAGGTCGGCAACTGTCACTCAGTTTGCCAACGAATGGGGTATCTCTCTGCGTTTCAGAGCCGCTTATGCCCCGAGCGGTAATGGAATCGTAGAGAGAAATCATCGCACAATCAAGAGGATTGCTGCGCGAGGGGGATCACCCCCGAGGTGGCGATATTTTGGTACAATGTAACGCCACGGCACGGAGTCGATAGCAACTCAGTGCCTTGTCGTAAGTTATTTGTCTATCTGTAATATAGCGAGTAGTGTAAGTTCTAGTTAGAGAGACCAAAAGTTGGCAACGCTCATGAGAGCAACACTCGCAAGTCAGTCTGCAAGTGGCCTCGGGTTCAACAACAAGTAAATGTTGACCGAGTGTGTATATAATTACCTACTGTGGTTGGTATCTAACTTCTTAAGTTCAAAACTAATGTACTAATTCTATTCTACTCTATTCTATATATTTCCGTCTATCTCCGCTCTAATCTCACTAGCCCCAGTACTGCAAATTGAGTATTAAGTTAAGATACCCAAGAGGTGAATGAACTATTTACCTAACTTGCTGTGTCATTGCATTTGTCTATTGATGTGTTATTTGTGTCTTTATGGGGTGTACTAATATTATATCTCCGTCTATGATCTATAACACAAAGTGGCGACGAGAATTTGGTAGAACTGCTGGAAGTGACTAAGTGGTAGTGACTAGTGAGGGAACATGGAATTTGCCTAGTGAAATTTTTTTTCTCTGTTGTTCTGCTCACTGGTGGTGCTAGACTGGCTAGACTAGTGGAGAAACTCAGAGTTGATCAATTGATTGTACTATTTGTGCTGTGAAATTTTTTTTTTACTTTTTCACAGTGTGTTTTGACTTATTAAAAATTCAATATGCCATTGATAGGTTCATTGGGAGAATTTAATCCTTTAGAAGAAGAATTTGGAGACTATGAAACTAGATTACACTGCTATTTTGTAATAAACAAAATAGGGGAAAAAGAAAAAGCCCCATCTCTAACTTCACTAGTGGGTCCTAAAATTGTTAGGTTGATCAAGGACCTCATGTCCCCGAAAAAAGTCCTTGATGCTACTTATGACGAGATTGTGGAAGCGTTGAGACGGCATTTTAAGCCGACAAGAAATCAGATCTTTGAGAGGTTTAGGTTCCATAAGCGGAACCAGAGACAAGGGGAAAGCATTGCTGATTTTGTGGCTAGCTTGAAAGCCTTTCTAATACCTGTAATTTCAAACAGGAAGTGCTAGAAGAGACCCTTCTAGATCGTTTCATTTTGGGTGTGTCCAGTAATGAAATTCAAAATTGCTTGCTGAATGAAGATGGCCTGACATAGCAAAAGGCCATGGATCTAGCTACTGCTAAAGAAACCACACTGAGAGAAACAGTGGGGTTGAGGCAACCAAATTCAATTCTAAATGTAGGTCAGAGCAGAGTTAAGCAAACTGCGTACAAGCCTCAGGGCAAGACTCAAGCACAAGCTAGCCCCAAATCAGCATGCAGCGGCTGTGGTGGTTTGCCCCTATAAAGACAGTAATTGTCATGGTTGTGGCCAAAAAGGTCATCTAAAAAAATGCTGTTTCAAACTAACAAAAGGGCAGAAATCTGATAAAGGCAACAAAAATAATTTTGTGCATGCTATGCATGAAAAAAAGGGGAGGGAAAACCACCCTAACCCTAATGGAACTAGCAATGGAACCAGTGCAGACTACCCAGCCCCCAATCAAGGATGCTATGGGGAAATTTTTGCTTTAGCCGAGGAAATGAAACCCCCAATCAAAATAAAATTGTTACTAAATGGTGTGCCATTAGAGATGGAGGTAGATACGGGTGCTGCCAGGTCTATCCTTTCAATGGCCACCTACTCTAAAATACCAGCTAAGTCAAGACCCGAGCTGAGACCTTCTGATGTTAAGCTTAGGACTTATGGGGGAACCCCACTAGTGATTTGTGGGGAGATTAGGGCTAACATCCAGCGTGAATCTGATAATATGGTTCCTCAGCTAGCAACTATTGTGATTGTAGACAGGGAGGGGCCAGCTTTGCTGGGTAGGGACCTGATTGATTCCCTTGGGCTAACTATAGTAGCCAATGAGGTCAACAAATTGATCACTTGCCCTGAAGAGTTATCAAATAAATTCCCCGACCTTTTTCAACCAGGTCTAGGTTGCTTTAAGGGGAGGAATTTCAAAATAGAAGTGGATCCAGCCATACCACCAAAGTTTTGTAAGGCCAGGAACGTGCCTTACACACTGAGACCTAAGGTGGAGGCAGAACTTGATAGACTGGTGCAGGAAGGTATCCTCACCCCTGTACAGTACTCAAGATGGGCAGCGGCTATCGTCCCTGTGCTCAAGGCTGATCAAAGCATCCGAATATGTGGGGACTACAAACTAACCGTCAACAGAGCCACTAGGCTTGATACCTACCCTATACCCAGAGTGGAAGATCTATTTAGCGGGTTAGCAGGAGGAGTTATATACTCCAAGCTAGATTTGTCTCAGGCATACGCTCAACTACCCTTGGATGAAGACTCCAAGGAACTCACGGTAATAAACACCCACAGAGGTTTATTTGCCTACAACCGTCTCAGCTTTGGAATTGCGTCCGCACCTGGAATCTTTCAGCGTGCCATGGAAGGACTATTGCAGGGCCTCCCAGGAGTGTTCTGCTACCTGGATGACGTCCTGGTGAGTGCCACTAATGAGCATGAGCACAACAAGCGTCTCTATCAAGTCTTATCTAAACTACAGGAGGCAGGGCTAAAACTGAAAATGGATAAATGCCAAATTGGAGTGCCACAGGTATCCTACCTTGGATACCAAATTGACAAGGATGGATTGCACCCCACTGCAGAGAAGGTAGCAGCAATCCAGAATGCACCAGCTCCTACTAATGTGACTCAACTGAGAGCCTACCTTGGGCTGTTAAATTTCTATAGGAAATTTCTAAAATCATCTGCAACCATGCTGGAGCCCCTAAATACCTTACTGAGGGATAAAACCCCTTGGAAATGGGATGCAAGTCAGGAGAGAGCCTTCCAGAAATCTAAACAAGCCCTCCTGGACTCTCAGACTCCAGTCCACTTTGACCCTCAGAAACCCATAGTGGTAGTGGCTGACAGTAGTGCGTATGGTGTGGGAGCGGTGCTGTGTCACCTTATTGATGGGATTGAACGCCCCGCCTATTTTGCCTCCCGAACTCTAACAGCAACAGAACGCAACTACTCTCAAACTGAGAAAGAAGCCCTAGCTATGGTGTTCGCACTTCGAAAATTTCATTGCTACCTGTGGGGACAGGATTTCACTGTGGTTACGGACCACAAACCTTTGTTAGGACTATTTGATCCGGGTAGAAGCATTCCTCCGATGGCATCCGGGCGCATTCAAAGGTGGGCTTTACTACTGCAGTCCTACAAGTTCACCTTGCGTCACCGGTCCGGCGTGCTGTTGGGCACGGCTGATGCTCTCAGTCGTCTACCTTTGACAACTCCCGAGGAAGCCACACCTATTCCTGCGGAATGGACGTCCTTAGTAAATTTCCTCGAGTCAGCTCCAGTCACCAGCACCCACATCCGCGACGGCACCCTAAGGGACCCAGTACTTTCAAAGGTATACAAATACTGCCAAGTAGGCTGGCCTTCGACGGTAATTGGTGACCCTGATCTCGCTCCGTATACTAGGAGGCGAGACGAATTGTCCACACAAAATGGCTGTGTGCTCTGGGGAGCAAGAATTATTGTACCCCAAGCTCTCAGACAAGCCATTGTGGACGAACTTCACTCTGGCCATGCTGGATCATCCAGGATGAAGGAGTTAGCTCGCAGCTATGTATGGTGGCCGCTGCTGGACAAAGATCTAGAAGAAACGACTAAGTCATGCAGCGAGTGCCTGAGCACTCGAGCTGCACCAACGAAAGCTGAACTCCATCCGTGGGAATGGCCTGCGAAGCCTTGGTATCGCATACACATTGACTACGCGGGCCCAATGGATGGAAAATACTATCTAGTGATCGTGGATGCACACTCTAAGTGGGTTGAAATTTTTCCCACATCTACTACAACCTCTAGCGAAACGATCTCGTGCCTGAAACACACTTTTGCGACATTTAGATTTCCAGTAACAATTGTTTCTGACAATGCAACGTGTTTCACATCGGCTGAATTCCAAGAATTTGTGAGGGCATGTGGTATGCGACATATTACGAGCGCACCATACCACCCTTCAACTAATGGACTGGCAGAGCGCATGGTACAAACTTTCAAGAAGAATATACGAAAGTCAACGGAACCCCTACGCCTAGCACTAGACAGGTTTCTGTTCAAATATCGGCTGACACCCAACACGACAACAGGTGTTACGCCCGCCGAACTGATGTTAGGCAGGAAAGTTCGCTCTCGTCTTGATCTGCTTTGGCCGTCAGAGGCAATCGCGTCCAAAGTTGCTCAACGCCAGGACGCTCAGAAAAGATACCACCCAGGGTCTCGCGCGGTTGACATTCCGCCGGAGTCACCTGTGATGGTCCGTCAATACACGCCGGGTTCCCCAAAATGGACCCCTGCTACCACCATTGAGAAAACAGGCCCGGTATCCTACAAGTGCCAACTGAAGGGGGGAGAGGTCGTTCGTCGACACCAGGACCAAGTTATTACCTGCTCGAACACCATCCCTGAACCCTTGGAACAACCTACAGAGGAAACCGTTGTGTTTCCACAACCTGCTCAAAATTCATACCCACCACCTCCGACCAATGAACCTGACTCCGAAACACCTGATTACCCGATTCCCACCCACGAGATTAGGATGCACGAGCCTTCAAGTGCTAGCATCTCACGCAGGTCTACCCGAACTCGGAAGCCTGTGGTGAGAATGGACCTTTAGGATTGACTATATTGAATAAGGGGACTGGGGATACAGAAGGGGGGGTCTCTAATTAAGGAGGGAGGGGTGTAATATAGCGAGTAGTGTAAGTTCTAGTTAGAGAGACCAAAAGTTGGCAACGCTCAAGAGAGCAACACTCGCAAGTCAGTCTGCAAGTGGCCTCGGGTTCAACAACAAGTAAATGTTGACCTACTACTGTGGTTGGTATCTAACTTCTTAAGTTCTAAACTAATGTACTAATTCTATTCTACTCTATTCTATATATTTCCATCTATCTCCGCTCTAATCTCACTAGCCACAGTACTGCAAATTGAGTATTAAGTTAAGATACCCAAGAGGTGAGTGAACTATTTACCTAACTTGCTGTGTCATTGCATTTGTCTATTGATGTGTTATTTGTGTCTTTATGGGGTGTACTAATATTATATCTCCGTCTATGATCTATAACACTATCCTTGGACGATGCCTTACGACAACGGCTTAAGTAAGGCCGGAGATGACGGCAAAAATGTGCATTTTGCCGTCGGTGACAGGGTGTGGGTGAAACCCGCAGTGCCCTCTTGCACCAAGCAGTGAACTCCTGGGTGAGTCACTACTGTTCGATCAAGGCTCGTTGTGTGCATTGATGGCATGCATAGGCATGTCAGCGACATAAGGAAACGTCGCGGCTCTGACTCTGAGGACGTGTACGATGCATGTGACTCAGACGACGATGGGCCCCATGAGGCTCCTGTTGAGCCTCTTCAGGTTAGTGTTGAGGAAGCTCCGGAAACACAACTTGAAACTGCCAACGACACGGGAGAGCCCGTCGTTGACGCAGGTGACGAGGTTGTCACGGAGAATGGTAATGAGATGCCAGGACGACCCGTTCGGGAGCGGCGTCCCCCCCAATGGTTGGGTGATTACGTCACCTGAGTTCCTCGAGGAACTGAGGGGGATGTTGTGTATTGCTACGTCAGGCATGTATTCCTACGCGCGGCCAATCACAGGGTGGCACCCGTCGGTGGGTTTCTTGTGTACACATCGTATTTTGTGTTCACGGACGCTTTGGTGTTCCAATGTGTTTATTCTGTTTAGAATTACACATGCGACGTTTTTTACGTTGTAAACTGCTCCGTTTGAGTGGCAGGAGATCTTTTGTGGGATCTGCTTCCTGACGTATGGAGCGTCGGTCTGTGCGCCGGCCTTGGGATTATTGCGTCTGTTGCTGGCGAGTGCGGTTTTGCGTGCTTGAGCTCCCGGTTTTCACTCTTGAAGTATCCTTGCGAGATACTTGTGTTGTGTTTTCTCTTTTTCTTTGCTGAGACACAAGCAGGTAGGACCTGCAGGCGTATTGTGTGCCTGTGTATCTGAGTGTTGCTCAGACACACCACTCTAGCTTGGAGCTAGTGTGTGCTTCCATTCTGCCGTGAAGTGTGTTCGTTTCACGGCAGCGTGTGTTCACACTGGGTGTGTCACACACGAGCTCAGGTGTGTGTCTGGTGTCGGCTGCAGGGGAGGTTTGGAGGCCGATCCGAGCTCTGGGAGCTCGGCTTTGAGACCTTGGGTCTCGGGATTTGCAAATCCCACAAAGATGTTTCCTTCAAGTGAATTTGTCGTTTCGTTCATCCAATTTAACACACCAATACCATCGAGCGCTGCGGTCGAACGACTGTAGGCAAAGAAATTTTGAGACCACGATGTGCTCGGTTTTCAGACAAACATTGTGAAATGTCAACATTTTTGAAAGGCAACGTTGATCGTCATTACAGTGCATAAACATTGTCACATTGAGATCATGAACATGTATTAAATCATAACAGAGGAACAACAAAAAACAGAGGAATACCATATATTACAGGAGCATTTGGATGTTCTTTATACGTCATAGAGGCTGTACTATAATGTTCTGCACTTTTCTGTTTTTCAATTTTTTAGCTTTATATACGAAAATCATATGAAAATACGTAAAATGAATTGAACAATATCTTATTAAAATTATTTTTAATAATTAAAAAGTTGCGGTTGCGAGTTGCGGTTGCGATCGCAACTTTGGTTTTTTCAAAGTTGCTGTTGCGGTTGCGCCGCAACATTTTAAAAGTTGCGAGCTCAACACTGAAGCCATGACTACACATGCCCACTATAGTCTCAAGTGCAATTGAACGTTGTTGACTGGCAGTGCACGCTTCCAATATTTAGCATGCTGAACGTTGCCGCTCCTAAAGGGCCGTTTACACTAGGGGACATTTTGCCTGATTTTGGTTGTTAGGCGCGACACGTGTATACGAGGCTCACCACTGAGGCTCATATTTGTGCGTGTTTATACGAAGTTCTCTATTCTTCACGGTAGTTACGAGGCTCTTGAGTGTCGTGCATTACAAATTCGATCAGAGCGAGTAGGGAATTTCGTATAAACACACACAAATATGAGCCTTAGTGGTGAGCCCCGTATACACGTGTCGCGCCTCACGGCCGAAAGGTCCCCTCGTCAATGTAAAAGGGCCTTACTCTCTTCATGAAAATGTAGGGTAATTCCTATGAAACATGCTTCAGCCCAAAATTTACGTGACACACTTTTAGAACATGCGGATAGTGGATTGTGGTAGTCCTTCCGAATGCTGCCTAAGCAGATTTTTGAGATGTTTGTTGGCTGTTTTTCTCGAATGTCAGTCCAGCTTCGCCATTGGTACGATTCTATTGTGTATCGTTCCTGATCTCTATTTTTGATCAAAGTTGAGCTTTTTGCAATCATGCCCCAAACTGCTCGTGAATAAGGGGCAATTTTTCCTTCCAAAAAAAACACCAGATAAAAGCGACAAGAACAAGAAGCCAGTACGGAAAACTCAAAGCATCTAACGCTGAAGTAATTCTCCTCAAACTAGTGATATGCAAAATGCTTATTTCGATGTAATAACCATGGTACAGGAAACCAAAATTCGAAAATCGATTAGTTGCATCTCAACATTAACCATCATGACTAGCACAGATCCCAAAACTCAGCAATCCATAGAAAATACCTTCTGCATTGGCCACGCCATAGATTTACTGTGCGATGCAGTAGAAACAATTGGACATAAACATTCTGGATCACTGCTGATCATCACAAAAAGCTTCAACCAAGTTCAAAAACTTTTTAGTACCAAAAATTTTTTACTTGGACAACTTGGAAATAAACGGTTTTTTGTTTTTTTGTTTTTACTTGACAATGTTACTGTCCCAATCACTGTAGGCTACCTCAGCTGCATGAAGCACACTGTTCACATATGTTACAATCTCTCCAAAACTGCCCATCATCTGGATTACCACTGTGCAATTTCACAATAATGTGTTTCTTACATGGGCAAGAAACGCGCATTTTATCTTGCTTTGGACAAAGGCCTTACCTTTGCAGAGGATAGGGAAAGAGCTTTTGCTTATCCAAATCAATCTATATTATCTACTAGAAATCTAAATCCCAAATCCTCTATTTTGAAAATAAATTCTCATTTTAAGCATCTTGTGGAAAAAGCCTTGAAAATGAAATTAGACCTTACATCTCTTCTACAAGTGCCTTCCCAACCTGGACTCAACTCATGAAAGAAACAGAATTCCCCGCCATCTTGGCTCTCAGCTGTATACTCTTTATTGACTTATTCATCTTGAATAACCCCAGCTAAACAATAGCACTTCTTACAGGCAATTTCCAGTAAACAATCATCCACTCCTCAAGTGAATTCCCAATACATACTCATATATTTACTCATTTCATTCTAGTATTACCACCTGCTTTGTAAATTCCTCTAATCATAGTAACAACAAATAATTTAAAAAACCATTAGGTATCAACCAGCTTGTAATCACTCCACAAATTCATTCTTGGCTGAGTTAACTCAACTTTTAGGAAAAATTCTATCTATCATTATAAAACTCCTTATGGCTGCTAACTTAATAGAAAAAATTTAAAGAATTACTAAACTGGGCAAATTCTTGAAGCTTATGCTATGGTAAATGAATCTCTAATCAATCTAGATTATTCATCTATTACAAACTCATGTTAAACTTTAGTATCATTCAATGGAACTTTAGATCATTCTTTTCATACCAGCCCCATCTACAGCAACTTATAATAGACAGCCCAGCATACTTTGTCTACAGGAAACAATGGCAAAACTTAATACAATCAGATTAAAAGGCTTTAACCAGCCTATCACTAGTCATGAGAAGGTCTGTGGCAGTTAGGGAGGCACTGCAGTTTAAGTAAAAATTTCTATTCCCCATGTAATCTTGCCCATGTGTTCCCTGGAAGCTTGTGCGAGCAGAGTGTCCCTACCTCAACTCACAGTCTCTATCTGCTCTTTGCACATTCCTCCTAACCTTCCTAATTCTGTACTGATTTTGGAACTTCTACTTCTTTGTTCTCAACATCCCAAACCTTTTGTAATCTGCATGGACACTAATGCTCATCATCCTGCTTGGGATTCACAATCAGATGTCACCCGTGCCACTCTCATCCAGCAATGGGTCATACACAGTAACCTCTTCATACTAAATCATTCTGAGCCCATTTCTCAGTTTTCAAGTTGCATATGCAGCGACGTTGATCTGACCATAACTTTTGCTAATATTGCTCTCATATTTTCTTGGCAACCATACTCAAACCCATGTAGGCTACTAGTGATCATTTCCCTCTAATAATAGCTACTTCCCAGCCTCTATTCACTGGCCCCATGCAGCGGTGGCACCTGCAGTCTATCAACTGGTCTGATTGCTAAGCAGGCTTAAGGGAAGTGTACGCTTTTTCCTATGAATTCTTTAAAAAACAAAATACTTCCAGGGGGAAATAAGCTCTTGGGTATTCACAGCATGTTTATAACATTCAAATAGACAGTTGTAGTCCTAAAAATTTTGGAACTTACACTTACCCCCTCCCCCCATTGCCAAGGAAAATTTTTTAACATTTCAATTTCTCAGCCAATATTGTACGCAGAGACAAATGTTTTTTTGTTTGATTTATAATCAAAATATCAATGATAACTAGGTAATTTTTTTTCGTTTTTGGCATAAAAATTATATTTGAATACTAAAATGAATATGACCTAAAATAAAATCAGACATAGTAGAGATAGCTCTGAATTTTAACTCCATCAATATAAGTTCTGTGGCTCCTGCTGTTCCTCTTAGACTCCTCTAGGTAATTTTGGGTTATCTGCCACCATTTTTACTGTATGGTTTCTTTTTGATGTTTTTATTACAAAAAATAATGTCTGACTCCATCAATATAAGTTCTGTGGCTCCTGCTGTTCCTCTTAGACTCCTCTAGGTAATTTTGGGTTATCTGCCACCACTTTTACTGTATGGTTTCTTTTTGATGTTTTTATTACAAAAAATAATGTCTAAAGAACAAACATATTAATATATTTTACATGACTAAAATATGCTGTTTATTAAAAATGTTTTTTTTTTTTATAAAAAAAATCATGACTAATAAATATGAATAATAATTTATTTTATGTGACCAAAAAAAACCATGCCATTTTTTTTACAGAAAATCGTGATTAAAAATATATATTTAATATGACCTAAAAAAACCATGCAGTTTTTTAAAAACATTTTTTTATAGGCCTACAAGAAATCTTAACTAAAAAATATGGATATTAAATGGCCAAAAAAAACCATGCCACATTTTTTTAATTTCTTTTTTTACCAAAAAATCATGACTTAAAAACTGTATATTAACATATTTTATGAGACCAAAGTAACTATGCTGTATTATTTTAAATGTTTTTTTTACTAAAAAATCATAGGTATAAAAAACATGGATTTCAATGTATTTTACATGACCAAAAAACCATGTTTTTTCTGAAAGATGTTTTTTTATAGAAAAAATCATGACTAATACGAATGAATATCATATTTTATGTGACCAGAAAAAATCATGTTTTTTTATAAAAAATCATGACTAAAAAAACATGATATATTTTATGTAAACAAAATGATCCAATGTTTTTTTTTAAAAAAAACATGTTTTTACAAAAAATCACAGCTAAAAAATATGGATATTTATATATATTTCATGTGACCAAAAAACATGCTGTTTTTCAAAGTTTTTTTTTCCAATCTTGACTAAAAAACTTGGATGTTTATATATTTTATGTGTTCAAAAAACGTTTTTTCCACATGTTTTTTTTATAAAAAGTCATGATTTTTTGTAAAAAAAGTCATGATTTTTTGTAAAAAAAAGTCATAATTTTTTGTGAAAAAATCATGATTTATTAAAAAAAATTATGATATTTTACGAATCATGTTTTTCTACAAGGAATCACATCTAAGCAACACGGATATTAATATATTTTATGTCACCAAAAAAATCACTTATTAAAAAACATATTTTCTTACATAAAATGTCATTAATATCCCTTTTTTGGCCATGACTTCTTTGTAAAAAATATGGATATCAATATATTTAATGTGACCAGACAACCATGCTTTTTTAGAAAAAATATATATCATTTTAAATTATGACTAAAAAACTAGGGTATTAATACATTTTATGTGACCAAAAAACCTGCTATTTTTTAAAAAAAGATGTTTTTACAAAAAGTCATTAATATCCATGTTTTTTGTTGTGATTTTTTTGTAAAAATAACATGATTAAAAAAAACAGCATGGTTTTGAGTCATATAAAATATATTAATATACACATTTATTAGTCATGATTTTTCTGTAAAAAAGATTTCTAAAAACAGCATTGTTGTTTTTGGTCAAATGAAATATAATATCTGTGTTTTTTAGTCATGATTTTTTGTAAGAATAAAATGTTTAAAAAAAGCATGATTTATTTAGTCACATAAAATATATTAATATCTATATTTTTTTTAGTCATGATTGTTTTGAAAAAAAAAACATGTTTTTGGTCACAAAAATATATTGAAATCTGTGTTATTTTAGTCATGAATTTTTTTTTAAAAAACAGCATGGTTTTTGGTCTTATAAAATATATTAATATCCATGTTTTTTTTAGTTATGATTTTTCTGTAAAAAATCTATGTTTTTCAAAAAAAACAGCATGGTTTTTTTGGTCACATCTCTATCAATGACCATAAGTAGAAGATATATTATTACAACATACCATTTGGGGAGTTGGAGGTGATTCACGTGCATTGTAAAATAAATGAAATATCAAAACATGAAACCATAGAAAATGAAAAATTTCATACAACCATAGAAAACCATGAATTAAGAATATGAAGTGTGCTGTTTTATTATATAATCTGACATGAAAACAAGTAATGTAATGTGGTTCTTTTCCTTAATGAGTTATTTTCAAACAAAATATGTTAAAACTAGAATATCCACGCTTTTTTTAGCCATGTTTTTTTTTAAAAAAGCATGTTTTTTTAGTCATATCTCTATTTATAACGTTTGAAATTCGAATAAACATTTATAGCCCATAAAGTTTTTGGAATTTACCCACACTCCCTTTCCCTCATCCAAGGCAAATTTCTTTAAATTTCAATTTCTCAGCCAATATTGTCCATAGATGATTGTTTGTTCTGTTCGATTCACAATGAACATATCTACAAAGGCAGATAGAGACAGTTTTTTGATATAGCTTCAGAAATTTTTTTTACAAAATTTAGAATTTTAAAACCCAATTTTTATTTTTTTGCAATAAAAAATTTCTAATCAACTTATCAAAAAATGACATCTGAAATTTATAGTAATCACTTTGATCTTTATGATGCAAAAAAGATTGCCTCCATAGGTGAAAAATTGTAGCTGGAACTGCCCCTCAACAACAACAACAACAACAACAACAACAACAACAACAACAAACAAACATCGGCATTTTTGGGATGCTTTATTTCCAATCAAGCCTGATACAAATGATCTCAAGCATTGGTTTTTCAAATGTCTTATAACTAACACTATATATGGGACACCATGACGGTTCCCCCGTGAAGCTGGTACCCATTTCCGACACCTGGGTTGAGTGGAGTATTGTGTTTGAGCTTTCCCTTACACCCAACGGGGAAAATTGCAGCGCCAGCGCCGGGATACAAACCCGCGACTCCAACATACAAGTCCGATCCCTTAACCGCTGTGCCACTGCAAGCACAATCAAACACAATAAAGCATCTTCGGTCACAGGGGACTGCTGCATTTGATATTCTAGGCATTTTACAGGGTGCACATGCACACAACCACTCACTAAGAAGGTCAAGAGACCACTAAACCTCTCTAATGTATGGACAGTTATGTAAAAACAAAGAAAATTTTTTTGAGCAACCAGGCGCAGCTGGTCTCTTTGAGCGCATTTTGGAGAGGGGGGCTATTTGGGGATAATGAAGTGGGTTTGGGTTGCCAACTCGGGACAAATGATGTTTCTACGTGATAAAGAAAGGGTTTAGGAGCATTTTCAGGTAATAATCTCATTTTCAATTTTTGGCCCCAAAAAACTGGTTGCTCCCCTTAAATTAAGACAAAGTTAGGATTGTATTTGGATGATTACAACAATCATCTAATGAAATGCCACTAACCGCATTTCTTAAGTGTTAGAACCCCTTGAATTTTCATCAGGACTATTTTTCCAATCATAAAATAGGAAATTTTGGAACACCAACCTTTCAGTGCCTAGTTAGTTTCCCTGAAAGTGGTAGATCATTACTAACTCTGTACACTTGAAAATTTACAAGAGGTATTTTATCATTGGTAATGACTCCTGCCAAAATTACCCCAACATGTTTGCCCATCAGTTGAATTACAAAGTTTTTAATGGTCTTGATTACTCTCTATTGCTCTATTATTAGATGAACAGTAAGAAGTAGAAAGCTTCTGATGGACATTCAACTCTAACGTAAATTCTAGAAATTCAAGGGAAGTAAATTCTATGCCATTATGTTGGTAAATATAACATTTTGTGTAGTAATCCACTCATACTAAACCAAAAAATCTTTTCGGATACCTAGGTAAGGAAATCAAGTCAGAAGCCAAGAGCCCAATGGGATAACCTGTACTTGTCTTTTAAATTGGTTGCAGTATGGGATAGAAATTCCTTGATGATGGATTGACAATGCTTGCAGATAGTGTGAATATCTTGAACCATGCTATACTTTAAGAAATACAACACTAGATCAGAGAGAAGTCCAATAGTGCAACTCTATCAATATGGGCAAGATTGAAATGTAATATAATGACAACTTCAATTAGTTATTTCAATGGAATTGTAATGGGGCGATTCACCAGTCTCCTAAACCGTGTTTGCTTATGAGATGGTGCAATCTGCTTATTCCCCTAACCCCTACTTTTTCTGTTTCAGAACAGATTTATCAATGTTAACAGGTTAAGGGAAAATTCCAAAAGTGCAGCATAATATTATACAGGCAAATTGTTCATAGCAGCATCATCCAGCAAGGGTAAGAATAATAGGCAGTGATAGGATCAAAATAAAAGAATGAAGGTATAGGTTTATTTATTGATTGAAATATTAATGTGTAATGGTTAGCACTCTGGACTTTGAATCCAGCGATCCGAGTTTGAGTCTTGGTAGAACCTCCAAAAAACACAATGTTGTGGGACAGGTAGGCTTCCTACCATCAACACGTGTAGCATAGACCGCTAGCACTACTGTACATTGGTTGTGGATGAACTATTTCCTTTCTCTATCATGTCTCAAGGTGAATAACGAGCCAACACTCCCAGGTCATGGGATTACTTTTCTCTTTCTTTCTTGTTTATTCACACACTTTTAACAATAATAACACAAGTAAACTTAGAAAAAATAACCAGAAGTGGACAGTAATAATTAACCTACTTATGAATAACCCCATCACAATGAACGCTCCTAAATATAACGCAGCGGCTAACTATACTAGGGGTAACCTGCGTGGCAACAACCCTAGAGCAACCCAAGGCTGGCTTGCAGGACTGCAAGGGCGGCAGGAGCGCAGCGGTATAGGGGTACAGAAGCTACAGGAAGTGTGGGCGTTAGGCTGCAGCAAGAGATGCCGAAGTGCGACAGGAGCTGCCGGAGCGCAGCAGGAGATGCCGAGGTGCGGCAGTGGCAGATGCAATACAGCAATGGTTCTTCCAACAAGGAAGGATGTCTGAGAAAGAATCAGCTGTGGTTGTGGGCTGTTCTTCAGTTTCGGGTAATGGCTGACACGACAGAGCTTCAGGTGATGGCTCTGGTGTTGCCCACTGGTCTTGGCTCCTGCTCTCCAGTTGGAGGTTGATTGGAGGTCGATTTTGTGGTCTTCCTGCCAATCCGCCATGCATAATAAATAATAGCTTCTAATGATGATACAAGCAATAGAGTACAGTTTCACAATTGGCTTCACCTAACAAATGATCATTATCATTTACACATAAATATTTCAATCAATGAATAAATCTATACATTCATTCTTTTATTTTGATCCTATCACTGCCTATTATTCTTACCCTTGCTGGATGATGCTGCTATGAACAATTTGCCTGTATAATATTATGCTGCACTTTTGGAATTTTCCCTTAACCTGTTAACATTGATAAATCTGTTCTGAAACAGAAAAAGTAGGGGTTAGGGGAATAGGCAGATTGCACCATCTCATAAGCAAACACGGTTTAGTAGACTTGGTGAATCGCCCCATTACAGAATGACTGGAATTGACACTGAACCAGAATAAACAGTGGTTCTGTGAACAGCTGATAACTTGAGAATAGTGGTATACTTTCAATTTCACCCAATTTTATTGCTGTGATGATAGTTGATAAGAGCAATTTAACATCCATTTCTATTCTTCAAGATTAAAGGAATGAAAATAATCTGTGTGGGAAGTATTAGGCAAGTGAAGAACTGTAAAGAAGGTTGTCATAGCTTACCTTGTCAATAATCTAGCCTTGTTATTACATTTCCCTTTGTGCTTGTTCTGTTTATAATGTGCTTATTCTGTTTACAATGTGCTTGTTTTATTATTTTTCAATGTGGGGATTCATCTTTTAGTTTTTTCTTCAAAGTATTGTCCATCTTGAATGAGAGCATGAATTATGATGGTATTTTTTTTTTGATACCTCGATAGATCTTTGACTGAAAATGAATATTTTTTGTCAAAGTAATACGTACACGGAATTTCAGTCAGGACTTTGATAATTGTTAGAAACTCAAATTTACCATAAATTGAAAATTTTTGAATCTCCAAGTACTATATCCTTTGTTATATGCTTTCTAAATCAAGAGCACAAAATCTTGTCCAATTCAAAAAAGAGACTGCCTTGGTGAAGTGTTTAAATATCTGTGATATATGTGTCTTTGATAGTTTTGTTGCATTCTATTGCAACTGCACTCTTTTCTTCTGTATCTGGGTGTTCATGTATTCTGTTGGATGACAAGTTGCTAGAGAGTCTTGCTATCGTCCTTATCAGGGTGCTCAGCTTGGGCTGTCTAGCATAGAGGACTTCAAAGGTGAGCGAAAAAAGCATCTGTCACATTTGTAATGCATTTCTTGATTTCAATTTGTAAATTTTCTGTTCCAGGGTCAGAGTTTTGAATATATCCTGCCAAAATGTTGGGGGAAGCATGTTGCTTCACCATACTCTATATTTTGTTATGCTTAATTGTAATATTTCCTCCTGATGAAATTGCTGGCATGGGTCTCACTGTTGAAAAACTTCTGGCATCATTTTTGGGATCAGAAATAATGAATTTTGTGCAGTACCACCAGAGACGCACTGCAGCTACGCTTGTTGTGCACTCTTTCCTCATTCCTGGTGAGTTGGTTTGAGACTGATGACATTTTTATTTATTTCGTTATACATTGGTGCTTCATAGCTGACCTAATTCTCTTGAAATTGATTTGCACCCTGCTTGACAACCAAATATAAGCTCAGTGTATGGAAACTTCAGAAGTATTGTTGGGAGAAAGTTTAATTGATTGCACATGTACTATTGTAGAAATCTTTAGTCAAAGCTGGCATTTTCAAATACACCCTATAAAACACAAAAATGTCCACATGATGAAATGAAAACCTTTAGCATATTTTTTCTGGGAGGGAGTAGTTCATTTCCATATGGTTGCAAAATTTTTTAAGGAAAATTGTATCCTCAAACCAATTTGAAAATGCAGGATGAATTCATCCTTATTTTTATTCAAGACAATATTTTCAATACTGAGTTGCACATGTGTTTGCTTCCTAATCTTTTCTTATTCAGTCCTTGTTTCATTGGCAAGTTTTTCTATTTTTGTTTCATTGATGATTTATTCAGTTTTTGGTTCCATTTATGATTTATTCAGTTTTTGTTTCATTGAGGAGTTATTCAGTTTTGGTTTCATTGAGGAGTTATTCAGTTTTTGTTTCATTGAGGAGTTATTCAGTTTTTGTTTCATTGAGGAGTTATTCAGTTTTTGTTTCATTGAGGAGTTATTCAGTTTTTGTTTCATTGAGGAGTTATTCAGTTTTGGTTTCATTGAGGAGTTATTCAGTTTTGGTTTCATTGAGGAGTTAGTTTTTGTTTCATTGAGGAGTTATTCAGTTTTTGTTTCATTGAGGAGTTATTCAGGTTTTGATTCAGTGAGGAGTTATTCAGTTTTTGTTTCATTGAGGAGTTATTCAGTTTTTGTTTCATTGAGGAGTTATTCAGTTTTTGTTTCATTGAGGAGTTATTCAGTTTTTGTTTCATTGAGGAGTCCCCTCAGGGGGATACAACTATTGTATCTATGGGAATTAGCGCTCCCAGGGGAACCATGTGAGGGCCCAAGCTAAAGGTTAGGTAGGCTTCCTTTTTGTTGTAATAAAATAGGTTTTTGTTTTGTTACGGACCATCTTTTTTCGGTTCACTGCTGTCCTGTTTTTCAGCACCTACTACTTTCTTCTTCAACTTTTTTCTTGTTTCATGAACTTCTTTCCTAGCTTACTGTTTCTGTGCACCTTGTGCATAGATTCCGCGTTCCCTGAACTCCATACTGAATGGTGCCTTCCTCTTTCCTCTCTTGGAACATCTTTGTCGTGGTTAAGGGAGGCTAAAACTTTCTTATATAATAATAATAATAATAATAATTCATTGAGGAGTTATTCAGTTTTTGATTCAGTGAGGAGTTATTCAGTTTTTGTTTCATTGAGGAGTTATTCAGTTTTTGTTTCATTGAGGAGTTATTTAGTTTTTGTTTCATTGAGGAGTTATTCAGTTTTTGTTTCATTGAGGAGTTATTCAGTTTTTGTTTCATTGAGGAGTTATTTAGTTTTTGTTTCATTGAGGAGTTATTCAGTTTTTGTTTCATTGAGGAGTTATTCAGTTTTTGTTTCATTGAGGAGTTATTCAGTTTTTAGTTCAGTGAGGAGTTATTCAGTTTTTGTTTCATTGAGGAGTTATTCAGTTTTTGTTTCATTGAGGAGTTATTCAGTTTTTGTTTCATTGAGGAGTTATTCAGTTTTTAGTTCAGTGAGGAGTTATTCAGTTTTTGTTTCATTGAGGAGTTATTCAGTTTTTGTTTCATTGAGGAGTTATTTAGTTTTTGTTTCATTGAGGAGTTATTCAGTTTTTAGTTCAGTGAGGAGTTATTCAGTTTTTGTTTCATTGAGGAGTTATTCAGTTTTTGTTTCATTGAGGAGTTATTTAGTTTTTGTTTCATTGAGGAGATATTCAGTTTTTGTTTCATTGAGGAGTTATTCAGTTTTTGTTTCATTGAGGAGTTATTCAGTTTTTAGTTCAGTGAGGAGTTATTCAGTTTTTGTTTCATTGAGGAGTTATTTAGTTTTTGTTTCATTGAGGAGATATTCAGTTTTTGTTTCATTGAGGAGTTATTCAGTTTTTGTTTCATTGAGGAGATATTCAGTTTTTGTTTCATTGAGGAGTTATTTAGTTTTTGTTTCATTGAGGAGTTATTCAGTTTTTGTTTCATTGAGGAGTTATTTAGTTTTTGTTTCATTGAGGAGTTATTCAGTTTTTGTTTCATTGAGGAGTTATTCAGTTTTTGTTTCATTGAGGAGTTATTCAGTTTTTAGTTCAGTGAGGAGTTATTCAGTTTTTGTTTCATTGAGGAGTTATTCAGTTTTTGTTTCATTGAGGAGTTATTCAGTTTTTGTTTCATTGAGGAGTTATTCAGTTTTTGTTTCATTGAGGAGTTATTCAGTTTTTGTTTCATTGAGGAGTTATTCAGTTTTTGTTTCATTGAGGAGTTATTCAGTTTTTGTTTCATTGAGGAGTTATTCAGTTTTTGTTTCATTGAGGAGTTATTCAGTTTTTGTTTCATTGAGGAGTTATTCAGTTTTTGTTTCATTGAGGAGTTATTCAGTTTTTGTTTCATTGAGGAGTTATTCAGTTTTTGTTTCATTGAGGAGTTATTTAGTTTTTGTTTCATTGAGGAGTTATTCAGTTTTTGTTTCATTGAGGAGTTATTCAGTTTTTGTTTCATTGAGGAGTTATTCAGTTTTTGTTTCATTGAGGAGTTATTCAGTTTTTGTTTCATTGAGGAGTTATTCAGTTTTTGTTTCATTGAGGAGTTATTCAGTTTTTGTTTCATTGAGGAGTTATTTAGTTTTTGTTTCATTGAGGAGTTATTCAGTTTTTGTTTCATTGAGGAGTTATTCAGTTTTTGTTTCATTGAGGAGTTATTCAGTTTTTAGTTCAGTGAGGAGTTATTCAGTTTTTGTTTCATTGAGGAGTTATTCAGTTTTTGTTTCATTGAGGAGTTATTCAGTTTTTGTTTCATTGAGGAGTTATTCAGTTTTTGTTTCATTGAGGAGTTATTCAGTTTTTAGTTCAGTGAGGAGTTATTCAGTTTTTGTTTCATTGAGGAGTTATTCAGTTTTTGTTTCATTGAGGAGTTATTCAGTTTTTGTTTCATTGAGGAGTTATTCAGTTTTTGATTCAGTGAGGAGTTATTCAGTTTTTGTTTCATTGAGGAGTTATTCAGTTTTTGTTTCATTGAGGAGTTATTCAGTTTTTAGTTCAGTGAGGAGTTATTCAGTTTTTGTTTCATTGAGGAGTTATTCAGTTTTTGTTTCATTGAGGAGTTATTCAGTTTTTGTTTCATTGAGGAGTTATTCAGTTTTTGTTTCATTGAGGAGTTATTCAGTTTTTGTTTCATTGAGGAGTTATTCAGTTTTTGTTTCATTGAGTTATTCAGTTTTTAGTTCAGTGAGGAGTTATTTAGTTTTTAGTTCAGTGAGGAGTTATTTAATTTTTAGTTCAGTGAGGAGTTATTCAGTTTTTGTTTCATTGAGGAGTCATTCAGTTTTTGGTTCAGTGAGGAGTTATTTAGTTTTTAGTTCAGTGAGGAGTTATTTAGTTTTTAGTTCAGTGAGGAGTTATTTAATTTTTAGTTCACTGAGGAGTTATTCATTTTGTTTCATTGAGGAGTCATTCAGTTTTTGGTTCAGTGAGGAGTTATTCAGTTTTTGGTTCAGTGAGGAGTTATTTAGTTTTTAGTTCAGTGAGGAGTCATTCAGTTTTTGTTTCATTGAGGAGTCATTCAGTTTTTGGTTCAGTGAGGAGTTATTCAGTTTTTGGTTCAGTGAGGAGTTATTTAATTTTTAGTTCAGTGAGGAGTTATTCAGTTTTTGTTTCATTGAGGAGTCATTCAGTTTTTGGTTCAGTGAGGAGTTATTTAGTTTTTGTTTCATTGAGGAGTTATTCAGTTTTTGTTTCATTGAGGAGTCATTCAGTTTTTGGTTCATTGAGGAGTCATTCAGTTTTTGTTTCATTGAGGAGTTATTCAGTTTTTGTTTCATTGAGGAGTTATTCAGTTTTTGTTTCATTGAGGAGTCATTCAGTTTTTGTTTCATTGAGGAGTTATTCAGTTTTTGTTTCATTGAGGAGTTATTCAGTTTTTGTTTCATTGAGGAGTTATTCAGTTTTTGTTTCATTGAGGAGTTATTCAGTTTTTGTTTCATTGAGGAGTTATTCAGTTTTTAGTTCATTGAGGAGTTATTCAGTTTTTGTTTCATTGAGGAGTTATTCAGTTTTTGTTTCATTGAGGAGTTATTCAGTTTTTGTTTCATTGAGGAGTTATTCAGTTTTTGTTTCATTGAGGAGTTATTCAGTTTTTGTTTCATTGAGGAGTTATTCAGTTTTTGTTTCATTGAGGAGTTATTCAGTTTTTGTTTCATTGAGGAGTTATTCAGTTTTTGTTTCATTGAGGAGTCATTCAGTTTTTGTTTCATTGAGGAGTTATTCAGTTTTTGTTTCATTGAGGAGTTATTCAGTTTTTGTTTCATTGAGGAGTTATTCAGTTTTTGTTTCATTGAGGAGTTATTCAGTTTTTGTTTCATTGAGGAGTCATTCAGTTTTTGTTTCATTGAGGAGTTATTCAGTTTTTGTTTCATTGAGGAGTTATTCAGTTTTTGTTTCATTGAGGAGTCATTCAGTTTTTGTTTCATTGAGGAGTTATTCAGTTTTTGTTTCATTGAGGAGTTATTCAGTTTTTGTTTCATTGAGGAGTTATTCAGCTTTTGTTTCATTGAGGAGTTATTCAGTTTTTGTTTCATTGAGGAGTTATTCAGTTTTTGTTTCATTGAGGAGTTATTCAGTTTTTGTTTCATTGAGGAGTTATTCAGTTTTTGTTTCATTGAGGAGTTATTCAGTTTTTGTTTCATTGAGGAGTTATTCAGTTTTTGTTTCATTGAGGAGTTATTTAGTTTTTGTTTCATTGAGGAGTTATTCAGTTTTTGTTTCATTGAGGAGTTATTCAGTTTTTGTTTCATTGAGGAGTTATTCAGTTTTTAGTTCAGTGAGGAGTTATTCAGTTTTTGTTTCATTGAGGAGTTATTCAGTTTTTGTTTCATTGAGGAGTTATTCAGTTTTTGTTTCATTGAGGAGTTATTCAGTTTTTGTTTCATTGAGGAGTTATTCAGTTTTTAGTTCAGTGAGGAGTTATTCAGTTTTTGTTTCATTGAGGAGTTATTCAGTTTTTGTTTCATTGAGGAGTTATTCAGTTTTTGTTTCATTGAGGAGTTATTCAGTTTTTGATTCAGTGAGGAGTTATTCAGTTTTTGTTTCATTGAGGAGTTATTCAGTTTTTGTTTCATTGAGGAGTTATTCAGTTTTTAGTTCAGTGAGGAGTTATTCAGTTTTTGTTTCATTGAGGAGTTATTCAGTTTTTGTTTCATTGAGGAGTTATTCAGTTTTTGTTTCATTGAGGAGTTATTCAGTTTTTGTTTCATTGAGGAGTTATTCAGTTTTTGTTTCATTGAGGAGTTATTCAGTTTTTGTTTCATTGAGTTATTCAGTTTTTAGTTCAGTGAGGAGTTATTTAGTTTTTAGTTCAGTGAGGAGTTATTTAATTTTTAGTTCAGTGAGGAGTTATTCAGTTTTTGTTTCATTGAGGAGTCATTCAGTTTTTGGTTCAGTGAGGAGTTATTTAGTTTTTAGTTCAGTGAGGAGTTATTTAGTTTTTAGTTCAGTGAGGAGTTATTTAATTTTTAGTTCAGTGAGGAGTTATTCATTTTGTTTCATTGAGGAGTCATTCAGTTTTTGGTTCAGTGAGGAGTTATTCAGTTTTTGGTTCAGTGAGGAGTTATTTAGTTTTTAGTTCAGTGAGGAGTCATTCAGTTTTTGTTTCATTGAGGAGTCATTCAGTTTTTGGTTCAGTGAGGAGTTATTCAGTTTTTGGTTCAGTGAGGAGTTATTTAATTTTTAGTTCAGTGAGGAGTTATTCAGTTTTTGTTTCATTGAGGAGTCATTCAGTTTTTGGTTCAGTGAGGAGTTATTTAGTTTTTGTTTCATTGAGGAGTTATTCAGTTTTTGTTTCATTGAGGAGTCATTCAGTTTTTGGTTCATTGAGGAGTCATTCAGTTTTTGTTTCATTGAGGAGTTATTCAGTTTTTGTTTCATTGAGGAGTTATTCAGTTTTTGTTTCATTGAGGAGTCATTCAGTTTTTGTTTCATTGAGGAGTTATTCAGTTTTTGTTTCATTGAGGAGTTATTCAGTTTTTGTTTCATTGAGGAGTTATTCAGTTTTTGTTTCATTGAGGAGTTATTCAGTTTTTGTTTCATTGAGGAGTTATTCAGTTTTTAGTTCATTGAGGAGTTATTCAGTTTTTGTTTCATTGAGGAGTTATTCAGTTTTTGTTTCATTGAGGAGTTATTCAGTTTTTGTTTCATTGAGGAGTTATTCAGTTTTTGTTTCATTGAGGAGTTATTCAGTTTTTGTTTCATTGAGGAGTTATTCAGTTTTTGTTTCATTGAGGAGTTATTCAGTTTTTGTTTCATTGAGGAGTTATTCAGTTTTTGTTTCATTGAGGAGTCATTCAGTTTTTGTTTCATTGAGGAGTTATTCAGTTTTTGTTTCATTGAGGAGTTATTCAGTTTTTGTTTCATTGAGGAGTTATTCAGTTTTTGTTTCATTGAGGAGTTATTCAGTTTTTGTTTCATTGAGGAGTCATTCAGTTTTTGTTTCATTGAGGAGTTATTCAGTTTTTGTTTCATTGAGGAGTTATTCAGTTTTTGTTTCATTGAGGAGTCATTCAGTTTTTGTTTCATTGAGGAGTTATTCAGTTTTTGTTTCATTGAGGAGTTATTCAGTTTTTGTTTCATTGAGGAGTTATTCAGCTTTTGTTTCATTGAGGAGTTATTCAGTTTTTGTTTCATTGAGGAGTTATTCAGTTTTTGTTTCATTGAGGAGTTATTCAGTTTTTGTTTCATTGAGGAGTTATTCAGTTTTTAGTTCAGTGAGGAGTTATTTAGTTTTTAGTTCAGTGAGGAGTTATTCAGTTTTTAGTTCAGTGAGGAGTTATTTAATTTTTAGTTCAGTGAGGAGTTATTTAATTTTTAGTTCAGTGAGGAGTTATTTAATTTTTAGTTCAGTGAGGAGTTATTTAGTTTTTAGTTCAGTGAGGAGTTATTTAATTTTTAGTTCAGGGAGGAGTTATTAATTTTTTGTTTTTTCGAAAGGTCACTCATTTTTTGTTGAATTGATAAAATCCTCTTTTTGTTTCATGCACATGCTAGTAAAATGTTTATTTCATCAACAGGCTACCTGGTATGGATGAGACAGACCCAGCCAAGCATTTACTCCTGGCTGTCACACCTGCCAGCCGCTGCTATGGGCACCATCGTTCTAGTGTTCATGTGTCCTGTTTTCATTGCGCTGGGCTACACCTTCTGGTGGTACCGCAACAACTGGAGCCAGCACCCACTTTCCAAATCCCTCTCTCATTTCTTGGAGGAAAGACAAGCTGCTCATCCTCATGCATGGTTGGGGCTTGCTACTGAAATCAATATTCAATATCGCAGGTACTTTTTTTATTGCTTTTATGTTGCCCCTCCTGAGTGTGTGTTATGAAGTTCTTTGATGTTCTAAGTTTTTTTTCATTCATTGAGTAAAATAAAAATATTAAAAATTCTCACTTGTATGCAATAAAAATTTGCAGAATTAATTACTTGTACATGATGAACATATGCACAACTTTTACTCTGTCAGAGTCTTCAACTAACATGTAAAAGTGGCATTTCATTTCCATTCTTCATGAAGTAGATTTTGTTGAGATATTTTTTTATTCATGGTTTATTTGTAAGAGTTATAAGTGTGTATAATTAAAAAGGTGAGTTGCCATTTTTGTCATCCAGTAGGAGCTCCATTAAAGCTTTTCAGTTTTAAAGCTTCAATATGAACCATGGCATTAGTATCAGTCACTCTCAGGGGCTAGAGAGAGTATTCATTTGTCCACCTTGAGGTACAACAGTCTGTTAATACGTTCCCCTTGTATGGGGCCTTGTGTATACCAGGCAGTAAATTGCTTGTTCATGTGCTAGTATAAATGAATGACATTTCATCTTTTTTGCAACCTCTGTAAGAAATAACTATCTTATCAGATGAAATGTATAGTTTAATTGTATTTTTATATATCTTAGGAAGGATAAAAATGCATCCTTGCAGTTAAGTTGATTTCTCTATTCTTTGACTCATAACCTAACCAAACCAATCATTTACAACTGCAGAAACGTGGTAAGCGAGTTAATACATTAGGATATATAGAGCCTGAGCTGCAAATGTGTCCTGACTGAAGTCGTGTTGAGCAGAGTTGACAAGCTGAGCACGCAGATCAGCAGCACCTCCCAGCTCGTGGCCACTGACAGCTGGCTCATCCAGGTCAGGCTTTAACATCAACAGTGAGAATCTCACTCATATGAACTTTGATCAACATGTACATGAAGATTTTTATTGAAAATGATTAGGGATTTAAATTTAAATTTCCAGTGCAATAAAACCTTGTGAAGCTAGCAGTGAAAAGAAAAAGGTAAACAACAGTGCGGTTGATGTTTGATGTAAGTTTTTGCTGGTGAACTTTTATTTTTATTTTTGTTTGTGTTATTTCGTTGTGTACTAAATGTGTCATGAGGAATTTATTACAAATATTGGTTATGTATAATTTTGGCAGTTTTTGTTTGGAAAATTTGATCTCCGTATTTTCAACTTTTATATTAAGAACTAGTCACTGTTGCCTGTTGAAGAAATATTTGTAAATTTGATGAGCTTTCATTTGAGTAAACTAATTTGATGCTGGAGCTGCACTTCTCAATAAATCATGTTCAAGGAAAGTATTGCTATTTTCTAAAAGTTTTCTTGTAAGGCTTATTATTTTGGAAGAAAATGTTTGTTATTATAACTATTACTTCTTTTTTCATGTCTACTTCAATGAATCAAATGAGAAAAATGGTGCTGGAGGCCAGACTTATCAAACGCATTTTCAAGAAACTCCCGTTGCTTGATCGCAGGTGAACTCATACAGCGTGCGTGTGATGCCCCTGGAGGAGACGCTGGTGGTGCTGGAGGGGGCCATCAACAACACGCTCGACACTCGCCCCTTCAGTGCTGGCAGCAACGCTCAGATACTCAAACTTAGGGCCAGATGTGTTACCAAGAAGGTGCCTGACATCTCATTCAGGTCTGTTATTGTTATTCTGGAGTTTCGTAGGTTCATGATGGCGCAATCACGTTGTCTCACTCTAGTGATGCTTTACAGAAAAATGTCAGAGTGTTGTTGGTTAGGAAAGGAATAACCTCTACCTCCATATGAAATAGAAAAGATGCTGCTATATAAACAGTGTTTATATATTACTATACCAGAATGGGAGATGGTGGCTTAACAGAAAATGTTAAGGAACTGCTTTGAAAGGGATGACAGCGACAGCGAGGAAAAAGTTGTGCAGTGTGCATTCATTGTGCATAGCATTTGTGTTAATAAGCTTTGATAGGATTCAATCTATACTATAATAAGAGGGGTGTCTGTCTGTCCAAAGCCAGCCGAAAGTGTGTGATGAGCGTATTTGTGATACAAGCTTCATCAACCTTACAATTTCCAGTGTATTAATCAAGGTAGAGGAAACATGGTAGGTTCAAATCAGTCTTTTTTTTTATAACGGCGTGGTTTTGCTGACGTCACGGCAAAGAACCAATAGCCGCTCTCATATTGCACCTGATAGCACTGCTACTTCGAAATCCGTCTCCACTATTGGCCTAACGACAATATGTCTTGGGGACGTCATAAAGTTTGGGTGAAATAAAAGCTTTCTATTGGCTAGTCGAAGAAGAGGTGTATTTTCTCCCATAGAAACGACCCTACCTTGTTTCCTCTACCGTGGTATTAATTCATCAGATTCGAGTATGAATGAATATCACGTGAATTCTTAGGAAATAGGAACGTGTGTCATGTGATTTGTCAAACATTATTATACATTTTTGACGGGCCATCTGCACTCGGCCTCATCAACTCTGGAGGGAATGAATTTGTTTATTTCTTATAGCCTTTCTTTCATTTTGCCTTGTTCCTTATGTAAAACAAAGGGGGGTGGACTAGTAATAATAATACTCCAGATGTATAGCTTTAGGATCTAAGTTTTAGCAATTTCTCTAAGCACCTAACTTGTCTTTAACCACAAAATATAAAATTGCAGATTATGAATAAATATTAAATGATATGAATAATTCAGGCATGGAAGCCATTCGTGATGCTTTATCCATCAAACCGAGCTGTAGTAGTGAAAGCCAAGTTGTAGATTTGTTTCCTCAACTCACTACCAGGAATCTGTTGAACTTCAAGCTAAGCCTCTGAGTGTTGATGACAGCCTCAAATGTAGTGGAATGCAAAGATTCTTGAAATTTGGGTTTCCCCTTTCTATGCGAGTGTGGAAATACAATCCAAGGCATGCAGCACTTGTGAGATGAGTTAGCTCATTGGTGTTAGACTGCGCATGAGGAATTTTTCTTCAGTTTCCAACTATAACCACGCATGGGTAAGATCCATTGCAGTGCTCTTTTGTTTCTGTTGGCTTGTCTTTTTCACATCATAATGATAGTTCCGTTGCTTGTAACTTTATGACCCTAATTTTCAAAGCTATTTATTGCGACTTGCTGCTTATTCAAATTCTATAATTTTAATTTTAATTGCTAAACTGTGCTCTTGATCTTCCTATTTTTAAGTAGCTTTGCCTTTGAAAAAGGTAACTATTTCTGCGACATTTTGAATTGTTACATCAGTCTTTAACTAACTTTGCTTAAACCTCAGACTGTCCTCAACGCTGATGAGCGAGCTGGAGCGCAAGCTCGTCATTCCCGTACTGAACGCCGGTCAAGTGGTCGTGCAGAAAAGTCTGGCAGATCAGTTCTTGGAAGTCTTCATTAAAACAGTCAATGAAAACCCTCCTTACATTGACGAAATCGGCGTAAGTCTTTTGCTTGCTTTAAGAAACTCTTTTTATATTCTCTGAGTACAGCCCAGTGGGGGTCTAGTTGTTTTTGGCCATTTTGCATTTTTGGTTATAAGTTGCACTCACTTCAGTCGAAAGTCACCCGATCATAGTGTGCATTTTGTAATGCTGAGTGCGCTTAATTTTTTGTTGACCTTTAAATTTTCTCTTCTCAAATCATACTTACTCTATACAGGCTGTTTTTTAAATACGGGACCCCAAAAAATCTTTAACTTTTGATGCAATGAACAGATTTTTTAATACAAAACGGCAGTAGAAATCTGAGATTTATATCTTTTATTTGGTACTTACATATTCATGATACAACAGTCAAAATAAGAATCAGAGTCCACAGTAAAATTCACTGCTTTGAAACTGCCGCTAAGTTAACGAACTGGACAAAGGAACAATTAGCTTTCATAAACATTTCATGCTTCTCTAATGGAAGGAGCATTGTCCCAGCATTAGGGAAGCATGAAATATCTTATGTAAAGCAAATATTTGTAACAGACAAAATCTGCTGTACAGTGCATGGGATTATTATAATTTGGACCAAGACAAATTGAGTTTTTTATTTATTATGTCAAATTATGTACGATACTAAAATAGATATTTGAATTTTGCTCTATCTCACACGTTTCTCAATTTTATTATCTCAATATATATTATCTCAATTTTTCCTGACCTATCAGTGTGAGCAAGGTGTTGAATGTGTGATTACTGGATATGTCTCTATGCTAACACTGAATGCAAATTGTGGATAGTGACAAGCAAGCCAACAAGATCATCATAGATTTATAAGTATGGCAAACTCCAAATGGCCCGTTGGGCACAGTAGAGGAAACAAGGTAGGTTCAAACCAGTCTTTTTTTTTGTTGATGATGTGGTTTTGTTGATGTCAAAGCAACGAACCAATAGCAGAGCTCATATTGCATCTGGTAGCACTGCCACCTCCAAATCTGGCTCCACTATTGGCCTAATGATATGGAGTTTGGGTGACGTCATAAAGTTTGTTTGAAAAAGAGCCTTTCTATTGGCTAGACGAACAAGAGGAGGTGTATTTTCTCCCATGGAAATGACCCTACCTTGTTTCTTTTTCCGTGCGGTTGAGTCGGGTTATTTACTTAGTTAATTTTTTGACAGCATTCTTCACAAGTTAAGCATGAGTGTAAAATCATTTTTACAATAGAGTTTGAGTGAATTTCCAGTTCTAAACCCTCTTCATACTGAAAGCAGGGTGTCGAATTTTGCCTTATGTAGTAACTGAAGCAAAGTTAAGATGGTGGCAACCAACCTATCAATAAATGCTGAATTAACCATAGTTTGACTGAATCGTGGAAATAATTTTATTTATACACTTACTTCTGTGTGTGTGTGTGTGTAATTATAGTTGTTTGTGTCCTCTTAGTTTGGGCGAATTGCCAATGTTTTTGAGCGATGATGTGCTCACGTGTCATTTCTATGCACATGTGTACGTGCATGTCTAAATGTGCCTGCATGTGAATTGATTAAATGGGTACAAATATTTAAACAACTGTGTTGTAGAGAGTATGTTCTTGTAACACACAGTTTATGCCGAGAAATCAAAGTCTAGTTCACTGAAAGGAGATGCTTGCCTGTACCCAGTCAAAGCTAAGCTTGTGGCGATTCATCTCTTTAATAGAGCGTAGCAGAAAATATATCTCTTTTGAAGCATAGACAGGGCTAACATAATTTCTTGCATAGAAATAAATATTAAGATTATGCTTGCGGTGAAGCAGAGAGAAGAGGCGTGCATTGGCTGCATGACGGCCACGGCGAACGTGAAGCTAGACAGGCGGTGCCAGAGGCTCGCTGTGCAGCGGCGGCCTGGCGACGGGGACGCCCACTGTCTGGCGTGCGCCTGTCGCCCCATGTGGTGCGTCTCGTGCCTCTCCAAGTGGTGAGTGGTGGTGTGTCTCGTGTGCCTCTCCAAGTGGTGAGTGGTGGTGTGTCTCGTGCCTCTCCAAGTGGTGAGTGGTGGTGTGTCTCGTGCCTCTCCAGGTGGTGAGTGGTGGTGCGTCTCATGCCTCTCCAGGTGGTGAGTGGTGGCATGTCTCGTGCCTCTCCAAGTGGTGAGTGGTGGTGTGTCTCGTGCCTCTCCAAGTGGTGAGTGGTGGTGTGTCTCGTGCCTCTCCGAGTGGTGAGTGGTGGTGTGTCTGGTGCCTCTCCAAGTGGTGAGTGGTGGTGTGTCTGGTGCCTCTCCAAGTGGTGAGTGGTGGTGTGTCTCGTGCCTCTCCAGGTGGTGAGTGGTGGTGTGTCTCGTGCCTCTCCAGGTGGTGAGTGGTGGTGCGTCTCATGCCTCTCCAGGTGGTGAGTGGTGGCATGTCTCGTGCCTCTCCAAGTGGTGAGTGGTGGTGTGTCTCGTGCCTCTCCAAGTGGTGAGTGGTGGTGTGTCTCGTGCCTCTCCAAGTGGTGAGTGGTGGTGCGTCTCGTGCCTCTCCAAGTGGTGAGTCGTGGTGTGTCTCGTGCCTCTCCAAGTGGTGAGTGGTGGTGTGTCTCGTGCCTCTTCAGGTGGTGAGTGGTGGTGCGTCTCGTGCCTCTCCAGGTGGTGAGTGGTGGCGTGTCTCGTGCCTCTCCAAGTGGTGAGTGGTGGTGTGTTTCGTGCCTCTCCAAGTGGTGAGTCGTGGTCTGTCTCGTGCCTCTCCAAGTGGTGAGTGGTGGTGTGTCTCGTGCCTCTCCAGGTGGTGAGTGGTGGTGTGTCTCGTGCCTCTCCAGGTGGTGAGTGGTGGTGCGTCTCGTGCCTCTCCAGGTGGTGAGTGGTGGTGCGTCTCGTGCCTCTCCAGGTGGTGAGTGGTGGTGTGTCTCGTGCTTCTCCAAGTGGTGAGTGGTGGTGTGTCTCGTGCCTCTCCAAGTGGTGAGTGGTGGTGTGTCTCGTGCCTCTCCAAGTGGTGAGTGGTGGTGCGTCTCGTGCCTCTCCAAGTGGTGAGTCGTGGTGTGTCTCGTGCCTCTCCAAGTGGTGAGTGGTGGTGTGTCTCGTGCCTCTTCAGGTGGTGAGTGGTGGTGCGTCTCGTGCCTCTCCAGGTGGTGAGTGGTGGCGTGTCTCGTGCCTCTCCAAGTGGTGAGTGGTGGTGTGTCTCGTGCCTCTCCTAGTGGTGAGTGGTGGTGTGTCTCGTGCCTCTCCAAGTGGTGAGTGGTGGTGTGTCTCGTGCCTCTCCAAGTGGTGAGTGGTGGTGTGTCTCGTGCCTCTCCAAGTGGTGAGTGGTGGTGTGTCTCGTGCCTCTCCAAGTGGTGAGTGGTGGTGTGTCTCGTGCCTCTCCAAGTGGTGAGTGGTGGTGCATCTCGTGCCTCTCCAAGTGGTGAGTGGTGGTGCGTCTCGTGCCTCTCCAAGTGGTGAGTGGTGGTGTGTCTCGTGTCTCTCCAAGTAATGAGTGGTGGTGCGTCTCGTGCCTCTCCAGGTGGTGAGTGGTGGCATGTCTCGTGCCTCTCCAGGTGGTGAGTGGTGGTATGTCTCGTGCCTCTCCAAGTGGTGAGTGGTGGCGTGTCTCGTGCCCCTCCAGGTGGTGAGTGGTGGTGCGTCTCGTGCCTCTCCAGGTGGTGAGTGGTGGTGTGTCTCGTGCCTCTCCAGGTGGTGAGTGGTGGCGTGTCTCGTGCCTCTCCAGGTGGTGAGTGGTTGTGTGTCTCGTGCCTCTCCAGGTGGTGAGTGGTGGTGAGTCTCGTGCCTCTCCAAGTGGTGAGTGGTGGTGTGTCTCGTGCCTCTCCAGGTGGTGAGTAGTGGTGTGTCTTGGGCCTCTCCAGGTGGTGAGTGGTGGCGTGTCTCGTGCCTCTCCAGGTGGTGAGTGGTGGCGTGTCTAGTGCCTCTCCAGGTGGTGAGTGGTGGCGTGTCTCGTGCCTCTCCAGGTGGTGAGTGGTTGTGTGTCTCGTGCCTCTCCAGGTGGTGAGTGGTGGTGTGTCTCGTGCCTCTCTAAGTGGTGAGTGGTGGTGTGTCTCGTGCCTCTCCAGGTGGTGGGTGGTGGCATGTCTCTTGCCTTTCCAAGTGGTGAGTGGTAGTGCATCTCGTACCTCTCCAGGTGGTGAGTGGCTGTGTCTCGTGCCTCTCCAGGTGGTGAGTGGTGGTGTGTCTCGTGCCTCTCCAGGTGGTGAGTGGTGGTGTGTCTCGTGCCTCTCCAGGTGGTGAGTGGTGGTGTGTCTCGTGCCTCTCCAGGTGGTGAGTGGTGGTGTGTCTCGTGCCTCTCCAGGTGGTGAGTGGTGGTGTGTCTCGTACCTCTCCACGTGGTGAGTGGTTGTGTCTCGTGCCTCTCCAGGTGGTGAGTGGTGGTGTGTCTCGTGCCTCTCCAGGTGGTGAGTGGTTGTGTCTCGTGCCTCTCTAGATGGTGAGTGGTGGTGTGTCTCGTGCCTCTCCAAGTGGTGAGTGGTGGTGCGTCTCGTGCCTCTCCAAGTGGTGAGTGGTGGTGCGTCTCGTGCCTCTCCAAGTGGTGAGTCGTGGTGTGTCTCGTGCCTCTCCAAGTGGTGAGTCGTGGTGTGTCTCGTGCCTCTCCAGGTGGTGAGTGGTGGTGCGTCTCGTGCCTCTCCAGGTGGTGAGTGGTAGCGTGTCTCGTGCCTCTCCAAGTGGTGAGTGGTGGTGTGTCTCGCGCCTCTCCAAGTGGTGAGTGGTGGTGTGTCTCGTGCCTCTCCAAGTGGTGAGTGGTGGTGTGTCTCGTGCCTCTCCAAGTGGTGAGTGGTTGTGTGTCTCGTGCCTCTCCAAGTGGTGAGTGGTGGTGTGTCTCGTGCCTCTCCAAGTGGTGAGTGGTGGTGTGTCTCGTGCCTCTCCAAGTGGTGAGTGGTGGTGCGTCTCGTGCCTCTCCCAGTGGTGAGTGGTGGTGCGTCTCGTGCCTCTCCAAGTGGTGAGTGGTGCTGCGTCTCGTGCCTCTCCAAGTAATGAGTGGTGGTGTGTCTCGTGCCTCTCCAAGTGGTGAGTGGTGGTGTGTCTCAGGCCTCTCCAAGTGGTGAGTGGTGGTGTGTCTCGTGCCTCTCCAAGTGGTGAGTGGTGGTGTGTCTCGTGCCTCTCCAAGTGGTGAGTGGTGGTGTGTCTCGTGCCTCTCCAAGTGGTGAGTGGTGGTGCGTCTCGTGCCTCTCCAAGTGGTGAGTGGTGGTGCGTCTCGTGCCTCTCCAAGTGGTGAGTGGTGGTGCATCTCGTGCCTCTCCAAGTGGTGAGTGGTGGTGCGTCTCGTGCCTCTCCAAGTGGTGAGTGGTGGTGCGTCTCGTGCCTCTCCAAGTGGTGAGTGGTGGTGTGTCTCGTGCCTCTCCAAGTGGTGAGTGGTGGTGTGTCTCAGGCCTCTCCAAGTGGTGAGTGGTGGTGTGTCTCGTGTCTCTCCAAGTAATGAGTGGTGGTGCGTCTCATGCCTCTCCAGGTGGTGAGTGGTGGTGTGTCTCGTGCCTCTCCAGGTGGTGAGTGGTGGTGTGTCTCGTGCCTCTCCAGGTGGTGAGTGGTGGTGTGTCTCGTGCCTCTCCAAGTGGTGAGTGGTGGTGCGTCTCGTACCTCTCCAGGTGGTGAGTGGTTGTGTCTCGTGCCTCTCCAGGTGGTGAGTGGTGGTGTGTCGCGTGCCTCTCCAGGTGATGAGTGGTGGTGTGTCTCGTGCCTCTCCAAGTGGTGAGTGGTGGTGTGTCTCGTGCCTCTCCAAGTGGTGAGTGGTGGTGTGTCTCGTGCCTCTCCAAGTGGTGAGTGGTGGTGTGTCTCAGGCCTCTCCAAGTGGTGAGTGGTGGTGTGTCTCGTGTCTCTCCAAGTAATGAGTGGTGGTGCGTCTCATGCCTCTCCAGGTGGTGAGTGGTGGTGTGTCTCGTGCCTCTCCAGGTGGTGAGTGGTGGTGTGTCTCGTGCCTCTCCAGGTGGTGAGTGGTGGTGTGTCTCGTGCCTCTCCAAGTGGTGAGTGGTGGTGCGTCTCGTACCTCTCCAGGTGGTGAGTGGTTGTGTCTCGTGCCTCTCCAGGTGGTGAGTGGTGGTGTGTCGCGTGCCTCTCCAGGTGATGAGTGGTGGTGTGTCGCGTGCCTCTCCAGGTGGTGAGTGGTGGTGCGTCTCGTACCTCTCCAGGTGGTGAGATGTGATGGCCACATACGAGTGACGACGTTCGTACATCATCAGTTGTCATTCTCTATGCACAATTTAGCGTTAGGGGAAATTTTTCTCCACGTAAAAGTAATTGAGTGAACGTAAACTATGCTATTGATGCGGTTGCTTCCCTTTACTCTGAAATAACTGGTGAAAAAATATTTTTTTGATCTAACAATGAAGTCATAATAGTGATGAGAGGAATTTTAATAATTTACTATTTTTCAACTTAATAATTAATCGTCCTTTAGGAAAAATTTTTATTTTTATTTTTTTATTCATGATAAACCACATATGTGAAGTAATGAAATATATCCTGGAGAGTAATGATAATACTCAATATTTTTTCTAAGCCAGTGTTTCAAGGTAAAATTCCAGCACTTATTTTTAAATATCAGGTTGGGGCAAAATTTATGTTCGATTTTTAGAATGGATGTTTGACGTTCGATTCGTCAATTATTTACATTCTGTTATAAGTGTAATATATTGCTGTGACTAAACTAAACGATTTTTTAGATTATCTCTTTCACGTTCATATTTTTCATGAATAATGGCATCCATGTTTATCCCATCTAAAGATCACATGAGAGATATTGATCTGTACGAGTCTCATAAAGGTGTTGATGCAAGTATGACAGCAAAATCTATTTTGAACCCTCATGTGGATGATGTAATGAATGAAAAGAGTGGCAGGAGATGGTTTTCTGGTTTTCGAAGTGGTAATTTCACTTTAAAAGATGAGCCAAAGGAAGGTCGTCCAAGAACACTTGATTCCCATAACTGAATGTTCTTGTGTCTGAGAGTGTGTTAATGAATAAATATTTCCATACTCATTTGCTTATTCATTTTTATCCAAGATCTTTTAATTGGACGTTACTTTTGCACCAACCAGATACTATTGTGCATCATTTTTGCATGTTAACTGAAAGATATTTACCTGCAAGGTAATCAAGAGCTAACTTACCCTTTCGATTTGTTGATGAAACGAAATCTATGAATACTAGAAGGTTTTAACTTGTTTTATTCAAATTAAAATATCTCTAATGTTAAACACCTTTAATGCCACTTAAATGTTGACTTCGTTTCTTTTTGCTACTTCTTTTTTTCAGAGTTTTCATAATACTTCATACTGTATCAGACGATACTTGAGATATTTCATAGTTGTTGTGCTTAAGGCTGGGGCTTCATGCTGTCAGAACCAAGTACGTATTATGTAAATCTTGTCAATTGGGCTCAACTACCTGTTACATTCATTTCACTATTCAAAAAAAAGGAACCAAGCACAGTTGAAGCAGTTATTTCGTACCATGGAGTTGAAAAAAGAGTGGAGTGTTTTTCTTGTGTTTCTCAGACGCTAAGTTATGTGGAACCGTAAAAATGTTTCTTTTCGAAGGAAACAAGTCTAAGTGTTTTTCATTATAAAATTAAAAATCAGCAACTTTTGGACCACTCTGTCCGTACATTGTACGATATGTGCCTTGGTCCAATCAAATTAAAAAATTTAGTTCATATTTAAAACGTCACTTCAGCGTTATTTCAAATATTAACACGTCAACTGCGATGGGTTAAACTAAAATTCAATATTCAATTCAAATTTAAAGTCAATTGAGGTAATCAACTTTGAAAATAGCAAACATTTACTGGATCGGGCTTTCATTAAGTATTTATGAAAAATGAGTTTGTGACTGCAGGTGGGTCAGCAGCACTGTGATAGTCACCTTAGTGACCACCGGTGGGTCACTTGAAAATGCGTTAAGAAGATAATTGTTACTCTAGATTAGAGTTTCGAACGGAGACGAAAGAATGGTACGCAGATATTTGTTCTAATTGATAGCGCCGAACTGATAAGTATCCGCGTGTCAGGTTCGCAGCCCGGCAGGACCAAACGCGGCCGGAGACGTGGCTGTCGTCTCGCGCCCCCTGCCCCACATGCCGCTCCCTCTTCTGCCTGCTGGACGTGAGGCTGCTCGCGCTTGACTCCTCCGTGCAGTCCGCTGACGCTCCGCACTGAGCTCCCCTTACTAGCTCCTTTCCGTTAACACTTCAAATTTAACTAGCACATTAACCCGTACTAGCTCCTTTCTGTTAGCACTTCAAATTTAACTAGGACATTACCCTTTTCTAGGTCCTTTCCGTTAATGCTTCAAATTGAACCATCTTATTTGGTATTCATATCGTTTTTTTTTTCACATTACCCTTTACTAGCTCCTTTCCGTTAACACGTCAGATTTAACTCGGACATTACCCCTTGCTAGGTCCTTTCTGTTAGCACATTAAATTAATCTAGGAAATTACGTTCGTGGAAGGCCGAAGGTGGGAGGCAATTGGGGTTGAAGATTTGCTTTTGTTCTTACGTTATGTCATAGAAGGCTTGCCTAGTGAAGTGCTGGTCATGAAATTCTGTGTTTTGTAAGCTGATGTCTGCAGTTTGTTCTATGACTGCTTCTGACTGCGCCACGTTTTGCATACAGATTGTAGGTATGCTATGACGTCCTGAATTTTGGTTATTAATCAATTTATAAGAACGAAAATGAAGGCACTAGGGCTGTAATTATTAGTTTTGATATTTTCTGCGTAGAACTTTCAATTAGTGCTTTCTGGCTGCATCAGCTTATCGATATGAAGCAGTTCTTGCGGGTAGGTGTGAGTAAGCATTTTCAGTTCCTATCTTCTAATCGCTTCCGCCCTTAGTTCAAATTTACAGTCACTATTGCCTGTAGTAGGAGTTTAGTCATCGGAGTTACATACAAAAAGAAACAACTTGTTTCAGCTGGCATAGGTCATGTTGGTGCTAAGCTGAAGCTCCAGCTCTACACAAAGACTAATTGCTGGGTTTATCGACCTCTGTGACGTTCCTCATTATAAATGGATATTTTAGAGAATGACATCCGTTGAAAATTGCGTAGGGGCTACTGCGGTCGCTGCAAAGTTGTTTGCCTTATTCATATCGTTTTTCCAAGCTTTAGTTACTAACTTGAATAAGAATTTCAAAATAAGCAATATTTAGCGCATATTTTACCGAATGCAACTTTATTGATGATTAACGTAATTGGTTTTGTTGCTGAGAAATTAAATCTTCTTTTCTTTGTGTTTTAAACACAAATCTTACTTCTAAACATTTTTTCTGAAGTATAAGTTGGGTTTACTAATTTTATTCCAGAAATATGTAATGTGTTTTCCTGTTCTAATTCATATATTTACTGTTGTGGAATTTTGAGTGTTGATTTTTGTTTTACCTGGAAAACAGGCACGGCACGCCAATGCTCGGTACAGGTCAATCTTTTTTGCACATTTCCACTCATTAAATAAGTATAGTGAGCCAAGCAAACATTCATTAGCAGTTATCAATCAACTCTTCTTTCTTAAAGAAAAGCTGCAATTGTGTTCACTTCGCTCGTGAAGTAGAAACAAAATGATGAAAGAATATTTCAGGTTTCCCTCAAGATATTATTTAGAAAAATAATAACTGACCTAAACAAAACGTTATGCTGTCTTCAGTCTTCCTTAAATTTTTTATACGTTGTACAATGATGTCGTGAAAACGGAAACTTTGTGAATGAGTTCTTTAAATGTTTGTTGTTTCATTCTTTAAAAGCTTTTCATCGAATTCAAGTCAATGGTGGTGGCACTGGTGTCTTGTATAAGAATCTATTATGTATTAAAAATTAAATTGAAAGGCTTGAGTTGCATTTGCAGCACTGCACAGCTCCTGTCATTTGCTTCATTGTGGGCCTAGTGTTAAACGTGCCTGGTGGAGACAAGATCAGATCGCTCAAATTTCATTACCTAAAAGCATTTTTTTTTACTCCTGATACCACACTTCTGAGCTCCCTCCTCTTGTATGTCCGTTCCAATCCTGGGCTGTGTTAGAAAGGTTATTTATCATACCATAATTGTTATGGTGTCCTAAATCTTAGGAACACCCACGACTTCTTCCGAATCATTCTCTGGTGTCACGTTGGCGTGAAATTTAGTTACTATATATTTGCCAGAACATTTAGGATGTGTTCTGAACAGTGATTGATAGTTGAACTGAAATTAATGTATAGGGCAACAAGTGTGAAATTTATTAAAATTTATGTTACCTTTTCCAGTTAACTTTGTTCGTTAGTGCGCCCATTTTTACTTCTTTCTGTAATTACTTTTTTATACTCGAGCCGTTCCCTTTGGTCGTAGCCGTGAACATTTTTCGAATATCACCTATGATTTGTTGGCTAATATTTGACTTTTCAATTACCTCTCGTTTTTTTTACACCGACGGTAAGAATTAATTCTCCCAGGAGTAATGTGTGAAGTCCCGAGCTGAAGGTTAGGTAGGCCTTTTGTTGACATGGAATAGATTTTTTATTTGGTTACGGACTATCTTTTTTCGCTTCACTGCTGTTCAATTTTTAAGGGCCTATTACCCAACTTTTATCTTGTTTCATGAACTTCTTTCTCAACTTAGTGTTTTTATGCACCTTGTGCATAGATTTTGCATTCCCTTATCTCTATACTAAATGATGCTTTCTTCCTTCCTCTCTTTGGAACGCCTTTGTTGCAAATAGTCTTAAACTAACATCTAATCTAATCTGTGGCAGCTGTTGAACAATTAGGATGATTTAGAAGATTTTTTCCTTGGTGAAAGAAGAAAAATTTGAAACATTCGCAAGTACGGCGGTGGATGATCTCCCTCTACATTTTACATTTTGACTGATAGGAATCGGCATTGTTATAGTGTGCCGATGTCGATTACTGCAAAAAATATCGATTCATGTCCTTGAAAATTTATCAATATACCACTAATTTTTACTGCTCTTTGGTGGTGTATCTAAGCTAAATTAGAGTGCTGTAAAATTGCATTAGATCAAGAACGTGTTCTTCTGGTTTGTTATTAAAGTGATATTGGAAAGGAAGAAAAATGAACATATCAAAACAGAGTAGGTAGCGTTCAGACTGCAATTTAAATTATCTCAGAAGTTTTAAATTTTAGCTGATGTCGCACTATCGGAAGAGAGTCTCACATCAGTTTGATGGGCGGTGTTACGACAGTTGTTTGTATTTGGAGTCGCCGCCGTACATCCAGTATGCCCGTATCAAGGAGGTTGGAATGATGGAGTCAGTGTCATCGCTTTCACGTGAAGTCAATCAGCATCAGTGGAGGTGGACAGGCAGTTGCAACGGAGGTGGTACACAGTTTGTCACTGGCTCACAGTGTTGGAGGACGCTGCTTATTTATGCTGCATTCAAGACGCACTTTTTCAATATCCCGCTCTCATGCATTGTACATAAGTGCTGTAGTACTTTCAAAAAAGATTCTTTTTCACAAAAGACTCAGACACAAGTCCAGTCAATGATGTGGAGGTGGTGACTGTGAGACCCCCTCCACTGCTTTTACCACCTCCACAGCTATACTAAGACGTCTGATGTGGCTTTGCAGGTTTGACTGGCATTACCGCCTCCACTAATTGCAATCTCCTTGGCCTGTATGATACTCGATATGAAAATAAAAGCTAGCGTTTTTGTTGGTAATTTCATCTGTAATTAATTGCTTGTAAACTCAGGTGCGGAACTTGGTTGATATGGTACGACAGGTGCTTGCTGTGTTGATATAAAACGAGTCTATTTATTCCATGTTATTTATAGTTTTAAGAGCTCCAACCATGAAATTATTATTTGTTAAATGGTGTGTTATGGATTGATTTTAAATCTGTGAGAAGATTTTGAGAGTAAGGTTTCCTATTTGGTTTGCTTTTCATCTTCTAAATGTTATGTCATGAGTTACTATAATAAAAAAAAACCTTGAAATTTTTTGTCTCGTGTCTCACTCCATAAATTACTTGGAGAAGGATTGGTTATAAATCTGCTATTAAAAAAGAAACTCCACTTTGGCTCAACTTTCTCATTTAGTTTGCTTTAAATTTTATCCATCATTTTGAGTCTTGAAGTCTTCAGTTTTTTGTGTTTCAAAATTAACATGGGCTTGACTTTGGTGGCTTGTAGAAACTGCATTACTTGCTTGTACTGAGGACCAGCAGGACAGCACCTTCTTGGGTCCGGTCAGGTGGAAGCGGCAGGGGGATCACGGGAGAAATGGTCTCCCTGACGTCGCTTGATTTTGGGAAAATTCATGAGACTCATCGCTCAACTGGGTAAAATTTGAGTGTATGCGTATCATAGATACGCAGAGGTCATTACAGCTTACACAAATCCAAGGTCCTAACAAGTGCTGTAGATTTTTTGCGCTTGACTTTGGCCTGAAGTAATGTTTTATAAATTAACTAGCTTAGCTTAAATTCATGAGCGCTGCGATAATGAAACGCTGTGGCAAAGTCAGAGTATAAAATGAATTGGCGTGTGCAAATTTTAAGAGAATTTTTATTAGGAGGCCTATGGTGTGCCAGGTGTCGGCTGTAGTGTCTCCGTGTTCTAGTCGCACATTCTACTTGGTGCTTTCATCTTTCTGATGTGAACTTATTCCATAATTTAGTTGTCGCATCGAGGTGCAACGCACCGTTTTTATCTACAATCGATTTTATGTAATTTAAATCTTTTTCAAATGTTGTTGTAAGCGTGGGTTAAGCGGTTGACCAACTTAGCATATAAAAAAATTACCCTCTCCTTTGAGTATGATTTTCACCTTCATGTTTGTTTATTATTTTGGATGTTTTTCTTCAATGTTACGTGTGAGTTAGCAGCACGTACAAGGTTACTAATTTAGCACTTGGGTGATTTTTATGGACCAGGTAGTAGAGGGTGGTTGTGTATATTGTAGTTTGCAGCTATTGTAAGCTGCCATCCCTCGCAAGCATCCTCACCTTTATAGAGCAAATTAACCAGCACTGCTCGTTGCAATTTCTAAAGAGTTTTGCTTCAATAGTAAGGCCTTATTTTTTATTTCTCTTGCATTTTGGGTGTGGTGCAAGTCAAAGTAGCATTTCAGAAAGCTTGTGGACGGGAATACCCATTCATTTTTGTTTTTTGATCTTGCTTCATTTGTAGGCGGAAGACATTCATTATTGATGTAAGTCTGCACTGACCGAGCCCCACAATCTTTTTTTTTTCGAATTGTAAATCACAGTGGAACCATTAACTCACCTCAAAGTTTGTCACTCGATTCAATAAATATTTCCCTGAGTTTTTCAAGCTGGATGCGTTGCATCGTTCAGAACTAACAGTTCCTGATTGCTCCAACTTTTAACGACCGTGCCAGCTGCGTGTTACTGATACCACAGTACAGAGAACTCTTCTCTGTACTGTGCTGATACTTTCATGCTACTCTTCATGAAGCTAGTGAGATATATGCGGAGTTTGTATTCCTTACATCCGTGACCTACTCATCTGCCTCTACACCGAGCGTACCTGCCTCCTCAGGGGGATACAATTATTGTATCTGTGGGAATTAGTACTCCCTGGGGGAATGTATGAGAACCTGAGGTAAAGGTTAAGTAGGCCTTCCTTTAGTTGGGATGGCATAAGTTTTTATTAAGGACTATCTTTTTAAGATTCACTGCTGCCCTGTTTTTCAGCACCTACTACATTCTTCAACTTTTGTCTCGTGTCATAAACTTCTTTCTCAACTTACTGTTTCTGTGCACATGCATAGATTCCGCGTTCCCTTTTATCCATGCTAAATGATGCTTTCTTCCTTCCTCTCTTTGTGACGCCTTTGTTGCGGTAAGGGAGGCTGAAACTAACAGCTAACATTTTCTACCTGCCTCTCGTCATCTGACTCGTGTACTTTTATTGCATTCATTTTGACTCCCTTAGATGTGGTAACAATGTTCTGTTTTATTCGTGTTTCTAGCAATATTATCACATTTTTTGTCATGGAAATACATTTATTGAAGCAAAATCGGTTGTAAAATTTCAACAGATTTTAGCTTCTATTGCATTCATTTTTGTCTTTTATTTCCTTGTACTGGAAAGTCGCAAGGGGGCGGGAGAGACGGAGCGCCTCCCGCCTGGGGAGCGTGGGCCACCCCCCGATCCTGAGTCCATTGGTCAGACGTTACTGGGTCGTGTACATGTGTAAAGTGCAGTGTTTGTGTGGTGTGTGACTGTGTAAAGTGCGGTGTTTCTTCGTTGTGTGAATGTGTAAAGTGCAGTGTTTCTGTGGTGTGTGACTGTGTAAAGTGCGGTGTTTCTTCGTTGTGTGACTGTGTAAAGTGCGGTGTATCTGTGGTGTGTGGATGTGTAAAGTGCGGTGTTTCTTCGTTGTATGAATGTGTAACGTGCAGTGTTTCTGTGTCGTGTGAATGTATATAGTGTGGTGTTCCTGTGTTTTGTGGTGATGTGTAAAGTACGGTGTTTCTTTGTTGTGAATGTGTAAAGTACGGTGTTTCTTTGTTGTGAATGTGTAAAGTACCGTGTTTCTTTGTTGTGAATGTGTCAAGTACGGTGTTTCCTTGTTGTGAATGTGTAAAGTGCGGTGTTCTTGGGGTGCGACTGTACGAAGTTGGTTGTTTCTGAGTTGTGTGAACGCATAGAGTGCAGTGTTACTACTTTGTGTGGATGTTTAAACTATAGCACTTCTGATGTGTACGTCACGGAATTTCTGCATTGTGTGGAACTTAAATTGTGGTATTTGTGTGTTGTGTAAGCTGAGACATTTCGGTGTTGAGTGCCCCGCAGTGGGGTTCAGCTATTGTATCTAGGAGCATTAGCTCTCTAAGGGCTAAGATCGAAGCTCCCGAGTTGAAGGTTAGGTAGACTTTCCTTTTGTTGAAATAGAAGAGTTTTCCTTTTGTTAAATACTTCTTTCGGTTCACAATTCATTTTTTGTTCTTATTATTTCCTATTTTAACTTAAATTCCATACTGGATGATGTCTTTTTCTTTCCCCTCTTAGAAATCACGGTTCCCCTCAGGGGGATACAACTATTGTATCTATGGGAATTAGCGCTCCCATGGGGAAAAATGTGAGAGCCCGAGCTGAAAGTAAGGTAGGCCTTCTTTTTGTTGAAATAAAATGTTTCTTCTTATGTTAAGGACCACCTTTTTCGGTTCACTACTGTCCTGTTTTTCAGTACTTCTGACTTTCCTCTTCAACTTGTATCTTATTTCATGAACTTCTTTCTCAACTTTGCTGTTTCAATGCCCCTTCTGCATAGATTCCTCATTCTCTTATCTCCATACTAAATGGTGTCTTCCTCCTTCCTCTCTTCGATACGCTCTTTTATGTAGCGGTTAGGGTGGCTTAAACTAACTTATAATCTAATCTAATCTAGAAATCACGGTTGTGGTTAGAGACGATCAAGCTAACTTCAAATCTTACCCTATCTTTTGCGCTACATAAAAGTGAAACCTAAGACTGTATTGTGAACTGTACATTTTTGCGTTCGCGCATATAAGGCAGAGTTAATGAAATCATTTTTTTTCTTTATTCATGGAAAAAACTACATGGTCCCTTCTATTCGCTCTCCTGAGATCGCCTTTTAAGTGGCTATGGAATGTGAAACTAACCAAAATAATAGAAGTTTTTCATTTTGACGTTTGCGACCTGTGTTCATTACATTTTTTATGACTTAAATGAACCAAAACCTAAGTTACTGATAACCTAACCCACCCCTTTCTAACCTAACCTGAGCTTATCGTCTTTGTTTGAACGGTTAACACGTCTCACAAAGTCATTGAGTTCTCAATATTGCACGCGCGCCGCGTTAGCCTATTCAGGTAAATTTTGTCAATGGACTTGGGATAGCGAGCCCTAGCTGGCTGGTAAAGTAGGCGGGATGTGGGAGATCGGTAGTCCTTGTGCAGGAAGCTTTGAAATAGCGTACGGAAGAGAATGATGAAAATGATAATGCCAATAAAAACTGAGTGCTCAGCTCCACAATTTATGGAAGATAATAATTATAATTTTAATAAATAACTGAGTATTTAGCTCCACAATTTATGGAAGATGATGTGGAGACCTCTTTTTTTTTGTCGGGCCTGTGTCTGCTCACGAAATGGATGAAAATTTTACCTGAGTATATACGCATAAGCTAAAATGAACGGCGATCAATGTTAGGACCTTCTTACTCCGTACTAAATGGTGCCTTCCTCTCTTTCGAACACCATTGTTGTGGTTAAGGAGGCCTAAACTAACTTATCTACCCTGTTAGTACCGATTTAACTTCCCAAAAACTCGATGCATTTACAAATGTTGGAGAACGATTTAGTATTTCCTAAAGTTTCAAACAATTTCGTGTGCATCTTTTCTCTGAACTGAAAAATGTCACTTGTATATTTGAAATAGCTCTGTATAAAACATTGCAATTTTAATCTGCTCCATCTCGACCATGCAAAAAATTCTGTGCTTTATAGAAGTAAATCATTTTAGCATTGTTGTTTCCCTTCAGGGGGATACAACTATTGTATCTATGGGAATTAACACTCCCAGGGGAAAATGTGAGATCCCGAGCAGAGAGCTAGGTTGGTTTTCTTCTGGTTGAAATAAAATGTTTTTATTTTGTAAAGGGCCATTTTTTTCTCGATTCACTCCTGTCCTATTTTTCAATGCCTACTACTTTCTTCTTAAAATTTTATCTCTTTTCATAATCTCATTTCTAAACTTACTGTTTCTATGTACCTTGTGCACAGATTTCGCCTTCCTTGGATTCCATATTAAATCATATTTTCCCCTTCCTTTCTTAGGATCGCCTTTTTTGCTTGCGAATAAGGAGGCTTTAACCAACATCTAATGTTGCTGTTAGGCAGGCTGAAACTAACTCGTCATCTAAACCTTACTTATAGTAATACATAACAGCAGTTCAAATCATCAGTTTTTTACTTATAAATTAAATGAAACCGACATGACACGCTAGAGGTGATGAAGAAGCGTCCACGATGGAGGAGCTGGAACTAACTGCGGTGCCGAGTTCCGTGCCAGCTTGGCGGACGGTTGTGGCGCCGGGGGCTGGTGCGGGCCCGGCAGAGGACTGTTGCGACCATTTCGGTGAGTGCGGCTTCGTCGAGCATCGATTTGACTTGTTTCATTAGTTTCTGGGTTGAGGTTATATTTATTTGATAGATTTCTTTGTTGCGTTGATTTTCAGTTGAAGGGGTTTTATTTGATAGATTTTGTTGTTGAGTTGTCTTTCAATTGAAGTGGTATTGATTTGATAAATTACATAGTTGCAATGTCTCTCAGTTGAAGTGCCTGTGAGTCATGTACAATGTCATGATTGCTGTAGTGCTTCGTTTCCAGTTGTTTCGAAATCCACTTGAACCATCAAGGTAAGCTACGTTATCGCGTTTTGATGAGGTAAATTTTATTGTTGCTACTCAGATACTCGTCTGCATGCAATAGAAAAATGAATTGAAAACTAAATTACATAGTTTCTCTCAGTGTTATAAAATGAGAATACTTAATGACTGCAGTTCCTATGAGTCGACCTTCGTAAAGGAATAACGATTGTTGATAACATTCATCCCGAAGTATCGCATTCTGTACCGAAGTATCAAACTCTTTGTGATGTGAATAACAATCTCAAATTCCTCGCGAAGTCTTCTCATCTCTTGCAAAACTCGCAGGTTTTTCACTTTGTATGAAAGTTTTCAATATTTTAGTTTCACATTCGTTGCGAAAGCCTCGCTAGTTTCATTAGAATCTCGCACTTAAAACGAAAATCTTGAGTTTGCGTTTTTGATGCTTGAACCTAATTTTTCAAAGTGAAAATTTTTAATAACCGTCTGGTAATGCAACTATCCGAGGTTTTTCTTTATGAGAGCTTAAATTCTGTTTTCCGAAATTTATCATTTTTTCTCTCTGTTCTTAGCTCGGGCCAGCATCACTGTGATGGATGCTCCTCTCGACAGCTCTGAGGCGAACCATTGCTGCCTTCACATTTCTGACGACGCCATCTCTGACTTCAGTGTCCCTGCAGATGCTGGAGACGGTGTTGGCTCTCGACTCGGGTGTGTTATGACGGTTCTTTCTGCTTGTACATGTGCTAGCACATGAGTTTTGGTATCTTAGTGTCATGGATAACTTTATACGTAGTACGGCCTGTTGCAGAAATCGCTCTCCGATTGCTCCATAACTAGAACACAACAAATTGATGTGGCTCTAGAACGAAATGCCTCCTGAAGAGCTTGAAATCTGAGAGAAAGACTGTACTCTCGCCGGGTCAGACACAGCTGTTGTCATGGTAGAGGAAACAAAGTAGAGGCATTTCTATGGGGGAAATTCACCTTCTCTTGTTTGGCTTGCCAATAGAATGGCTTAATTTCAAACAAACTTTATAACGTCACCATTGCGACATGTTGTTCGGCCGATTGTGTTGCCAGATGCAATACGAGCGCTGGTATTAGTTTGTTGCTTTGATGTCAGCATTGCCCCACGGTCGACGAAAAGGTACTGGTTTGACCCTACTTTGTTTCTTCTACCGTGGCTGTTGTATGGGAGGGCTGCATGCTGTCCATTTAGCGTACGTATTGATGATATGACTATTAGCGCCCTCCATGAGATTAAGAACTGTATATGTTCTGTATATTTTGAGGATGTAACGCTTTTTAATGGAATTAGTGCCCATTTTGGGATTAGGATTATTGTGATTCTTATGGATATAGTGACTGCGTATGTCGAAAAAACACCTCTTAGTGATATTATTTTTTAAATTAACTACTGACTTGGCGAGGTATTCCTCTGACAACTTGGTATTTGTGATACACGATAGTCATATTTAGCAGTCTGTTTTTACGTGCATGACTGATTTCATATTTTTAAACTAATTTTGTGTACTGAATAGACCAGGTCTGATTAGGTGGTAATGACTCCCTGGTATATGATGAAAGGTCGACTCTTGTAAAGTCCTGTATTTTGGTAACAAGTATTAAAAACAGATTCCATTCAGTAGAATGGTTTGCTGAGAACATAGAAAGCAACATGCGAGAAGAGCAACAGACAGATATACAGCTGACCTGATAACACAGGTATTCAACGCCCTGTTTGTGTGGTGATTGTGAATTATAGGAGAAACGGTGCCTTCTGACCAGGAACAAATACCACATTCACAAGGAGAGCCGAAAATGAAATACTAATTTTGAAGTGTTATTTACGCAGTGCATTTTCGTGCAGCCAAGTGCAATCATTTGCATTGCGTAGCTTTGGATATCTTTTTAGTGAATGGCCTCTCTAATTTCGAATACCGTTACCTTTTAAAAGCATATAATAGGGTTTGTTCTCAAACATCTAACAATTTGTGGGTCTCCCTCACGGTAGAGGAAACAAGGTAGGGTCATTTCTATGGGAGAAAATACACCTCCTCTTGTTCGGCATTCCAATAGAATGGCGTTATTTCAAACAAACTTTATGACGTCACCAAAACGCCACGTCGTTAGGCCAATAGTGGAGCCAGATTTGGGGGTAGCCATGCCACAAGATGCAAAATGAGCGCTGCAATTGGCTCGTTGCCGTGACGCCAGCAAAACCATACCGTGAACGAAAAAAAGACTGGTTTGAACCTACCTTGTTTCCTCTACCGTGGTCTCTCTTTAGTCACACTCACATGGCTCGCGTTTCGTAACACCGCAGAATTCATCAGATGGCTGTCACTTCATAGGTGATAGCACTTTTTTTATTGTCTGATTTGCCTTTCCACTTTATTTACATTTTTATCATTGTGATTATAAAATTTTACTGTATTTTTCAGCCTTAAGATGATATTCGTACATCGAAACATTGCTATTTATAAATAGACAGTGATTTGGAATTTTATAGATTGAGAGTTTTAGTAAATATGATAAGTAATTTTCTTCGTCTTTGAACACGGGATGAACTGGAAAAATTCTACTAGGAGTTAGAAAATAAACTATGAAATTCTCGCAATTGAAATAAATATTTGAAGAAATATTTTAGTAGACATGTTCAACTTATTTCATCATAGTAAATGAATTTATTGAATTGTCATATTTCAGTCATGACTGCATATATGACACTGGTTTTCAAAAACCCATATGTCTGTTGGAGCACGTAAGGAAATTTTGGAGCAGCTGTAAACAGCAATGATAGGATCTTATTCCTATGATTACTTCTACATTATAAGAAATAAAACTGACAAAATCATTGTCAATATAGGAAAAAATTTTTTCTCATCTCATAAGATACGTAAATTGCAGTAGAATGTGTGATCTGTAACTTAATGCGCACTTTATTGCGCAACACTGCAGTACCGTTCATTTATCAACTGTGCAAATCTTATTGCAGTCTTTAGACTAATTCAATGGAAAATCTAGCGGACATACATGTCCCAGAAGCCTCGAAATGTTTACGTATTACCTCAGTGTGAACATGTACCTCCTTGCCAGGACTTCGCTGAAGATACCGTTGGAAGGCGCGTGCTCAAACCCTGCGGCGGTCACCCAGAATGTGGAGGAATTCATGGCTTATTTTTCTACTCGGCGCTGTCATCTTTGTAGAAGAAAGAAATCTTTCGATCTTCCACAGTCTCTTTTGCTCCATGTCCATAAATTTCATCTGCACAAGGCTGTGCGCGTGGGTGGCTACGTTCTTCTTCGCTGCCACATGCTTTGTGGACCGCGTAGCGCTCACTACCACTGCGCTCATTGTCCGTACACCTCTTGCGGCATGGCTGACATCAAAAGGCATGCGTTGGATCACCAGAGACATCGGAAGTCACTTGCACCGTCTTCTCAAACTCCATGGACTGCTCCAGCAGAGATTGGTACGAAGTCTGAGAGTGAGTTAGACGAAAGTGGTAGCTCTGATATTGCAGGTGCGTCATCAAAGGGTGAACGTTTCAATCATCGTCTAGAAGATCTCCATAAAAGTAGTGAAAATGATTGCATACTGCAATCAAGTCCTAACTCGAGGAAGCCCACTGTCCTCAACCTGAGCAATAACAGAAATCTTTGCAATGAGAGAGTATTAAGGGAGCGCAATGGTACTACTCTATTGGAAACGCATCTTAAAAGCGAAGAATTAATTAAGGAGATAAAAGAAGAGCCCCCACCATTTACTGTAGAGGATAGTGTGGATGCTGTAGAGGTATCGGCTCCTGTTGACTTCATAGCTGTCAAGTTGGAGGAGGAAGAAGAGGAAGCAGCAGCTGACGTATGTTTGAACGTCTGTGCTTCTGACCAAACTCCTTGCAACTGGCGTTTAAGTCTTCCTGCTTCACTTCAAGAAGCTTTTGATAAACTCTCTTTTGATACTTGCTACCTCTGCTCACAAGGCATCAAGTTTGAGTCTAAAACATTGCTCGAAGTTCATTTTTTTAGACATCACGTGCGTCAGAGCATTGATTACACCGATGACAGCGTGGGTCTGGTTTGTAACCTCGGCTGTTGCGGCCTTAGTCAGCACTCCCACTGTCCTCGGTGCTCATTCCTTGCCGAAGACCTTCTCGAGGTCCGATCTCATTACGCCGAGTACCATTCTCGTAATCAGAAAGACGTCAGTAAAAAAGACCCGGTGTGCCGAGGTAGCAACACCAGGATTTTGGCTGGTATCACTGGACTTGAGTGTCCTCCTCTCTTGTTAGAGCTCCTGATGCTTGAGGTGGATGCGGTCCCGTCTGTTATCGCCGGAACTGTGAGTGACGAGGCGCGTGAAAGCGTGGTGCTGGACGCCGTTGCGCTGCACGATAAAATCAAATCTCCACATTGTCTGCTCTGCAACGACGGTCGCGAGTACCCGAACCCTCGGCTGCTTTTCATTCATTTCCAGCGATGTCATGTGAAACGCGCTAACGTGAACTGTGTCTTGCCTTCACTCATGTGCCGCCTCTCATGCAAGGGCTTCGGTAGAGGACATTACCACTGCCCGCTCTGCTGTTTCATCATTCATGACCTTACAAAACTAAAGGTGCACCAGCAGAAGATACATCGAGCTGCCCTCCAGTGTGCGCAGACAGAACTGGCCGCTGGCCGGACCATCACGCCTGAAGCCCTTGCCGCTGCGCTCGATGGGAGCGCCTCTCAGACCCTCGATAAGGTGTGTCGAGGAGGCCTCATCCGAGGTAAAAACAGGTCAGCTTACATCCCTGGGTACGCTAGGTTTATGGAGATCATAAATGCTTCACTCATTTTCTCTTAAACGTTCTCTACGTATTGATTCAATTTTGTACTACTCGTTAAATAACTCTACGTGCCAATAACAATGGCTACCATTTCACTGATTTCACTACCTTTATTTAAGTTAGATTATGGAATACGAGTTGAAATGTTATCGTGCAATTATATTTTTCTCTCATTTTGGAAAGGATAAGAATGTAATCAAGCAGTAAGGATGGCCTTTAAATTCTACTTCCAATCTAACCAAACCGACCGTAGCAACCGCAAAAACGTAGTGAACGTGCTAAAATGCTTGTTTACAAAAATGAACTTTGTAGCAGAGAACCATGAAGAACTTGTGTACGTATTATTCTTGACTTATATTGTGTCTAACGAGCAGTGAAGTCTTTATGGCTATGAAAATTATTTTATCTAGCAGCAAATGTGAATACCCCTAGGGCAGACACTGTTAGTTACCTCAGCTCTAGATAGGCCTGTGAGACTTTTGTGTTCCGTGCCCATCTTACTTCTTTCAGTTTTTATACCGTCTTAGCCATCTCTTTTTCAGTTTTTTTTCTCTTCCTTTTCAACTTGCAGTTTCTATGTGCGGGGTATCCTGTGTGGGAATATACCTCATGCACAGATTCTCAGTTTTCTAAAGTTCATTCTAAACGTTCCTTTTCCTTTTTTCTCTTGAGATTGCATTTGTTGTGATTAGACAGTTTTAAAGAGACATAATAATATTAACAATAATGATGGCCAGTGGGAAGTTTTTGAGTAGTAACTGTTGTGCAGCAAAAGTGACACTCGTCAGCAAAGTATACAAACTCACAACAGACTACTGTAAGCTGTAAGTCTCTTATTTCCTATTCTTTTAATTCTCAAAAAACTGTGTACATATATGTATAATATAAAACGATGTGTGCTGCTACATTAAAGTATTTGACTTCGCACTGAGAAATCCACGCGTTAGATAAATTTGTCTGAAGAACACACCTTTGTTATCAAGGCCTCAAGGGGACCAAGCAGATGAAGAAGACCGTGAAGAAGAAGGAGGGAGCCCGCCGCTGCCGGTGTCCATAGTACAGGACATCACTGCAGCTCGGTCCCGCCTAGCGCTGCCAGACTGCTACCTCTGTCGATCTCATCGCGATTTCTTCACCGAGAAGCGGCTTCTCGACCACTTCGAGCGCGCGCACGTCAAGCGAGCCATCGACTACCCTCCTTACAGCATCCTCAGCTGCCACCTGTACAATGACAAATACAGGGACCGTGGCCATTACCACTGCCCTTGGTGCTGGTTCACGTCTCATGACAAGCACATGATTCACGCGCACCTCGAGAACCACTCCAGCAAGATGGAGCTCGCACGACGCAGAGTCTCGGCTCTGCCTCAGGGGAGGACCCGCGGGGGACTGAGTGAGGCGTTGCTGCCGTATGCTGGGCCTCTTCTTGACAAGTGAGTCGAGTAATCTTAGGCTAAGTCAGCTGTCTGACTTGCATTCAGTTACTTAGTGGTTTAGTTACTCCTATACAAACGAATGCTGAGGTGTTATTCATACTCATGTGATTACTTTTTAAAATAGTTTGGTTTTGTCCCTGATTAGTGTTCTTTTCTGTTTCTATGTTCAGATTCTATATCTCTCGCGGGGAGACAGCTGTTGTATCTGAGAATTAGCACTCGCTGGGGGAAAGTGTGAGGTGCAGAGCTAAAAGTTAGAGTATGCTTTCTTTTTGTGGAAATTAAAGGGTTTTGTTTCTAAGACCATCTTCTTTCAGTTCACTGCTGGTCTGTTTCTCAGCACATCTATGTTCTTCAACTTTTATCTTGTTTCATAGTCTTCCTTCTTAAATTACTGTTCCTATGCGCAGATGATCTTGTGCGAAGCACACTTTGTGTATAAATTCAGCGTTCCTTTAATGCCGCCCTAAATGGCGACTTTATCCTTCCTTTCTTTGAAATGCCATTATTGCGGTTAGGGAGGCTTTAACTAACATTTAATCAGATTCTAATGCCCACTTTTATATTTATTGTAGTGACGAAATAACAACCTCAACTCAGAGGAAAAATAAATAAAATTTTACTATAACGAGCACATATAATACATCAGGTGAACTGTCATTTTTAGAGTTAATTCTGAAGGTACCTCCATGAATTTTAGTTTATTTATTGCGATCGCAGTTCCATGTTAATTCTTTATTTATAATTTATTATATTCTGAAACTCGTGGTACAATGTCAGAATACGTTTGTTTCAATTCTGTCATGAAATACGAAGGCATCTATCTCAAGAGTAACAAAGAGGGAAATGCTTTATCACTGTAAAAATAGAAACTCATTTTACCCAAGCAAGAAGGGGTTGGACATGATGCAAGTTACCTGAGCTTTTGTATGATAAAATAAATTCTCTTTTAGCTTTTGATTTTGCTGGAATAGTTTTCAGTGAAATGATTTTTTTATAAACATACCCTTCTTGCACAAGGTTTGTATGCCACGTTGTTATACTTGTATGATGTTAGTGGTGAGTTTCTAAATTTGATTTCGATGATCTTCGATTGATTCAAGTCGATTAATCTCTGAAACAAATGTATGTAATGAAGAGTTTCTTGAAACATTATCAGCACCAGAGTTTTTGTTTCGACTCCTATGAGGTAGGGTTCAGGCACTTAGGTTGTCTGTTCCACGCTATGGGGACTAGCGCGCTCCTCAAGAGACCTGCTGTTAGGTTGTCTCAGCTATTGATAGGCGTTCAGAACTGTTATCTTTTGTGTACATTTTTTTCAGTTTTCATGTTTCTTGTATGCCTTTTATGTGGCATCACGTTAGTAACTTGTTTCAATGCGTAGGTTATCTCGTAAAGCAACTCATCTTATGCGTAAATTCCTCTTTTTCCTTAGTCCATACCCCCTCAGGGGGAGACAAATATCGTATCTATGGGAATTAGCACTCCCAGGGGAAAATGTGTGAGGGCCCAAGCTGAAAGTTAGGTAGGCCTCCTTTTTTGTTGAAATAAAATGATTTTTGTTATGTTTTTCTGTCCCACTACTGTCTTCTTCATCGTTTATCTTATTTCATGAACTTCTTTCTCAACTTTCTGTTTCTATGCCCCTTCTGTATAGATTCCGCACTCCCTTATCTCCATACTAAATGGTGCCTTCCTACTTCCTCTCTTTGATCCGCTCATTTTTGTATCGGTTAGGGAGCCTTAAACTAACTTATAATATAATCTAATCTAATCTTTGTCCATACTGAATGGTTCCTTTTCTTTCTTCTGTGAAATCATTTTAGCAACTGAAATGAGGCCTTAAACTAACTATAATGCTACTAATTGCTCTTTCAAATAAGGACATCGTTATGTACTAACAAAATATTAGTTACCATGTTTATTTTGCTACATTCATCTTTAACTTAACTTAGGCGTTTAATTTATTTACAAGGCTATTAATTCAGTGATTAAAACCCTTCATTTAGTAGTTTATTTGGGCTTTTCATTCAGGTATGAAGACAGTTTATTCAACTACTAACACACTTCAATAAGCAATCGAGTCCTGATATAGCAACTAAAGCTCTTCATTTAGCGATTATGTAACTTAATTTAGCAAGTAAAGGTAAATTCGAAGTAAAGTAGTTTAATTTAGTTAACCCTTTACAGTCTCACGTTCACCTTGTGGTACATTCAATAAAAATGCTTGTATTTTTTATTTCTTGTCAATTAAATGCTTTTAAGTGTTTTTTGAAGTTCACTGCTGCTATGTGGCAGTCCCGTCTCTAGTCTGCTGTTGGAGGCAACCTGATACTAGAGCCAGTCTTATAACATTGGTTGCAATACCGGTAACATGAGTAGAAAAATTAAACGGTTAAGGGTTAATAAGGCAATTAATTTACCTCAGGGCGCAAGTGCGGGCGTGGCAGCGACGGTTCCACATGTTCCTGAAGCGTTGCCTGGCCAGCAAGTCGAAGACCAGCCTGCACATGATGGAGCGCCGGACCCGCCAGGCCATTGTCCGCCACTTGGCCCGCGGTGCTCCGCTCAGCTCCAGCCTCGTCCCTCACACCGCTCTGCGCAACTTCAAAGTTGTCCACAGGCCGGCACTCGGCATGCGCCTCGTCGAGCGCACTCCCACCCTCCAGGTAACGAGCGGTTGTGTTCTTATTCTAGGTGGATCTTTGCGTGTTTTTTGGGGATTGCACTTTGGTACACATTGCGTGTTGTTTAAGACTTGTGCATTTTGGCGTCTTGCCCCCTACACGAGGATGTCTAGGATTCTTGAGTTCAGGAGGATTTGCTGATATGTGTATCCTTGTTAGTGCACTTGGGAAAAACCAGCACATCTTAGTAGTGATCCTCTCTACCCACCCTTGCTTTTGTTGAGCCACTTTAAAGTAAGCTTTTCTGTCTTAAGCGTCGTGATTGCGCAAAAACCTATGCAAAACTATCGAAGCTCATGATCCCTTACGAAAAACGAATGCTTTTCTGCGGAAAACACTTGAAACTTATGAACCATCGAATCCCTTAGTGATGGTTTTAAATGATTGTAAATCTGATTTTCTGCCTCAGATGGAAGTTGACGAAGTTGCTGCACCGCGCTGTCCTGACGACGCCTCTGTGCGCTCTGGCTGCAGGTAACTTCCTCCACTCACACTCAGTTCTTGTTTTCTGAGCTTTACGTTTTCTTTAAAGCTTTTGCCTCGTCGTTGATGTATACTTTGATATAATTCGAATATTTTTTATGAAGTATGAATTTTTTTTACTATTCGTGTGGCTCTAGAAAAGAGGCTTTGTGTTCGAATTCTGAGTGAATGAAGTTCCCCATAGAATATTTTCTGAGGAATTTTACTACTGGAGAATCAGTCTTTAATGCAGGTATTTCAGGGGTATTTCAAACTTGCTCTTGTCAGTTTGAACATCTTCATAATAAAAAAATTATTTTACCCCATTGCTTTTGTTGCGCCACTTTTTTTATACAATGTCAATAAATTACAGATTTTTTCTGAAGCTTCGAGATTATTTTCTTCATGAATACTTCCTTTCTTATAGTTTGGGATTATGGATCGCCGGAAACTCAGTATGTTGAATAATACCATTAGAAGCTTAATTTACTCACTATTTGAATGGTTCTAGCCTGGAATTGGGTCTGATTCGATCCATCACAGTGGGAGATTCTCAAATTATCCTGTGCCAGTTTGTGGGTCGTTCAATTTTATGGTATTCTGCTGGTAATTTTACGTTTATCGTGTACAACACTGTATTGTTCATTCTTTTTCTTCTTTTACCGGTTATTCACATTTACTATTCTCTTTTCTTCTCATTTGATATTATTATTATTATTATTATTATCATGGGCTTCTGAAGTACTTTGTTACTACATTATCTCGCAAGTAACAAATCCAGGTTGTATTTTCTCGATTAAAATGCAGTTCAGCTTTATTCACCGTTTTATGCATAACGAATATGATGTCAAGAAATACTGGTCTTGTTTTTGACTCTTTGATTGCATCATATAATTTTTTCGTTTTCCTGTCATTTACTAGTTCGTTTTTCATTAGTCATTGATTTTTCTTATTATAATTCTGTCTATGTGATCCGTACTGCCTCAGGATTCGTCCTTATCTTGGTCATTTAAATTCTTGCATGGGTATGTATAAAACTCACACATTATACATCACACAGAATGGTAGGATGCCGCAACCAACCAAGAAACCGCAGCATTCACTCAATGTCACACAATTTTTGGTCCGCCTGGCACACAATTCGTTGCAATACCCCGCGCTTGACACCATCAATTTCTGATTGTTGGCAGGTCGCTCTCGGGCGGCGCTCGATCACAGTGCACTAGCAAGCCCAGCTTCCGTCGCGTGGCGTGCGTGGAAGAGTTCTTCACGATCCTGTACGGTCTGCACGTCACCGCGTCCGGGGGACATGTGCCTGCCCGCCAAATGACGCGCCAAGTAAGAATTTAGTTTTAGTCTGTGAGGTGATAAACTGTTGTTCTGGAGTTTGGTTTTTCTACTGTATTTGTTTGCATTCGTATTGTCATAGAGTAAATTGTTTTTCGAAAGGTAATTGTGGCGATTTGTAACATTTGGATCATAAACGAACTATAAACAAGTCTGTCAGCTTAAGGGGAAGGCAGTCCTGAGGTATGCACAAAATGTTTGCTCCATGATCCTTATTATGTTGCAGAAAAGGGAGCTAAAAGAGATGGAGATGAATATTGTTACACTCGTTCATTAAGAAAAATTTCTGGCAGACCTGTATCTAGGCAATCATGTAAAATCTAGTTTTGTGTCCCTTATTTTCAATTTACGGAATTATTTTTATCATTTCAGTTGGAGCGGAAGTACTCTCACATTCCCTGCAGTGTAACTAGGAAGTTCCTGAATTTTTGCCCCGAGTGTGGCATTGCAGCTCGTCTTTTAGCACCCAAAAATGCCAAGCGCTCCCAGGCGGCCAAATTGCCATGCCCAAATGTTCCGCTCAAGTCAAAGTTGGCCGGAGAAGTTGGGGCTGCCGGAGCTGGTGTGCCGATACGACGTGTAGTTGTTGAAATGTTTGATGGACGTCGCTCACTTCAGGAGCAACTGGGTATGGATGATTCTGTGTCCGAAGGTGCGTCAACCTATGAGGCTGTGTACTGCGTTAAGAATATCACTATTTCATCTGAATTATTTTTTGCCTAATAGAACGTTCTTACATTCTTTCGTTTTATTCTTCCATTGAGCATCACTTGGATTATCTTATTTGGGCAGACGACAGCAATGTATTGAAGCAGGGTGCGCGCTGCACTGGGGCTCCCCCACTCAACTCCCCGAACGTGAACTCTCAGGAAGACGCTAACAGCATCAATAGCTCCGCTATGTTGCCTGCTAGCCGCTTCATGGACTTGATGCTGGTTTGTTCGTGCAAATTTCATGTGTAATTTATCGAAAAATTAATTTAACAGAGACACGTGGAAGAAATTTTGATCGTGCTAAGTTGGAAGTTTTTGCTTTGTGCAGAGTGAAGGGAATGGGAATTTCATTTTTGTGTTGTGTTAAGACTTTAAAGATGAGTTATAGAACGTATTTCAGATCTGAAATGAGACAAGTGATAGCAATTAGGTCTATAACTTGCTACAATTTAATGCAGTAAAAGAAAGGCGCTTAAATTAGATGCAGTAAAGACGAAGCGTTTGAATTTAATGCATTTAAAACGAATGATTCAATTCAATGCAGTAACCATAAACGCTCCAGGTTCATGCAGTAAAAACGAACGTTTCAATTTCAACCGTAAATGCAAATGGTTCAATTTGATGTGGCAAAAACAAACTACTCCATTTATTGCCATGAAGACAAGCTATTCCATGTATCACCGTAACAACAACTATTCCATTTGTTTTCATAAAAACGAACGATTATATTTTTGTCAAAAGTAAACAAACTGTTCAATGTGCAGTAAAAAGCATTTCTATGTGATTCAGTGCAATTGATTTTGTGTTGCAGGTGAACGTGATCGACATGCGGGACTACCCTGATGTGGGCCACCAGTACATCGTGCACTGCCAGGACGCGCACACGCAGCTACACTTCCTCATCGCCCTGCGCCAGCTCAGGACCAGAGAGATCGCCCATGCCATCATCTCCAAGGTCTGTGCTCTTGGTGTCTTGTTTTGTGTCACTCGCGTCATTGTCTCCATTTTCTATCGTTTGAGGTCGTATGTCTTGTTTTGTATCACTAGTGAGAGAAAATGTCGGTCAAAGTTAGCAAGCACCATAGTGCAGAGTACACATTGTTTCCTGTATATGATTTCATATTTTTTTTCATCTGAACTTACAAACTAATACACTACTAAAAAATCTAACACATTTCAGATAAGTCTTCCATAGTTGTAATTAGTCACTACCGCTAACACGTCACTAATACTTGCTGCAAACTGCAGAGGGCCCTAAACGGGTTTTTCCCAGTGAAATATTCAAGAACTAAAAAGAAATACTTCCGGAGTGAAATAAGCTCTGAGGTATTCACAGCATGTTTATAACATTCGAATAAACATTTATAGCCCATTAAGCTTTAAGAATTTACCCACACCCCCTTCCCCATCCCCCCTCCCCCCCACCCACAGGCAAATTTCTTAAAATTTCAATTTCTCAGCCAATATTGTACATAGAGACGATTAGTTTTTTGTTTGATTCACCATGAACATATCTTCAAATGTACAAGACAGTTTTTGATATTGCTTCAGAACTTTTTTTTACAAAATGTCTAATTTTTAAACCCCAAAACTTTTTTCCAATAAAAAATTTCTGATCAACTTATCAAAAACTATTTTGTGCATTTATATTACACACTTTGATCTTTACGATGCAAAAAAGATTTCCTCCATAGGTTAAAAACTGTAGCTGGAATTGCGCCTCAAAGTTGAAAATGCATCTTCGCCCAGAGCGAACAGCTGCATTTGATATTCTAGGCATTTCACAGGACGGACAAGCACAAAACCACTCACTAAGAAGGTCAAGAGACCACTAAACCTCTCTAATGAATGGACAGTTGTCTAAAAACAAAGAAAAAACTTTTGGACCCACCAACCAGAGCTAAGCGAGCCGCAGCTGGTCTCTCTGAGCGCAACTGCGGGGGAGGAGGGGGGATATTTGGGGGTAATTATGGGGGCTTGGGTTGCCAACACGGGACAAATGACGTTTCTACGTGATAGAGGGAGGGTTGAGGAGCATTTTCAAGCAATAATTTCATTTTCAGTTTTGGGCCCAAAAAACCGTTCGCTTCCCTTAATGTTATACTGAGGAATTCGGTATCTATGGTGCCGCAAACTCTGACATCCTATGTATCTTAAGAAGCGGACATCAAACAAATATATAATTACGAAGAAAACAGACGAGCCCAAAAAATATTGCTACATCACTTTACACCCATGATGAAAATTTCAGAAAAATCTGTCGAAAATGACAAATGACGGACTTTCATTTTCACCCGAACGGTCCCAGGGGGACTATGTGAGGGCCTGAGCTAAAGTTAGGTAGACTTCCTTTTTCTTGTAATAAAATAGGTTTTTGTTTTGTTACGGACCATCTTTTTTCGGTTCACTGCTGTCCTGTTTTTCAGCACCTACTACTTTCTTCTTCAACTTTTTCTTGTTTCATGAACTTCTTTCCAAGCTTACTGTTTCTGTGCACCTCGTGCATAGATTCCGCGTTCCCTCAACTCCATACTAAATGGTGCCTTCTTCTTTCCTCTCTTGGAACATCTTTGTCATGGTTAAGGGAGGCTAAAACTTTCTTATATAATAATAATAATAACACCCGAACGGTGTACTCAAAAGTGAATGAACTCAAATATTTGTGGTTTATATAATGTAAAATGATCATATATAATCGACAGTTGTACGCCTTGAATCATATGCTAATACAATTAGCTCAACTGCGACCTCTTGTGTGGAGTACTCATCACCGACTCAAATAGTGATGACCAGCATCACTCCAATGAGTTATTATAGACGACGTTTCACCACCGAAGACACTACAGAGGCGTTCCATCATTCTAATCGATACTCCCCAGTTGATCATTTTTATATACAGGGTGGATATCATTTCTGGCTTTAATGAGTACTGACCTAACCAGTTTGCTACATCAGCAGGAGCACCACTAAGCATGTCTGTGTCCAGGTGGTGTCCGTGACGGGGCTGCCCTCCCTCATCGTGAGCAGCAGCGGCGCTGAGTTCGTAGAGTCCCTCGTCACGCAGATCGGCCTCGTCTGGAACGGTCAGAGCTGCTTTACTATTTTGGATTTTACAGGCTGGCAGTGATATTGTATTATATTGATTGATAGATTAAATTTATAAATATTGACAAATTGTATGCTAGAGTCTCTGCAGCTATCATTCAATGAGTTATTCTTGTTGAAGTGTTGTCTTGCTATTTAAGGAAAAATGCTTGGTACCACGTGTGGAGGCAAACTGTCACTTTAGGTCGCATTATATGTAGTTCTCACGCTGCTGTAATGTCTTGGTTGCGTCTTGCGTTTTGACATGTCTGGTTTCTTTCCGCAACATTCATCGTGTGAAAGGTTTATCCCCATTGCGAGATGAACTTCGCTGTTGTGTAGTATAATTTCTTACTCTCTATCAGGAAATAAACCGTAAAAGATTTGTCCGTATTATTTTGTAAATATATTGAAAAGAATAAAAAATTTTCATCTTTACTTTCATAACACTTTATCTAATAGCAAAAGTAAATGGCTAAAAATCTATTTACATGCTTGGCCAATACAAACTGATGGTCATTTGCAGGCTCGTGCGCATCCCTGCTGGCGAACTGCAAGTCTCTGAGCGCGGCGTCCCCCCGAGCTGAGGACGTGTCAGACAGCAGCGATGTGGTGCGTGAGCTCACCTCCCGCATCTTGGCCGCCGTCGCTGCTGGCCGCCCTGTTCTCTGGACCGCCTGGCTGCCTCATATCCAGTGTGAGTTAATCAATTAACTCCCACTGGAGTTCATTGATTATGTGCTGTAATCCCGCTACTTTTTTCATTGCTAATGTAAGCTTCGTTTCTATCTAGAGTACGATTTTTCATTCATGCTCTGTTGCTAAGTCTCTTGAATTTTTTACTGCAAAGGTGTTTCTGCTATGCGATATTTCATGAATCGTGAAATACAATGTAGACTGAGTGTAATTTTCTATGTGGTGATCTTCAATGCAATGCAACCTGGAAGTAGTTGATTGACAGCGATCTTTAATTCAGAGTAGCCCACGGTATCACTCCGACATGATCTGCTGTTAAGTGCTCTCCCTTTTGGGGACACAAGACAGGCAATGAGTTTTGGTTAGTTAGCTTTGTCTGTCGTATGATATGGTGACTGGCGCTCCCAAGAGGATACTGTTTGGTTACCTCAGCTATAGAGAGGCTTTTGGGACTTCTCTCTTTCATGCTTACTTTGCTTCATCAAGTTTACATGCCTTCTTCGCTATTAATTCTTTATCTTTTTTCCTCTTCTTTCCTAGCTTGTTATTTCAATGCATTGAGTACCCTGTGAGAGGACACACTTTTTGCCTAGAGCCACAGTTTTCTACAGTCCGTACAAGACGTGCCCTTCTTTTTGCTCTTTTGAGGTTGTTTTGGTGAAGCTAAGTAACCGAAAGCTTCATACTGATCATCAATTTAGTATAGTTGCTTGTCGCAATGCAGTTGCTTAGCGGTGATCTTCGGTGACTTTTTTAGAGGGTTTGTTGCTCATGGACGATACTTTTCATGTGCAGATTATAGTACCTTGCAATTTGAGGAATTTTTTCTTACATTTTATTGTAAAGAGCACAAGTGTGCGGCTTTGACTGACTTGAACTGTTTGGTTGTACCTTGAAAAAGCTTGGTCTTGTATCTAGCATTCTTTTTGGAAAAGTAAAGGACACTGAGAGAAACTACCATTGTGGTACGTGAGAACCCTACTGTGAATTTCTTTGCGCTTGCTTTTAGATGGCGATTTATCTGACTGAAAGCCAGCTAAGGGATGGGCTGCGGGGACTAGCTTTGTTCATCCTCAGGTTTCTTTCCCCACATCAGTGTGGGAAGACTGCAAAAGGAGATCATTATATTATCCGCGGATAATGGTTTGCTTTGGTTCTTTCCGTTATGACAGGAAAAGACAATAATGACCAAAGAATAATCAAATGATGCAAAAACCTCACTAGAGCAGGCTTTCAGATGACATTTTAGTTCGTGTGAAGTTAGCTTGCCTGATGGAAGATAATCACACCTCTAGCCTGACTACTTCAGCATGTACAGCCTACTTTAGTAAATTTTAAGCTTTTTTTTCCAAACCCAAAATCCTTATAGACGAGTGGATATGTACATCAAACCTAAACAACTTTATAAATTCCTTTCTCGTTCATTGAGGGCCCTGTTACATGTATCGTACATTGCTATCTACATGCTATTTTTTCACTCATCAAAAAACGTCAAACCTCAACCAGCTACTCAGCATCAGCTACCAGCATCACGGTTTCTATTACCTCTTCTTTCAACATTGATTTAGTCTCTCCTTCGGCATTTACTTTCCAAACTGCATATACTATGTTTTAATTTTGCTTTCGGATGAAAATAATTTTTTTTCCAGACACTCTAAACACTCAGACGAAACTTCCTCAGCTGACTCCTTTTCAAGTAGTCTTCCGAAGAAGTGTGTGCCCACCAGAAGTCAAGTCTGATGCATCTAACCCTCTTCAGTCTGGACTTTTTTCTCCTGGAATTACTTCGCATCAGTGCTCTGCACCGCCGCGTTCTGAGGGACTCGAACGTGACGACATCGGCTCTAAAGACATGAACAGCACTGGTATAGAAATTTTAGACGTCACAGCTGGAGGCTTTCTTATGGATGATGGCGTGCTGAGCCACGTTGAAGTCATTTTACCCAAGAGTTCTAATGCGAACTCTCCCGGCACAGAGGCTGACTTCTCAATGCCATCTGTTGACTTGCTGGGGGTTGATGAAGAGAGTACTGTGAATGTGATGCACCCGTTCAGTCACTTCTCTGTGAGTGCGACCGGCGATGTATTGGCGAGCACAATTACAGAGGATTTATCACCAAATGTTGGTAACCTAGATACTGTCAAAGATGTGCCTGTTGAGGATGCCTTCACCGTAGGAAACGCGATCACTGGAGAGGGAGTAGTTGCTGGTAGGGATGTTGTACCAGTTGGAGACGCTATGACTGTCGACGATTTCATGGCCATAGACAATACTGTAACTGTTGAAAGCGTTGCAGACGGACTTGCAGATTCAGCGTCCATTTTCTCGAGTGCTCAGAATAATCGTGTCGAAATATTTCCTACCCTAGAAGCTGTTGTTGAAGATGGAGAGAATTACTTTTGCTAATGTACGTAGAAGAATTTCACGTACATCAATATATAAGATTTTGAATTGATTCCTTCTGGCCTGTAAAGCGGTATTAAAAATTTATATCACTTCTCACTCGTTTTACGGCCTTTCTTGCGTTGATGTTGGGGCAAAATCTTGATCATTGTTTGGGCATTTTGATTTGTGTGTTTAATCTCTGAGGTTCCTGCGTGTTATACATTACTGATAGTTTTTTCAGCGTTTTAGCTTACGCAAGATGAACTTTTTACGCCGTGTGGTATTAATTTAATATGTAAGAGGGGTATTTTGGCTGTACTTAGCTTGTGTTTTGCGTACTGCAGAATAACAATAGCTTTGAGAAGCAAGTGCCAGCATTGATCACTTCCTGTGAACTTACCTTGACACAACAGTGATAAGAAATATTCAGCATTTCGAGTTATTTTCCGCACGATAGTTGAACAAGTGCGTGAGCCACACATACTCTTACGTTCTTGTACGCCTCCATATTTATGTCATTCGAAAATTTTGAGCTCTAGCTTGGGGTAAAAACTGCAAGTAGTTCAGAAAACGCACATGTACTAGAATTTTAAATAGAAAAGAGCAAAATTAATTGATCATCAGGAAATCAAGTGAAGAAAGAAACGGCTTTCACCTGAACTCCTTAGGATTTTAGGCGTGACCTTTACTCTCAACAGCAGCCTAGAAATTATAATTGTTGTAACTGAAAAGCAAATTTTGATGCTCCATCTGTGGTATTTTTTCCCAGTTTTGCTTTCAGAAAATCCTAAAATCAAAAGCTTGTTTATGCTTCTTTTGTGCGTTAAAATAATGAATATTTACCACAAATTTTCAAGGGGATCAAGGTCAAACGATTGTCTAGGCTGCAAGAGAACTGTTACTTTCTCATTTGCACACCCATTCTTGTGATAATTTCGCCGTATGTTTGGGGTCATTGTCTTGTTGAAAAGTCCATTTGCGCCGGCCGTAGAATTTTATTACACTCGGCAGCAGTTTCTGCTCCAGTGTCTTCTTGTACATGGAAATATTAGTTCGTTAAAAATGTGGAGGTAATCTACTCCATGGAGAATAAAACAGCCTCCTACCATGATGCTGCTTCCTCCATGGGTGATGGTAAGGATGTTTTTTTTCGGGTCCCTGTGTTCATCCAAACAGGACGAGCTTCGTTTCGGCCGAAAAGTTCTATTTTGCTTCTATCGGGAAGGGTAACCTGATCCCTAAACTCAACCCATTTACAAGATAGTGTGCGGCGAACGTTTAACCGTTCTTCCCATGTTTTTTTGCTGTGAGAAAAGGTGTTTAACGTGGAGTAAAGTATGAAGATCACATACATCCAATTTTGTAGTAACCTCTTTTTGACTGGCAGTACTTGTTATTTCAGTTATTTTTTTAGATCTTAAAAACAGGACGTGGAGCATCGTAGAAAATATTTACTCGTAGAACGGACGTTTCGAGGGTTGAGTTATCATCTGCTAAGAAAATATGGGAAAAAGTCATCAGTAGAACAATGGAATGAACTATAATTAAGACTCTAAAACACACAGTAACATATAAATAATAAAAATAACGTTGGCTGTTTGTCTATTAGGGTATATCCTAACAAAGTGGTTAGAATCAAAACTGACGTAAAAGTAGGGCAGAGAAAACATTCTGAAAAAGTGAATGTGGAAAGACTCCCGTAATTTATAAAGAATTATAAGGACTATCGTGTAGAACTGGAAAGCTTATTCTGGCTATCTACATCTCTGTTTCAACACACCAGAAACGTGAACACTCCGACACAGATGGGACCAAATAAATGTCACTGAGCGTATTTAACGCGTCAGATGTCCGAGTGTGAGCCATAACGACACACATGACCCCAAAAACCTGACAAACTAGACACAAGTCTAGTTTGAGATGCTCTATTCAGACACCAGTCAACACGGCTGTCAAAAATGGCGGGATTCAATATTTTCCTTTAATAATTTTCTAGAAGAGTACAAATACCGGGTGTCCCAAAAAATCGATGCTCAATTTTCAAGGGCTGTAATTCAGAAACTATTGACCTTACAAAAAAATGACTAGTCGCATTTTGTTTCTTAACATTTGTTTCATCACTGTACAAAATTTCAGAAGAATTGATCAAACCGTTTTCTTTTAGCAGTATTTTTAGTGACCGATACTGAAAACCTGTTAGTACACTTTTGTTAAACTTCGAATTTTATGATGTTAAAACCATGTTCTTAATAATTTTCAACCGTTTATTAAATGGAAAATGCTACTAAAATTAAAGAAACAATCTCTCCTACTGTTTGTTTTCTTCGGTGTGTCCTCCGTTTCTCTCGATACGCAGTTGCATTCGCCTCCTCATGAAATCACTCGTCTAACGAGAGCATCACCTCCTTAATGCAGCAAATTAGCCAAGTTTTCAATTCTTTGCTTGAGTTCGTTGGTATCGCGTAGTGGAGAGCTATAAACTTTAGATGTCCCCAAAGGAAGAAATCACACGGCGTCAAATCAGGCGATTTGGGGGACCACTCGATACGATGATTCAAGGCGATAATGCCATTTCCGAACGGCTCATTCAGTTTTTCCCTTACAGCAACAGTTCAATGCGCAGGAGCACCGACATGAATCCACCAAGTTCGATTGATTCTGTTTCCATGTGTTTCTCGAAGTCATGGAGCGATCGTATTATCTATTAGATCAAGGTATTTAACTTCATTTAAGTTATTGTTGTAAAAATATGGACCGATGACATGCCTTTGCCACAAAGTCCCATCCACACAGACACTTCTTTCTCAAAATTCCTACGTCAAAGTTTAAATCAGGAGGTTGGTTCTTCGGTGGATATGTGCCGACGTTGTGATTATTTACTTTGTCATTCAAATGAAAAGGGGTTTCTGACGTCCACAAGCCGAACATTTCTTTGCAAAAACCATTGTGCAAAATTCAGCCGCCGAGAGAGATCGTTATCGAGGAGTTTGTTCCGCACGTGCATCTGTCAGATCCAAAGTTATAATTCTGTTGAATGTAGATTTAGTAAAATCTAATCCACTTTTTCTTGCAGAGATTTGCGGTTTTTCTGTAAGTGTTCCTTGAACAATTCGAACATTTTCTTCTGATCGCCCCGTTCTTTTCCGTCCTGATCGACCTTTGTTGAGATTCAGGCTTGTTCCTTCGGTTCTGTATTGAGTAACATTTCTCTAAATAGTCATCTTTGTTGGAGACTGTCTTTCAGGAAAATGCTCTTGAAATGATTGAATGACCTGTTGGAAACTTTTCGCTTGAAAATACTTCTCAACGATGAATGTTCTTTGTTCTTTTGTGAGTTGCATAATGGGGAGGTTCTTCGATCGGTAAAAATCTTGAATAGTTTAAGATCACGCTTTCGTATTAATACGTAATTCAACTTACGAGTTGAAGCCGTATCTATGATACCAAAGCATAAGAAAACAAAATGTGATTTTCTAATTTATGCAAGTTTAGTAGTTTCTGACTTACAGCCCTTGAAAATTGGATGTCGTTTTTTGGGACACCCTGCATATTCATCCAAATAGTGCCTGCGATTAAAACGTTCTTGTATGTACTTGTGCGCTGTAAAACTCAAACTCGCATCTAGTCTCACGGATACGGTCATTGAGTATCCTTATGACCGCCATTAGGCGGAGGAAAATGTTGTCACATTAAAGTTGGTTGTTTTAAGTTTTGCTAACTTAGTTTCTGCATATACGTATAATCGAATCCATTTCCATTAGCCGCTTAAAACCCAAACTAAACGATTTGCAGTCGCCATACTCTTTAAAAATAGCTTCTGTTTATCAGTTAACTATCTTTTTGTGTTGTTTTTCTTCAATTTATGAATATATTTTTCCGGGTGACTTTTCAGATTTCCGCTGATGACTTAAGGAATCGAAACGTTTGTTTTCAACAGAAATGTTTTTCAATGCGAGTGTCTTCGCTATAACCTCCATTTGAAAGCCATGTCGAGTCATACAACCAAATATGATGCATGATGCAACCAATTTCAATGCAACTTAACATTTTTAGGTGAACCTTTTTTCCACCTAATAAGAAAACATAGTTAAAATATCTTCATTCTCTGTAAAGTTATTAGCATTTAAAGACGGGTTTACCTTTTTATTGTTCATATGGTATAAATAAACAAACGTCTTATGGGAATTTTTACGTAAGATGAAGATCATTAAAATTATGACACTCTACACACATAAGAATCATTTGACGAGAGTGACACACCACATACATATTACGCACGAAAGTTACATGGAACATATTTTAAATGAAATTTATTTACTAATCGTTCTATTACTGCATCCAAGATTTGCGAATGATTTTCTTTTAATTTAACTACGGAGGGAGAAAGAATTATCGGAGATTTGCCCAATGATTAGACGAGTTCTTACCTCTCCTACTTTTCGCCTTCATTTGCTACTCCCACCTGAGATGCTGCACGGACTCTGATGCAATGAACACGAGAGCTGGATTGGGGTCGAACCTAGGTCATTAATGTTTAATGGGGTGTGTTTACCCGCCGAGCCAGCGATAGATTCTCACTACATTCATATATTTATTTATTCCTTACGTAATGTGTTCATAAATCTCATAAACATCGTCGATCTGATTCTATTTTTCCTACTATATTATTTACGGAAGCTTTATCTCTATACACGTTATACATTTTAATCTTAGCATCCAATTTTAATCTATCATGAAGGAACGTTTTAAACCAACTATGATATAGTTTCAACATCATAAGTTGTGGGGGCTTGATGTTATTTTATTTTCAGAAATTTTCATTGACGATGAGAGCAAAATATAAGATAACAATAATAATAATAATGTATAATAATGCAGGCATCTACGGATGCTTTATTTATAATCAAGCCTGATACATATCACCTTGTACATTGGATTTTCAAATGCCTTATAACTAACGCCAGGACGCCATGACGCTTTCCCCCGGTCAAGACCGGTACCAATTTCAGACACCTGGGTAGAATGGGGTATTGTGCTTGGAATTTTTCTCCTATACCCAACAGAGTAAATCGCCACCGCCAGCGCCGAGATTCAATCCCGGGTCTCCCGCACGGTGGCAGAACCCTCTAGCCACATGGCTATGGTGAGCACAATATGGAAAAAACATTTGGCTATAATTTTGTCTCGTATTGAAATTTTCTTATAATCGTTTATTAAAATTAATAATTTTGTTCTCAATGAATAACTTTGAATTATGGAATGAAACTAAACTATTATTTAGAATTATGGAATGAAACTAATAGAACTAATATCAAACATTACTTAGTTTCAAATATTTGCAACTAAATAATATTTAAAATGATTAATTCCTTCTTCTTTTGAATAATTTGAAGACCTTCATTCTCGTATATATTACTTTCTACTAAACATCTTAACGTTAGGAAATTGTGACTTACACCACTTCATTCGAAGAAGTAGTTGCTGCCGGATCGGATGAGACGCGGTTTCTAAAATCGTCCCGACCACTCGCTTGAGTCAATTCGTGTTAGCATGTAATGAGAGAACGGGTGCCATCATAATTAATTGTTGAACTTGCCTGCAATTCTTGAAGCTTAAATTTTGATAAACGAACGATATTGTTTTCACAAAACATTCAACGAAGGCAAAATGACTGTGCAGAGCAGAAGGAATGTGTCATTGTTGCAGTGTGGTCAACAGGTCAAGTGTAGAGCATCAGAGTCTGAAATGTCGAAAAACATGTGTTGATGCAATTAACTAGAGGTTAACTATGGGTAAAGTCTGTTTTCTGATCATATGCCGATTTAAATTCTTTCTAATTCATGAATTATCAATTTGTACATAATTGGAATTTTAATGAATAAAGAACATTGCATGCTGAGAAGAGTAATTGAATTTAATTTTTTCTCTTTTTTTTCAAAAATATAACCCTATTTAAGGAACAAGTCTTGCTGAGCGGCAAAGCCGCTCAGCGAGAATGAAAATATCGATTATAACTGGAATTTGATTGTGATTCCGAACAGGGAAGAATTTCAAGGAACTTTTTTATGCCTGGACACAATGGCAAATTGGAACTAGATGTAGCAGCCAGGCGGAATTTTGTGAACTATTTCGTCGAACAATTTCGAAGTACCTTGAAATCTATCTAAAATTAGTTTCTAAAAGGTTTCACCATACAACTAATCAAAATAACAATTATTATTTAATATGTGCATCTTTTCAGGAGGGAGAATGAACTTAGGCTGAAAAGAGAGACAGAAGCGTGGCAACCCTCCTCAAGCTACTAGAGTTCGAGTACTGAAGAGCGAGTGCTGTCGGAATGGCAATGCATTGCAGCGAGGCTGCAGCTGAAAGAACGCAAGTTCCAGCTGAACATCACTCTCTATATTAAAAGATAATTTTATACTCTTTATCTTCTTTTAAATGGCCCTCAAATTACTTCATTAGAAAGAGAAAATTTTGGTAAATGTTGAGGACTTGACCATAATCAATTTTCCACTCTTTGATCAATAAAGATTGTTGATGAGACCAAAATAAATAAGTTTTCTTCAATGAGTAGTAGTCATCAAGTAGTCAGAGACTGCATATAGATTCATGCATAATCAGTGCTGTGCTGGTCTCACTTTGTTCTAAGATGTTTTTATTTTCCAGAACATTATGGTGAAGGTCATAACTAGACTCTAAAGATTGATTACTATTGCAGGAGGAAGGGTAAAAATATTGAAGTCAAAGTAGTTTGCATTTTATGCAATTTAATTTTGAGAGTAATTTAGATAAGCACAATAATTTAACCAAGTGCAAGGAGATTGAAAACTTTTTTTTATAAAAATAGGCTTCCTAAACAGGTTTGTAATTTGTTACTGCCAAACTTGGTAATGATGGAATAATATCAATGATATGGGTTCAAAATTGCTATTTTAAGTTCTGTAACTAGCATGCTTTATTATTTCAAACCTCAGCTGAATTCAATCATTAAAACGTTTAAGGAATTTACAATCATCTGCTTGCTATTAGGTAGCCTTATAAATTATCCAATGGCAATAACAACAACTATTGATATTTCGGTAAATGTAAAGGACTTGACCATAATTGATATTCGAATTTTCGATGCCTTAATAATGTTAATCACATGAAAATAAACAAGTTTTCTTCAATGCACTTTCCGGCGGAAATAAGTATTTTAAAAGTTATGGCATTAAATGAGTTACCGTAACTCCAGTGTTTGAGGCGGGGAAAAATATACCGCGCGGTCCGACGTGAAAGTAAACAGGCGTTCCCGCGCGCCAACCAAGCCGACGAAGAGCAAACCTCCTATTACAAACGTAAAGAGGTTGGGTCGTGAGGGGTAGCAACAGTTCTCTTAGTGAAAATTATTAAACTAAAAGAACTGTGGCTACCCCTCACGACCCAACCTCTTTACGTTTGTAATAGGGTGATGCACTATGGAGTTCCGGTAACTCATTTAACGCCATAACTTTTAAAATACTCATTTCCGCCGGAAAGTGCATGGAAGAAAACTTGTTTATTTTCATGTGATTAACATTATTAAGGCATCGAAAATTCGAATATCAATTATGGTCAAGTCCTTTACATTTACCGATATTTCAATAATGTGTAAAGTTTTTAGTTAATCAAATAAACTATTCTTCGTGAACAGGTTTTGAAGTTTTCAAAGCTAAATAGGGGTTAGAAAAAAAGTGAACTTTTTTCACGTAGCCTAATATCAAAAAAATTTTGAACTTTCTTTTAATTTGTTCCCTTCAATTCTGAAATTACACCCTGATTCCGCATCTGCAATTTATTTTGACCACTCTCGATTTTTTTTATTTTTTTTTATTTTTTGTGATTTTTTTGAATTTTAAATTTTTATACATTTTTAATGTTTTTTTTGGCCTGAACCACCTCATGATCCGAACTCTGCCATTCTCGACCCAACCTGGTCGGACTTGGCATACTTTGGCCTGCACCACCTCATGATCCGAACTCTGCCATTCTCGACCCAACATGGTAAGACCGTGCCTTGAAGACCTGAGTACCGGATAGGGCCGGGTTCCACCCAACCTGTACGGACATGGCATTCTTTGGGCACCATCTCAGTTGTTGCTAGCCGCCTTTCCAAAAAAAAATAATAAAAAATCGAAAAAATCAAGATCGGTCAAAACAAATTGCATATTCGGAATCAGCATCAAATTCCAGTTTTAACCAATATTTTCATTCTCGCTGAGCGGCTAAGCCGCTTAATGCTTAATGTTCAAATAGTTTGATAAGTCAATGGGTAAATGTTGAGAATTAACTGGGAATTGATTTTCTACTTTTCGAATCCTAAACATAGTAAATTAGATCGAGATAAACAAGTTTTCTTCCTATGCCCATTCCGTCGTAAATGAATATTTTACGAATTATAGCGGTAGGCTTAGTTTCGTCTTTGATGACGAATGCGCTCAAATAAACAGCTGCTCATTCATTTTTGAATTTTTGTTGCTTGAATCATGGTAATATCAAAATAAACTACTTTTCTTCTCTTCACATTTTTTGGTCAATGTTGGGTTTAATGCAATCACGGAAATTAATAATTCTGTTGCTATGAATCACTAGAGGAATGCATGTAAAAACGTTTTACAAGAATGAAATTCTCTTCGCTGATGCGTTATTTTTGAATTATTGAACTTTGAAGTTGGCTTTTGCACGTTAGTTAAAGAAAGCGAGCACACTAAGCGCAATTTAATTATTAACGGAAGTTAACCCACTATTACAAATGTAATGAAGTTGAGTCGTGACTTGGGAGGGGGAGCCATAGTTCTTCTAGTAAAAATTATAAATAAAGCTTCTAACCCACCCATTAGGCTGACGACCGCAATCTTGTTTATATCGGCTCCAAGATGGCGACCAACACGGGCGCCGCCATCTTAGAGCCGATGTAAACAAGATTGCGGTCCTCACCGTAATGGGTGGGCTAGAAGCTTTATTTATTATTTTCACTAACTAGAAGAACTGTGGCTCCCTCTCACAACCCAATCTCTTTACGTTTGTAATAGAGGGTTTATTAATTGAATTCCGTTTTGCGCGCTCACATCCTTGGGCATCCGAAGGCCAACTTCAAAGTTCAATAATTCAAAAATAACGCATCAGTGAGCAGAATGCCATTCATGTAAACCGTTCTCAAATGGGTTCCTTTAGTGATTGTTTGAAACAAAATTTTTATTTTCCGTGATTGCATTAGTTAAACCCGACATTGACCCATTTTTTGTCAGATGAATATTTTATGAGTTGGCGCTGTAGGTTTAGTTTTGTCTTTGATAACAAGAGCGCCGGAAGCAAGACTCCATTGCAGTGTTGCCATTTGCCGGGCTCAATAAATTACTTCCCGCCTCAAAGGCTTAAGTTTCGGTAACCAATTTACCGCTCTAACTCGTAAAATCCTGATTTACGACGGAAAGTGCATAGAAGAAAACTTGTTTATTTTGATCTAATTAACTATGCTTAGGCACCAAAAAATCAAATATAGATTCCTGGTTAATCCTCAACATTTACCAATCAAAAAGACCTAGTAGGCCTAGTAAGGAAATAATTTCCTTCTTGAGTTATTTCTTAAACATAACTCCAAATGGCTTTGGAAATTCTATTGAACACGTTCACACGAATTGGTCCATACCAACATGTATTTAACACGTATGGGGCCATATATGTAGCAAGAGGTAAATTACCTACTTACGTGCTGGTATGAATGCAACATATTTTATCTGTTTTGCAATATTTTTTTGCAAAATAATTATCATGCCAGGTAAAATGTAACCGTGCAATTGTATTCTTCATTTCCATTAGGAAGAATTAAAATTTATTCAAGCTGGTAAATTGATTTCCGTATTCTGCTACTTACAACCTAACCAAACCAACCCTTAACAACCGTGGAAATGCTGTGAACGTGTTAATAGGCAATAGCATAGTGTCTGCCTTTTTCTAAAATAGAAATTTATTAATTCAAGTTTCTTATTATATAATCATATATGGCTGATATCAAGATTTAAAAATTTCAATTTCAAACAATCATGTCATTTTAATATTTTAGTTTTATATTTTGTTACAGGTTTATTGTGCAATGCAATTTAGCTGAAATTTACAGCTTTAGTTTCTTTGCAGTTTTTGACATCTAAATTAGGTAAAGATTGAAACTCGACAATGGATAGTCCTAAGAAGAATATTAGTGATGGAACATCCAAAATGAAAATTCAAAAAATGTAAGTATATTTTTGTAAGTTCCTCATTGTTGAATTTCTTATCTACAATTTTGATAGCTTAAATAGAATTGTTTTTGGATTGTTTTTATTTTATAAATTATGGGTTAGATCAGGGCTTTTCGGTAAATCTGAAGGATATGACGGTAATCAATTTCGTAAATTTTAATGCCTAAACATGGTTAATTTACTGAAAATAAATAAGCTTTCGTCTATGCACTTGCCGTCTGAAATGAGTATTTTATTATTTATTGAAATAAATGACTTACCGCAACTCCAGTGTTTGAAACGGAAATAAATTCATTGATCGTGTGGTATGGAAACGCTACAATGAAGTCTCGCTTCCAGCACGCTGTCATCAAAGACAAAAATAAACCTACCGCTATACCTCGTTAAATACTCATTTAACAAAAAAAGTGTATGGAAGAAAAGTTATTTATTTTGATGTTATTACCATGATTCAAGCAACAAAAATCGATGAGTAGCTGTTTATTCGAGCGCATTAGTCATGAAAGACAAAACTTAACCTACCGCTATAACTCGTAATATAATCATTTCAGAGGGAAAGTGCATGGAAGAAAACTTGTTTATTTTGATTAAATTCATTAGGTATAGGCACCTAAAAGTGGAAAATCGATTACTGTCATATCCTTCAGATCTACCGGCTTTTCAACCAGGGGTACTTTTGCCGTACTTCATATATTAAAATGTACCAAAAAAATTTATATACAGCTGTATAAACATATATAATTATTTATCTTTGTTTATTTTATGATTTCTTGAATCTTTAACTATGCATAGGGTACATGAAGACACACCATCAAGCTAAGAAGGTGCATGATAATAGAGAGGTTGAGAAGTTCTGGGTTAGATTCTCATTTCTTAAAAATGCTTCTATTATGCCTGTTGGCAAATATGTTAAATGAGGTATGCTAATTTTCCATCAGAATGTTATTTGAATAGAAAGTGTGACTAGGCCTTGGATATAATCATGGAATTTTAGCATGGACAGCCAAACAGTAGATAAATCTTTCTAAAATACTTTAATGCTTTTCTAGTAATTCTTAGCATTTTTATTGTACAGTCATACCTTATCCTTTATAATTAATTTGTTCAAGAAGTGGTTTTGTAGCATGATTTTTTCATCAGTAAAGTTGCATTTTAGATAAAAAAGCCTGATTTATTTCAATATGTAAAAAAATTGTGTAATAAATTGTTGAAATCGATGACATGCAAATCATTTACCACTGGGATATGTAAGAGCAAATATATAATGTGTGTGGGCAAATGTTAGAACTCTGAGAAATGAGAGTCAAATCAAAGGCTCACTAAAAACATCATGGGTGTATCATGTAGAATGAGCTTCCCTCTACCCAATGTAAGAGCAACTCCATCACGCCAACTTCAAAACAAAATATAGGATGTTCCAAGTGTAATTATGTTGTGGATGATTTAAGTGGCTTCAAAGCTATGCATGCATAATTTAAAGTTTTGAGATTTTGCATTTTATAACTTGAATTTTCTTCTGTATTCAGACACAAAGATTTTACATCGAGATGTTTTGTAACTTGGATTATTTGTTAGTTGGGTCTGTTGTAAGGTGTGCTATACTGTACCAACTTCAATATAATATTGAATCATAAAAGATACCATGACATAATTTATTTTCAGATGAAATTAGTTGATTTCATGTTTGATACTTTGGAAATATTTTTCCCTTTATAAAAAAAAACTTCCTTTAAGAGCAGGATTCCAACAAACTTATGGTCAGTTGGGTTTATATGTTGAGCTAGCATGAGAGCTAGCATTACCTTCAAAGTTGAATGGAATAAACCATGAGTTTGATTGAAAGGAAAAAGCTTTCCTTTATACAATGTAGTCCAAAAGAAACTTGTCTTTGTTGAAAGTTGATGACTAGAAAACCAGAAACAAAAAGTTACGGATAAAGCAAAACAAAAAGTTAGGGATAGGCAAGGAAATTTGGAATTACATTAGTAAGTTGAGTTAAGAATATGTATGTTTTTTATGGATGGCCATTATTACTGTTCAAATAATTCTTAGTATTTTTATAGCATTGTTCAATAATTTTCTTAGATTACCAGAGTTATGCTGTCAAGTTTATGAGAGATGTTCCATTGTAATTTTTGAAATGTATCAGGTATGTTGATGTTGAATCAAGCATTCAAATCTGGAAATTTAAGGAACCTCATTGTTGATTAAATTATTACGTTTGTTTAAGCCTCTCTAACTGCAACAAAGGTGTTCCCATGAGAGGAGAGATAAAGGCACTATTTGGTATCAAGCTAGGGGATTGAAGAATCTATGCACAGTGTGTTTAAACATAAGATCCCACCCTGCACATAAAAACAGTAAGGTATTAAGCTAAAATTTAGTAAAGGAAAAGTTGAAGTAAGACATTGGTGCTGAAAAGCAATTATGTATCAAATGAGTGAATGCCTACCTGAAACACTGCTGATATTTTCCTCCAGAGAGTATTAATTTCCCTAGATAGTACAGTTGTATCCCTCTTTGGAATTACCTCACTGTAAGATGAAATTAATCAATGTGGAAAGATGGTTTTAAAATATCCATCCACTTACCTACTGTCCATCTATTAAGAACCAGTGTATCTTTTTGTTCATATTTTCAAGCTCAGGGGGCAAATATTTTTTATCAGACCATACAGGTTTTTATCAACAGTCACTACATCTCCACATGTACCTTTAAAAAAAAATTTGATCCAATGAATTTTGAAAATTCATGACAAATCAAACTGTATTGTAACTTGAGCTGAGTTAAATCAATGCCAAAAAATTCCTCTTTGAATTTTAAAATGCCCAGAATCTGCAATTATGCATCATCTGACATTTTTTATATGAGGCAGAAATATGAGAGCAAAATCTTTAATTGTATTGTTTGCAAGCTGGAGCACTTGTTTCAGTCATTCAAATCACTCCAATAAATTCAGAACTGTCTGAATCCTTATGCTTTGTAGTCTTCTTTGTATTGATATTCAAAAAGGTTGAGCTGCTTGTTGGATTCTTTGTAGAATTGACGCAAAAATAATGTGAATTCTTTAAAAGGAATGTGTTAAGTAGGTGTGTTATGTAAATATCCCCTAACTGCTCTAGATTTTCTCAAATTTAAACAATAAAGGACTTGAAAAGTTGAGTATATTTTATAAAAAAAATAGCGTATAAGTATTTGGCACCATTGCACTTGCATTGCTCCTATGGAAAAATAGGTAGTATGGAATTTGTGTTATTTTACCAACATACATTTTTTTGGATGACATTTCATGCTACACCGTAAAATACTTCTTGGAAATGTTAATATGCAATCTCTATTGTAAACATTTTGCAGTTTTACAACTTGTTAGATACTCATTTTTTTGTGATCTTTGGTTCCTATTTTACAAAAAGAGTACTGGAGAATTTTTGTTTTTCTTTTACATGTTAGAGTAATTTTAGTACAATAAAACCGTATAAAATTTGGAATGAGAAATTTTTTCTGGCTGTTAGATTGTTCATCTTGTTAACATCCAAATGTTATGTGTATTGATGTCTGCATTTTCGTTTTTATTAACACTTGGTCTTTATTTACAGAGTATGGAAAGAAAACAAGGATTTTGCAAGCAGTGCAGTATTCAGCTCAGCTGTGGAGGTGAATGTGGGCAGTCCAGACCACAGCATTCTGGGGTCCTCTGCTGTAGTAACCAAAAGCATTTCAGACTACCCCTTCATGATGCCTGCCAGCAGTGGCGCGGGTGTGGCTGAGCACTGTTCTCAAGATTATATTGCTTATGCCATCAACAGTGAGTTACTCTTAGCCTGCTTTATGAATTATTTTGCTTATAATACTGGGAATTTATTTATGGAAAACTTATTATTCTACATTTACTCAGGTTAATTACATTAGGTGAGTTAATTCCTGGTCTTAAATTTAATAGAAATTTTATTTTGTTATTGCATGTATAGAAGCATGTTGTCAATTATGGCTTGCAAAATGACCACGTGCCATAGCTTGATCATTTTTCCAGTTCTTCTTTGATACAGATTTGCTTGATGAAAGCTTTTTGTAGAAAAGAGTGCAAGAATTTCTGGGCTTAGCTCAGTTAAGTCCTACCTACTCCCCAACACAAATACCTTGTTCTGGAACTCGACAGTTGGACCATTTGACCAGACTCTGCCTGGAGTTCTTATCTTCTTGGTATATGGTGCTTTTAAAATAATAAGTAATTCATATATATAAAAACTTAGAGTTTATTATCTTTCACCTGGTTTTATTTTGTTATTAATAGGGTTGACTCATTTTGAAGGTGTTTCTAAAGAAAAAGAAAGGTCAGATTAACTATTGGATTACACCATGACTTAACCAGTATTGTTGAGTAATGCTTGAGTTAGTATACATAGGAATTTTCTGCTAGCATTATTACTATTAAAATGTTAATGTTCATTTTTGCCTCCTCATGTGTATCAAATAGTCAATTGCCCAGTTTTAGCTATTTCTGTGCTTAATTTACTTGGCACAAATGCTAAGTGATTTTATTCATTTACTATTGCACCTGTAACAAAATGTTCAAAATTGTAAATGAAAATATCATTACCACGTTAACCGCCATTTGAGCCATCGGTGGTACATGGAGGAAATTTTCATAATGCTAACTGACCAACAATCACAAACTAAATTTTTATACATACTTATTCAAAACTAAATAAAGACATGATCCAGTTAATGTTTGCCATTTTTTAAATTGCTCACTACAATTGATTTTAAATTTGAGTTGAATACTGAACTTTAGTTTAACCCATGGTAGTTAACGTGTTGAGTTGGTCTGCATATTTTAGCTGCTATCAAACTCTTCTTCCTTTACCCAGAAAAGAATGATACGAGCGAGTTTGGGGGTGCTGGCATGGTGCGCGTCTTGAACCATACGACGGGCAAGAGAGGACTCATCAGAGACATCAAAGGTCTTGTGATGGACTTGTCTTTTGCTTGGATAAAAGACTTCGTAGTGCTGGCTTTCACTGACACCAGTGGTGCCTTCAGTGTTTATCAGGCATCTTCAGTGGATGATGAGCAAAAGCTATGGTAAGCCTATCTTTAACATGTGCTTTAGTTTATCATCGTTTCCAAACTAGAGCTCCTTGATCATGATGTAAATTTTCTTATACTAGGCAGAAAAATTTATAGTGTACTGAGATTGCAATAGGGGGAAATGTGTATTTTGATTTCATTTAATGTTTTTGGTGTATTACACAAATATTTATTATGAGAAGCTAATGCTAGTTGTAGCACTAAAAAGTCCATTGATTTAGAAGTGTTGGTTTTTAATGTTTTGCTCAAAAATTACTTCCAAGTTTAGTTAGCTGAACTTGACAAATGCTCTCAAGACTCGTCAAACAAAATGGTGACAAATTATTTTGATACCAAGTTTTTGTAAAGGCTCTAATGCGTCACTGGTATGTTAATAATTAAAAATATTTTAAACAGCATGCGGAAGGTGTTGGAGGTAGCGGGACGTCCAGCTGCGAGTGACTTTGCGTTCCAGAATGTGTCAAGCAAAGGCCCGTTGAACCAGGTGACCTGGTGCCATTACATCCCTGAGAGTCCTACTGAGGCCGTCTCAGAAGACCCCATCCCCTCACACCTACTTGCCGTGTCTACTGGCAATGTTGTGAGTTGCCTGTACCACAATGTTTTGGTGACTTGCTGCCAAAGTTGAACCTCTCTGTGGTTTTCATCAGAACTTGTTTTATAGAACCAAAATAAAATGTCTAAATAATGATAAAAACATGTAAAAATTGTTTTTATGTTTATAGGCTTTTTTTGCGCATTTTCTTTTTTTTGAGGCCAATGATGATATTCATGATTCAATTTTGTCCTGTTATTTTCAAAATTGTAAGCCACGCCAATATATATTTGTATGGCACAAGCTTGGTATCCAACAAACGTGAAGCTGTCTGTAATGCACACAAATTGCTGTTGAACCATGTTCTAATGTATGTACATGGAGTAATGTGCTGCACTTGAAAAAACAGAGCCTCTTTTTTTTTTTCTTCTTTTTGAAAGAGCCTTTATAGGGAGATGATTTGATGTTAACTTAACAGGTTAAAGTATGTAACTCTATTTTTCTTGTGAGGTAGTGCGAGTTGGCTTACAGACATTCTGTTAGTGGTATTTTTCCTCATTCCTTTTTATCAGATACTGTATTCACACTGGAAATGACATCTGCGGTTAAAATGTTAAATTTTTCAAAGACATGTATATTATTTTTCTTTTTACTATTTACTTTAATTTTAACCAATGACAAAAATAGTGAAGTGGCTGATAGCCTTCTTTGTTTATTTAATTTTGGTTGAATGTTATAACAACTGTCAAAAATGGCACTGTAGTTAATTATAACTACGATCCCTGTGTGAAACTGTTGAAAAATTAATGGAGGAAATGTATCTCAGATTACATTTCCTACTGTAGCTGTGCATGAATCTAGGTGCTGAATTATGCATCTGTGCTATGGACTTATTCTTACCTAGTCATAGGCTTTCAATGGCAGCCGGAAAAATTTGACTTTTTCATAGCACGGCTGATCCTTACGTTACATAATGTCTTATGCAAACCTCAACCTATGCGGATAAAAATTTATCCTAATAATTGAATTAGTATGATGCTTCATTCAGGCAGTTGATATCTAGAAGAAGTTTTGATCAGTCTAAGCCAATGCTGGTTTAGGACAAATAGTTCAACTTAATGATCCAGTGAACAGGTTTCCAAGGTGACGACTAATGCAATGATCTGTTAGGTTCATGTGTGGCTGGTGCACCACCTGTGTGGAGGGCCAGGGATCAGCCTGGACTGGTCAGACGACGCCTCGCTGGCCAGCACCAAGGCGCTCAAGCTGCGCATCGTGTGCAGGTCGAGCGTTATGACTGTGTGCTTCAGTCCAGACAGCACTTGTATTGCTGTGGCTACCGCGCATGGTCAAGTTTATTTCTTCCAAGTAAGATTACTTCTGTTCACTATTTTAATACAGTGTTGTTTATTTATTATTCTTTAAGGATCATCATAATTTATCTTGTTTTTCTCTATCGGGAGTTCTTTTATTGTTATATTGGGTGGCCCAGCGAAGGGTGGACGAATAAAAGTTAGGGTTTTTTCAGCTATATGAAGGCCAAAACAATTCATGTATCAAATAAAATAGAAATGTTTTGTCTATATTAACATCCAAGAATTATTTAACATATCCTTCTTTATCCTTGATAACCTGGCAAAGACGAAGGATCACCTGATTAAATGTGGCACGCACAGTTTTGGCGTCAATTTCTGCCTAAGATTTGGTTAGTTTTTACTTCAGAACCACCACCCTTGAGTAGGATACAGCTTCTGCTCCAAGATTCAGTGCCAGTTGAACATCGAAATTCATTCAGAAGACAAAAACCAGCTTCAGTAATGGTATGGGCAGGGGTTACGTCCACAGGTCTCAAAACCCCTTTAATTTTCATCAAGGCTAGTGTCAAAATCAACCAACATGTTTATCTGAAGATTTTGAACAATGAAGTTGTTCCTTGGGTGAGGAAAGTCATTGAAAATGAAGGAATTACACTTCAACCTCTCACACAGCTAGATTGGTCCAGGGCTGGTGCAAAGACAATTCCAAGTCGTTTTAGCCGAAGGAACTACGGCCTCCGTCTTCTCCTAATTTAAATTCAATGGACTTTAGGATATGGGCTATCTTGGAGCTAAAGTCCTGCGCTGTATCCCACTTAAATGTGGAGGTTCTGGTGCAAAAACTGACCAAATCTTGTGTAGAAATTGACGCCGTAACTGTGCGTGCCACGTGTGATCAGGTGATTCCTTGTCTCCACCGGGTTATCAAGGAGAATGGACGATATGTTAAATAATTCTTGAATGTTATTAAAGAAAATAGATTTCTCTTTCATTTGATACATGAGTTGTTTTTATTGGCTTTTATATAACTGAAAAAAATACTTTTCATTTGTCCGCACTTTGCTATGTCACCCGGTATTTTTAATTATTTTTAGTCTCACCTGCCCTAGCCTCACCTCTCCGAATATCACAGACCATGCTTTTCCTGATCAAACTTACCCTAATCTAACCTGCCTTAACTTACTATTGATTTGCAAAACATGTATTCAAAATAGGCCTTGGTCTTTACAACCATTAACTTACACGCTCAAACTTCAAATTATAGGAAAAAATAGTACGTACCTAGGCTACATCACTAATCTGGTCCCATAATGAGGGGACACAGGAATTAGCTGAATTATGATATAACTATGTAGTGCAAACTATGATAAATGAAAGATTCTTTTTTTACTTGAATAACCTATCATGATGACCAAATCATTATATTTATTCTATTTTATTGGATGTTATCCCTGAAATTTTTTTTAAGACGATTAAAACTGTCCTATTCGTTATTAATATTCATTTTAACCTATCCTATTAATCTTCATCTATTCTAACATAACTTACCTAATCAAACTTGGCGTATCCTAAATTAACTCAACTTGAAGCATTTCCTTCCTCAGCGGTAGAATTATTACTTATTTAAGAGCAATTAATTATTTTAATGACGGGCCGACCTGAAGAAAGCCATACTGCCAACATTTACCACTATTAACTGAAGTGGAATTTGAAAAAAAATCTGGCTACCATCATTACCTCTTCAAGTTGCATTGTCTAGCGGTTGGTAAATTCAATGAGAAAGTTACTCAGCGCAAGCGCATTGTCTAATATTGTAGCTGTGATACGGAATTCCTCAACAGCGAGAACAAATTTTTGATAGTAAAAATAGTGTGATTTTTTTTCCCCTAAAATAACTGAGCGTGAAGCGTGACAACACTAAGTAGGTAAAAGAGTATTAATTAAATGTATGAACTTTCCGTACATCTAAGTTGCTGGAGGTGGTGCGATCCAAAACTCAGATTGGTTTGTACTGCAGGAGGTACATTTTAGTGAAGGCAAACGTTCTGAAATGAAGATACAATGTAAAGGTGGCAAAGTTGGTGGGATGGTCACGATGCAACGTTGATGTTGGATTTATTTACACTGCAGGCAGACATACTCGGAGACTTGGAGTCTGAAGGGTCAGATGAACTGCAGCTGGTACCTGAGCAGACTGAGGAAGAAAGTGTTCACGAGTGGGAGCCGCATGACGGAGCCTCAGTGTCCTGCTTGCTCTTCCTCGACGACTACACCTTCACTCCTGAGAACAGGTCAGATCCGATGCCTGTTTCTGTGAACAAGTATAGTCATATCCTCTTAGATGACCATGTTTGTTGTCAGAAGCTGTAACCAATTGCTTGCATGTATATGTGTAATGTTGATATTTTTGATGCAGCCATAAGTTGTAGTAACAAAGCCAACATTCACTATTTTACTTGCATGCAAAGCTTTGTGTAAGGCGATTTTCAAACTAATTCGTTGTGTATGTACTTGGAAAGAAATTAGTTATGGTTTTGAAAAGCATTGAAATTTGAGCATCTTAACTGTTGGCAAGATTACAGATGTGCTAGTACTTCACAGGATTTTGTAAGATTTCCCCAAATGTTTTTTGAGGAATTGCAGGAACGTGTCAAGGTCACATCCATAGCCTAAACATCGCATGAAAGTTGCTGGGATTCTTGTAGTTTTTTATTTACTTCCCCTCATGCGCACACAATTGTAGTATCTACAGGCATTAGTACGCCTAGGGGAAAATGTTGTGTTCCGAGCTGAGAGTTTGGTAGGCTTTAATTTTGTTGAAATAGAATAGGTTTCTTGCTTTATTAAAGGCCTTTCTTTGGTTCTCTGCTGTCTATTTTCCAGCTCCTCTGACTTTTTACAGAACTTCAACTTGTATCTTGTTTCATTGTCTTTTTTCTCAACCTACTGCTTTTATGTGCAAGGTATCTTGCGTGAAGATACATATTGTGTATAGATTCTGCGTTCACTCCACACTAGACCGTGCCTTTGTTCTTCTTCTCTTTGGAACCCCTTTGTTTCGGTTAAGGAAGATTAAACTAATACTATAATAAAACTGTGTCCAAGCGATCATAGAGGTCTCGACATCGTTGTGCGCAAACCTTGTTTGATATTTTTTTTAAAAGAATACCTGCACTGCTTCACTTAAAAATCTGTTAATTTTATCGATATAAATTGAGGTTCATTTCAGATGATATTGCTCATATATCAACTACCATATTGTCCACAATGTTCCGAGCCTTTGTTTCCTGTGAAAGGCCAACAAGTGAATGTTTCAACAACTTTGATGAACAAAATTTTTCCATTATTGGCATTGGTTTGTTGAGTCAGCAAACCAAATTTTGCCGTAGCATAAACTTACACTGATTTAAAGAAAAAAAAAATAACTCTCTTCATACTGTTAAATATTTTTCTCATGTATGATTTCTGCAGGGGGAAAAAAATGAATAGTAGTTAGGTGATGCGATGTCAGGAGAATATGATGGAAAAGGCAAGAGACCACAGCCATGCCTGCCATAAATATATAGCAAGAGACCATATATTAATGCTTATGTATTAATAAATGGGTTGGCAAAGACAGGTGTGGTCTGGCATTGTTTTGTTGGAGCGCTACCTCCGTACTGTTCGCCAGCTCCGGCCTCAGTTGCTTGATTTGGTGCCTCAAATTTGATAGCTGATCACAGTACTCGTTGGAATAAATTACCTGACTTTGTGGGAGAAAGTCATCCTGATCAGTAGCTCCTGTGCAATTCCTCGATCCACAAAGCCTGAATTTTTTAGCTAGGATATTCGTGTTGAGTTGCTACCTTGGAAATTATAACTCAAGCTCCGGAATTTTTTTTGCCCAGCTTCCTAAACTAATCATTCTTGATCTCTGGTTTATTTAAAGTGCAATTGTATCGTAATTTGAATGTCGAATTTCTCTCTATCCATTTTAATTTTGTCTGTAGGGTATCTTGAATGAAATGTCAGAGAATATTCATAAATTATGTTGACAAGTTTTGTATATTCTTAATAATTTTTGGTGATCTACCTAAACGTATTATGAGAGTGATTAATAACGCCATTAACCTTAACTTTAAAATTACTTGAATATTCACGAACAATTTAATGTGTGATAATGCACCTGCAATTTTCTGACATCACCCTAGCTGTGCCTATATGTTTGGAGCTTCATTGAAAAGATGCTGAGGCTTGTTGCAAAACATTAGAAACTATTCTGAAACTGCGCTCTTCCCGCAACTTGCATTCTTAAAATCACATCCCAGTAGAGACTGAAAAGATTCTTGTTTGAATTTTTGATAAAATTCGAGTTAGTCCTGCATGTATTCCTCTCCTACTATTTGTGGTTTTTCAACTTGTGTCTGCATATTCTTACTTGATCACTACATTTCTGTAAATATTAAATCCATTGCATATGCGCAACTCACCCACTTTACATTGTGCAGCGAAAACGGGGGTTCTTTCTGGGCGTTTGCCCTGACCGGCGCCCACAACAACACGGAGCTGAAGATCTGGAACTGCAAGACGTGGGAGTGTCTGCAGGTGAGTGCTCCATGCTGCTCTAGTCTGTTGACTTATTTTGTTTGTGTTTCTGTTCTGTTGTCCTCTGGTTCTGTGCTCATTTTCATTGATGCGTTGTTGGTCTGTGCTTATTTTCATTGACACGTTGTTGGTTCTGTTCAAATTTTCATTGGCATGTTGTCGGGTCTGTTCCCATTTTTAATGATTCGCATCTAGTTTTGTTCTCATTTATGTACGTGTTTCTGGTCTATTTTTTTTGCTGTGTGAGAGAATTGAGGAATTCTGGAGCTATCGACTGTAAATCTTTGAAGTTTTATATTTATTGATTCAATTTTGAAACGTGTGCTGAGTCTCGGAATGCGTTTAACTTTGCTATTGAGTTCATGATAACTTAATCTTTTGTAGATTTGATTGCATTAAGACATAAAATTCATGTCACTGTATGCCTCTTGATTCTTTGACCTCTCAGTTAATCAGTACACTAGTATAATTCCATTAAAATTTCTTATCTAAGAGGGGAAAGTTTACTCGAAATTGAGTAAAATTGGCTCAGCAATGTTATTTTCTGTGACATGTGAAACTGTTGGAAAAGGATTCTTTGATAAAAAAATTCTATTCTCTGTTTTTTAGTATTGTATATATACCATGTTTAAAAATGTTCACAGTGCTCAAAATGGTAGAGTTCCATTTTTCAGCAAAAATGATTATGGTAGCTACTTTGAAGTACAGATTTTCTGACCAAATGGGTCCAAAAACTCGTCAATCACACACTTCTTTTAATGTACAGTATAAGTTCTTCCAACCTAAAGTATCCTAGAGCTCTTCAATGAATTAGTTGCCTCCAAATTATGCATCTTTTTTGCCAAAAAGTATGTATGAGGAGTTTAATGATCACTGACAATAGATGCACGACTGTCCCCAAGCAGATGGTCTGCCTGACCACAGTCGTCACTAGTGACTCACCAGTGTTGCTCTGTGCTCAGGTGCTGCATCTACACATCCCGACACCAGCTCCAGGACCCAAAGTTGCCCAGTCCTCGTCCGCCCCTCCGTTCCCCAACCCGCCAGGTGACGCAGATCGCAGTGCCTCTCTGTCCCCCTCCCTCCTGAGCTCGTCCCCAGCCTCGAAACATAGCTACCCGTCACTGCAGGTCTCTGCTGACAACTCCACCAACTTCATCATGCTCACCGACCGCTCCAGAAATGTGGGTATCAACAATATTACTCGTTAGATCCAATGTAAAATGTCTCATTAGATTCGTTTTGCGGTATACTACGTAAAACATGTTGCATTAGATCCTCCCTTCAGGGCTATACAACAATTAGGTCTATGGAAATTAGCACTCCCATAGGGAAAATGTATGAGGGCTCGAGCTGTTAGTTAGGTAGGCCTTTTTTTGTTGAAATAAAATGTTTTTTGGTATGTTAATGACCATCTTTTTTCGGTTCACTACTGTCCTGTTTTACAGCACCTACTACTTCCTTCTTGAACTTTGATCTGGTTTCATAAACTTCTTTCTCAACGTACTGTTTCTATGCCCCTTCTGCATAGATTCTGCATTCACTTATCTCCACACTAATTGTGCCTTCCTCCTTCCTTTCATCGGAACACTTTTTTTTTAGTGTTTAGGGAGGCTCACACTATAATCTAATGTGCATTAGATCCTATGTAAAGTATGTATCATTAAATTCTACGTAACGTCCTATATAAGAACGTTGCTTTAGGTCTAAATGAAATGTTTCTCAGATCTTGTCTAAAGTATACTTTAGATATGGGATACAGTGAGCGTCTTAGCGTTTTTATGAGGTTGTTTGCATTGTATAACTGATATGCTAATCCCAATGGTGTGCTTGTTTAAATCTGTGGTGCAGCTCAACCTGGCTTCTAGAATCATTTTAAATTTAGGGATTAGTTCCATAAAGAATGTCAAGTGCTGGAAGTTCTTGTTAAGAAATTATGGTCAATTATGGGCTCCGTAATTATTTCGTTTTTTGATGCCTCTTTAATAACTTTTCTTCCTCCTCTTTGCCCCAATTTTCTTGGTGCTAATTTCGAAATCATCTCGTCTGCCCATAACATGGTACGTAAAATTTTATGCAATTTATTTTGATATCAGTAGCCTTGTTTTGCGCGTTTCTCCTTATCCACAGTAAAGACATTCTTAATGAAGTATTAATTGTTCACATCTAAGCTTTCTAAAAAAATTTGTCTGAGGGCCTTGTCATAATTTTTATGTTATTTTCCTGCCTGTGCAGGTGTTGTACGCTTTACTCCTCGACCACACTCCGCCCTTTGAGAACCAACGCTCAGACGAGTCTCGAGTGAACGGTATTGTTTTATCGTCTGCTAGTGTTTTGTTACAACTAGTACCTTTACTTTTATACTTCTCAATTCTCAATGTATGCAAAAAAGATTAGACTATTGTCTGGTGCAACTGAACTTTCCAATTGATGCTTTATTCATCGCTCATGCCAGCCTGCCTGGCTTGTTGCAGTTCCTTGGTTCCTAATGTGTCAGGAGTCATGCAAGGTTACGATTATTTCATCAACTTTGATGAACTAAACGCTGTTCTCTGAAGGTTTTAGCTATTCTTGTAGTTTTCAAAGATTTCCTTGTGAAGTCTTGTTTATTCGTAGTCGGACTTCATAAGACTGGATTATTGTATGAATTTATTGTGACAGAATTTTGTGATCAGTTCCTTGACTTGCACCAATTCACTGGATTTGCGTAGGGTTTACCTGCTTAGTTGTTTCACTTTTTTGAAATTGTTTCAATAGCGTTTAGTTGTTTGTTTGTTTGTTAACATCTGTTTTGGTATGATATTTTTCTGAGTGTTTTGGTTTAGTAATTTTCTGCGTTTGCATGCTCGGTTCAACATCGTCTCACAAACACAGGTGAAGCCTCGGGAGAAAAGAAGCAGGAGTTGGATGCCCCTGCAGGAGACGACGGTGCGCCAGCAGATATAATCAAGAGAATAGTTTCCATCTCGGAAGTTCCAGTGCAATTTGAACCTTTCAGCCTCACTATCAGCTCGGCCAAAATGAAGACGTACCAGCGCTGGAAGCACCACGCGCTTCTTGATGGCGCCAACAATGGTACTTACCTAATTCTAAAGTAAATTTGTACACTACTGCATACAATGTTTCTTATACCAATGGCACAGATTAAAGCGTGCCTTGAATGAGGTGTCTCAATTTTTATAGTCGCCCTTTTTCTTTCCTCTCTTAAGATCTTTTGCTTTCTTAACTAACATGTCTCTTTTACTCAGCACTTCCCTTATTTCGTCTAGGCGTGCTTTTGTCTCACTCTAGCGCACAGTTTTCTTATTCCAGTTCTTTTTGCAAGCAAATCCCTCTTCGTTCATTCGTTTCCCTCGTATGCCGTCAAACTACTTATAGCTCCACACTATTATACTTTTTAGTACTATGTTTTATTATGTTGACGCAAGTGACATGAATGAATCTGAAATATGTGGAATCATTTTATTAACCTTGTAAATATGCCGGAGTAATTCACCATTATCTGTTGCTTGATAATTGTACAGATTTGTTGCCTTCATCTTAGCTGTGATTTTGTTCATACTATTAAAATAGCATTGATTTACTGTAAATTTCTATGCTTTAACTCTGTGTCTTACTTTTGCTCACCTATCATGTTTGATCCTTGTTGCAAGTGATCGTCCCTTGAGTCTCTTTGTGTTATTAGTGCATTTGATCTGTGGATTTCATAAGTAGGTATGGGCCATGAGTCGTATGGCATTGATCTTATACTGGCAGACAAATCCATGTCCCTCTGAGGAAGGACTTGTCTGTGACGTGGGCTTTCGAGAAATGTAGCATTTTTATCAAACCATGTGTGTTTTCGTGAAAATTTGAATGATTTCAAGATTAACTGATGACAAATAAATTAAGGACTTCTGTAAGCTTTCAAGGGATAAAGTATGTTGGGTGTGTGTGCACAGACGGAGAAATAGCAGGGAACGGCGGTGACTGCGCGATGGAGCGCGGTTTGGTGGTGCGCTCGAACGTGCTGACCAAGGAGAGCCTTCTGCAGTGCTCTCTTCGGCTGCAACCCACCCTGCCTCCTGCCTGCCACTTCTGCTCCGTCTCCGCGCTCCTCAAGTATGCGCCCGCTGGTGATCTGCCTGCCAACCCTGCTCCTCAGCTGCTCTCGTCCGCCGATTCGTCCAAAGACATCTCCATGAACTCCACGTTCTCTTTTGGTGCTAAAGGTATTACAATTACTTTAGTGTGCACGACCGTTCAAAAATTACGGGACTCAATATTTCCCCTAAGTAAATCTTCCAGATGTGGATGACACAGATATCCATCCTAATAGAACTCGCGATTAAATATTCTTGTTCTTGAGCGTTGGTGAAACTCGTATCACTGATATGGTCATTGAGCATCTTTAAGAACGTTACAGCGAGACGGAAGAAGCGGACACCAAATATATATAAATAAACACACCAAGGGTATTGTTAGATAAGATAGTTCACACAAGTTGAATGTCCCGACATTCTTTGTTCCTGAGGAGTTGCTGGATGTCACGCTGCAGGAATTTGCACTGTCGCTGAAAGTTACTTAGATTTCTCTGGGAGATACTTGTTCGTGGTCTGGTAGCTTGAGAATTTTTAAATTTTTTTTCTTTTGGACTTCAGCTTTTACGGCACGAGCTCTCATTCTAAAATATTCGTGTTGCCTGACTTTCAACTGGATGAAATTCCTATTTGAATCATTTATCAGTATTTTGATTGACCATGCCTGCATTAAAAGGCTGAACCTTGTTTTGGGTGTTACTTTCTGATGGGTGTACTGTACCTGTATTCGAGGGATGCTCACTTTTGTATTGAGAAGCTCATTGAATTTGTGAGCTTTTCCCATACGGGAGAAATAGTAGAAATTGAATAGATAAAATTGAAAAGTGGGCAGTAAAAGGAACTTTGTAATAGGTCTAAGGTTAAAAAATAGTTACTTTAGCAATATACAAAATAGACGAATTGATATGAAATGACTTCAAAGTATTTGAGGAGGAGCATGAAAGTATGCACATCAAACATATAATATCTCTGCAAATGACCAATATTAGGAAAGTGAGTCGCTATAATGAGCTGGCTCGCTATTTCAACAACGACAGTAAACATGCAGGAGTCTCATGCACGAGTGAGAGAAGTGTAAGTGCAAGGCTCACACTCAGTGGTCCCAGCCCTGCTTAAAATAAAATTAACAGTGATTTACGTTCACACAAGAAAACTACAATACATAAAGCTACAATTATATAGGCGTAAAAAGTCCTTGAAGTGAGATTTATCCCTGCTCATTTAGTGGGCTTGACTGTAAGGCTTTAAAAATAAAATATTTTATCTTTGTGTCTGCATGTGTTTGTCTTCTTTGCTCTCATCCTCATGCTATGATTTTTTAACATTAAATTTGCTTATAAATTGAGACAAGAATGGAGTGCTCATAATGATCTCAATCACCTCCACTTTGTATTAATGTGTTACGCTTACAGATGGCTTGTCTGACCTGAGCCTGTCTGGGAGCGAGCTTGTTGGCTCCGTCTCATCGTCGACACCTGAGCAGATGAAGACCGAAAAGGATCTGACCAAAAATAACTCCGTGGGCCCAAAACATGAGGTGAAGTCTCTTGGATCTGCTGGTTTTTATATCTCATTTTGTAATAGATGTTCTATCATCTTAGCCGTTGGGTTATGTGAAATATTCTTCAGCCTAAAAGTGTGTAAGCATAAAAATCCTGAAATATAATAATGATAATAATAATAATAATCGTTGAAAAATATTTTTCTGATAAGCTAAGATGAGTTGAGTGTGGAAGCATCCATTATGAAAACTTGATTTTGTGTATGGGAAGTGGTAGGTCTGAGTTTTTATTTATTTTTTTTTTATGTGGCATTTTTCTGCAAAGTGAGGCATTGTTGGATGACATTGAGGTTGATTTAGTTATCCCTTCAGTTTCTCACCCCAAAAAATAAAGTTTTTTAATCATCAAAAATTTTTTCTTGAACGCCCGATAACTGAATGGCGTGTGCTTGCTTGCAGAACGTTTTTATGTTGTGTTATATCGAATCACATTCGTGCATACAAGCTTTAGACACTCATTTGAATAGCATTTTTTTGATTAAATATTTTTAGGACGCAATTGGAGAACTTCATCACTATTCTCTATTCCACAAAGCACACAACGTAGAAACGACCCGTTGCAGCAGGCTACACCCTCTGAAAGTTTTTACCACCCTCAGATCCCGCTTGGAGCTCTACTCCCACCGGACCACTTCCAGGCAGCTCCATCAGCGCCTGCTTTGTCCTCCCAGTCTCTGTTGTCCTCCGCCACAAGCAGACTGCCTCCTCCTCCTGTGGTGTGTGTTGTGGTAGCTTATTTCCGCAGGTCTTCATGAATATTGCTGTGTTAAATAGGTTGCTTTCAGTCCGACGTCGGAGCTGCAGTAGCTTTTTTTGGAAGGTCTCAGTGAAAATTGCTATGTTAAATAAGTTGCTTTTAATCTGACGTCTGAGCTGCAGTAGCTGATTTTGGAAGGTCTCATTGAATATTGCTTTGTTAAATAGGTTGCTTTCAGTCTGACGTCTGAGCTGCAGTAGCTCATTTTGGAAGGTCTGAACGAATTTTGCATTGGTAAATAGTTTTTTATGAAACACTCGAGTGATCTGGGCTGCGGTTGCAGATTGGCCAAATTTTGGCATTTTGTGTCTTGAGGGCAGGAAAAATTTCATGCTCCTGAATCAGGGATCCTTTGGGTCACTCCTGTGTTTAGCATATGGTTTGTTTTGTTATGTGCAGTTCAGTTTTGCTGAGCCTAATTGGTAAAGGGAAATTTTTTACCTGACTACGACACTTGCCTTCAAAGACATGGACTGAAAATGTTTATAGAATCATATTACCATTGGCCTTTCATTAAACCATCAATTTACTCTTAAGACAATACATTTTTTTATAAATTATCTATTAACGTGGCTATCGGTAAATCCTTCACCAAGCACTTAGTATTGAAAATTCACCAAACAAGTAACAATTATCTTCAATTCATCAGGAGCGAAAATATAAAACCACAGCATTCCTCAGCTTAATTCCGCCTATCTTGCTTAGAAATTGAAATTAGAGCATGCAACCACTATCAAATCAACAACAGGATGTTTAAACCTACCAGACCTGAGGCCCTGAACCTAGCTGCTGAATGTTGAATGACTCTGTCAATTCAAACACTTTAGGGCAGATATTTGCAAGGGCTAATCATGAGCTTAGTAGACCTGGATTTCTTGGTTATTTTTAGTTTATGGCGCATTTCTCTCACGAACTAAGCAAAGTACCAAAAATTAAGTGCAGCAGTATAGCTGCAGATGTAGAAATCTCTACTAAAAAATCTATACAGCGATCTGGTAAGGTTATAAGTGAAGTAATGTTGCACATGTTATGTTGCAGGCATCGCCTTCCATCGACCAGAGCCTGAACAACACCCCGAACGCGACGCTGGCGGCGCTGCTGCTCTACCCGGAGGCTCAGCCCGTCATTGCCGGCAGGGGGCCCGTGGCTGATCTCGCCGCCAGAGCTGGGGTTGGTGACACTTTCTTATATATGCTTGGTATTTTCGACCGTTCAATGAATGAGCATTGTATAATTTTGTGTAAATTTTCAAGTCATCACAATTGTTGACTTGACTCCAAAAAAGCCCCTTAAGAATTGAGAAGAGCGTGAAACGCCATCAAAGCACAAGTTCAAGTAGCAATTCCTCATGAGAACTCTTTTTTTTCGACGCTGAAAAATCTATGTACCTTGGAGGAGTGGAGGATGATGACTCTGTAGTGGAGGATGATGACAGTGGAGGGTGATGACACTGTAAAACGTACCATGATATCTATAGCAGAACAGAAATAATGACCATGGTAGAAATTTGTATTTGAACCAGAAGTGACAAACTCTTTTGCAATGACATTAAATTGAAATTTTCCGATTTAATGACAAACTCTAATAACAAACGCATAGAGTACTAATGGGCTCACCAGTATCATTTGTAATAGGGAAATAAACTCGCCCAAAAATCAAAAACGAAATATTTCGAAACCTTTCATGTTTATCGATGTTCTTTAAACTGTATATGTATTACGGCATGAAAGCAATACTAACTGAATAGAAACCTGAATTTCACCATTTTTTTAATTCAATAAACATGCATCTCCAATCCTTGCAGGATTAACCACAAACCCTCACGGTTTATTGTAAACCAACTAGGAATAACCGCTATTCAGTCCTAAACTCGATAGCAGTGGCTCTCCTAAAACGAGATGCGACCAACTATTTCAATAAAAATGAATATGCAAAGCAAACTCAAATGGTTTAAGAGTAGTGGAGAAAGGTAATTTCGCTGTAGAAAATTACCATATGTGCAGAGGAAAGCACCACACGACCTAAGCAACTATAGAATAACAACGTGTAAACCTATGTCCTAGCTCCTTATTTGAAAATAGGCACGGAGCAGACGGCGAAATTATAGAAGCTATTTTAATGCTTTGCAGTAAATCCAATCACTCCCTTAGAAATTTGCTGTATAAATTAATAGGTAAAAGAAAACTCAACAAAAAGGAGAACGTTAACCACGAAATCTAATGTCCCTAATGCCCTACTCTCTACGTAGGCGGGACAGGAAGGCGACTAAAACGACTGTCGGAGCAAAATTGCGCTTTTAAGTTCAAGCAGATTATCAGTCAATATTTACCAACACACTTGGGAACCTGGTTATCAAATGGACATAAATAATTCTAAAATTTTGGTCCAAGAAAGTAAAGAGTGCTCGAAAATTCGTAGGAGTATCGTACGACTTGATATCGGCTTAGACAATGAACAGAAAAATTGATGCCCCTGACCAATACAACCAATTTAGTAGCTAAATTCGTCCTTTTAAGTTGGCGTTCTCCTAATCATGGGCATTTCTCTCGTTATGTGATTTTTGTGTGTAGGAGTTTCCTGGTGTATTATGATATTACTTTTCTGTTTTAGCATGATCCCATGAAGTTTCCCTTTGTCCGCAAGTTTTGATGCATTCTCCCTGATCACAACCCAAGAAACGGGTTGAGAGCTTGGCTGATGAAAATTTTTTTGTCAAGTTAGTTTTGAAATTATATTTTCATTGTCACTGGCTCCGCTCTGCTTGCAGCAATTATGCGTGACAGATTTGGCTGTATTTTCAGTTGATAAAATAGGAGAAAATTTAATGCTTTTATTTGCAATATAATTGGAATTCTACTTGTTCCTCCATGTTGTGGATAATTTAAATTGTTCATTAATATGTTGGGAAAAATTCACATTCTTGGCTCAACTTACGTTAGTGCTGCCCATTGTATTGTGGATACGGTGTGTTACTTATTTAAACTTTGGGGGACCTCACGGGTTATTTCTTCACCAAGTTTTTGTGAAATGGTTTTCAGTGTTATGGAATTATTTCACCCTGATGAGAAGTATGATTATCAGATAATTTGAAGAATTAGTTCTATACACAACCTGACTCGACCATTAAAAGGTTGTCTAGTTTATTATCTTCATTATATAACATGTACTTTTAGATCTCAACCGCGCCTCCTGAGGTGTCCCCTTCGTTTGAAATCGCCCAACTTCTTGGAATTGGCTCTTCTTCAAGCGCTCCCCACGCCTCTAAGGTACAATTTTTTAGGGAGCTCCTTAGCGAATTCTATTTTTTTCTTTTGTAGAGCTTGGTGTCTCACCTCTTGAATAAATTCTATTGAACGTTATTTTCTTGGAAGTCTTGTGTGGCATGTTAATTGTATGCTGGTTTTTACACCATGTTATTCGTTTTGCTGCCCTTTTCATTAATAAAGGGAAAATATTCCTAAATGAAATGTACATTTATCGTCGCAGGTATGCCCAAAAATCTCAGAGCAAGGAGCAGCCAAACCAGACCCAGCCGTCAGTATGTTTGGCCCGATTGTTGCCAGCGCGGCTAATGCCGAGGCTGCGTTGAGACCCGCAACCGGGCTTCATGATCGCACAGGTTCCGTGTCCGGCCTTGCTGGCGTCTCGGCCGGCCATGTAGAGCTTGCCAGCCCTGCCGTTCGTAGCTCTTCAGTCCCCTTGAGCAGTGCAGCTGCCGCCTCCAGCTCCACGTCCTCGCCCTCGCTAGAAATTCAGCAAATATTACAGCAAAGTGATGGTTAGTGTGCAGTGCGGCTCTGTTAGGTGGTGCCTCTTTATTGGAGATAATTTTGTTCTCTGATAATATGGTTATGGGAAATGGTTACTAATTGAACTCCTGCGTAGATTTATTTCATTTTTGTCAAAGTTTTTGGAAGCTGCATCTCCTAAAATTGAGACGCTTATGGACAAAAATAAAGATATTTTTCATCTTGAATCTAAGTGTTTAGTGAAAACTTTACTTTGCCATTGAGTTCTGGGGGCATCCGTCCCTAGTAGCCTGCTGGAAAACCTTTTAAATCGTTGATCATGAAATATGTATTTTTTGGAAAGAACTTAAGTAAGGAGTTTTGTAGAAAATAAGCATTGGTGAACTGAAAGTTTTTGGAATAATTTGACAAGTTTTACGTTGATATATCATATTGTCGTGGGTGAGGATTTAATCTGGAACACTACTTACAGATCAGAGCTCGAGTTCGAGCAGTATGAGCAGTAGCCGCGGCCCAACGCAGCTTGAGATGGCTGAGGAAGACTCACATCTGCCTCAGGACGCGCTCCAGCAGCCCACGAGTGATGAAGACCAGCCTGAGGCTCTCAGGGAAGTGGCTTCCGGTATTGTGCCTCCTGTCTCTGCCTCCCTGACCAGTTGTAATACTTGCATTCCTAGTGACAATGGCAATGCTGCTACGTCGCACGTTTCCAGTGCTGCTGCTTCTCTTGGTGAAATCTCTGGCAGTGTTGCTGTGCCTGTTTACAGCCACTCCAGTGCTGCCAAGGTTCCCAGTCCAGCTGTTGCTGCCCTCTCAAGCATTTCACGGTCTACTACAGTAGCGAGCAATGTTCCCGGTAATGTGGCCGTTTCTTCAAACAATGAGTTGGATGTGAAAGATATAAATGGGAAACAGTCTATCTTAACAGAGTCTGACCTTAAACTGCACATCGCTGGAGGTGTGACTGAAGAAGAGCTTGATCGTCAGACCGTACGCAGCACCCACATGAAGCTACTGGAAGAACAGCGCAATAAAGAGAAGAAGATACAAGAAACCATTAAAGAACATCAGCTCGAGTTGCACCAAAAGCTTCAAAAGAAGATCGTCAAAATTCCGGCTTCACCTGCCAAAAATCAAGACGTTCCGAAGGCAGTGGCTCAGGGAATGTGGTCTCAAGCACAGCAGCTTGATGTGCCATCGGCAGTGGGATATAAGAAAATCGCCAAAGGAAACGAAACTCCTAAGGAAATAGAAGCGAGCATCAATGCTTTTGACATTCTGAAGCAAATCGTTCCTGACGTGAGCCTGAGGAACACTGATGAAGTGAACGCTCAACCTGCCAATGCTGCTGCCTCAGCTCTGGCTCTCTGTGACATGTGAGTGACTGCCTGCCTGATTATACTTGACATTCAGTGCTGGTCTTTGTTCAAAGACACCCAGTTTACAACACATCCACTTCATAATTGTTTACATTCTACTAATTTTTGTTCATTTTTCTACCGTAATTTTTATCCGGAGGTCAGTTTTACTGGGCTAGTGTATGAGTTAATGAGTTGATGATGGATGTGGGGTACGGGGGTATATGAGAGGGTATTTTTTGTGGCGTGCAATGATCTACATCTAAATAAGTATGCTGCTGTGCGTGTGTGGTCAGGAGGGACTGTACGTCAGTGATGGTATTTCAATTTCCAGGCATCTGCTGTACAACCCCCTCAGGGGGATACAATTATTGTATCTATGGGAATCAGCGCTCCCAGGGGGACAATGTGAGGGCCCGAGCTGAGAGTTAGGTAGGCTTTCTTTTTTGTTGAAATAAAATGTTTTTGTTATGTTCAGGACAACCTTTTTTCGGTTCACTGCTGTCCTGTTTTTCACCACCTACTACTTTCTTCAACTTTGATCTTGTTTCATAATCTTCTTCCACAACTTGCTGTTTCTATGCCCTTTCTGCGTAGATTCTGCGTTTCCTTAACTCCATACTAAATGATGCCTTCCTCTCTTTGGATCGCATTTGTTGCTGCGGGTAGGGAGGCTAAAACTAACGACTAATCTAATCTGCTGTACAAGTACAGCCCCAACCCGGTACGGGTGAGGTTTCTACTCAAGTTTCTTCTCTTCACATTCTTTGTTAGATGCATTCGTGAATTATTCCAGCTGGATCATAAGCAATGATAGCATTCATTGCGTTCTGTTTAATTACCAGATAGCAATAAATCTCACAAGACGAGCACGAGCATTCACATAATGGCAAATGTTGAGACTTGGCTTCAGAGATCTACTTCCTAGCCATGCGGTGAAACAAAACGCGTTCCTGTGCTACGGCATCTCTGGGTGCAATATTTGGTGCTACTCGTGGTAAATTGACCACGTTTTCGGTCAAATATAAGCCGCGTTTGCTGTCACCTGATATACACTCGATAGCTGCCCAGTTAAGTTATGGGAAAGCTGGAACTATGTATTTAGTATACAGTATAAATAATCTAAGATTGCCGCAAGGGCTGTTTGATTTATATTTAAATTTGCGATTTTACGTATGTTTTGGATTTCATGTTCAGAAGATATTTAGTTATAAATCAGTCAAGATGATTTCTGCACCTCTGCAATATGAGGTCATTTCGTGACATTTTCACTAGTCAGGCCGTAGTTCTGTTTATTTTTGCTTTAATATGAGCTCCTATGAACTTGAAAGTGTAATTTTCCATACTTAAAACTCAAAGTTTGTTTGAAGTCACACATCAAATGTTTTACGTACGAGCTTGTACCGATTGTGTACGATTACTGAGCATACACTAGCGTGTGAACTAGCCTTCTTAAACTTATGATGTTGAGGTGTTGCCGATGTCAACAGCTTGAAAAACAGTGAGAGCTCGGCGCAGCTCACGTGCGAGCAACTCGAGGCGCGCATCAGGGCAAGCCCTGTGCCTGGTCTCAACGGCGAGCAGCGGATGAGGGCACCTGAGCTGCCTGAGCGCACGCAGAGAGCGACCACTCCCGCCGACCGCCTGCCGCACACTGAAGCAGTGAACGGTGCTGCGGTTACCAGCAAACTCGACTCAGCCAAGACGAAGCGTGTAGACATCAGGTGAAAATCTCCTTTGCTTTCTATTAACTCTTTACTTTTATATTTTTGTTGTTGTTGCGGAATATTTGATACTTCACAAGAATGCCATCGTTAGGAAAATTGTGCTTATATGAGTTGGTTTAAAGTTGATTTTCTTTCATTTCTGTGCCTTTAATTGGCGCAGAGAACTTAATAGTCTTGATGACTAACTGTGGGAAAGTGTCTCTTCATGGATGAGTATTTCGATTCATTCTACATTACGTGTGAGCTGCTGAATCTCAGGGATCCAAAATGCTCACATTCCTCTGCTTATTTTTAATCTGCTCTTCAAGCTGAATATTGTATAAATGTTTCACAAACTTGTCATCTTAGGTCGTTAATTTTTTATCTTTAAAATAGAATACTCGCCTCAGCTATTTCCTAACTATCTAGTTCTTTTTGAGGAATATGAATTTATCAGTTACGTTTTTTGCTCGAAAACCGTAATTTTCTATATAAGCGTAATTAACTTGATGAACAGTGTGTATTTAAATGAGGGTGAGTTTTTAAATCGTCATGATTTTCTAAATTGCCATGCGTGATTTTCTAAGGCCATGATTCCTGGATGACCCTATAATTTCTAAATGATAACCACTTTGTGGATGACCTCATAAGCATTTTCAAGCAAACTTTAGTCACAAGGAGCATCCAGCATCTGCGAGATTTCTAAGTGCTCTTATGGCCGTATTCTATCTGATTTCTATCGATTTTTATTGCCGAATTCATTTATTTTGGCAACCCAGCCATCATGATGAAAACCTGGTTAATGTACCGGGCCGCAACATGCAGGGTGCGTGGGGACAGTTCACGAGTGGTGGTTTTTTACCGAATTTTTATTCTGTTCCTGTTTTCATTAACAGTTATCGGGCATTGTTTTCACCAAATACAGATTTAGAAGCCTAGCTTGGTGCTCTTTCCATGTTTGGTATTAAGTGTTTAAATTTATGTTTTAGATTTCCTGTATTCATTACATGTTTTCACTTCTAGTGTGTTGCTTTATCTTATTAAGTTTGTATATATCGTAATGCTTCAATTCATGTAGTATGGAAATTTGAGTGGTTTGATCAGGGTGATGCCTCAAAGTAAAACCAGCAAAAGGTGGTAGGTACAAATATATAAGTTATTCTGCTCCTGTTGTAGAATTTGCTGTGGAACATCTCCCATTTCACATTGTGCGATAAAATTGCACTTAAGACCAGGAATGATTTCTAACAGTTACCCTTGTCAAGAGATGATTTCAGTTATTTACTGTTCAAGACACCAAAGCCATTGTTGAAGGAAGCATGCTTAGCTTCAGTTTTAAAATGCTCCGTGAGCATTGCTACACAAATTTACCTCTAAAATATCTTTCAGGAAGCATTCAGTAAACCACAATTGCCACATTGTGAAACGTCATGCACTGATACACAAAGAGTTTGTTAAGAAGTCTTGGTAACACTTTTAAAGCAACTTGGAGTAATTTTTTGCCTGGGAGACATAAAAATTTCAGCAAGTATCTTATGGAATGATTGTCTCATTGGTTCTACTAACTCAAGTAGCGGTTCCTGTGTGATCGTATGTTCCTTAACTGGCGCTTGTGTCACTAACTGCAGCACGTTCAGTGTGGGGGTGCAAGCGGTGCCTTTGCTGTCCCCTCCCCCCACGGTGGTGTGTAAGCACCCTGCTAACAGGTATGACTGGTCTTCTTCCTGCCTCTTGCATGGCTTTTTCCTGTTCAATTTACGACATCTTGTCTGCCTGCTAAACATCTGCGGCTTGTGTCCTGGCGCTGTCTGGGTATGAACTGCACTTGCTATGCTGCTACATTCTGTATCCTCTCACCTCCTGCACTGCTGCATTCTGTATCCTCTCACCTCCTGCACTGCTGCGTTCTGTATCCTCTCGCCTCCTGCACTGCTGCGTTCTGTATCCTCTCACCTCCTGCACTGCTGCGTTCTGTATCCTCTCGCCTCCTGCACTGCTGCGTTCTGTATCCTCTCACCTCCTGCACTGCTGCATTCTGTATCCTCTCACCTCCTGCACTGCTGCGTTCTGTATCCTCTCGCCTCCTGCACTGCTGCGTTCTGTATCCTCTCGCCTCCTGCACTGCTGCGTTCTGTATCCTCTCGCCTCCTGCACTGCTGCGTTCTGTATCCTCTCGCCTCCTGCACTGCTGCGTTCTGTATCCTCTCACCTCCTGCACTGCTGCGTTCTGTATCCTCTCACCTCCTGCACTGCTACGTTCTGTATCCTCTCACCTCCTGCACTGCTGCGGTCTGTATCCTCTCATCTCTTCCACTGTAACATTATTTCCTAAACTCGACGCTTGATCGTTTCTTTTATGATCCTTTACAGCCTACTCCTCTGGGCACCGATTTCATACCCTTTGACAAACTTCTTGAGTTTGTCAGCATCTACTTACTGCTGCACTAACCGTTCTGTGTTCCATTGCAATGAATGGATTTCAATTTTATCTCGTGTAGACTAGTAGAAAGAAAGTAACTGTGTGCCTTTCAGATCATCGAGCGTTTCTTTTAACCTCTCTTTGTTTTTCTCCACAGACTTTCATATATTCTTTGATAGTTCTCTTTTTATTCTGCTCTCGTGTACGACAAAAGAACTGTACATGTTGGACTATCTGTCGTTTTCATAGCATGTTCAAAGAGTTATACATAAGTTGCATCTTACTCATCGCTTGATTTGCTTGCCGAGTTCCTTTGCATCTTTTACTGATGACTTAGTTTGTTTAGAAATCTTACGTTCACGATGTTTTATTTCTTATTACCTACTATTTGAATTAAATCACATTGCACGGTATTTTATTCATGACCTAGTGATTCCATTTTGGTCATTTTCTTAGTGCTAGTTCCCCTTGCATGACTTGTTTTTTCTCATGGTGCATTTATGGTTTTAATTTTACTTATCTTGAATTAGATATCCTTGCAACATTTGGAATCAGAGTTTGAAGATGTATATCTTTTTTTGCCGTATTTCTCAAATTTAGCCTTTTTCAAGGAAAAATTTGGCCATAAAAATCCCTCAGAAACTGACAGTTCTGCAGTGTTGCCTTATGCCGAGTGCTTTTTATAGTAAATTGAGAAAACAGCCAGCATTTTTTGAGCATTTGATCAATAAAAGCTGAAATACCAACTCTGTTCGGAACTGCCACACGTCGTGGAAGACCCTGTATTTGGGCTGTACAGTTCCACGGTTCCATCCTTTTTTTCCCTCAGTTCGGAGGTGTCTTCTTTGACCTAGTCTTTCGTTGTGAACGTGGCTTAACTCTGGGCGGTCGATAACGTATCCTTGTAGGCTAGCATATTGTTACTGTAAGCTTTCATCTCTTGATGGGTTTCTAACTTCGTGTAATTAATCAGGGTTTTCTTGCACAAACTGATGATACGCTCCGATTAATATGGCGTTTTTGCATGTACATTGAAAATTTGTTTATATTGTTCAATAACCATTCTGTGTAGTAAAATAACTTTATGTAGTTGGTTTTTCATAAAAATACTGTTATTGCAGATGCTCTCATAAATCGGTTTCACAGTCTGCAAATAGACTTTGAGCATTTGACACCTGAGGAGCCTCTTTTGTAGGCATCTTTAGAGAATAGCAGAAGCCGCTCTTCTGTTACTGAAACGAATTTTTCGTATTTGGAGCACAAATTTATTGATTATGCGTGAATAGTTGTTCAACTTCAATTGAACAAAAATAGAGTACGTGTGTTGTTGTCGTAATCTTCTTGCTTTATTTCCGTGTTACGTACTTCTGTTACCTCCCCTTGTTAGTTGGTCAGTTTCGAGGCATGTTTTACAGGTAAAAGCTGTCATCTGTGACGAGATGTATTTCGGTTCTGCTTTGCTGGCTTAGTTCCCTATTTTATCTTTAAATTCTGAAAATAATTACTGTTGGTGAATATGTATTCCACTTCATGCAGTGTTTTATTATGACTGTAACAATTTGAGAATGTTTCCCTTGCCTGTCAGCACGTCGGAGCTGAAGGAGCTGCGATCGCTGCTCCACACAACCCAGCAGCAAGTCGCCAAACTGAACAAGAAGTGAGCAGGGGTAGCGGGGTGAAGAATGGAATAAACACTGCGCTTCATTCCATGCGCTTACTGAGTTATTTAGGTGGCAATAATTGCTGATATGCAAATTTGAGATGATATGCCTAATAGTGTACTTTTATTATTTTTGAGGTGTAAATTTTTTCATGTCAAGACGTCAGTGAATCATGGCGTTGAAATACGAGATGTTAGCGTTAGATTTTACATCAATTAATTCGTTGGTGATTCATCAGTAATTCATTGGAATCAAATTCGCGGGGCCATTCCTTAGTTTTTCATTTGGATTATTTATTTTTTAAAGTGTAAGGAGTGATTACCATCAAAATTAGAGCTGACTTCGGATGTCTGTTTTATGTCTTTATTCGTTTTTAAGGGAAGAGACGTTGAAATATATCATGAAACGGTTGCCTTTCACGAATTCATTCGTTTCTGAAGAATGGGGCTCATGACATATTCATACATTGGATGGATCATTCACTTCAATCTTTCCTTAACTTTTCAGCGATGGAAATTTCTCAAATTCCTTTTCACGATTAGTTAGCTTCAAAACTTTATGCCAAACTTGAGACTTTGAGCTCAAGTTACGTGTAGTGAACACCATGCTTCTTCTCAAGTTACACGGTCGATGCGATGTGCAGAGTGGACGAGCTGAGCGCGAATCAGAAAAGCCAGTCATCGCAGGCGGTGGCGTCTGCCATCAGGCCGGGACTGGAGGCAACTTTGCGCCTGGAGATCAAGCAGACCTTGCCCAACTGTGAGTCATGGCCCACGCTTCGTTTGCTTCTCGTGTTTACGAATAGGTGTACCTTTCTGTCTTTCGTTTGAAGCAGTTCGCGTATGAGATACAAGTTATAGTCGTGGCTCCTTTCTTTGTTTTTACTAGCTTACTTTTTATAGGGATAGAACTTCTTGCTGTGCTCAGTTTGCGAGAGTTTAGGCGCCGGAAAAGGCTTCAGTTTGGCGTAAAAAGAAAGAAGTTTCTTTTCGCATGAATTTGCGCGTCTGGCGTGTCCAGGCAGTCGAGTAAATCTGACACAATATCAAGTTGTGAGTAGAGAGTGTTCTTTTTACGTGCGTCGGTTTGTCTGGTGTAACAATCGGTGCCAGTCGTGAAATGAAAGGCATTGTAAGCATTCTGACATTTGTTACGGATAACATTCAATTTAAAAATTGCGACCGGCTTGGAAGCTTTTCTGGCTAAATTGTTTATTTTGGTGCGTTCAAGACCATCACTAGGTGTAACAGGACTTGAAAAGCAGGAAACCGGGATGCCTTTTTTAGCTGCAGTGGCGTTCTGTCTTTTTTCAGCAGCTACATTTAAGATTTTGAAAACATGCTTCGGTAATATTTTTCTGTCTTAAGGTTAAATTATCTTTCATAGATTCCTTACATCGATTAAAGTATATATCTTTTAAAAACATCATCTGATCTGTTTTTCTCTTCAATTAATAAAATTGAATAGTTTTTGACTGCAGTTATTTAGACCCCTCAGGGGGATACAAATTTTGTATCTATGGGAATTAGCGCTCCCAGGGGACAATGTGAGGGCCCGAGCTGAGAGTTAAGTAGGCCTTCTTTCTGTTAAAACAAAATGCTTTTGTTATGGTAAGAACTAACTTTTTCGGTTCACTGCTATCCTATTTTTTCACCACCTACTACTTTCTTCTTCAAGTTTGGTCTTGTTTCATGAACTTCTTTCTGATCTTATTGTTTCTATGCCCTTTCTGCATAGATTCTGCATTCCCTTAACTCCATACTAAATGGTGCCTTCTTCCTTCCACTCTTTGGATCGCCTTTGTTGCGGATAGGGAGGCTTAAGCTAACTAATAGTCTAATTTAATCTGTATTTATTTAGAACGCACTGTAGTAATATTTTTCATTGTTGAATTAAACTTGTTCAAAAAAATATATAAATATTTGGTATTTTACGACTACTAAGGTTTTGATTTGTATTTAAAAAGACCTTTCAAATGGAGTGTTTATCTACTGTCTTTCTTATTAATGTCATGTTTCACGAATTATTTCATGAAAGTATTGATTGCCATGGGTTTGTCCTTTATTAACTCACCTTGGCTTTGACTGAACACCGTGCTGCTTAGGTTACAGGAACTGCAAACTTTCCGTGGAAGCTTTTCATTTGAGAGTTGTGTAATGGGATGAAAATGGTTTTTACTCACTGATCTGCCACAAATTTTCCTAAAAAGTACGCCTGCTAGAAGTTTTAGCAAGCCTTCCTGTAAGTTTCAAATTTTAAATTATTAGCTCCTTAAATCCTTTGTTTTTACATTCAAAGAAGGTCAATTCACGTTAGAGGCATCGAACATCAGTGGTAACTATCACGTGTACTAGCCTTGCGCTTGGTGATGAGTGAATGTTCCTGTTTTGTGAAGCTGCGTTTGATCATTGGACAAAGTTCTGTATTGAACACATTTTAGGTCGGATTTAAGGAATTGCTTTCCTGATTGCTAACCTTCCCTGGTTCGTTGCAGGTGTGTCAAAGGCTGTCGAACACGCCATCAATCAGAAGTTGTCCCATGAGCTGCAGCGCATGGTCAGCGCTACGGAGGCGCGTCTCGGCGACAACATTGCCAAGCTGGTGCACTCTAGGGTGAGAAGTTAGCTAGCCAGCACCGCAGCTGTAGCCTATTTGTGCTCTGCAAGTCGTCTCCTGCATTCTCTAATATTAAGCTTGTTACATGTAAACTAACAATAATAATATTTAGTGAGCATGATCCATTTGCACTTCGCGATTCTCAGTATGCCTTTCTTACTCAGTTAAACGTTTATTATAGTAAGAAATGTCTAAGCTATATTTTGCAGGTGATTTACTAAGCAGGCTCATCAAAATGAGAAATAAATGCTCAGCTATTAATGGGGCATATGGCACGAGTAAGACAAAATCAGAGGTTATTAAGTTACTTGTGACATGCAAATTTGCAATTGATCACTCTCGCCAACGAATTTTGAACCATCGCAGATCGTCTTCGAAAATGTTATGTTCGAATTTCTCGCTCTCCCAAGATTATCAAAACAAGAGTAAGACAAACCCCGTAAAAGTAACTATGAAAGTTAACTGGAGATATAAATGTGAGTTAGTAAGACATGACGAAGATTTTCTAAAAATTTTTTTAATTTTTTACTCGCCATTCTAGATACAAAAGCATAGACTTGCAAGCTTCCAAATGGAAATTTGACTGGTTGAAGAAAAAGGTTTTCTGGAGATGCTAAAAGAAAACAGCATACGTTCGCCATAACAGCATACGACAGCGTGTCGTCTGATCAAACGTTTTTTCTCAGTTAATGCGAAGCTCAACTATTAGAATAAAATAGTGCTTAGAAAGTCCCTTGCCGATATCCTAAGTTTCCAGAGTCATCTTCAGACGTTAAAAGCTGGTTTTGATCATGCCGTGGCCTATTATTTCCATACCATGGAAATTCTTCATTTGTGTGCAAAGTAAAATGAAAATAAGCATAAATTCCCTAATTCAATCGTACTTTGATAGCTAAATTTGAGCATGCAGAAAAACATCGCAAACAATCCATTCGTTTTCCGAAAAGACGGCCCTCGTTCGTCAAACTATACAGGACAGGAATGTTGGAAAAATTATCCAAGATTTCAGACCAAGGAAACTGAACTTCATTGTCTGGTCTTGAAGCAATGAATTCCCTGTTCAATGTATTCTGAAATTTAAAGCTTGTGCTTACTGTTACACAACACCTGAAATTTTGTAGCCATCCCTTCAAAAGGTGTGGAATGCAACCTCCTCTAACATTTTGCGGCGGTGAGTTTTGTGATAAATTCGGTCTTGTAATGAAAGCTGGAGCCCCTCCAGGGAACATAAATTAGGCTCTAGGCTTAGGTTAGTTACGTTTATCTCCTATGTTATAGGAACTAGCGTTCCAGTGTTATTGATAAGCTATCTCTACCATAGGAAGGCCTTTGGGACTTCTGTCTTCTTTACCCAATTTGATTCTATCAGTTTTCAAGTCTTCTTTGCTATCTCTTGTCTTTTCTTTTTCATCTTTCCTAACCTGCTGTTTCTGTGTGCGTGCTGTGTATTCTGTGCTCCAAAGCCACGCAAAGAAAGGTTTCATGGAGCTCTAAGTAGAAACACAAATGCTAATATTGTATGTTCCCTGCAGAGCCTGAGCGCCGCCATAAGCGAGAACGTTGCTGCGACCGTGGCACCGTCAGTGACGGCTGCTTGCAAGGACGCTTACTCGAAGCTTGTGTTGCCGGGCCTCAACTCCGTCACCGCCAGGACATTGCAGCAGTTCAATGATCTCTTCCTCAAAGGAACCTCTGATTGTTCGTGCATTGAGTATTTTGTTGTATTTCTCTCCTTGCGCCCCTCAGGGGGATACAGGTATTGTATCTATGGGAATTAGCGCTCCCAGGAGGACTATGTGATGTGAGGGCCTGAGCTAAAGGTTAGGTAGGCTTCCTTTTGTTGAAATAGAAAAGGTTTTTATTTTGTTTCGGACCATCTTTTTTCGGTTCACTGCTGTTCTGTTTTTCAGCACCTACTACTTTTTTCTTCAACTTTTTCTTGTTTCATGAACTTCTTTCTTAGCTTCCTGTTTCTGTGCACCTTGTGCATAGATTCCACGTTCCCTCAACTCCATACTAAATGGTGCCTTCCTCCTTCCTCTCTTAGAACATCTTTGTCGTGCAATTAAGGGAGGCTAAAACTTTCTTATATAATAATAATAATTCTCTCCTTGCGTCTTTATTGACGTTTCAATAGACTTTTAAAAGTTATCGCTTGGCATTGCTGAAACTAATGTTTAGGTCGAAGTTAGTGAAGCCATTGCATCCCGTTGCTGGTGTTAATCGGATTTTATTGCTTTCATGACATTGCCCAAAGCCCTGGGACGTTGACAAACGAAATTTTAATTGGTGAGCGTAGTTTGTGAAGATATCACTTTTGTGGATATTTGGACCTATTACTTTGCTGGAAATTTTTGTAATGAAAATGAATGAAAACATTTTATTCTTTTTATTGCAATCGACACAAATTTTCATATTTAGAGCACGTTTTTAATCACAGGCTAAGCATTCCTTTCAATTTGAACTCGTAAACTGAATTCACAACCTACAGCCACGTCTTTCATTTGAAGTGTGTTTTTGTCATTACTCCTTTTAAGCATCTAAAAATACAACACTTCTCCTATCCTTCCTGGGAAGAATGTTTGCCAGTATATGTAACCAAAGACACCTTTTTTTTACTGTTCAGTAAAATTTTAAGATTCCACCTTAGGGTTGCACCTCAAATTTATATCTGAAGTTACAGCTGGTAAAGATTTTTTACTCTGTCATGAACATTACAAAGCAAAGTCTTTTAAAAATAAGAAAAATATATTCTGTTAATTTTCCATCTAATATTAAGAAATCGCGGTCTGTAAACTTTTTTAATTCGCGTGTACTCCATGTCAAATGTGCAATGACAAACCGCATAACATGATGGGAATTTTTCTTCGCATATGATCCCGTGACACATACATCTGAACCTTCGATGAATTGTTCGCTACATTTTACGCCACGTTCCCATTGGTGTAGCAGCAGTTACTGACGGATTATTAGGTAGCATTTTGTACAGTGTTGTGTTTGTGCAGATGTAGGCCAAGTGAAGAATGAGGTGTCGAACGTTGTGACTTGCATCGAGGGCAGCAAGAGCAGTTCGGTGCGCGAAATGGAGGCCGCCAGGACGAACATGACCGCCATGGCCACGCTGCTCCAGGATCAGCTACAGCAGCAGCAGAATGCTATTCAACTCATTACGAGGTTTGCTGCTCGATTTTTATTCTGTTTCATGTACAGAGATCTGCTGTTGAGGCAAGATCAAGCCAGTTGTTGACTTGAAAATTAGAGCAAACAAACTTAATTTATGCCAGGTGGGTCCCAGGTACATTTTCGAAATGTTCGCCGCAACATAAATGAATCAAAAAATCATTCTGACCGGGTTACTGAATTATTTAAAAAATTTAACGTGTCTTGAGGCTGTATATTTTACCCATCGTAGGCGATCCCTAACTTAAGGTTAGGCAGCCTTTCCTTTTGGTGATGTAAACTAGGTTTTGGTTTTGTTATGGCTCATTTTTTTTTTCGGTTCACTTCTGTGCCCTCTGAGCACGTTTTACTTTCTTTGATAACTTTTCCTTATTTTATAAACTATTTCAATCTAGCTCTTTTTAGGTATGAAGGGCGTGGAGATACCTTGTTGAGGACCACTACAAGTGTATATTCCTCATTTTCTTATTTCCTTCTAAATAATGCCTTTCTCATTTTCTCAGGAAGTCCTTTGTTGTGATGATAGAAGCTTAAATTAGCTTATAATATAATCTCATTTCACTTTTCCGGCTCATGGAGATGCTCGCGCTTTCTTTTGTCAGCAATACGAGCTGTGCTGAAAAAACGCTGTTATATTGGATTTTTTTAGTGTCCTGGAAACGAAAGAAAGATTAATCTTTAATTTCTAAAATGCAATAATAGAACACAAATGTAGCATTATGGACTGCAATAATATAATCAGCCTGGATTTTTATGCATTGTTTTTTTATCCTCGATTTCTGGAAGTTTAACTTTTCCATGCATTTGATTTGAATTATTAATCAAGAGAAACGATACTCGACAGTAATTTTAAAAAACTGTCCCGTATAAAATGCACTCTAAAGCAATTCAAGATTATTTCAAATCTTTTTGATGGCAAAATCTTCCTTCAAAAGCTGCCTCTAATTGACTCATTTTCCTGATTGTTTGTTAAATTTTTGAAGAAATGAATTTTTTCACGGCTTTGGTTTTTCTTTTCTATTTGCACGTTGATTACTTACATTTTAACTTATTCTCCGATTCGGGTGTCTTAGTGATTTTCAATAAATTCCGTTACTCATGGAAATGCATTCTGGAATTGCAAGTGACACTTCTCAAGCTTTTCAAACTTGCAGTAGTGCTGATCTTCCAAAGTAGCGTGCAAAGCATGTTTTCATATTTACTTCTTTGATCACCGTAGTTTTCTTTTATAATATAAATAATTGAGCGTAACTGGTCTGTTTTGCCCTGCAGCCAAGTACTGTCCGAAAACGTGGTTCGCCGAATAGTTTCGGAGGAAGTGGCGCGAGCGCTGCAGAGAGTGCCGCCTCCCGACACACCAACACCGAACACCTTCTATGGACCTGACAAAGCTCCAAATCCGAAGCAGGCGCAGCTGCAGCTTGAACAATTCATCGCTGCTAAACAATTCAATTCTGCTTTTAAACAGGTAGGCACCAGTACATTTTGAGAATCAATACTTGTTCTAATAAACTTGTAAATTGACTTCGAAATAACGGCTTAGTACACCTTCTCATGGATAGTTCTCGTAATAACCATGAAATGCATTATCTAATTAGATCTTTTCATCATCGTATCTCCAGTAGTAACAGAATTACAAAATTCATTTGATAACATGAAATAAAATTTATACCAATGTCATTTGCAAACTTAGAAGTAAAGGATATCAGTAATGATATTCTATAGTTTACTAGAGTTCAGCAGTTGGAGTTCGGTTGATAGTTTAGAACAGGCTTATTTATCAATTATTCAGAATATAAAATCTACTGTTTAGATCTCAGGTACGCTATGCTCATAATGGGTGAGTAATATATTGGCTGGTATTATAACACCTATTTGAGAAGTGTTTGAATGCTAAATGAAAAGGGTAACATGAACGGTTATTCGGGTAACGGTACTCATCGGTACAAAAACTTGAGGTACGTTGTGTCTATGGCGAGGTACTTCAATGCACATGGTGAAGGATTAATTTTATGTACATCTGAATTTCATCGTATTGAACCGCTCGTTTCCGTTACTCAGTTGAATTAATGTGGTTTTACCATTGCTTTAAAATTCGAAGCTACTACATTGTGCCCTGCTGCCATTTTCAAAATATTGTTGTGACAAAATATTGGGTCAACTTCAATTGTACAGTTTGCAAAATTAAGTTAAAAATTTTGTTTAGTCTTTAGAACCCTGACTTTCTGGTTACACAAAACTTCTGGACTCTCTTGCCAAATGTCGGAATTTTGATTCATCGGACACCTAGTAGTCAGATGCGACTTCATTTTTGAGTTTTTTACGTACAAATGATGTGAGGGTCAAAGGTTAGCACCACTATATCCATGTCTTAGGGAAAGGCGATTTTCGACGAGCAGTGCATTGATTTATCGTGGTCTTTGGTTCAAAGGGTTGATGTATTTTTATGGAAACAATCTTGAAGAGCTTTGTTAAATTATAAAATGTAGTTTGTTTTCATCTTTGAGCAGAGTCAGCAGCTTTCAACCTCGAATTTTTTTTCATTTACTCATACATTCTCATTGTTTCCTGTAATATTTTGTGTTTCAGGAACACAGCATAGCCTATCTACTGATACGGCATATATCATTACAAATTGGTTGTGTACGCTATTAGAGAAAATGTATTCAGAGTGTTAACTGAATCTAATAATTAAAACTAGCCTGCAGTGTATTACGAGTTTAAGCGATTTAGCTCAATTAAGGAAACTAGGAGAAGACCATTTGACGCCTAGAATCATACAGTACCGTGTGTCGCTTTTCATCAGGTTGTAACGAAAGCTCTGTCCATTTTTTTAGGGAAAATGAAAATTCAGCTATGCAGGTTTATTTAATCTTCAGCGTAATAACCTGTGGCATCTTCCCATTTTTCCATAAGCTATTTGATACCTCCTTCATAGTATTTGTTTTTGTTTTTGACTCGAAAAAAAAACGAGCTTCATTTCAACCTCTTCTCCTGAAGTAATCTTTTCTAAGCTTCTAAAAAATAGAAATTTGTTGCAGCAAGTCTACTAGGTAGTAAAGTAGTAAAAAGTAGTAAAATTTGAGAAGTAGTAAAAAAAGTAGTAAAAAGTAGTAAAATTCACCTCTGGGTAGTAAAAAATTGTGAAGTGGAATAATTCTTTGGAAATTGAAAGTAATGTACAGGGGTATAAAGTGTATTAAGATTATTTAAAATTTATTTCTCCCAGCATTAGCAATTTGCCGGAGTTTATGTGAAATATTCCTGTATGGCGGGATGTAATTTCAGGATTGGGGGACCCAAAATAGAGAAATGTTCCAAAATTTTTGGAGATGACTGTAAATAGTTCATTTTTTCTCATTCAGTTTGATCTGAAGGATATCGAATTGCTTTATGATGGAAGGTTAATTTGGGCCATTTCAATGTTTAAATTTTACTTTTCTTCAATGCCATTTCATAAATTTTTAGGCATTAAATTTTTAATAGTCAGTGAATAATCAAGGATTGTAAAGTTTTCTAAGATTGAGTTCAGTTTCCTGCTTGAGTTTTTTAAACAATAACCTCAAGTGGCTATTTCTCTCTATAATATTCAACATTCATGTCTTATGCTGATTTTCTTTGGATATACCCCATAGCGTTACCTTCGAAGAACAAACTTATTCTTCGTCATATATTAGGCATTTAAACGTCCTTGCCCTAAGTTTAATAATAGCACTTCACTCAAATTATTGCATCATTTAACTATACCTCACAAATGTGAATATAAACGATAAGCAGTGAAGAACCAAGTGATATAACCTTCCAAATCTTATTCAGAGATGAATATTCTCACACTACGCTCTTCAATGTAAACAAAAATGGGATTATGTGCAATTTAAGGGAAAAACTGGATTTATATATCAACTCTTTCACATCACGTTCCTTGGATCACAATTTTGAATGTATCATATTGCAATACATCATTACCTCCTCAATTTAGCATCAGTACATTACAATCCTCCGGTGAAGATGTCAAAGGAACTTCTCTGCAGTTCATTTACATCCAGCAATAATATCTTCCTTTGAAGAGACTGGAGTTTATTCTGTCCGTTTCGGTGTGAGGGGTACAATAACAATTTACTGTAACTATGAATGTTTTTTTTGTAGAAAAGCTTACCTCTTTGTAAAGCTGAAAGTTTTTCTCTTTCTCATGACATTACCCCTCAGGTGAATACAATTATTGTATCTATAGGAATTAGCACTCCCAGGGGGGAATGTCAGGGCCTAAGCTGAAAGTTAGGTAGTCTTTTTTTTTTGTTGAAATAAAATATTTTTTTATGTTAAGGACCACCTTTTTTCGGTTCACTGCTGTCCTGTTTTTCAGCACCTACTACTTTCTTCTTCAACTTTGGTCTTGTTTCATAATCTTCTTTCACAATTTACTGTTTCTATGCCCTTTCTGCGTAGATTCCGCATTTCATTCAACTCCATACTAAATGGTGCCTTCCTCCTTCCTCTCTTTGATTGCATTTGTTGCTGGGGAGGGAGGCTAAAACTAACATCTATTCTAATCTCATGACATGAATTTATGTCCAAATACTGAAAGAATTATGCTATAAAATTGTCTTATAGAACAAAATGTAATCTTTCAAATGAGAATTAAGTTCCTTTTGGCAGTCATGGCGACTCACGGTTCAGTTCAGTTACCTCCAGGATGTTGTCAGAGGAGCATGGTGATGCTACATCTTATTAAAGTTCTGTCTTCTATCAGGTTGTAGTAGAAGTTCTGTCCATTTTTTTAGATATGAAATGAAGTGAAAATCCTCTCAAAAATGCATTTATTTAGTCTTCAATATAGGCACCATTTTTATTAATTACGTCCTCCCATTTTCTGGTAAGCTTTTTGATTCCTTCTTCATAAAGTTTAGATGGTTGGACGCACAAAGAGAAACTAGTTTCATTTCGAACTCTTCTCTTGTAGTAAGCCTTTATTCCATTAAATGTTTCTGTAAGCCCCTGAAAAGGTGAAAATCGGTTGGAGCAAGATCTGGAGAATACGGTTGGTGATGCATGACTTCCCAGCAAAATACTTCAACAAGACTTTTGGTTGCGCTTGAAGGGGGGGGGGGGTGTCTGCCATTGTCATGGTGCAGAATCACTCCTTTTCGATTGATCAAAAATGGCCGTTTTTCCTGTAAAACTGCTTTTGAACGAGTTAGCTTCTGACAGTAAACTTCAGATGTTATTTTTTGATTGTTACCCATTAATTCATTATAAACAATTCCCTTCAAATCCCAGCATCCACTCAAAAGAATTTTTTTAGGGTGCAGTCCTCTTCTCGGCTGTGGAATGGGCTTTGAACAACAACTTAGACACTGTCATTTGCGCTTAACATTGTTGTAAAGGATTCACTTCTCGTCACCAGTTATGATTCGGTCTAGAAAAGGGTCTGGAGTTCATGAGAACGCAGTGAAACACAACAGGTCGCCCGTATGTTGCCTGTTGATTTCTGACAAATTGTGTGGGACCCTGTGTCTCAGCCTTTGAGATTTTGCCAAATCTTTTCATTACCCAATATATGGTGATATGGCTTACATTAAAGGTTTGTTCATTTCTCTAGTGGTGCAGGTTTGATTTTCATCAATGGCAGCTAGCAATTGCTCAGAATTGAGTTTTTTTTAGCATCTTGCTCATGGTAAGTCTTAGACTGTAGGCATTTTTTTTTTTAAACAAAAAACGATCTTCTGCAGGTCTTTTCATTCACAACATCATTTCCATGTGTCTTTGAGTGTTTTTGCTGCTGAGCTTGCCATATTGCCTTTATGAAATTCAAACAGTAAAATATGCCTGACATACTCTTTACTTGGAGTGTACCTTTGGGCTAAAAATAGCTTTTAATTACGATAATTATCACAGAATATGAGAGAAGAAACATTTTATTAATTACCACAGATAAGCATACAACATTAACAAGCTAAATTGAAGTAATCTTGCCCTAAACATAAAGCTCAACAATTGGACAGAACTTATGTTACAACCTGATACTATATGTATGTATATGAAAGTTACACGAAATTTGCATTTCCGTGATTTGTTCCATAATATAATGTTAATAACCAATTTATCATTATTGATCGCAATTAGGGTGCCAATTTAAATTTTGAGGTACGTTAGATATAGTTTACAAAATTCGTTCACATATTCAATTCGTTCAATAGTTCACAATCTCATATTTACGAAGTGTCATAGTGTTTAGTCACAATAAAGTTCCCTGATATTCTACCCTGCAGTGTAAAGTGATGTGACAATCACCTGGTGTCTACTAGTTTCCAGTTGGTTTATTTTTTGGGTATCATGAATGGTTGTCCTCATCGTTGAAAGATGTTAAGACATGGTTCTTTGTCTTAACATTCGATGGAGTCCATTAGGATGAGGTAACTTAGGAATTTAGGTAACTTTTTCTCAATGATGCTTTGATTGATGCATTGAGCATGAAGTATTTTAAGTATTAAGAAACTTGGACCCTTTTTGAACATTTGGTATTGCGTGTATCATTGGCTCATACTACTCATTATAGGCTGATGACTTACATCTGGACATTTGGACAACATTCATTATGTAAAAAATAGGTAGTAATTTTTTTCTGGTGAAGGTAGTAAAAAGTAGTAAAAAGTAGTAAAATTTGGAAATGAAATATCTGTAGTCACCATGCAAGATCGGGCGAATATGTAATCAAAACTTCCCAACCAAATTCTTCAATGAGATTCTTAGTCGTTTTTAAAGTGTGACCCCTCAGGGGGATACAATTATTGGATCTATGGGAATTAGCGCTCCCAGTGGGACAATGTGAGGGCCCGAGCTGAGAGTTAGGTAGGCCTTCTTTTTGTTGAAATCAAATGTTTTTGTTATGTCAAGGACCACCTTTTTTCGGTTCACTGCTGTCCTGTTTTTCAGCACCTACTACTGTCGTCTTCTTCAACTTTGATTTTGTTTTTGTTTCATAATCTTCCTTCCCAACTTACTGTTTCTATGCCCTTTCTGCGTAGATTCCGCGTTTCTTTAACTCCATACTAAATGGAGCCTTCCTCCTTGCTCTTTGGATCGCATTTGTTGCTGCGGGTAGGGAGGCTAAAACTAACGACTAAACTAAACTTTTAAAGTGTGAGGTCTGGCATTGTCGTGGTACGGGATCACACCTCTTCTGTTCACCAACAAATATCGTTTTTCCTGCAGAGCAGTCTTCAAACAGCTTAGCTGTTGGCAGTACACTTCAAAATTTATTTTTTTGTTTGTCACCTAATAGCTCAGAAAAGACAATTCCCTTCATGTCCCCTCTCAGCGGCATGCAACTATTGTATCTATGGGAATTAGCACTCCCTGGGGCAAAATGTGAGGACCCGATCTGAGAGTTAGGGAGACCTCAAGTTGAAATGAAATTTTTTTTGTTCGTTAAAGGCCATCTTTTTTCGGTTCACTGTTGTCCTCTTTCTCAGCGCCTATTACTTTCTTCTTGAACTTTTATCTTGTTACATAAACTTCTTTCTGAACTTTCTGTTTCTATGCACCTTGTGCATAGATCTCACCTCCCCTTAACCCCATACTAAATGGTGCCTATCTCCCTTTGGAGCAACTTTGTTGCAGTTAGGGAGGCTAAAACCAGTATCTAATCTAATCCCTCGATGTCCTACGATTGTCAATGACAGCCAGGAAATTCTCAGAATTGAATCCTTTGCAGCGTCATTTTCTTGGTTCGTCCTTAAGACTGAAGTTCTTCCTTTTTGAAATGTGAAAAACATCTTCTAAAAGTCCTTTGGGTAACCATATCTGTTCCAGAAGTGTTCTTAAGGTATCTTGCTGGTGCTGTAATGCCCTTCCCATATTCGTTCAGCGAAATATGCCTTATGTGCTTTGTTTGGAGTGTACATTACATTCAAAACTAATATTTTTTTGATAATAATTATCACGAAATTGGAAAGAATAAATAATATACGTGACTTAGATAGCCACACATATGGTATTTGTAAGTTAGATTGGTACACCAATTTAGGTGTTTTAACTATCTTTCTGTACCTTCGAGTCACACTCCAGACAGAGGAAGGTATATGGATAACTGTGGTATAAATAACTATATTACAGTGGTACAGTCATACCTCCCCTTACGGAAGACGCAACTAACGAACAATCCAAGTCAGAAAACGCCTGTACGTAAAATTTTCGTTTCTGAATACGTAAGAGAATTCAAGTTATGAAACGCGAAATCTAAAAAATTCACATAGTGCGCGCTCATCTTTGCAGCCGCCCGAATCCCTCGAAACGTAAAACACTTGTAGCGTTCTGTAATTTGTTTTGAAATTGGGACGGTAGAGTTGCTCTCCCATTGGCTAGGAGGAAGCTGCATCTCTATGATATCCATGATGCTTTTAGTGTGCCTTCGACCCTCGCTCGTCACGGAGTTCTAACACGCGTAAATGACAGAGTTACTGTTGTTTGGTTACAGAGTTACTATTGCATGTCTTATTCATTATTATAGCTTGGAAAATAATTTTCTTTACTTTTAACACGTATTTCATACAAAATTGGTATTCTTATATAATTTTTAAAGGGTTTAGGGGTAGTATTGGGGGAGGCCTTGGAACGAATCAGTCCTTTTACTTGTAAAATGCAACTCAACTTATGAAAAAATCGCGTTACGAAACCACTTCTGAAACGAATTAATTTCGTAAGGTGAGGTGTGATTATAAATAACTAAATCTGGCGCTTGGTATCATATGCCTCTAGGGGGCTCATTTGTTCTAGTGCGGAAATCAGTGTTGTAAAAAGCAGCAATAGCTAACAACTGCTGCCTGGTTTTTGCTCTGTTTTTGTTGCGTTAAAGGTTGATGTAAAAACAATGGTAATCAATAAGAATGTTGCTCAAATGCGTCTTGATTTCAATCATATGAAAGGAAAATTTGAGGCGTAAGTTAAGTGAGTAATTCGTTATTCTGAAATTAATGTTTCCTTTCTGTTGTGTTTACAGGCGTTGTCGGCCAACGACGTAAGTCAGGTTCTGTTTGTTTGCGAGCGTGTCAATAGAGAAACCCTTATGGCGGGAGGCAAAAGCAAGCTCTCTCAGGAGGTCCTCATGTCCCTCATCACTCAACTATCACACGACCTTGGCCAAAAAACAGACCTCAAAATGAAGTAAGTTTTAGATTTTTTATCGTAGTTATTTGTGACTTGAGGAACTTTCATTTGATGAAGAGTTATCCAATTAAAAATGAGACCTCAGAGGCAAGCTGAGTTCATCTTTGTTGGTTTTTGATTCGCGACTAGGACTAGAAGTGAACATGCGTATTAGTTGACTGTTCGATTTCATTACTGCTCCCCCTCAGGGGGGATACAATTATTGTATCTATGGGAATTAGCGCTCCCAGGGGGGATAATGTCGGGGCCCGAGCTTGACAATGTCCCGAACTGAAAAGTTGAAGCTCAGTAATATTCAATTTTTCAGTTAGTGTAGTTTGCTAATTGTCACACAGTTAATTATTACATAAAGTTTATTCGCATCATTTTTGTCAATAGATATAAGTACCGATGGTCTGTTTAACAAATGATTCATAGTTAAAAACTTGAAGAATGTCAAAGTAAGTACAAAATCACAGCAGCTTGGTTTGTCTGATATTCGATTTTGTCTATTTTCAGGGCCAGTACTTTTAAATAAATATGCCTTCTCACAAATAAACTTTACTTATATTATCAAATAGGTGAGCAATTTTAGAAACAGCTTTTCAAAATTGAACTTGATCTTTTTTATATATAGCCTTCTTGAGACTTTTTCAATTAAACTTGATCTTTTTAAATTAAACTTGAGCTTTTCTTAAATTGACCTTGAACTTTTTTAAATTAAACTTGAGCTTTTTAAATTGAACTTTAGCTTTTTTAAATTGAACTTTACCTTTTTTAAATTGAACTTGAGCTTTTTTAAATTAAAGTTAAAAAGCTGTAGTGGTGGAGGGGAGCAAAATATGGCGTCTGACGTTGAATGACAAGATTGCAATAAAGGTGAAATACAGTGTTTCTCACTAGCATCATACATCAGTCGAATTATCCCGTGTTGGAATATTTTCGGAAACATGTCAGCGCGTTGAGAGAACTGTTTCAAATTATGCCTACAGATGGAGTTTTTTCTGTAGAGCCAAGAAACTTTTGTCTTTTCCTTAGCTGCTAGAGTAGAGACTCACTCCACTTCACATTAGACACGGAATTCGTCTTCTAAAATTGTTTACTTCTACCACTAGTTTTTTCCCTCAGGGGGAGACAACTATTGTATCTATGGAAATTAGCGCTCCCAGGGGGCACTATATGAGGGCCTGAGCTGAAGGTTAGGTAGGCTTCCTTTTGTTGAAATAGAATAGGTTTTTGTGTTGTTGCGGACCATCTTTTTTCGGTTCACTGCTGTCCTGTTTTTCAGAACCTACTACTTTCTTCTTCAACTTTATCTTGTTTCATGAACTTCTTTTTTAGCTTACTGTTCCTATGCACCTTGTGCATAGATTCCCCGTTCCCTTAAACTCCATACTAAATGGTGCCTTCATACTTCCTCTCTTTTAACATCTTTGTCGTGGTAAAGGAAGACTAAGACTTTCTTATATAATAATAATAATATTAATAGTTTTATGCGGCCCTCGTTGAAGCCACTCATGGTTGAAAGATCCGCGTTATTCAAACCGAAAGCAAGGTTGTCTGTTTTGTAGAACGGAGTTAGTTTACCCCTGCTGTTGGTTTTATCGTGCTTACTTATTGTGTACACTTCGTTTTTTATGGAATTTAATGGTATGAATCTCGATTGAAACAGCTTAATTATAGAGGAATTATATCATCCATGCCTAAGTCAATTTTTCTCTTATTGCCTAGTTTTTTGCTTTTTTATGCACTGAACGTTCAAAAAAAATGTTGTCACTAATATGTGTAAATGGTAATTGAAGTAACGCTTAAATTGTTATCTACGGTTGATAATTGCGATTTACATTCGAAAGTTTCATGACAACACCCTCCTGTGAGCAGGTTCCTGGAGGACGCGATGCTGTGCATCGACCCAGCGAATCCCATCACCAGGGACCACATTTGCTCTGTAGCGTCCTGCCTCCGGCGGAACCTGCAGCTCTACCTGAACACGAACCCGCCTCCGCAGACACAGAACCGCTTTCGTATGTTGCTTTTGGCTGCTAACCATCATGCAGGTGGCGCCTGATCTTTTTCGCACCTTTAATTTATCGATAAGTAATTTTAAGGAAATCGAATGGGGTGTTTTTTTCGTGAGCATTCGCATCTAGCGATATCACACCTTTCAGCTGTGCATTCAGTCTTGTGATATGCAGTCAGTTGAAGAAGAATTGAAAGGAATTACTCTCTCTGCAGGAGGCAAATTGAATACGGTGGATATGAAATTACTCTGTATTTTTCATTTTCCGTCTCTTGTAGCTATTTAAAAATTGCGTATTTTTGATGATGAAAATTTTTTTTATTAAATGAATATGCTGTAAAGACCATCGATTGTTTCTTACTACTTCTATCCAAAGATGAAAAATACAGTTATTATGACTGTAGCAATTCTTTTAGGTAAATGCGCTTGTATTTTCTAGCTGATGTTTTCTTTTCCTTTTCATCCAATGCTGACATAAACCCTTAATTGGGTGGTTCGTTGTTTATTCGAAAATATCGCCATTGTACGTTTCTAATTCCTCTTGTGGGTAGGTGTGTTTACGATTTACTATCGTTACCCAACCTACCGTTTTTCAAGCCTATCTTACGCTCATTACCGCAGATTCAAAAGCGCTCTTGGTGAGAATCTGGTGTAGGCATTACTCGTGTTAGTGATTTTTTTTCTTTCTTTCCTCTCGGAATCTCGTGGAGGTTCCAGTTACGTCGTGCCCACACACATTATTCACTCGCTCATTTGCACACTTGTTCTTTACATTGTTTTGTTCAGTGAGAGTATTTAAAAAAAACCTAAGTACAATGAGAAACATCTCTGCTGTTAGGTAAACAACTAATTATGTATTCCCATTTCAATCAATGCTTTATATCTGTCCTGGACCATGTTTCGTGATACATTTTGACGGCATTCAATTGTTTGCCCTGAATAATTTTGCTTATCTCAATATTATAATACTGCGCTACTTTCAAGACATGAAATTGGTAATTTTCGGTGCTCTTCGTTCATTGGATAAATTTGGGGAGGGATTTTTCAACGAGGACCTAACATATTTTATTAGAAAGGTAGTGTGCATCAACTCTTAGATGCAATTGGATTATTCACGTGTATTAGAATTTGTGAATTTTCATGTTATTTAAGTTACATTCCTCGTTCGTCTTAATCAAATTCATGAAGATTTGTTTTCGTTTCGGAATGATGTATTGAGAAATGAAAAATTGACGATTTACAAGCACAATGTGCATCAGAAAGATATTCCTAAGTAATTTTCAACTTGGCCCCTGGTTTACATTACTTCAATTATTTTTACGGAGAAAATTAACGACTCACGAATCGCTTGAGAAAACTAAGGCTTGTGACTTCGGATGTGGGTACTGCTTAACTCTTTGAACGTGAGCAATTTTGTACTGTTTCTAGTAAAGTTAAGCAAATGATTGGATGACGTCTTTGGCCACTCTCAGTTCCAGGAATGTTTTTGTTTAAAATTCTACAAAATAAATGGACTATGGGTGCAAATTTATGTATAAGTACACTGTTACTAATAGAACTGGTTGCAGATGAGTTAACCATAAAAAGGCCTAGGCAACGTGGAAACGTGATTAATGCAATTTTAGCCTGTTTTCACTATACTGAGGTTGAATTAAAAGCGATTTTTCTTTTCGTGTAGCCTAACTTTTTTCGCTCTGATTTAATAGTTACAGTATGGCGCGCATTTAAAAAATGACGGGATAATCAATGGAAATTGATAGATTTTCCTAATTTCTTCTGTCGTATATTCCAGGCTTTCTGCTCATTTTAGTGTAATGTTTATCTTGAGAAAACGTTTAGTTTTAACACAAACTTTTTTACGCTTCATGAGTGTGGGCAAGTCTACGAATCTGAAAATCATTGTTCTACTTTTGTAAAGGCAAATTTTATTACCGTTCGTTATTCTTGCAACAAAAAATGGGTCCATTAATTAGTACTTCCTTCAGTTATCGCTGCCTGACTTATATTGCTAGTGTTGTTGCTGTCCTGTTGAAAAAATGCTTGAAACGCACTCTTGCTTTTTTTTAGCAGAAAACGTCTGAGACTATTTCCCACCTAAAACTTTTATGTTCATCTCATGAGCGAGTAAATACGAGTACGAAGACTACCTCTGATTTGGCACGAATGAGACCTTCGTTGGGTTCTGTGTTGCCTCAAACTTTATTTCAGGTTATGTGTCTTGACGTCCAAGTGCGGCTCGAACATCCGAGTTAAGCACTTAGTAACTGTGATCTTCCCTATTCTGTGCAAGTTTTTTCAGCGACGAAGCCCTTAGTTTTCGCGTGTATTTTGTTACGTATCTGCTTGGACTTCCGTTTAACCATCTCCATCTACAGTACACAAAATCTATGTAATTATCTCGACAAAATGTGTGAAAACGAAGGTCTTGGTTCTCATTCTAAAACTTTGTTGATTGAGGTTACGAACTTGGAAAATGTCAATTTTTTCAGTGTACGGATGGTATCGAGGACAGCTTTTGGTGATCTTGTTGCTATACATAACCGATGTAACATAGAAGATTCTAATGGTAAAATTAACCCTTTAACGCCCAAGTGGACTGTACGGTCCTCTTTCAAAAATTACAATAATATATTGTATTTCTTATTCAATTTGTTCACTAATGTGTCCTTTGAACTTCACTGCCGAGTGGCAGTTCCTTCCCCATCTTGATAAGTGACTACCTAATGCCAGTGTCGGTTTAGTGATAGCGGTTGTCATAACGGTATTATGAGCGTAAAAATGTGGGCGTTAAAAGGTTAAGTAAATAAATGTAGTTAGTATAAGCTCATGGAAAAACTAAGGCACTTGAGCGAGCTATCGTAACCATTATCTTGAATTCTCACGCAAGCTGAAAGCATTACTCGAGAAAATGCCTTTTATGCGATTCCCAGTGCGACGGCGTGGCAACCGCATTAAATTTCATTCATTTTGGATACGCTAGGTAAATCGTTGGTAAATCCTTGTTCAGCTCTTGCTCGTAAGATATAATTTTTGGCCGAGACTGGAAGAGTTTTGGAGGTTGAAACGACCGCACTTGCGTGACACTACCATGTTAGCACAATGATACACAAAGTGATTCTATGATGTTGCTTGTGAAATAGACGAAGTAAAACATAATTTCGCTCAATCTAAGCTTGCTATGAGAGTTTATGGCTTTCACCAAAAATAAAAGAGCGCTTTCTGTAAGCTTGTTAATTCTTCTTTCCCACGAGCTTCTTTGAAAGATCTTTTTTTTTACCTAAGAACAAAAGGTAATTTGGAAAATTCGCTGGAATAATTTTTGCTAGCACAGCTGAAACGAGAACCGATGTTGTTGGCATGTGATACTGAAAAAAAAACTGGCTTTCTCATTACTTGTAAAATTGAAGAGTTCCCAGCCCGTTCTCGGGGTTTACCTTTAACAAAAAAGGGCTTTACATAGAATAAATATTTACAATGAAAATATTCTGAACCCAGTCTGGACGCTAGGTTACCCACTAGGATACCAAAAATACTTGAAGAAAAACATCATCTTCGCCTATCAACTGTTATGTCACATCACAGATCATGACCAATTTTTATCACCATGTCGTTTTGGCCTTCCACCGTTTTTTATTACATAATACGGCTTTGAGAAGAATTCTGAAATTGAAAGCACGGATATTTAGGTTCCCAATTGCTTAAAAAAATTGTATATACAAAAGTGCTTTCACTAACATATTGAAGCTTTATCACACGAAAAGCCAGCTTCAGGTTAGTATTGTACAATCCTACTTAGATAAAAAAAAACGCGGATATTGATTTTAAATTGAGTAGACGGTGTACACCATTGCGCTGCAATGCAAAGAAAAGTGCGTACAAACATCCCTCTTCATCGGTCGAGAACGCAACATCACATGACAGTCAGGTGCTCCATTATCGAGATCAATCTTTAAGCTCAGCATGTCTTAATCCTCTGATAATTAAGTTTTTAATCGATTAGCAACCAAGTGTTACTTTTCCAAAACTCTAGAGAGAAATGATAATTTAGCTAGCAAAGGTTTGGTCGACGTGTTATCATTAACGCTGAAGTGACAGCGCACGAGTGATACCTTTCGCTTTTATTGCTTTACAATCAAACATTCGTGAAAGGTAAAACAGAACGTATCTGCTACTTCTTGCATGCCAAGTCCGTAGTTAGTGTTGCAAATGGGTCAGATAAAAAATCCGGGAAATGCCTAGGGCACATTCGAAACGCGCTTTTTTTTAGTTCTTTTGTGCACAAAAAGAAATCAATCATGAGCTATACATTCGCTTTTGTGCACGAAGGAGTGTAAAATCAGCCAGTTTAAACATAAATGGGCTGTTTCATAAGCTACTGAGCAAGATAAACAAAGAATAAAGAAAGTCTGAAGGACACATAGGCTTTAATGTTATCACTTACGAAATATCCCTATAAACAGAAACGTAAAATATGAAAGTCTCCACCCGAAACGCCGGCCATTAGGTTGCAGAGTTTAGCACAGAAAATGAGCATTAAGTAGCTGAGAACGAACGTCACCTATCACAGTATGACTTACAGCTGCAGCTCAGCCCACACTTCAAAACTCACCTTTCTGTATGATTAGGCAGCTCTACATCAGCTTGCGCCATCTCGCTCCAGCCCAACTCAATGATATCAACCACAGCAAATACGCTAACTAAACAAACACTTGGAACGAAACGAGGCAGCACATAATATTATGTTCACAAATATGAAACGTTTAAAAAAAATCACTGAGAGCGAAAAGTTTGAGCGGACTTACAACTTTTGAGACCACTTTATCAGAAAAATAAATAGACATAGGAAAAATTCAAACACGGCAATAATTAGGCTTTCGAAACGGTTACCACTGAAAGAAAACAAATTCTGTACAAGTGCTGACTGCAGTGTCAGGTTGGACTAAGTAACTCGTGGGCAGGTCTATCATGAACTCTGAATAGCATTAACACAGCTGAAGGACGTGCCTCCTTATGTATAAGAACGCCTCCACGCCACTTCCAGAGACGGTAGATTTCGGAAACGAGTACAGCGCGATGAACATCAAGCTCTGGGCTCAAAACACTCGCTCACTAACTCCCCAAAAGCTGCACTTCATTGTTGACTGCGTGTTCAACATTATAATTCAACACCTTAAACATAAAACATGTTTCTCTTTACAACTCATATTTTACGTTTCAAAAACTTACGTAAATTCCTGTACCAACTCTTTTCAAAATTTTATCGAAACGATTGTCATCGTCCAGAAACGTTTGTTGTACAGATACACCAAATTGTGCGCAACAGAACACTTGTGCTATGGATGGACCAAGGACCGATACAATCAAAATTGCTGCCTCACCAGCAACTCGAGTCAACACTGCATCCATGAAAACTCTAAGAATTGAACATTCAATATTTCAAGCAAAACAGTCATAAGCAACAAAGAGCCAGAGTAACTATCGGTAAAGAATACAAATTACGCTTTTATAAACAATTGAATGCATTGATAAAGTGTTGAAATAGATTTGAGAATCAATTTCCTTAAACTAACACGAAAAAATACAGAATATTGCCAATAATTGGGGCATATAACCAGCCTAGTCTTCGCGCAGCCCACAACTGAAGGCCATTTCCCTTCATGAACACAGCAAGATTTTTATGGAAAGTTCACCAGTAACAAATAGCAAAGCACTCCATGAAGTGTGCGAGTAAATTGAACTATCAAATATCTCACAACATAAAGAACTACTGCAGTGAATTTCTAGCCATTGAAATGGTATCGAAAGAAAAAATTCCTTCTCGAGGAGGCATGAAAAAAACTAGCGCCTGTATTTAGTGAATAGTAACAGTGCCGCGAAAATTGAACCACGTTTAAATCTACCGCACAATTGTCATCACTTCATGAATTTAGACTTCATGAATTTAGGCTTGAAAAATGAGCAATAATAACTAAGCGCACACTCCTAAGATCATGCAGTTCCATAGCTATAATCACAATGTCAAGGACACAAAAAGGTATAAAATATAAGTTAACAAAGGTAACCTACGTTTGCAAGACGGATTCCACATGAATTTTAAATTGACACTTACACCACAATTTATGTAAAATCTGAATACACGGTTTCAAACGTTTGCCCAAATTCTTCCTAGGTAAAACAGAGGTTTAAAAGCTCAAACTTGCTAACCACGTAAAAAATTCTACACATTCACAAGAACACTGTGAGCAGCCTGCTTCTCAAGCCACGCACACATTCCTCGCTACTCGGCACTTTCCAAGCGCTCAAAACTCGCTAGTGGCAAAAATGTCAGCAGTGGCACAAATGCTCCTTGAAATTAATAAACTGTAACAAAATGAGACGGAGATAAAGAGGTTAAGAGTCGATTCTTTCTCAAACAAATCAATAACCGGTTTTGAGAAATGCCTCAAAATATATCCCAATTACAAAATAGTAAAACATACAGTCCTCTTTGTCATGATCAGTATATAGGTCAATCCAGCTCAACTGTACCATTAGGAAAAATCCTAATTCTTCGGATCCAAAAAGCACACAATTCAGTAAATTTATTTTGATTACACAAAGGGAAACAAATTGCGTGCTCGCCATAAAACGCTCAATGCTAGAAAATTCGTCACTCCAGGACGATTGCTTTGAAAAAAAAAAAACGCCCGAGAACGGCCACCGCGCGCTTCCAACAACCTAACTCGAGTACATGAAATTACGAATACTTGGTTATTGTATTACCTTGTCTCGAGCAAGACTGAGAGAAAACACAATTAACTTATAATTAGTTATCAATTTGTATAAAAAAAAACACAGAATAGTTAGGCTAATGGCTACAAAGTATTTAATGAGCTGTTAAGAACCATGACATGGATGATTGAAAGATGCTCCAGATGAGAGAGCGTCTAGTTGGCGGCTGGAGTGCTGACTATACCTCAGCAACAGCAGCAGCAGTAGTAGGGGTTACAGTGACAGCAGTCATTAGTCATAGGGACCATATTAGCATGATGTGAAGTGATCGTAATTGAAACGGATGTAGCTGGTATTATAGGAACAAAGAATGTCGCTTTGGGGGCAACAACAACATCGCTTCAGTGACAGTAGCCGATGTTGCAACACCATACCAGGAAACTGGTCAAATGTTCAAGGGACAGCTCAAGCACGCCGCTATACCATCCACTGTTATAGCAAATAAGAATCCATAGCAGCTGCTGTAGAACGAATCAATTCAGTAACTTGTTTTCACTTTTCGTTTCAGCAACAGACGAAGCAGAACTCACATCATCAACAGATGATGTAAGTATATCAGCAACTGATACCCCGAACATCATTTTAAAAACAGCAGTGGCTACAGGATACTTCAATTTTGCTAAACCAGTCATTATACCAGACACGGGGCGCGCGCACACGTGTGCTTGACATGTCGCCAGAAACGCGTCTTTCCAGAAGCAGTCGAGTGTAAATGAGGAATGGAGCCACAGAAAGAAACCGAGAAAAGAAATCGAAACCATGAGTACATTAGTGGATGAAAAATATAGGAATACACAAGGTAGTAATAGTCTGAACAGAAATGAAAATGATACCAAGACGATCAGTACAACAGAAGTACCCGTGAGGAAAAAAGAGTGCAAGTGGAGCACGTGTAATATCGTCAAATGGCATGAGCAGAAGGGAGGACAGTGTACGAAGGAACGGTAGCAATAGATGAATGACGAACGTAGGTCTACAGTCAAAGAAAAAAAGACGGGGAAGAGATGAAAAACAGACCCGATTACACTAAAATAGAACACATTTATTGATTATTCGTCGAGGCCCTCTTTGACCATGCTTCTCCCGGCCCTTGCGGTCCCGCTGCAAAAGAGAAAGATGAAAGAAAAATTATTTTCAGAACTTGAAATTTCATGCAACTAATATGGAAGAGATGTTATGGAAATGACTATTATGACTAGACAGAGCTCAGTCCACAAACATTTGAGCCATTTCTCCAACCTACACTCCCAATCTTGCTTTCAAGTCTTTCTAATATCAAACGTCAAACCAAACTAGCAGACTTACATTGAGTGCTATCACAGGGATACATCCTAACGAGTCGGAGGGTAAAAATATTAATAGATACTTTCGAAATTTTCTTTCAATTTCAGAGATCGGACGGGTGAAGTAGACGCGGGCTAAAAAAAACATCAGGGCCATTTTCTGATTGCTTATAGAAAAGCCACAGTAGAATATGTAGTAAAAACATCAATGATACAAAATCAAAATTGTGCGCTCTAATTATCTTCAAGGTAAACATTTACTAGCACATCAGCATTTTCTGCTACTTCGTTCTTCATAATACTTCAAAGAGCATGGAATGTAAAATGAAAAACCAAATGTAATAACCATCAAAACCTGACCCTAATAAGTTGTAGTACGTTGCTTGGTTGTTGGTGATAATGTTTACTCATCACTCCAGTGCCATCAATCACAGAGCAGATAGAATAGAGATAAGGGCGAGAATAAAGCACAAAAACGTTTCCTGAAAGCAAGCAAGAAACAACCATTAAAGAAGAACACCAAATAAGAATTCGAACAGTGATATGAGCGAAAAATTATGTCATTTTAATTCGATTTAATGTACAGATCACTGCAGGATATCCCCAATAAAAAGTAAAGAGAATAAATTATACTACACTAGGTGATAAGAGCTTGCGTTAGCTCATTGTCAGAGGAATACAAACTAGAGTTTTGAACTGAGATGCATTGATTGATTAGGTATCGCGTTCAAGCAGCATGGGCAAAAAAGCCGCAGAAGTTGTAGGAACTCTCTTCTCTTTTTGATAAATAAATGTTCACAACAGGAGTAGCAGTGACGTGAGTTTGCTAGCGCTTTATCAACTCTGCTCATCTCCCACCAAAGGTCTCACAACTCAAGCATCAGTTACATCGTTACAAGAATATTATGATACGTAGTCGAAATTTATTGCTCACAGTATTACAACTAATTTTGTCATAACGGCCACACAAAAGATCGACTTGAACTGTGATGTACAAAGTTTAGAAGCAGCTAGCAATCGTTCTAAATTCGCAACACTCCGGAAAAAAAAAGATATTAGAAACTTAATTCCGTGTTCTGCGAAGAATAGAAAGTCAATTTTCTTGCTACACTTTAAGAGCGGCTAACACCCTCGGGGTTTCCGAATTTCAAAATAATCATAATCATTTCATTTCAAAAGATTGATTGATTTGATTGGAAGTTAGTTTTAGCCTCCCTTACCATAACAAAGATGTTCAAAGAGATAAAGGATGGAGGCCCCATTTAGTAAAGAATTAAAAGAACGCACAGTATCTCGAGCGAATGGAAACGGGAAGTTGAAAAGGTTAGGAAACAAGATAAAAGCTGAAGAAAAAAGTCAGAGATGCTGAAAAACAGAATAGCAGTGAACCGAAAAAATATGGTCCTTAAGCAAACGAAACACTTTATTTCAACAAAAAGGTCTACCTAACTCTCAGCTCAAGACCCGACATGAAGTTTAAAAGTAAAAGATATCATTTACCTGACTAAAATCCTCACCTCACAAGCAACTTCAACAAGCGTTACAAATTCGGCGTTTGCTTGTAAAACAACATAATTGCTAAATTTCGTCGATGTGACCAGATCCTTATTCTATGAAACATTCAGGGAGAAGCTGAGCCATCTTTTCAACCCCTAAAGAGAGCCAGAGCTTGAAAAAAAGCCAGAAGTCAATTTCTTTCAGCGCTCTCTCAGTAAAATTACACTGATGAAGTAAATAATCATTATAATCATAAATAAGTAGGAAAGCATTTTTAAGCTCGTGTACCTAAAGAGCAGTTATTTTTTTTAGCAATGATCATAATATGCATATAGTATACGCATAACATTCACATTATGGACAAAGTGACCGAAAAAACGACAACTTTTGAAGTGCGTATTGACAAATATGAGCAACTGGCAACAGCACTGCGAGACAGTGACCCTGAGCAAGTAAACACTCCGCTACTCAAGTAACTGTGGATCAGTGGAATATGCGACATCGTGCGTTGCCCATAAAAATATATTATAAAAACGGTGATAGTTTGACAGCTGCGCAGAGGAAGTTCTAGTTTTTACAACTTAAGACGTCATAGCGCCGTTCCATCAAAACACGCGATAAAATTTTGGATTAATAACTTTGAAAAGGCTGAATTAGGCCTAAAGAAGAAACTAACAGAAAAACCAAGAATTTCCCCACGTTCTAGAAACCTGGTTTCAACAGGATGGAGCGACATCACACACTGCACGGCAATCATTGGAGGTTCTTCAAAAATTGTTTGGTAAGCGCGTGATCTCAAAATTCGACAACGTTCTCTGGCCTCCTTGATCCCCAGAAGATTTGCCATTTTTTATTTTTTACTTGTGGGGCTATCTCATAAGTAAAGTGTATACGACTCAACCAAGGACTCTGGATGAATTAAAACAGAGAATTCAGGACGACATTCACAGTATCCCATCTGAGATGCAGCAGCAGTTAATAAGGAATATCAACAGCAGATTTCAAGAAGGCATTTTTACAGAAGGCCATCGACGGGATATAAATTTGAACAAATGAAAATTCCGTCACTGTTTTTTAAATGGCATGTTTCCAGCTTTCAATTGCTATGATATGAAATATTTTTCTTCCATCATTCTTCGTTTTATTGGATTGTTAAAAGTTTCCATTTATTGTTTCACTGTTCAAGCAAGGAATCGTGCCTTAATACATTTCAGAGCATCGAGATGTAGTAAATACATTGTCATCTTTACTGGCTTTATTGCAGCAATTCACAACTGGTTATGATCGAGAAACAAGGTAGATGTTGAGATTTGTTAACATAGTTCCACTAATGAAATAAAACGTTAGGAGATTTGTGGTGTAATGATCAGGGGACTAATGTCTAATACATGTAGTTTCACACAGAATTTCCATTCCTTTATATTACTGTTGCTAGACATGTTATCCAATACGCAAGAAGCGTTTTTAACATGAAAAATAGTCTGGCTTCAGATAGGAATATACGTACATGTGATTCAAAATTCATCCTATTTAAGAGAAATACAATATGCCGCAATTTCAATACAGCCATAAAAGAAAAACATTTCAAGAGAATATTCTACCTAAATAACATGGGCCTAGAATCATACGTGGTACATCGAACAATCCCTTTAATGAAGGAACGTTTTAAACATAAGTAACGTTTGCCATTCTTCAAAGTACGCACGTAGCAACCATCCACTATCTCTCAATTTTCATATCAAAACGCTGCTACATGAAGTTATTTGTAGTTCAAATTTAAAGTGAATTATAAAAAATGAGTTATTAAGAGCCTAAGCTTCAGTATGTTTTACTATATCAAATTTAAAATGAACATCTCAATTTCTATAAATCAGGAAAAAATTTTCCTCCCTAACTAACTCAAGAAGATACACAAATTAAGTGCGCTAAAAAAAACTTTTGAAAAAAGAAAAAAATCAGAAGAAAACCAAAGACCCTGAATCCCACTGAGCTCGAGCAGAAACAAGCAAACATCCTGAGAGAAATCAAAGAATGAGAAAACAAAAAAAGAAGCGCTTTACCTTTTTGGCACTCACATCTTTCCGGATCTCTCTGATTAAAGTGTAGAAGGCATCATCAACACCCATTCTAGTTTTGGCTGAAGTCTCTATGAAGGGAATGTCGTAGCTTTTGGCCACCTCTCGAGCTTGCTGCATGTCCACCGCCCTGGTCGGCAAGTCGCATTTGTTGCCCACCACTGCAAGTCAACTCACATTAATTTACCAAGTCTTCAAGACAAAGAGAAATCGTGAATATAACATATCCCAAGGATTTCTTTACTATGCAAAATTTATACTTTCCCCAACACAAAAAGCAATATGTAAATGATTTTAGTTCAAAAAAATATGCGATAATATTCACATCACTGTGAGTTGAAGTATTATTAGCGAGAGCAGGGTAACTAATACTACTTCAATGACACTTAACATTAATAACCAGTTTTGTATTCCCAATTTGAGGCATGTGCGTCCAATTTTAAGATGCATTGAAAACATACATCAATATCATAGAGAATAGTCAAAATAAAATGAACTGTGTAAATTTTCCATGGGTTTTCAGTCTCTGCACGGAAAATCAGGGCATATTTTACAACGTCTGAATAACACAATACTACATCACAAAATATTATTTACTTAAAAGCAAAGTTCATGGTTTATATCTAGTATTGAACAACAAAGACAGCTTGAATACTTTGTAGTAGAAAATATGACCAATATATATTCCTGTGAGCAGATACTTACAGACCATAGGCACCACGTCTGCATCTTTGACCCTTTTTATCTGTTCCCTGTAAGTGCTGATATCTTCAAAAGATTTCTCATTGTTGACGGCAAACACCAACAAGAAGCCTTCGCCCGTTCGCATGTACTGGTCACGCATGGCACTGGGGAGTGAAAACATTCCTGTACATACTTAGAAATTATCTAACCTATTAATACTGCGAACTGCACTGTAGCGCTTCTTGTGCTCACCTGAACACCGCTCCTAGCCAACTGAGAGTGTGGCGAACTACGCTGCTACGCACCGCTCCACATTAGGTTGAGCCGGCACAAACTATAATCGCCGGCATGATAAGTACGCACGCTCCAGTCTTAAGCGGCCCATAGACGATCAATTCTATTGTCAATATAATTGACAATGATGAAAATTAAAAATTTAATTGATTGTCTGTGGGCTTGATTGACGACCGTCAATTAATTGACTCAATGTATTGACGCAATCAAATCAGTTTGATATTTTATTGATAGTTCGTCAATATTTCATTCTTAGCTCAGAAAGTCGCGTAGAAATCTGGGAATACTTGGAATTTCATTTTTATGTGCACGCAGATCTGGTACTTTTTGCATGCAGGAGACGCTGCTACAAATGTCTGGTACTTTTTATTGCTTATTATTATATTATTTGAATGAAGTTAGTTATTTAATTCGTAATTGTTAACCTAATTGTTTAAATTATTTTGACAAGTAAAAGCTTGGTACTTTTCAGCATTTGGTACTTTTAATGGAGTAACCAGATGCAATAGCTCATCCAATGATGAAATGTCCATTTAAAGATAGTTCTTAAAATTTTTTGGCTCATTTGCGCGTAATTCCTTGAGCAACGAGTCGGTTTCGAATATTCTGCCACGTTCCCTGAGCCAGTTTTTGGCCCATGTCTTGCGTTTACGTGGGATTTTCTTGGAGATAACAGTGCCAAGGCTAGCGCTACAATGGTAATTTCTTTGTCGACCATCATGTAAGGCGTTCGCAGAGTAAATGACTTGTTTTCATCAATTATATAGAGGAAAAGACTGACGCCGTTTGTGGGCAACAAAAAATCTCGTCAATATATTGAGTCAATGATATTGATAATAATATTGATCGTCTATGGGCCGCTACACACAGCCTAACAAATACCATTGGAGAATACAGGCTGGAATTTAAAAATAATCTAATCATTATTTCACATCCTTACGAAATCGGAGTTATCAAGACATGAGTCGTAAGATTACTCGCATGATTGCTGAAGAACTATACACAACTACCAGCATCGTCGTACAAGCGTTAGCTACAAATTTATGCAGCTTCCTTTTCTACGCATATTGGCAGCCCCCTTCTTGTACAAATATTGGTACCCTCTTCTTTCACAAATGTTGGTACCCTCTTCTGTCACAAATATTGGTACCCTCTTCTGTTACAAACATTGACAGCCCCCTTCTACCACACATATTAGCAGCCCCCTTCTGCCACACATATTAGCAGCCCCCTTCTGCCACACATATTAGCAGCCCCCTTCTGCCACACATATTAGCAGCCCCCTTCTGCCACACATATTAGCAGCCCCCTTCTGCCACACATATTAGCAGCCCCCTTCTGCCACACATATTAGCAGCCCCCTTCTGCCACACATATTAGCAGCCCCCTTCTGCCACACATATTAGCAGCCCCCTTCTGCCACACATATTAGCAGCCCCCTTCTGCCACACATATTAGCAGCCCCCTTCTGCCACACATATTAGCAGCCCCCTTCTGCCACACATATTAGCAGCCTCCTTCTGCCACACATATTAGCAGCCCCCTTCTGCCACACATATTAGCAGCCCCCTTCTGCCACACATATTAGCAGCCCCCTTCTGCCACACATATTAGCAGCCCCCTTCTGCCACACATATTAGCAGCCCCCTTCTGCCACACATATTAGCAGCCTCCTTCTGCCACACATATTAGCAGCCCCCTTCTGCCACACATATTAGCAGCCCCCTTCTGCCACACATATTAGCAGCCTCCTTCTGCCACACATATTAGCAGCCCCCTTCTGCCACACATATTAGCAGCCCCCTTCTACCACACATATTAGCAGCCCCCTTCTGCCACACATATTAGCAGCCCCCTTCTGCCACACATATTAGCAGCCCCCTTCTGCCACACATATTAGCAGCCCCCTTCTGCCACACATATTAGCACCCCCCTTCTGCCACACATATTAGCAGCCCCCTTCTGCCACACATATTAGCAGCCCCCTTCTGCCACACATATTAGCAGCCCCCTTCTGCCACACATATTAGCAGCCCCCTTCTGCCACACATATTAGCAGCCCCCTTCTGCCACACATATTAGCAGCCCCCTTCTGCCACACATATTAGCAGCCCCCTTCTGCCACACATATTAGCAGCCCCCTTCCACCACACATATTAGCAGCCCCCTTCTGCCACACATATTAGCAGCCCCCTTCTGCCACACATATTAGCAGCCCCCTTCTGCCACACATATTAGCAGCCCCCTTCTGCCACACATATTAGCAGCCCCCTTCTGCCACACATATTAGCAGCCCCCTTCTGCCACACATATTAGCAGCCCCCTTCTGCCACACATATTAGCAGCCCCCTTCTGCCACACATATTAGCAGCCCCCTTCTGCCACACATATTAGCAGCCCCCTTCTGCCACACATATTAGCAGCCCCCTTCTGCCACACATATTAGCAGCCCCCTTCTGCCACACATATTAGCAGCCCCCTTCTGCCACACATATTAGCAGCCCCCTTCTGCCACACATATTAGCAGCCTCCTTCTGCCACACATATTAGCAGCCCCCTTCTGCCACACATATTAGCAGCCCCCTTCTGCCACACATATTAGCAGCCCCCTTCTGCCACACATATTAGCAGCCCCCTTCTGCCACACATATTAGCAGCCCCCTTCTGCCACACATATTAGCAGCCCCCTTCTGCCACACATATTAGCAGCCCCCTTCTGCCACACATATTAGCAGCCCCCTTCTGCCACACATATTAGCAGCCCCCTTCTGCCACACATATTAGCAGCCCCCTTCTGCCACACATATTAGCAGCCTCCTTCTGCCACACATATTAGCAGCCCCCTTCTGCCACACATATTAGCAGCCTCCTTCTGCCACACATATTAGCAGCCCCCTTCTGCCACACATATTAGCAGCCCCCTTCTACCACACATATTAGCAGCCCCCTTCTGCCACACATATTAGCAGCCCCCTTCTGCCACACATATTAGCAGCCCCCTTCTGCCACACATATTAGCAGCCCCCTTCTGCCACACATATTAGCAGCCCCCTTCTGCCACACATATTAGCAGCCCCCTTCTGCCACACATATTAGCAGCCCCCTTCTGCCACACATATTAGCAGCCCCCTTCTGCCACACATATTAGCAGCCCCCTTCTGCCACACATATTAGCAGCCCCCTTCTGCCACACATATTAGCAGCCCCCTTCTGCCACACATATTAGCAGCCCCCTTCTGCCACACATATTAGCAGCCCCCTTCCACCACACATATTAGCAGCCCCCTTCTGCCACACATATTAGCAGCCCCCTTCTGCCACACATATTAGCAGCCTCCTTCTGCAACACATATTAGCAGCCCCCTTCTGCCACACATATTAGCAGCCCCCTTCTGCCACACATATTAGCAGCCCCCTTCTGCCACACATATTAGCAGCCCCCTTCTGCCACACATATTAGCAGCCCCCTTCTGCCACACATATTAGCAGCCCCCTTCTGCCACACATATTAGCAGCCCCCTTCTGCCACACATATTAGCAGCCCCCTTCTGCCACACATATTAGCAGCCCCCTTCTGCCACACATATTAGCAGCCCCCTTCTGCCACACATATTAGCAGCCCCCTTCTGCCACACATATTAGCAGCCCCCTTCTGCCACACATATTAGCAGCCCCCTTCTGCCACACATATTAGCAGCCCCCTTCTGCCACACATATTAGCAGCCCCCTTCTGCCACACATATTAGCAGCCCCCTTCCACCACACATATTAGCAGCCCCCTTCTGCCACACATATTAGCAGCCCCCTTCTGCCACACATATTAGCAGCCCCTTCTGCCACACATATTAGCAGCCCCCTTCTGCCACACATATTAGCAGCCCTCTTCTGCCACACATATTAGCAGCCCCCTTCTGCCACACATATTAGCAGCCCCCTTCTGCCACACATATTAGCAGCCCCTTCTGCCACACATATTAGCAGCCCCTTCTGCCACACATATTAGCAGCCCCCTTCTGCCACACATATTAGCAGCCCCTTCTGCCACACATATTAGCAGCCCCCTTCTGCCACACATATTAGCAGCCCCCTTCTGCTACACATATTAGCAGCCTCCTTCTGCTACACATATTAGCAGCCCCCTTCTACCACACATATTAGCAGCCCCCTTCTGCCACACATATTAGCAGCCCCCTTCTGCTACACATATTGGCCGCTCTCCTGTTCCACACACACCGGAAACTCCTTCTGTCACAAATATTGGCACCTCCTCTCTTGCACACATTTGCGGTCCCTTTTTGCAACACATCTCTGCACTTCTAGCCAGCTTTTTCACGCTCACTTTAGGGGGAACCATGTTTCTTGGGTTAGAATTTTAGTTGTCTTATCAGACCTCATTATGCCCCCTTCACAATTTTACAAACATGCCCACACAAAATAAAAACAGGAGAACAAGTCTTAGGCTATACTCTAAGTGTGCCAACCAGCAGATATCGGCAATTGTCACAAATATGACGAACCGTAAATATTGTGAATTTCCTAATGAAAGTTATGAAATAATACAGGCATTATAAAGATAAAATAAATCAAGCGTGCAACATATTTAGTTCTAAGGCTGCATTTGTAACAATGAAAGATCAATTTGTTTAACTTTAAATTAGATAAATTATTAACTGTTTCCAGCTCAACAACCCCAAAAAAATAATTTATAATGAATAAGAATACAGCAAAATTCAAGAATTAATGAAATCCTTGTAAAATTCTGAAATTTATCTTCAATATTAAAGCATTAGTTCAGAGGAATGAGCTATGACAGATATCCAAATGACCTGAATAGTTCCTATCAAATTTCCCTTCCGACCGGAAATATGAGATTTCAAAAAGTGAACTAAAATCTCCATTCTTTACAGTTAATTTACTCTACCGAAAACAAGCTTTAACCGTTTTCATTACCATGAAAATACTACATTGATGGATATTAAGCTACAAGTTCTCAGTAATTTCCAAGCTAAAAAACCAACCAGCCATTAATAGGAAAATGCCTCCTTGCAAACCAACATGAGGTGAAAAAATGTAAACCAGACTCAGCCCTCAAAGTATTTGAAATGTCACTGGACTGAATATACGAGGCCTGTCGAAAAAGTATCCGACCTTAATTTTTCCCGCGCAAAGTAGTGATTCTAAGGCGGCGCCACTGTGCACGGTGGAAGGAGGAATCTTAATGCGCATGCTTGACTTTTTTCACCGCATTCACTTGGGCCAGTCACTGGCTGGTGGTCGCCAAGTAAGGTGCTGTTCTAAGTTTTTGTCGGATTTAGTTTTCTTGCAAGATGACTGAACGAATTGAGCAAAGACACTGCATCAAATTTTGTCAAAAGCTTGGTGATTCTCAAATTGAAACAATTCGTAAGATTCAGCAGGTGTTTGGGGAAGATGCTATGGGTGTAACACAAATTAAGGAGTGGTTCAACCGATTCAAAGATGGCCGCACATCAGCGGAGAGTGAGCAGCGTTGTGGCAGGCCCAAAACTTCTCGGAGTGCAGCTGTTGTTGAGAGGGTGCGAAATTTGGTGATGGCAGATCGTCGTTTGACCGTGCGGGAGATTGCCCAAGAGGTTGGAGTGAGTAAAGATTCTGCACATGCCATTTTGCGTGACGATTTGAACATGAACCGAGTGGCTGCGAAATTCGTGCCCAAGTTGTTGTCGCCGGAACAAAAAGACCTCCGTCGTGACGTTGCACAGGACCTTCTGGACACCGCCAACACTGATCCTGGGTTTCTGAACACCGTGATAACTGGAGATGAGTCATGGGTGTACGGGTACGACCCAGAAACAAAAAGACAGTCATCCCAATGGAAGCATCCCGAGTCTCCAAGGCCGAAGAAAGCGCGGCAGGTGCGAAGCAAAATCAAGGTGATGCTGACTGTTTTCTTTGATGTCCGTGGAATTGTGCATCACGAATACGCACCGGAAGGACAAACAGTGACAAAGGAGTACTATCAGGATGTTCTCCGGCGACTTCGTGATGCAGTTCGGCGCAAAAGACCAGACATGTGGACTGCGAACAACTGGCACTTGCATCACGACAACGCGCCCGCACATTCATCCCATTTGATCCGCAATTTCTTGGCCAAACATGGAATTACGACCGTTCGCCAACCTCCCTACTCTCCAGACCTGGCTCCTTGCGACTTCTGGTTGTTTCCAAAATTGAAGACACCACTGAAAGGATCCCGTTTTGAGAGTAGAGAAGAGATAATGCGGAACGCGACGACAGAGCTGAACACCATTCCAAAAGAAGACTTCCAGAGGTGTTTCCGGCAGTGGAAGGATCGGTGGGCTAAGTGTGTGGAAGCACAAGGAGCCTACTTTGAAGGGGATTAGGGTCCCAACCCCGTCAGGTTGTTGAAGTATTTTTTCTGGCCAAAGGTCGGATACTTTTTCGACAGGCCTCGTAACTCCAATTACTTGACAACAAACAGTAAAGCTACAGCCACATAAAATCTTCACAAGTTAAGCATTTAGACCAAGTAATATAACCAAAACTTGATCAAGGAAGTAAAATTAGAGTTGCCCAACATATCACTTTACCCTGACAAAATCATGTAAACACAGTAGTAGCCCATTACCCACTCACGGGGATTTTAACCAAAACAATGTAACTTAGGAACCAAGATGCTTAGCACCTCGTCAGGCTTTCTACCAAAACAATATCACAACGCATGTATTACAAAGCAATGACTTATCTTGATTTTAGCCACAAAAAAGTCCCTTAATTTTTCAGTCCATGTTCCTAACTTAGCTCCCAACCCAACTGCACCTCATGAAAACATAATCGCCCGCCAGCTGCCCATCAGGCTTACAGTCAAAATAAAGTCACCCGGACACTAGCAGTCACTTACACGCTATCCATTGCAATGGGGAACACACCTGTACTCCTCCTGGCCAGCCGTATCCAGAATATCCAGTAGGCAGGTCTCGCCATCTATGACGACTTGTTTGCGGTAAGAGTCTTCTATGGTAGGGTCATACTCGTCAACAAAACTGCACACAATGAAGCAAGTTGAAATTTTGGTCTTACATGACAAAATAGAATGCATTCAATTTTAGAACATGAATTACTCTTTGCATAACCTATACAACTATGCCAAATTTGTGTAAGTTAGATTAGATGTTAGTTTCAAGACCTTAACTGCAACAAAGGCATTCCAAAGAGAGAAAGAAGAGAGGCACTATTAAGTATGGAGTTAAGAGAATGCAGAATTTAACCATAACAAATCAAAAAACCTTTTCTATTTTAACCAAAGGAATGCCTACATAACCTTTAGCTTAGGACCTCACAAAATTCCCCCTGGGAGCATTCATTTGTACAGAGACAATTGTTACAACCCCCGAGGGGATTTGTGTGTTGATTATGTATATGATTTACTTCAACAAAACAAGGATTTATTAACATCAAAAAGGTCCAAGGGGATTTGTGTGTAAATTATAAATATGATTTACTTCAACAAAACAAGGATTTATTAACATCAAAAAGGTCTGAGGGGATTTGTGTGTAAATTATATATATGTTTTACTTCAACAAAACAAGGATTTATTAACATCAAAAAGGTTCGAGGGGATTTGTGTGTAAATTATATATATGATTTACTTCAACAAAACAAGGATTTATTAACATCAAAAAGGTCCGAGGGGATTGTGTGTAAATTATATATATGATGTACTTCAATAAAACAAGGATTTATTAACATCAAAAAGGTCCGAGGGGATTGTGTGTAAATTATATATATGATTTACTTCAACAAAACAAGGATTTATTAACATCAAAAAGGTCAAGTTTTCCAAACTTACCACAAATATAAAATCATTATTACTCTAAACCTCTAAAAACTTCTTTGGTGATAAGCATGCACACTGAAGTAATATACATTTTCTTCAGGTATTAGATAGAGCAAAAATTAAAGTGTAACTCTAATTTCAACAAGTAGGAAAAGATTATTCTACAACATCCAAGGACATATCTGTTTATACTCAATATTAAGATACATAAATGTATTTATTGAATAATAATTCACTCTTTATAACAGGGAACAGATTTTTATAACTTTTATTCCTAATCATATTTCTTGGATAGCATTTCTCAGCAGAATTATATTTGTACTTGATAAAGCACACAGAATTAGGCATGTCAACATACAAAATTTTCCAAGTTCACATGAGTAAACACATTTTTCACCTTTTTCAATTTGTAACATCAAGCAAGACCAGCACACTAGAGACTCAGTAGGTCATGAAGAATTAATTTTCAGATAACATACATGAAAAAAATATTGAATTACAATCTTTGCATAGAAGTTCCAGCGACTCTTGAAATAAAGACCAAGTGTTTAGGTTAAGCAAAATCAAACAAAAGAAAATAGGGAAATAGGGTAGAAGTTTGGAAAAATTTCATGAAATGGAATATGATCACAAAATTATCAGATACTTTCAGAAGAGATGGTATGCAACAACATCAAAGCCTATGCATTTATGCTTTGAATTATTCAAATGTTCACAGTCAAAAAATTTATATATCACTTCAACTGATGCTAAAGTTAATGCAAAAAATAATTCTATAAAAGCAAGAAAAATTTACATAAACTACTAAAAACATAGAAAACTAAGCTTGCCATGGAAGTTCTATCAAGAAACTCACTGATTCTGTATGAGTTGTATTGTAAGTGCACTCTTGCCAACACCTCCAGCTGAAAGAGAAAGGTAGCATTAGATCCAGTTGGCAAATCCTGGTCATCAAGTAATGAAAGCAATTCAAGTTTACATGAAGTTGTAAATTTAAAATTCAATCTCATGAAAGTTACAAACTCTCACAGTAGCTTCCTTCCAGGTTTAAAGTCCAGTAGGTTTTAGTCACATAAAATGTGTCTACAAACTGAAAAAAGCAAATAAATGCTAACAGGTATTTGAAGCTAATCAGTACTATATAATTTGAAACACTTCTCACAAAACTTAAAAAATAACTGTATATGACTAAGTGGCAGAGCAGTTAATTTAAAAAAACTTCCTATAGAACAGCTAGTATACTAGTTCAAAAAATATTTAATGATTATAGTTTAACAATAAATGGCCAACTTGTTCATTTACCTGAAAAATTTCACAAGAAAAAAATTAACAGCTAATGTTTTAATAGCCAAGAAATAAATTAATCAGCTTTACTATCTCATATCACCTGAAAAATGAAAAAAATGACACTGATGAGAACAAAAAGTGCTGATAATGAATAGCAACTTAGTATTTGTTACAAACAGCCATGTCTTGAAAGTGTAATAAAATATAACATATTCTTCCAATTCTTTCATCTATGAAGCAAAACTTAGAAAGAATCAGTCTACTCATATAGCTCCTGAAATTTCAAATGAGTTTCAAAATTTCATCCTATGACAAAAATATTTTTGAGCCTCCCTAACTCCAACAAAGGCATTACAAGGAGAAGAAAGCGCCTTTTAATATGGAGTCAAAGGAATGCAGAATCTAAGCACAAGGTGCACAGAAACAGGAATTTGAGAAAGAAGTTCATGTAACAAGAAAAAAGTAGTAGGTGCTGAAAATAAGGATAGTAGCAAACCCAAAAAAATATGGTCTATAACACAAAAAAATATGGTCTATAACATAAAAAAAACATGGTCTATAACAACACAAAAAACCCTGTTCTATTTCAATAAGAGGAAGGCCTACCTAACCTTCAGATTGGCACCTCACACATTTCCCCTGGGAGCTAAAAAATAAAGAACAATTGTTTTCTCACATAGAAGTTTTCAATGATTGCTACAGTGAAGATACAATTAATACTGACACCCAATACAAGACCGTAAATCTTTAAAATTTCTAGTAGACAAAAGTAAACTCTGAGGAAACAATGAGAGCTGAGATTATAAGACAACCAAATTACTTCATAAAACACAGGAATTTAAACTAAATTATCAATTGTTTATATATTCTGGAGCCCAGATACCATTTGTATAAAACCTTAGCTAATAGTGCACACCTGTAAATTTAGCAAGCCTCAAATAAAATGAGAGAGCTTTTCTGGGTGAAAGGTCTGACCTATTTGAGGCATAAATACAGTGGCAGCAAAAAAGTATACATTTTTGCTGCAATAAAAATGTACCCACACAAAACCGCATGTACATTTTCATTATGTTCCCACCATAGGAATAGTGGGAAGAGCTAGAGAGTGAAGTAGCACCCACGTGACGACTGACTTTATGCTTCATTGCCACAGCAAGCTTGAGGAGCTTCTAAAGATTGGTGAGAGGGCATCAAATTTGCATCCTTTTCAGTGCTCGCTCTTGCACTTTTTCACTAACTTTGCTGGCCATAACTCCATAACCACTTGCTAAAATGAGACAAAATAAATGTACAATAGAGGGTAAGACTTGTGCTATCACCCATGTACTAGAGCAGTGGCAGTCTGTGAGACGCGTGACCGTAGACCTGAAGGTGACAAGAAGGGTCATCTACAACCTTAAGAATGCTTTGATAATCTTGCTGGCTCGCTAGCTATGTTGGATAGTTGTTAATGTTGACAGTCTACTGAAATTCAACACTTTGCTGGTTGCCAATTAAAAATTCTTACATTGTGTATTGTGGATAATATGTTACTGATAACTATTTTACAAAGGTACTTCCCAAAAATTAGAAACATAAACAACTTAAACCAACAAATTGATTGTTGAAAATAGAATTCTTCCATGTCAGAAGTGACACCTGGAAGCAGAAAGACAGCCACCAACTAAAACCAGGCAATCTTACAGGAATAACCAAAAACACTTTCTGGTTACAGAGTATCAAATTTCAAAATAAAATAGTCTGTCATCACATAAGAAACATTTTCTTGGACAAAGTTTTTTATAATTTTGCCACAGCTGTTTATCTATCAAAGATAATTTTTCTATCATTACCTTACTGCAATTTTATAAATCAACTATTGACAACTAAATTTATAATCATACAGGTATTCAGTCACATCTGAATCTTATTCAGCTTTCTTTCTCAAAGCTCGTGTGATAATAAAAAAGCTTTGTTCACTTCATAGTTCTGACAGAAATTGTGATGTGAATATCTTCTGTTTACTAGTCATCAGTTTATTTTGGTAGATGTTTGGCCAGAATTTTGTAGACAATGAAGTAGGTGATACAGAAATAACATTTATAAAATGAAGGTCATTTGCTGGACAACATATTCAAACTGCTATCACATTCACAAACAGACAGATCATCACTTGGTTAGGGCATATGAAATTTAAGTGAGATTTGTGTGCATAATTATTAGTTCATTATAGTTCAAACATCAAATTCATATGACTTGAGATAAAATATTATTTTCAGAATCAAATCTAAGTGTTAAGGAAACCATTTTGGGGTCATCTGCAGTCCAAAAGTCAATTCTCCCAATTTTTTTTTATTGCTTTAAATGAGTTTGAGATATGTCCCCGAATGTCTGTAAAAATATCAGGAACGTATCCCAGAGCTAGCGACCCCCCCGGGAGGGGGAGAGCATCCCCCTTACGGACCTTTTTTTTCATTTTTGAACCTAGAGCAATGAAATTTGGTATACTGATAGGAAATGCAATTTAGAATCATTTATCATTCATGACAAAATGATGTTTTCTTGAAAAGAAAATGGGAAATCATAGAAAACGATATTTTTGGGGGGGGGGGGTTTTCTAAATGCTTTTTCTTCTACAGTTTTTGAGCTACAGTAATGATTTTGGTATCATTGGATGCAGAATAACGTGGACATTCAAAAAAAAAAATTCTTAAATTTTCAGTTTTATTTTATTTTTATTTTTTTATATATTTCATCATTCATATTCCTCAAGGTAAGCATCCCCCCTTCCGAATATTTTTTTCATTATTGAATTTAGAGCAATGAAATTTGGTATACTGATAGGAAATGCAATTTAGAATCATTTATCATTTCTGACAAAATGAGATTTTATTGAAAAGAAAATGGGAAATCATAGAAAACGACATTTTTTTGGGGGGGGGGTTCTAAATGCTTCTTCTCTGATAGTTTTCGAGCTACAGTAATGATTTTGGTATCATTGGATGCAAAATAACGTAGACATTTCAAAAACTTGAATGCTTTTCCTCAAATTTCCAATATAAAAATTAAAAAAAAAAATCAAAAAAATCAAAATATTCAAGAAAATTCAAATTTATGACATCATAACTTTGAAACAAGAATGAATTTTGAAAAACTTCCTAATACATTGTAAAGCCCTTGTTTTTCTGCATCCAATGATATCAAAATCATCACTGTAGCTCAAAAACTGTAGGAGAAGCATTTTTTTCTTAAATAGGGTCTTATAAAAAAAGTAAGTTTTCAAGACATTTGTCATTATAACTTTGAAGTTTAAAAAGCTAGAGCAATGCGGTTTGTTGCATTTGAAAGTGAAATGTGTGGTCTATCTAATTCACGAGGGGATTTTCAAAATTTTTTCTGTGAAGCTTTCCGTAGACTTTTTTACCCTAAAAGTATAAGTTTTGTCCTGACCCTTACAAAAAAAATTCATTTAAATTCTGAATGAAATAAATCGAAAAATCCCCTCGTAAATTAGATAGAGCACACGTTTAATTTTCAAATGCAACAAACCACATTGCTCTAGCTTTGTAAATTTCAAAGTTATAATGAATAATATATGTATATATATTAATTTTTTTCAATAATTAATTTTCTATGGCCTTATGAAAAATATTTGTTTAAGATAAGTTGTTACAAATGTGGAGATCTAGTAATCTGCAAATTTTCATAGACGTACATCTAATAGAACGAAAGTTGACCAGTTTTTCAAAATGGTTCCCTAAACATCTATTATCCAAAGAATATTGTAAATTTAATTTAAAAAAATTTTAAAATTATTGCATGATTCAACCATTCTTCAGTCATGACCGTGTGGTCACAGTGAAATTTGTGAGAAAATTAGCCTTCGCAAGCTTGTTTTAAAAATCAATTAAACATTGGCACAGTAATTGCTGGTGGTACAGAAACAAACGTGATACAGTGGCTGATGTTGCTCAATCACTCGAAGATAACTTTCCTCAGGCTAGTGAGAAACTAGTGACTCTTAGTGCAACAAAATTTTGCAAGACTCCACCAAATTGAAAGAACTGCATTGTATTATAATGAAATTGTGATTCCTGCTAGAATTAGACCTTTGCCAAAGTGTTGGAAAATAGATTAGTTGGCTTTTATTTAGTAAGGAAAGTTGAAAGCGGCATTTACTTTTATTAAATGCTCATACTGTTGTACTCTTCTCTTGAACATTTGAATCTTCTAGTGCCTACATAAATTTCATCATTTACACACTTAAAAATGCTGCATGACGCTATAAAATAAAATTCACAAATGCAAAACAAGAAGCCTAATTTTATAAACCATTTGACTGAATTAAGTAATGCAAAAATTCCTCTCCTCACCATGAAAAACCTATTGTAGGAAATATGCATAAATTGCTTTTTTAACATCCCACTAAAATAATTATTACTCTCCAGCATAGAAATTATGGCTATAGAAGCAATGCCAGGTTTACTTTTCATTACCAACCATGAAAAAATTAGATTAGATAAGTTAATTAAAGTCTCCCTATTCACAACAAAAGTGTTCCTAAGAGAGAAAGTAGAAGGCCACCATTCTCTATGGAGTCAAGGTAAGGGGAAATTACACACAAAGTGTGCTCTCGCAAAACATCAACTGTACTGTACAACATACAAAGAAACATGAAATAGGTTTGGGAAACAAGAGTACAGTCAAACCTCAGTTCTTGAGCGTCTCGGAGTTCGAACAATTCGGTTTTCAAACAGAAATTTTGAGAGTCAACTGCCTCTGTATTTGAACAAAATTTTGGGTCATGAACAACAATGACGCGTGGCTGCAAGACCGGTTGTTAGTAAACAAACAGTGTCGCACCGACCGCTGTGCTGTAAACATTCCTTAGAAAGATTTACCAGATCCAAAAAGACAAAGAAGAGAAAAAACCCAGGAAATAGAGTTACCAGAAGTTTTTATGGCAGGGGATTCCTCTTCCAAGAACTAACACTAATTTCCTCCCAAACCTTTATCAAATTACCGAATTGCTGTCATCCAAAAAGTTACTGTAAGTTATACAGTTTTGCTCTTATTAAGTTTACAACTTATGTTTTTTGTTTTATTTACATTTCATGTGATATTTACTGTTTATAAAAATGTTTTTTCTAATATTATATGTAGTGGAAGCAGGTAAGTAGGTATTCATCTGGAACTTGAGAATGAATTAATCTTTTACATCAATTGTAATGGGAAAATATGATTCGGTTCTGGAATAATTCGGTTTTGGAACAGGCTTTCGGAATGACGAATTATGTTCGAGAACCGAGGTTTGATTGTATTATAAGAAGAAGAAAGTCAAAAGTGAAGAAAAACAGGACAGCAAATAACCAAAAAAACATGGTCCATAATAAAACAAAAACCTTTTCAGGTTAAACAAAAACAAGGGCTGCCTGACCCTCAGCTTAGGACCTAACACCTTCCACCTGGGAGTACCAATTTCCACACATACTTTAGTTGTTTCACCTGAGGAGGCACCAACCATAAGTTGCAATTTTACTTCCATTTTTTCAGTACTTTTTAGAGACCAAGCTGGAATATTTTAAACTAGACTGCAGAGGGTTCTAGGCTAACAATGGTACCGACCTACAACATTTTGTGGCTACAACACCATCTCCAATAAATCCACAAAAACATTAGATTCAGCCTACAACAGTTGCATAGTAATTACAAAACTCATATGTGGACTAGTTTGTCTTTGAGGCAGCAGAATAAATGGTCTGGCATAAAAAAATGGGATATTGTGGCTTGCTTTGATGGCTGCATTTATTTTCATGTCTTCCATGTTTGTTTTTTTAACCCTAGATGTTTTCATATCATAGAAGTGTCTTGTTACGTCCTAGATTAAACTTCAATATATTTACTTTAATAGCTAAGGGGAGTAACGTTGATGCTTATGTGCGTACACTTTTCTTAGGTGTGTTTCAACTTACATTAAAATTTGGGTCACAACAAATCATAAGAAAAGATCTTTGTCTCTCATTAATCACCAAAGACTTACAGTTTTGGTTTATACTTTGTATACAAACATCTGTAACTATTTTCCTTGGCTCCTAATGCTATGCTGCACAAGCGGGCACCCAAACAAGGAGGTAATCATCCCGCACAGCCGCTCCAGCAAAACGCACACATATCCCTACAGAATTACCAACTTGAACTGAAATTAAAAAGCGTGCAGTTTTCCACCAAAGCACCAGCAAGCAACTCAAGAAAACAACTACAAAAGCTCAACATCAGATATGAACAACATCTCATGGAAGTAGGAAACTAGTTTCTTCATAAAAGTAGCCAAGGAATTGGAGAGCTTAACATACACTGCTTCAAATATTTCAGGAGAAACAACCAGTAAACAGATTCAGTACTTCTCTGTAAATGCATTAGTTTAGAATAAATATTCTAAGCTATACTCTCATCCACCATTCTAAACAAACCTGGCAACTTTATTTAACTCATTCAAGTCAAAAGCACCTTCCAGTACTTTATGTTAGCATATGATAAACACCTATCAGGAGAAAAAGAGACAGATGCTTCAATCTACATCTATGCCTCAACTCTTAAGAGTCTATCAACATGCCTTGTCCATCAATGCTGGATCAACTCTAAATACTGGGTAGCACACAAAAAACTGGTCAAAAGTAAATGCTTATTACATAAAAAGGAATTGATGTAAAGAAGGTAAACAAAAATCAAATAAAAGACTTAATTCTTAGGCTTTATTTTGTATCATGGAGAGACGCTGCAACAACACACACATCCTAGCCTGCAATAGATTGGTCAAAAAATAGACTTTGACAACAAGGTTATTTCATACCAAACTGATTTTCAGTTGGTGGCCAGTTAGGTCACCTGACCTTTCACCTTTGGATCTTTTTCTCTGGGGATATTTAAGAGAGAAGGTTTTTAAATTCAAACCACACATTATTGAAGACTTAAAGCAAGTGATTTGTGAAGTAATCTCTTCAATTAACCAAGATATTTTTGTTGCAGTAATTGCTGATTTTGGAAAAAGGACTAACCTCTTTATTGGACAAGGAATATTAGAGACTATTTAATATGGAAAACAAAATTTAAGGGGATCTTATCCACTCCAACCGTAGATTTTTTTCTATTGGACTTACGTCTATGAAAATTTGCAGACTACTAGGTCTCTAGATTCCTAACAACTTTTATTGAACAAGTTTTTTGCCCTAGGCCATAGAAAAATTTTTATTCATGATAATTAAAAATATGTATATATGACATTTGTTCTAAATTCGCCAAAGTTTACAAAGCTAGAGCAATGCGGTTTGTTGCATTTGAAAGTAGAATGTGTGCTCCTAAATCGTATCGAGCCATTTTTTTGATTTGAATTCATTCTGAATTTTTATATTATTTTGAAAAAATGGAGTATCAAATTTGTACTTTTTTTGTAAAAAGTCTACGGAAAAATTTTCACAAATTTTTTTGAAAATCAATGCCGATACAACTTTAGAGCACATATTTTACTTCCAAATGCAGCAAACCACATTGCTCTAGCTTTGTAAACTTCGGAGTTATAACGACAAACGTCTTGATAAGTTACTTTTTTTATAAAACCTATTTTTAAGAAACAAAATGCTTCTCCTCCTACATTTTTTGAGCTACAGTGATGATTTTGGTATCATTGGATGCAGAAAAACAAGGGCTTTACAATGTATTGAGAAGTTTTTCAAAATTCATTCTTGTTTCAAAGTTATGACATCATAAATTTGAATTTTCTTGAGAATATTTTGATTTTTTTTCTTTTTAATTTTTTAAATTTTTATATTGGAAATTTGAGGAGAAGCATTCAAGTTTTTGGAATGTCCACGTTATTCTGCATCCAATGATACCAAAATCATTACTGTAGCTCAAAAACTATCAGAGAAAAAGCATTTAGAAATCCCCCCCCCCAAATGTCGTTTTCTATGATTTCCCATTTTCTTTTCAAGAAAATCGCATTTTGTCATAAATGATAAATGATTCTAAATTGTATTTCCTATCAGTATACCAAATTTCATTGCTCTAAATTCAATAATAAAAAAAATATTCGGATGGGGATGAGGAATATGAATGATGAAATATATAAAAAAATGAAATGGAAAAAAATTGAAAATTTCAGATTTTTTTTTTTTTTTGTCCACGTTATTCTGCATTCAATGATACCAAAATCATTACTGTAGCTCAAAAACTGTAGGAGGAGAAGCATTTAGAAAACCCCCCCAAAAATGTCGTTTTCTATGATTTCCCGTTTTCTTTTCAAGAAAATCGCATTTTGTCATTGATGATAAATGATTCAAAATTGCATTTTCTATCAGTATACCAAATTTCATTGCTTTAGGTTCAAAAATGAAAAAAAAGGTCCGTAAGAGGGATGCCCTCCCCCCCCCGGGAGGGACGTTAGCTCTGGGGTAGGTTCCTGATATTTTTACAGACATTCCGGGACATGTCTCTAACTCATTTAAAGCAATAAAAACAAAAATCGGGAGAATCGACCTTTGGACTGCAGATGCCCCCAATATTGTCCCCTTAAGGAAGCTTTGAATATTATGTGCTTTCCCACAGAATCCTCGACATATAGAAACAGCAAGTTAACACGTTAACCACCATACAAGCCACCGGTGGTACATGGAGGTAATTATCATTATGCTGCTGACCAACCTGTAGTCACTAACTCAATTATCCTAAATATTCAATCAAAGCCGCAAAAGAGCATGATCCAGTTAACGCTTGCTATTTTTAAAATTTCTTGCTACTATTGACAATAAATTTGAATTGAATATTAAACTTCAGTTCAACCCATGGCAGTTAACGTGTTAAGAAAAAAGGATAAGAAAAGATAAAGAAGGCATGAAAACTAAAGTAAGCAAAGTAAATACAAAAGACAGAGGTCTCAAAAATCTATCAATAGCCGAGACAATCTAACAGTATCTACTACAAATACTTGTGCCAGACAATAGGACATTTTCACCTATATCTAAGAGTTAACTATTTTTTCGCAATAGTTTTTCTAAATAGTAACACTATACTTGATGAAATTTTGTAAATTACGTAGTACTAATTTTATTTTATTTTTGTGATAACAGATTATGCTTTTGAAATAAATTTTCTAAATATTACTTTGTAAGTACTATTGTGAGATTCAAAATTTTGAACTTTCAATTCAAGAATGTTATAACTAAACATTATTTGTAGATAGGGAGGGCTAACTGTATCCCAAGATATAGACCAATTTATAAAAATCAATCAAAAAATTTGGTTAATGTTAAGGAGATGCAACTAATTATTTTCAAAATTTTGTTCCTTGCATCATGGTAATTATATCAAAATGAGCAACTTTTCTTCTATGCACTTTTTGGGGCAAATGAGTTATAGCGGAAGGTTTTATTTTTTGCACGATTGAGCCGTTTGAATACTTTGCAATTTATTATTAACTCACCTCGCAGAGCTTGCGAAGCCTGTACCCACTTCTAGGATCTTTTAGTTAATAACACAATAGAAATTATTACCAAAAAATAACCAATTATAGCGGGATGTTAACTTTCGTCTTAGATGATTTTTTTTAAACATGATTTTTTAAAAAATTATGATTTTTGATTTTTACTTTTTTGGTCATATAAAATATATTAATATCAATGTTCCTTAGTTGTGATTTTTTCTAATAAAAAACACCAAAAGGAAACCATACAGTAAGAGTGATGGCAGATAATCTACAATTACTATGAGGAGTCTTAAGTGGAACAGCAGGAGCCACAGAACTTATATAGATGGAGTCAAAATTCAGAGCTTACTATCTCATGGTAAAGATAGTAAGCTCTGAATTTTGACTTCATCAATATAAGTTCTGTGTCTCCTGCTGTTCCTCTAAGACTCCACTCCTCTAGGTAATAGTGGGTTTTTGACTTTATCAATATAAGTTCTGTGTCTCCTGCTGTTCCTCCTAGACTTCTCTAGGAAATTGTGGGTTATCTGCCACCGTCTTACGGTATGGTTTCCTTTTGATGTTTTTATTCCAAAAAAATTATGACTAAAGAACATAGATATTAATGTATTTTATGTGACCAAAAATAAACAGACATATACCTAACAAAATTTGGGTGTGTGCAAAAAAAACAATAACAGAAAAAAACAAAAAATCATGTTTTTTTGCAAAAAAAAACGCCATCAAATAAAAACGTTTCTTTTTGCATCACTAGCTATTACCATGATTCAAGCAACAAAAATTAAAAAATCAATGAGTAGCTGTTTATTTGAGCGCATTTGTCATCAGAGATGAAACTAAACCTACCGCTATAACTCGTAATATAATCATTTCAGACGTAAAGTGCATAGAAGTAAACTTGTTTATTTTGATTCAATTAACACTTTGATGCTTGCCTCAGTTTTCCAGTTTGGTCTAATTAGCACAGACGTCTATAGACGTCGTAAATAGACCTGACACAATAACCCCTGGACTTAAGGAGACGTCAATGCAGTGTGCTTCTACATAGGGTTGCTGGAAAGAAGCACCATTTGCACCAATTTTGAGTGGGTGTATGAGTGTTTTGGACTTCCTCTGTTTCCAAATTGTGTCATGTAAAGATGCTAACTGTTAGGCATTATTTTTGCCGTAAAGGATTGTATATAATACCAGCATTCCCAAAAATCATGAGTGGACGAAGGTATCAAATGATTCTATAGCATCTGCATATGGACTCGGAAGAGAGCAATGATCCTCTCAAGAAAGTAAGGCCTATCATTGATTTATTGATAGATAACATTTGTAGCTGCTACTACCCTGAATAGAACCTCAGTCTTGCCGAGTCAATGATGGTATGGCATGGAATACTTCAATTTTGCCAATACATAAAAGGCAAAAACACAAGTTTGGCATCAAGTTCTATGCCCTTTATGAAACTAACGGCCTCATCTTGAACTTTGTGATTTATCAAGGTAAGTCAACCGGGGAAGAGGATGATGAAGGAGATGGTCATTGCCAGAAAATTGTGATGAAATTGATGCGGCCATACCTTGATAAAGGTCACGGACTCTATATGGATAACTTCTATAATAGTGTGGGGTCTTTCTGAGTGACTGCATAACAGAAAAACTCATACTATTGGAACTCTCAGGATGAATAGAAGAGACAATCCCAAGAGCACCATTCAAAGGAAACTACAGAAACCCGGTGAGGCCTGCTGGATGAGAAGAGGACCCGTTTATGTGTCAAAATGGAAAGACAAGAGAGAAATTTTTATACTTAGCACCCAGCATCATCACAGAATGGTGAATTGCACCTCAAATCTTGGACGTAGTAAACTGAAGCCCATTTGTGTTCAAGATTACAACGCAAACATGGGTGGAGTCGATCGTTCAGACTAACTTCTCTCTTACTGCAGTACTCCAAGGAAGACCATCAAATGGTACAAGAAGGTTTTCTTCCATCTCCTTGATATTGCTGTAATGAATTCTTACGTGCTCTTCAAGAAGGTGTCTAAACAAAAAATCTGCGAATTCTAAAGTTCAGAGATGCTCTTATAGGAGCACTGGCATCTGTGGATCTCGGAGTGGAACAGCCAACGAAAACATCTGCTCTTTCAAACACGCCCTTGGAAAATGAAAGAATTGATGAATTTCACCGTTTGTAAAACATTCCTTTATTGAAAGGAAATGTTCCTCAATATCTACGTTGCAAGCAACGAGTGTGCACAGAAATAAAGAAGAGGAGAGAGACACGATACAGATGTAAAGATTGTGAAGATACACCACCTATATGTCCAGTACCATGGTTTGCTCTTTACCATGGGCATTAAAGTACCTAAACAAGCATGCATACTGCGAGACCTCAGGTCATGCAACTGTATTTTTTCTTGTTTTATGTGATACAGTAGTTTTTCATTCAGTAGATGAATTTATTCTTCATTGCTTTTGTAGTCTATTATTTTTTTATTTGCATCAATGTTGTCAAGGAACTAGTCAAAGGAATTATCAAAATATTTTTTATTTCTGTTTCAAATTGAATCCAAACAGTTAAAAACATTTCATTTTCTTGTAATTGCACTTGCATTCATGATTTAATGTTGTGTTATAGTTTTAAACTGAATAAAGAAAGTTTATATGAATTAATATTTCATTTTTGCATGACGGGAAGAGATGTTGTGAGTAGTTTGTGCCACTGCGGGTACCAAAAGCACCACAACGTCTATAGACGCCACTCCATTTTCCATTTTTTACCGTCAATAAACTCGTTTATTAAGTATATAAACTGACACAAAATATTCGGTATCTTTTCCGCCTATAAATTAAGAATGGTGGGGGTGTGCATTTGGACAAAACTGACAAGACGGCTTTGGACGTCGTCGAGCGTCAATGGGTTAATGTTTAGGCACCGAAAAGTGGAAAATCAATTACTGTTCTTTCCTTCAGATGTACCGTTGCGGATTAACCGGGAATCGATTTTCCACTTTTCCAATCCTAAACATAGTGAATTAGATCAAAATAAACAGGTTTTCTTCTATGCACTTTCCGTCGTAAATGAGTATTTTACGAATTATAGCGGTAGGTTTAGTTTTATCTCTGATGATGAATGGGCTCGGATAAACAGCAACTCCTTGATTTTCGAATTTTTGTTGCTTGAATCATGGTAATAACATCAAAATAAACTACTTTTCTTCTATACACTTTTTTCGTCAAATGAATATTTTACTAGTTAGCACAGTAGGTTTAGTTTCGTCTTTGATAACGAGCGCGCTGGAAGCAAGACTCCATTGCAGTGTTGCCATTCACCGGGCTCAATGAAATACTTCCAGCTTCAAACACTTGAGTTGCTGTAACTAATTCACCGCTATAACTTGTAAAATACTTATTTACAATGGAAAGCGCATAGAAGAAAACTTGTTTATTTTGATCTAATTGACTATGTTTAGGCACCGAAAAATCAAATATCGATTCCCGGTTAATCATCAACATTTACCTAAAAAATAAGACCTAGTTGTTCATCTGATGCATAAAAAACTTTTCGAGTGCATGTGTAACAAAAAAAAAATTAACTCGGAACAGTAGGGTAAGTTCCAAAAATTCGTCCACTTTGAAATTCCGTACACACCAGGTATATTTTACTTTAACAAGCTAGTATAGAGTTGAAGTTCATCGGAAAGTGGTTCACGTGGTAACTGTTGGTTTTTAATATTGTATAATTGCCACATACCGCAAATAAATATCACTGTTTGAACGAAAATGGCAGCCCAAGTGAATGACCTGCGTTTCAATTGTTTATGAAGTCGTCACACCTTAATTGACTACCATTTTGCATCGCCGACTAAAAATTTTTCCATTAACGAAGTTGTTGTGTTAGGCGATGTCGTACGTGTGTGAGTGTTGACAGCTGTAGTGCTGCCATTTTACAGAATTTTTTTCTCATTTGTTTGTTTCTGAGGTGTACTAAATTTCGAATCTTTTAATGGCTTGTGTTATTACTTCGTCCACATGTACGGAGTTTTGAAGAAATCAATTTTATGAATTCGTTTGTTCATACGTTTTTTCTTTAAGTTTCTCCAAATTATGGCTCCTCGTAAAAAACATATCTACTGCAATGATGATCTCGTTCCCGCATTAGCAGAGATAAAAAATGGAAGTTTGAGTATTCGCAACGCAAGTGACAAAAGCGACGCAACAAAGAGGATTCGTCTAGTGACGAGGCTTTGATGTACGACAATGCAGACAGTGATGGAGATGTAATTGAAGATAGTGAGTCATGCAATGCTTGTGGAGGCAATGATGAACAGGAAAATACAAGTGCTTGGATTGGGTGTAAACATTGCAGTCGGTGGTTTCACAAAGACTGTCTGGCCATAGATTTCAGTAACATGACTGATGAACAAATAAAATCAATGGACTTCAAATGCAATGCCTGTCAAAGAAGTAAAACAAAAGTATGGCAATAAAAAAAGTAGGAATTAGTGGATAGGTTTGCTTATCAACCTTTGGACAGGATTTTTTGATTCGTTCTTGAGCCATAGTTAGGTAGACAATATTTTGATCAATGGAAGAAACTTATCAAGTTACTTTCAAACATTTAGGCAGCCTATAATCAGGTAGTTTACATTATTGTTCTCTAGCCAAACAGTCCAAAGATTGGTGACAATTCTGTTCCTCTAATCAAAGGTGAAATATTATTTTTATTTGTCATTGAAACATAAAATTCTCTTTCTATAGCCATAGGCCTCCAAACAATTATGTTACATGTATGAAGGATGATATCTTATATTCTCTTATTTTCTGTGATACATAGCTACTGTAAGCTTAATGTGATAAAGGACCAATTGTTTACCGTTTATTTTCCTCCATTTAAGAAATACGCACTATATAGGTCTAGCCTAGTTGTAATAGGCCCATCCCGAACGAACAGCTTGGAGGCCTTAAAGTGTACGTAGGTACCTTAAGTAATACACGCATGTAATGGTATATAAACGGATGCTTATTATTGCTCTCCCTAAACCTGAGAAGCTGTAAATCTTATAAAATTCATTAATAAATATTTAGTTTTATTGTCCCATTCAGAAGTTAATGCTAGGTAGCCTATACCATTTAACTCTGAAGAGGAGTCTAAGATCTGCATCAAAACGTACGTATCAAATCCATTAAAAATGAACACGCTATTATATTACATAAAATTCGAACGTTCACAGGTAACTTTAGCGCTAAACAAAAATATAAATTTCATTTTAGAGGGTGTACAAACTTCTGTAATGAGATTCGAAACATGGTCAAAATTTTAAATTAATTTTGAATTTGGTACAAACTTTCAAAAATTTCAGTTGGACAAAGTGTACGCAAAGCAAGTGGTTTTTTCATATCAAGATGTGAAAGATGCTTATTAGAGCAAAGCACGATGAACCCGATGCATTTGAGCTTTGTTGACGACATTTGCTTGAGCAATAGCGATCTTGAGAACAGTTTGGGAGGGTTTGACGAACTTTCGGACTTTACCCTAAGTCACCGGTTAATGAGGAGGATTTGACAGTCTTCGATTTTCCATGTTTTGATGCCTAAACATAGTTAATTAGATCAAAATAAACAAGTTTTCTTCCATGCACTTTCATTCGCAAATGAGTATTTAACAAGGTTTAGCAATAAATTAGTTACCGCAACTCAAGTGTTCAAAGCGGGAAGTAATTCATCGACCGTGCCGTAGAGCATCACTGCAATGGACTCTTGCTTCTGCCGCCCTTGTCATCAAAGGCAAAACTAAACCTACCGCTATACCTCGTTAAATACTCATTCGACGAAAAAAGTGTATAGAAGAAAACTAGTTTATTTTGATGTTATTACCATGATTCAAGCAATGAAAATTTGAAAATCGATGAGTAGCTGTTTATTCGAGCCCATTCATGATCAAGACAAACTAAATCTATCGCTATAACTCATTAAATACTCATTCGCGAGTAAACATGTACAGAAGAAAACTTTGTTTTTATTTATCTAAGCAACTATGTTTAGGCACTGAAAAATTAAAAATTGAGAACTGACAAATCCTCCACATTAAGGACACCGTCTGGGTAGAAATCGAGATGAGTGTTGATTTTCTGTTTTTATATGCATCTTATAGAGGATTTTCTTGCGCTTCCATTGGTACTTTCCGTTTACGTCTACTCCGAATAGTGCGCCCACCAGAGGGGGGGGAAAGCGATGGGGGTGGCGTGACCTTGACCCCTACCCCCCTCATTATTGGGAGTCAATTGAGCATGTTTCTCTTCAGCAATGGCAATAGAGTTCGTTCATGAGCTACTCAAAGTGTTTCATTATTCAAACGAATCATTCTAACGCTAAGTAAATATTTTTTATAAGATTTTGACAATTTCAGAATTTAGCTGTTCTGCCGTATCTATGATACCACAGCTTTCATTCATAGCTCGATGACAGCTGCAGTATCATAGCTACAGCTATGGCGAGCACACCAATCCAAAGGGCTTGAAAAGAGCTACAAAACAGAGAAGTTGACTTAAAAAAAACGTATTTTGGTCGAAAAAAAAATGAAAAAATAAAAAAAATGGTTATTTTGAAGAATTACATGTATTGTCTTTTGTTCTATATTTTTTCCCAGAGTTACAGAGCTACAGCAATGTAAATTATATCAATCGAAAGGGCTTGAAAAGAGCTACACACGCTCAAGAGTTCATTGTAGAAAATCCTGTAGTTCAAAAGATAAAAAGAAAAACAATTTTTTTTGTGAAAAAACACGTTTTTCTGGAAACTTGATAATTGGTTTCTCAAATGCTACTTCTTCCACAATTTCAAAGCTACAAGAAGTGTTTATATACCATTCGATAGGGCTTAGCAAGGTGTATCCATAAGGGGAGACATTTTTCAATATATATCAATTATTTTGAAAATTACACGACATGAAAAAAAAAGAAATGAAAAAAGGTTACATATTTTAAAAAAAATATTTCCAAAATCCACAAAAAAAAGTTAATCAAAATTTGTAGCCCCTTATGGTTATATAGACATATAAGCAATCTAAAAACGAAGTTCTGGTTCTGTAACTTCAAAATTGTAAAAGAAGTAGGATTTTAAAAAACCCTATTTTATCATATTGGTAAATGTAAAGGACTTGACCATAATTGATATTCGAATTTTCGATGCCTTAATAATGTTAATCACATGAAAATAAACAAGTTTTCTTCAATGGACTTTCCGGCGGAAACGAGTATTTTAAAAGTTATGGCATTAAATGAGTTACCGTAACTCCAGTGTTTGAGGCGGGGAAAAATATACCGCGCGGTCCGACGTGAAAGTAAACAGGCGTTCCCGCGCGCCAACCAAGCCGACGAAGAGCAAACCCCCTATTACAAACGTAAAGAGGTTGGGTCGTGAGGGGTAGCAACAGTTCTTTTAGTGAAAATTATAAAACTAAAAGAACTATGGCTACCCCTCACGACCCAACCTCTTTACGTTTGTAATAGGGTGATGCACTATGGAGTTTCGGTAACTCATTTAACGCCATAACTTTTAAAATACTCATTTCCGCCGGAAAGTGCATTGAAGAAAACTTGTTTATTTTCATGTGATTAACATTATTAAGGCATCGAAAATTCGAATATGAATTATGGTCAAGTCCTTTACATTTACCATCATATTTAAAAAAAAAAAATATCCAGTGCAGATACAAATATTTTTTCAAAATAACAAATGTTCTTTCCATCATTTCACACCTACTGTGAAAATTTCAGAGAAATCCATCCATAAATAACGGACTTTTCTCCTACCCAGACGTTGTCCTTAACCAAGTCACCTAGAGATTTTGATATTCTACTGCTCACAAAGGATAATGTTCCATGGAACAACTCAGGATGACCCAACAAATATTTTCCTTTTACAAAATTGGTGCACAAGCAAGAAATTCAAAATAACTATGTTGTTGTGCATGCATTGGAAGGAATTGTAAGTTGCAGCAAAGGCCAGGACTGCAGTTTGCCCTCATATCCAAATTTATTTCCACTAATAATAATTCCTCATCTTTTTCAAAAGTTCATGCAATCATTTATTCACTATCTTTGCTCAACATGCCAAAATTTTCTAAATTTCTATAGAATTTTCAGAATAATAATTTGTTACCGGCAATTGATTTTCAAGAAGTTAAAAACATCAAGACTCGTTGAATGAAAACGAGTGAATGTTTCATTCCTATTTACACCATATAACACATTACGCCAATAAAATAAATAAAAACGAGAGTGCAAAAATTCGTTTAAGGGCACAGGAGCAATTTTATCCAAATATACATTACAAGCTAGTAAATGTAAACAAATGCATGGAACACTTTTCAACAAAAAACTCGACTCACCTCCAACAACGACCAATTTATATTCTGTCATTTCGATAAGATCGTATTTTAATAACCTATATCTAAGCACTAATATATAGTTTAGCTAAATCAAAGAATGCACCACAGTTCTGCAGTTATAACTCATAATAAGAAACATGAATCAGTTTTTCAGGCCACTCCACACCCTGTTTCTATACTTCTATCGATCTTCGTTCCTACAACTTAAAGACGTCTGTGTTTATCAACATAATAATGCACATTTTTGAAAGCTAAAAAAATTTATAGTCCTAAAATATATTTACTATCATCTATTATAAACAATGATAACTTTTGAATAGAAGTGTGTTACTTTTTACTCAAAAAATCTTGAGTTGAATAATTTTACGATATTCTGAACACAATAGTGAATTATAGTCGTGTGTAGCTACTGACAGGTGTTCATTTAGAAATGTTAGGTTTGGTAAGATGTAACGAAATTTTATTATGCCTAAAAGCTAAAAATAGAAACTTCTGTGTATGCTTCGTTTCTTAAAATATCATAAAGTGAAGTTCTTTTAAAATACAATTTAAGAGCTGATGAACTATTTATTTGTGCTCAATGCCGGCTCATTCGAAAGCTTGCTTGTTAAACACAGGAGGGTATATAAACTTTTTTTAGATATGTATACATATATATATGTATATTTATATATAAACATACATATGTATATATATCCATATTTGTATATGTACATATATATAAAAATACATGCATAGATTTATATATAAATTCCTATACTTATATACCAATATGCATAATATTTCCTGAGTCACTTTAGGCCAATAGAATTGAGCAATGCATCCTATGCTATACGGTGATTCGATATTTTTTCTACACATTATCATGCGCCAAGCATACGGAAGCCCACGCCGGTAAAACATGTCGGTAATCCCAAGCAAGGTAAAATCAAAGCATCAATAAAAAATGTGATTAAATGCTCCCTCAGATGCACGCTATCAAACATTCATACTTGTTAGTACCGCTTTTTTGTCGGATTACAAGCATTTGCACACAATTTCAGAAGTGGCAAAACAGTATATTTTAATAAAGTTTATTCCTAAATCATGAGTTTACAAGTTAGTTCAATTAAACATGAATTTCAAATTATCATAGTGTGAATGGATTTGATACTCTGAATACAACGAAATCAATCAGTTGAAATTACATTTATTCTGACAGATTTTCAGTAAAGGAAAGTTCAAACATTCTTTTCATCGTTATAACTGTGCTTCCTCACTCATGTATAGGTACATGTAACTATTGAAGATAATCTATGCTTGAACCATTTATTGAATAACATGTATGTTATTAAACGCGTATAAAGTAGCATAAACGCAAAGGGGCAAAATTTTGATGCTGATATACCATATTCTTAACCTCGGGGTGCCAAAGCTACTGAAATTCAAGCTCCCCGAGTACGTACTTTGTGTCGAGTTTTAGATGCCATTCCTTCTTGTCGATTGCATGTATGAAATTTATAAAAATATTAAAATATGGCTGATTTCTGGCACTCGTCCATTTTATATTGAAATCATGAAACCTTTTCTACTTAGTTTGTGGTATTTTTGTACAGATCTATTTACGTAATGGAATTTTTACTGAATTAAACTATCAACTGTTCTACACACACTGCGTTCAACGAAGTATTGACATCGTAATTTATTGACGCAATTATGTCTTCTAGGAACTATTAATGAATTCAAGCCCTTTAAAGTCATATTGGGATTATAATCTACTAATAATTTAGTTGAACTCTGATAAAACAAAAAATATATAAATCCAAGCATAAAAATTTTAGAAATCAGCATAACTGAGAGGGTAAGATAAACTCGAGTAGTTTCACATGTTTCTTCGTCACAGGCATTGGAGCTGTATCGTTAGCTCTTTAAATAGTATCGCAGTAATATAGATAAAATATGATAAATTGACTAAAATATGAAACAGAACAAGAAATCTTCATTTAAAACATACAAGACATAAATAACGTGTTAAGTATTTACAACGATTCTAATAATATGATGCCGTGCTAGAATTGAGCGAATAAGGGTCGAACTTTCTCCTAAGCGTTCCCCAGAAATCAGTTCGACTACTCGAAGTCCTCCCGCCCAGCCCAATGCGAGACCTGGTGCTGTACAGCTCCGGAGTAGAGCTCACGGATTCGTCGCTTGATATGGACACTGGGAAAGGAACTCGTAATCTTCTTTTTCCAACATGATTTCTGTACATAACAAAAACAAAAATTGTAATGAAAACTGCTAAAGCTATGCCTCCCAATATTCCGGCTGCCATAATGGCGCTCCTTGTGGCAATGTTCAGAGAATTGGGGTCTCGATCGTACCTAGGGTGATCGTAAGAGCCCCCTAGCGGAGTTCCTTCCGTCAGGCCGATAACAGTTGATTCTCCCTTGGATAAAAATATGCTGCTTTCTTTTTTGGCAGGAGAACTTTCTTCATCATCGGACCCAACGCTGCTCTTTTTATTTTCCTCATTCTGTTTAGCAATTAGATCTTTCAAGTCTGTTTCACCCCCATAATAAGAGTACGCAGGCCGAACTTTGGGGCGACGCGTGGTGGTGCCGAGTCGACTGCTAACACCTCGATTGTGACCCATTCTTTCCTTCCAGTTTCCTAGAGTAGGGCGGTATGGTCGATATGTGACTTTTGCTTTGTCTATTGATGCCTCTATATCAGACGTCGCTCCATCTGCCTTTGTTTCCTCGAATGTTCTTGATGAAGTTTCATCTGCAGAATCATCCACTGATGTGATGTTAGGTTGTATCACAAATTGACCTTGCGTATTTATATCCGTGGAAGGCCTGAAGCCAAATTTTTTAGGAGGCAATGTGGTAATCGGTGTAGTGGAAGATATACGTTCTGGTAACGTTGAAGGCTCTTCGGTCGTCGAAAATAGGCTAGGAATTGTCGTCGATGCACTCGGAAGTGTTGTCTCTTGTTCGGTGTTCATTTTAAGTTCTGGATCATGAGATAATATTTTAAAAATAGGACGCTCAGATGTGATTGGTTCATATGCAGGAGAGGGCTGTATATCAGCCGAAGGTGAAGTTTCCTCTAGAATTTTAAGGAGCATCCCTAAGTTACCTTCAGCTCTTTTCAGTTCTGTTTGCGTCAATGATCTTTTCTCAAGCTTACTGGTGAACTGTTTAAGATCCATTTTATGTGTTTTCAATTGAATCAAGAACTGAGGTAAGCTAAGACCAATATTTTGAAGTACTTCAGATAGACTAATCTTTGTGCTCGTGGGAACTGAAGACCTATATGGATGCTGAGATGTAGAAGTTGCAGGACCTTGAGTTGTGACAGGCGGACCTGTGGATGTCACCGGGATTTTCGTCGCGTCTGAGCGACTGTTGTCAGAGGTTGCGACATGGTCAGGGGCAGTAACTTTAGGAGTTTTGAAAGAGTCGGTGACTTCGCTGTCACTTGAATGGTCGTCTGACAAATCTATGCTAGCTATGCTTGAAGATGAAGGAGGAGAAGGTGATGTAGACGACGATGAAGTCCGTTCTGATGTACTTTCACCTGGAAAGAAAGAAGGAAAGGATTAAATTTGGCGAGGAAATGCTCATGAAAATGATATGCACAAGTAACAGTTTTGTGTTGAGGTTACCGAAATTATTATTCATAAGAGAAATTTCATTCGGAAGTAAAAATACTTTAGCGCGAGGTTTTCCAACAAAAATACAGAATAGTGTTCCTTCGGAATCAACGAAAATGGGGAAGTGGCTTAATTAAAATTCACTAGCGTACATCGTTAAAATGTGCCAAAAATCTAACATAATAATATTAGAGTTTTAATGCAATAACTCAAGATATTTAAGAGCGTGATAAAACTTTGACAGGATTGTTTTGACATCCATTTTGAATGGGATTTAAGTAACGCATTCTTACAAGAATATTTCCCCAATCAACTCTACTGTTAAGCGTAAAATATTATTACACAAGCAGCCCTAGCATACACTTACATTAATTAAACGCCACGTATCGTGCACAAATACTTCCACAAGCTTACAATAATGTACAGATTTTAAACGAAACGTATTGCTACGTAAATATTTCCAGTATACGAAATAAAAATGAAAACAGACCAAGAAGAAACTATAATATATTCTACGGAGATTGGTGTATCACACATGAAACAGTTGAATAGAACGAATGTCATGTGTGATATAACTGTTTCATGTGTGATAGAACTGAAATGACGCATAAAAATATAAGTGTAGTTCTAGTGCCAGGCTCTAGGCCAGGGGTTCCTAACCTGAGGTGCTCGCATCCCCTGGGGGTGCGAGACGATATTCCACGGGGTTCAAAAAAGTTCAGGTAAAAGTTCAGGCTTCAGGTAAATAATGGGATATTGGCTATATGTTGGCATGTTTATTTCAGAGGGCGGCAGGTTCGACTGAAAGTTCTTTAGGGGTGCGGGGCTAAAAAAGGTTGGGAACCCCTGCTTTAGACGTATGGTCACGTCTACGCTAACTAGTTTACTGTATTTATATCTATGGATGCGCAACCCAAGAACACGCAATGTTCACGAATAAAACGTACGTAACTATTTGATCAGTTCTGTATTGGAATGAAGACCATTCTTCTCTACTGCACATTGAGCTGTTCTATCATGGACAGAAAAGTTTGTAGAGAGCCGTTATTCTATGGTTCTGTGGTGGGCTCTGACTTTTTCCTTACGAAGAGTGAGACAAAAAATGGGTGGAAATCAAACACTGAAGCAAGAACATTATTTGGCGCTGCAACGTTAAATAATATCCCATGAAAAGATGTGCTTCACTCCATGTACTGAAAGTACCGTGACTGTTTGTTCAGTGATCATTGCTGCAAATATTATTTACAATAAGCAGCCTTTTGATTCGATGGCTCAACTTCCATACTTCCGCACCGCGTGTTTTCATTGTATTGTGGAACACATTTTTTGTAGATACTGATGAAAGCTTTGTTCGCACAGTCACTAAGGAAGTTTATACGGGAGGGTTAGGTAATGCAATGACTGTCGATATTCATCCTAATATTTACTTCCTGAAACAAGATGCAACTTCACACGACTGCTCTTCAAATGGCGTGGCAGAGAATCAATAAGGAAACAACATCCTGGTAACACCGAGCTGCCTTCCCGAGGCAGGCTTGGTTTCCTGACCATACACAACCCTCAAGGCTTATTCTCTAGAGTTACGCCAAAATAAGTTTCTAGAAGCTATACCAGACATTGTCGATGTTTTCACGCAAGTTGTCCGTGAAGTAATCTTTTCTGTTGACCATAATATTCTGCATGCAGTTATTTTCAATTTTCAACAGCGGGATAACCCATGTATTGAACGATTGGGTGGATATTTCGAATGATTTTTTAAACATATAAAACTTATGAACATACTCTTTCATGTGGTTTTCGCTTCACCTTTCATTGTCAGTTCATATTTGAGTCGAAAGCGCTCACCTTATACTACATGACAATCTTTAAAGAGATGTTCAGTAAACCTGCGACGTTCTTCTGTTTTGCTTAACATGCGACGTTCTAGAAAACCGTTCATTAAAAAAAGGATCTAAAAACACTCGGATAAACCACTTTTGTGATGTTAAATTTGCTACTCACCACCGAAAAGCTAAACACACTTTACTTGATCTATGACAGAACACGTACTGCTAGTACTAGACAAAAGAATTACCGTTTAGATACGTAGAAAAAATGAATACAAAACTTCGAGAAATAGATGGAAGTATTTGAAATACTAACCATTGTTTCCTGAGATCCTGATGGTCGACTGTTCTCCGGAGCCTCGTGCAGGAGAAGACGAGGCAGCTAAGCCAACAGATCTGGACGTAGTGTACATGTCACTGGGAGGGTCCCTGCGGGTGTGAGACACTTGGGCTGCCACCAACTCAACATCACGGTCGTCCGGAGCAGAGAGTTTCACCCCGGGTAGTTTTCTGTCCGACGCTTCCTGCTGGGAGGATGGCGCTCTGTTGGACTCCGACTTAGGTGTATCACTTGGAGCGTCATCGTAATAATCATTGTAAGCTGACTGCATGAACTCCTCGTACAAATCGTCGTAATAATCTAACGGCGGACTATCAAGAGCGCTGGGGTTAGATGCCTTCTTGTCATCTGTTTTGAAATCAGTTGTGGTAGGTGAAACACGTTCATCACTTTGGGGAGCCGGAAGATCACCTGATGCAGTTTTGTCATGATCTCGTAATCCAGCAACGTTATGAGGAGACGCCAACTTAGGATACGGCCGATTAAAATAGTGAGGGTTCTCTTCATTGCTAGGAGTTTCCAAACTGCTCACATCAGCTGCACTTTCTTCATTCTGAGGCGCTGCATGGCTGTCATCAATCGCGTATGATGGAGATTCGTCGTGTGGCGAGTCTCTTGGTCGCGATGGTCTACCGTGATTTTGAGGATGGTCTCTGACGGGATGTGACAGAGGAAGTTTGCTTAGGGACGGCTCGCCGTGTAACACAAAGCCAGAAGGAAGTTTGCTTCGATGTTCTTCTCGATCCTCGTCGTCTTGAAAAGGAGAACCGCCTTCTAAATAGCCTCGACCATCAATGTAGTCCCTAAAATCACCAAAAGAATCTCCTCTAAAGAAAGTTTCTTCATCCTCATGTCTGCCATTAGCGTACGGACGACGAGAGCCTGCTCTGTATCCACCATTGGATAACGATCGCGAGTCGTGATCATTGAGTGGTCTCACTTTGACCCCAGAATGATTTGGAAGGCGGATTGGACTTCTGTAATCGTCATCGCCAGTGATGCTGCTATGAGGTGGAACATTACCTCGATGGTCCAATTCTCGGGTGAAATCTTCGAAGTCTCTGGCTGCGAATTCCTTATCACGTGTAGAGGGTCGTCTGCCCTCAAAGCGAGACACAGGGTCAGACGGCGGTCTGTTGTGAGAATATTCAAACGAATTCTGTGCTGCGGATGATGCGATAGGAAGCTCAGTTTCGGCAGGACCTGATACTATCAGTCTGCACAAATAATTGAAATTAGATGGTTAGAATTGCCTTGTATATATAAATGGAGATGCAGCACTGACAAAAATAAGACTTCGTAAGTTAATATGAAAGGTTTTAGCTTCTAACTGAACCACAAATGGTAGATCTACTATTAATAATGAAAGAATATTAAGTCAGCTGTGCAGTAAAATATCGACTGACAAAAATTTTAGCATCGAGTCTTCTTCATTATTCTAGAGCAGAGCAACACTCTTTGAACGAGGAAGACATTGATTTGTGTCCAGTGCCCACAACTGTGCGTTACTTTATTAGAGCACGCAGCTCCTCTGGTGATAGTAGAAAACGGATAAAATGAGTATAAAAATCACAGGAGAAACGATTCTATTCAAAGAGGCAGCCCTTAATTCCTTTCTCCTTATCTCAGTTAAAAATTGGCGCAGTATCACCAATTGTTTTTTTACAGTTCGGCGTTGTGAGGCACTTGAAGACTGATTTAGAGCAGTAGATTTAAGCAAATAGTTTTCATCACAATGAAGATCGCTTGCAACCACTAATACCGAAGTGTCATGATACCGCTTGTGAGCTATACTGTAGCGTAAACTGAAATAAGACTCTATTAATAAAAAGCCGTGCGTACCGCAGAGCCCCACTAAAGTTCGGTTTTACTTAATTGAGATAACTGACGGTATTACTGTAGTGGTACACGCGAGCATGGAGCAAGAAAACTGCTATAAAGCGGTCATATCATGTTTATCGCTGCATCGATGTTGCTACACCGTACTGCTACTGTGGTACGGCACCGATTTTCCATAGAGAGACCAGGAGGCTGGAAAATTGCAATTACAATGCAAGTGTGAAAAAGGAGATATTAATAAAGATGTGCTTCGTTTTTTTACGATGCGATTGTTACACTGAAGCGATCATTGAAAAGGTTTCTTGAATCAATGTCTCTCGATTCAATAACGATAGTTCTTCATACATTAAGCATTTTTACGGCTTTGGAATTTTAAACTGGTCGTTTTATAGAGGGTAAATTTGACGGTTGAATGTCTCTAATTACTTAGAATAATGAGGAACACTCTCGAGAAATCGGGGATACTATTATGAAGTCTATTCAAGGGTTACCATTAAGGCAAGAGATCGATGAGAGACTTCAGGATATTCCTCAGCATAAATTAATATCGAGCTAGCAGAGATACAACAGCGATAAATGAATCATGGACATTCTATAAAAAAACAAAATTGTTCCAATAGAGATACTTTTGCGGCCAAGGAATCCAATATATAGTTTAATAAAATTTAATATTGAGCCTGTACAATGCTACAGCGGCAAGTAATTCAGGAACATTCTTGAAGACAAAATTACGAATCGAAAGTATACCATAATCTCAAGACACTCAAGGATACTATATTATTTCAAGACGTTATTCCTGAACTCAAGTCAACCACGACTGAGCCCCAAGCCCTGACCTGAGCCCCGACTTCCAGTAGTGCTGGGGGAAGGCCTTTGAGGAGGTGGGGGACTGAGCTCCCTCAAAGGACGAGTACACCTCTTCGTCGTGCCCCGCGTGGGGATGTTTGGGGCGGTACACCGGGGGCTGGTACCCGCTCGGCCGACCCGGGTATGGACCATCCTCCTGCGAACCAAAATCGTGTTGTAATGTCACCGGTTACAAGCAGTTTTCACGTGCAATATCATCTCCTGGAATCAATTGACATGGATTCATACGAACTTCAACATTTTGATAGTTGATACATACATAGATCTTGGTACCCATTGTTACGGAATGGTTACGAAAAATTTCATTGTGGTAAAAATGAGTCACTTTTCTCTCAATAGTGATTTACATTATTGATTAGGACGACATTTTTGAAAATTGCAAAAGTTTAGAATTCTGTTGATATTTAGGCTCAACGCGTATACGTCCCGGCATGTTAACTTACATCAACTGCGACTGTTCTTCCTTCAAGAATTCCTATGAAATTAGATGATTCTTAAAATACATTACTAAAGCTCAGGTATTCTGAATTTCTTTGGAAAAAGGATTCTTACGACGCACAATGCCTCACACAGCTTCACTAAGAAACATCAAAATACCTAGGAGAGCAGTGAATTCACGGGAAAATTACTCTAAAAGTTTTTACCGCTAGAAAAGAGAGTTACTCCTGTCACTCCCAGGTTTTGTTATTTAGGTGAAAAGTTGGACCAAAACGGGTGTTAACATCTGGGGTGTTTTCTGTGAAGAAGCGTCACTTTAATCGGATGATCGTAGAATTTTTACTAGCCTCGATCATGACTGTATAGAACGGTTACACTGAAGACACGAAGGTAGAAACAATAGAAGTTTAGCCCTAAAGTAAAAATACGTTCGAAACACTTCCACGTTTTCAGTAACAATTAACACAATTCCCAGAGCATTCTCGTGCCGGATGTTGCTATATTTTCTAGTCTAACACTCACCACTCGACTGTTGCAAGCAAACATAAAATGTCAGTATTTCTAGAGTGTCAAAGCAATTTTTGCTTTTGATTCTTCCATAATCCCAAGTCTTTTCCTATAAACTCGTTTTTAAACACTGCATACAGCATTTCTATCCCGTTGATGTTTGGAAAAAAGAAAAATGAACCAACTTCAAACTTGGTTACGATTTTTTTGTGATACGAGTTATTAAAGAAATTGGTTGGACATTACTTCTTCTGGTGTCTTGGTTGCATCGATCATCAAAAAGTCATTGTAAATGAATATCATTTAACCAATCACTAATTAATTTTATACACAATAGAAAAACTATTAAGTCCTCTTAAACCATTAACTTTCTCAACTGAAACGCCCTTAATCGACAAGATCATTTGAAGCGAGAAAACGCGTTCATCAGGTATTCAGATTTAAAAAAAAAACGATGTTGCGCAAAATTTAACGTAAGCAAATGTTCTAAAAAATGGATTCACGCAAACTGATTCAGAAACATTTGTGTCACTCAAAAACGGCGATAAATACCAATGAGTGAGAGGAGAATATATAACACGGCCTACTACGGATTCATATTTGAACACTTCAGTTAAAAATGAGAACTTATCTCGAAATTTTTCTCTGTTAGAATTCAACCATTACAACGGATATTATCGATTATTATAGCCCCCAGAAGAAAACTGAAAATGTGCGCAAAACACTAAAAATTTGCCTAAAATTGAGAAAAAATGTCACATTTTTAACTTGGAACTTGCGGGAAATAGTTCTGGGGAATTAATGTCCAGCCATGTTCTCACATCAAGTTTGATGATTCTACCCTCGCTCAAAAAACAAGGCAATCGACGCACATTGAACAGACTTACACTGCTCACATTGATCAGACTTACATTGATCACATTGATCAAACACATCGATCACATTGATCAGACATACATCTCTTTCTTAAGCTGACGTTCCTGCTACCTAGTACTGACGAACCGACGTTTAGATCTGTCTTTTATACCTATATTTTTTCGTTCAAGAAAGCGTCGTAATAAATATAAATACAAAGATATACGAATGAAAAAATATTCCATGTTCAATACTGTTAGCGCCCGAAACATCACGTTGGCTTTCAAAGCACGACTCAGATGTTCATGCGGTGCATTGCTTAGAAGCGATGTAAAAGAAGCGGCGATGCCAGAGCAAAATTACAACGTATGATGTATGATGTATAAGCTGTACTTTCAAGTAGGAGTAGCATAGCATCAAAATTCATGCGCGTGTGTGCAAGCAATGTCGAATTAGTAACGTAAGCAATTGATGTACAAGTCGGTCAGTTGATTGTATCATCACGTAATTATCGTTCTTTTTACAAGTTTGTTTTTGACCAACAGTACAGAAATTCTCACCACACAGCCCTGTATCAATGCTTTAAACTGGCTTCTGTTCATTTTTGCGCCGTGATTAGAAACGGAATATATTTGTTTTCAGACCTACGACAGGGTTCGTTGTGGTACTTCAAACAATTGAATTCATGCTTGACTCCAGTACGCAAAGTTGAACCTAACATCAAATAATGTGCAAGTCTGCGCTAAAGTTCAACTATAGCAGCGCATTTAACCCACAGTTTAAGGGCAATAACGGATTTAAAAGACAGGTTAATTCCAGCAACGCATTAAACCGTCTGTTTAACCGCAACAACGCAGACAATAAACAGGTTAACTGCAATGACATCCAGTTAATTAACGTTGAGTTGAGGCAGCCGTGATCGGCGCTGGCGAGGCTACATGAGGCAGAAGGAGGCAGGAGTGACTCGAGTTGAGGCAGCCGTGGTTGGCGCTGGCGAGGCTACGTGAGGCAGGAGGAGGCAGGAGTGACTCGAGTTGAGGCAGCCGTGGTTGGCGCTGACGAGGCTACGTGAGGCAGGAGGAGGCAGAAGTGACTCGAGTTGAGGCAGCGATGGTTGGCGCTGACGAGGCTACGTAAGGCAGAAGAGACTCGAGTGCTGCGTATCACAGATACGGTAGCAGGTCACCTTACCTTGCTGCCTCCCAGCACTCAGGTAAACAAGTTGCCTCAAAACCGCCTCCCAAGCACACACTGCTCACCTTGGCGGCTCACTTCGCTCCTCTTCAGCCGTCTTTAGTTTAATACTTTTAAATGGCTGCTTTGTTAAGATGCAGGCATGTGAGCGCTCTGTGAATTGACGGCTCTGACAAGATAGAGCTCGTTGAAATGACTCCTCTATCTCTATAAAAAAGAGGCTTTGCTTCAATCTTGCTAATGCGTGTCATCAGTTGTTTTTTTAGACGCCTCATAATTACTAGATAGGTGAACCCAAAGACGGTTTCCCCAGGTCAAGACAGTTCCCATTTCATAAATTGAAAAATGGAACCCATTACATCTATCATAGCAGAGGGAAATCATTCCTAAGTTCGTTTTCTTTCCGACGGCAGGAACATTTACTGCTCACACCGTCGAGTCTCGGACGAAGGACAATTTCAGGTGGCAGGAAAGCGCTGTGACCACAGGGCCACGATGGCCACATTACAGTTAGTGTTCAGGAATGATAGTATTCATTAAAATGGCTGCTGTGTTAACGTGGAGATATAAAGAACGCTCTTGGAGGGTATGCCAAGAATCATAAGGTAGTTTTTGTAGAACATTTAAACTGTTAGAAGAACAATTCAGAGCGATGCGTAAATAAAAATTTACGTGACAAGACTGGCACCTGCTTTGATATCAAATGTTCTGAAACCCAGTCTTAATTTTTCGCCGCCTGCATGCATGCTCAGGCGAAAAAGTTGGACTGGGAAGACACCTCCCTAGTGAAAAAGAGCGCAGAAAGTTCACATTTTATGTCATTTCAGGTTGCAGAAAATAAATTAATTAGTTAACGTAATTCACCTGCAAATTTGCAATTGTTTCATACTTTTATTAAATCTAGGATCAGCAGTAAATTATTTTTTTATCGACTCTCCGTATTTCAATCACACATAAATTTTAAAAGAAGCCTATTACTCAGCCTCTAAATCATTCAGCCCTCGTAAGTCTAATTTTTAATTATTCAACTGTATTATCAGAAGCCTCAAGATGGTGCAGGATTGATTCCTACAGAGAGGAGGACGGCGTGGGGACGGTTTTGACGGTGATCATGAAGACACGGGGTGCTATCCACAAATCCAAAAAGTTAAACCGCTGCGAAAGGTTTTTTCATCTCCAGTATTGCGTTTATGTTGCAATCTGTTTTTTCTTACTAACTTATTTCACTTTCGATTCGAAATAAATTACAGAGATTCGAAATTAACTGTATAATCATTATACAAGCAGCTCGTCAGAGCAATAAATGACGTTGCAAACCCGTAAACTAATTATGCGCTGAATGTTTTGCAGATTTGATACTTTGGCAGAGTAGTTGTTAAAAGCGTGAGAGAAGTGTGTTGTCGTACCTTCTTACGGTGACTCCACGACTCGTCTGTGCAAAATCTACACAACTTTGCAGTATTTGGCGTACTTCATACAAAAGAAGAAGCACGATTGCCTGCAATAGAATGAAGAAAAGAAAGCAAAAAAGAAAAAAAGAACGAAAAAGCAAGAAAAAAGGAAGAAAAAATACAAAAAAAGAAAGAAAGAAGGAAAGAAAAACAGTTTATTTTCAATATAGTTGATACATGAAAGAGCAGTACAATATTTCACATCGATCTCGCGTCACTGTTGGCGTGATGCTGACGAGTCAGCAACGAGTGGAGAGAAATCGTGTTCCGAATGGACCGCCGACCCCAAGGCAATTGTCTCCCATTTAGGGTGGCGACCCACAGGTTGGGAATCACTGCTTCATTGAAATATTTCTACATGAACCTGTTCCCTTGAACAGCCTAGAAAGCAAACTTAATCCCACCAATGTAATTGGAATTTGCTGCCTCGTGCCGTCCAAGATATCAAGAAGCATAACAGAGTGTCAGCAGATCCTGGGACTCATTGCTTAAAGTTTTCCTCAAATAATAAATTGACTTCACTGGTACGTCTGCTTCGATTTGGGACTAGCAATCAAGGTATAACACGTTCATAATTCTATCAGGCGTCCACCTCACATAAGTTTTGCTTCAGAACTGATACAATTTGCCTGCGTTAGATAGTGAGAAGACACAAAGCCATGAAGTGATCTTGTTTCTAGCCATGCTCTAGCTAATGGTCACTAGGCTACCACCAAGTCCCATCTAAATTATAATATCTCCCTGAATGTTGTCGAGTGCAAACTTCATCGCTGTATTTTGCGTGTGTTAAGTTGGTTGTGAACATGCGGAAGAAAATCCCTGAGACACTTACTTCCTTCATTTCAAGTCCCACATAATACTCTGTGGCCTGGTTGCCACATAAGTCCTGGTATCTAAAGTAAATTAATAAAGCAACCTCAAGCAGCTACGGAACGATAATATTCTATAATAACAAATTTAAAAAAAATTATCTAATCTTTTCAACTTCCTATAACTGGTGTCAAATAATTCTTTAACTGATCAAACGGAAAACAGTTTAATTGGATTCACGCTTTTCATACAATACTCATGGCTACATAATTGAGTTGCTCCAACCCGCACACGCCCTCTTTCTCTTGTTGCTGTGTGAGCGCATAAAGGAGATTGTGGCTAAGCTTACGATCCAGCTTAGAGGATTTCAGACAGCATGGACATCGTGGATAAATAAACTATGGATTTAAGCGTGATTATAGTATAAGAATCAAGGACTAGTGTAATACATATGATACATGCTAATTTAAAGGATGGACATAGAATGAACGTTGTAAAAGGTTGTATCAAGGATATTTTGGATAGACATATAGCGGATACCATGGGAGAAAATAACACGGATATTATGGGAGAAAATTTCGCAGATATTAGGGGAGAAAAAATCACTGATATTGTGGAAGAAAATATCACGGATATTGCGGAAGAAAATATCACAGATATTATAGGTGAGAAAATATCACGGATATTGAGGAAGAAAATATCACGAATGGTTTGGTGGGTTACACAATGGATATTATGAACGGATACACTGCAATCCAGATACATTCGAGACGCATTGTATCCGAACACACAGGCAGCGTCTTCCGTTGTGTTGCGCACTCCCACTCCGGTTCTCCACTTCTGAAATGCTCACGCTCGCCTCCACCAAACAATTGATCGCTGGCGCAACTGATTCTTCTCGCCATCTCCGCCGCCGCCCGCCGTGCCGTGTTATGCTTCTCAGCTGAACTTCTCCAGTGTGAGACCCATCGAAACATCAAATGAAGTGTAAACTTTGTGACACCATTGGCGCAATGATGTGTTGAATGTGCGGTGCGAAAATTATGGAGGATATCTTGCATGCATCGTAACCCTCGCCGCAAGCATTTGTTCAGTTTAACAATGAAGATTGTAAAGTATAATTGTGTCATAGTTAGTTCGTGTGTTTTTTTTCGCTCGCTGTACAATGAGGAACTTGTTACGCGAGTGAGTAAAATTATGAACTAAGCCGAAGGAGCTAAATTAAAAAAAAACGAAACGTCCAAAAGTGTGAGGCAGTTGAGCTGGTTCAAGTTGAAATTGTTCAACGTTAAGATGCTAGCTGTTCTTTACTTTCAGTATACGATAAAGGATAAAACCAGCATTCAGATCACTTCAACTCAAAAGTTCCGCAAATTGCGGCACTGAAAATCAAGGACCCCGATATTGAGAGCTTTCGCTTTTTCACACCACAAACAGGCTCTGTCCTAAGGCATCTGAAGATCTGTCAATTCTTCGTATCAGACTTTCCCATTTAGAAGAAGACAAAAAAGGAAGCTTCGAGCCAAGGAAAAGCTCCGCTTTCTACAACGCTGGTGAGTGGCAGACGCAACTGGTCGGAGCCGATGTCCTCAGGTACGGACTCAGCGCTCATCGTTTCAATGACGAGGCGGAGATTTTCTACGGTCAGAAATGAATTCTATTGAAGTAGAATTTAGAAAATTTGATTTTCTCTTTCTGTTCGATTTGTACATTATATTACTGAAGGAAAGTTTATGATATCAGTAAGCAATTAATTCTGTTTTGTTGAGTTGGGTTAGAGTCCTCGAAGTGACATTCTTGAAACGAAAACGATAGTGAAGAAAGAAGTTCTTAAAGATGTTGTTTTAAGGTCTCAAAATTCTACTTACGCTAAAACCAATATCAACAGCTGTACAATAGAATGAACTACGATTTAAAATACTCAATTCAAACGGGATACGACGAAAAAGTTTAGTTTTTGTTCAAATAATTATGATCATCATATCTTAGAGTCCCATTTTATTGAGATGTTGAAATCGGCAATGCTTTTTTCAGTCAACCGTATAGTGTTGTATAATTTAAATTTTGAACTGAATATTTTTTCCTTACGTATGATCCTTTATTTTTCATTGTGTTCGGCTTTGAATTGAATATTTACAGCTGTTGTTAATAGCTTCAATAAGCTTTTAAAGTTCATTGACCAATGATTTAAACACTACACTACAAACTACATGGCCGGTGCTACTCACTCACAAACTCTGCCTCCTCATCACCCTATTTTCGCATAATGAGAAAACATAGGTCCAAAACAGATATATTGAAACTGAGAACTTCTTCTGAAGCTACACTCCTCGTTTCGCATTTCACTCTATAGGGTTACCTAAACAATCGCCGAATACAGTAGAGGGGTCTTTAAAAAACTTCTATTATTATTAAATTTTTTTTCCTAAGTTAGTAATGAATACAGATTAGTTTTAAATATCTTCCATGATTTGTGTTCTGGGCTCAAGATACGTTATCTTTACGGTCACTTTCGTTTTGGTGAGCACTTTTAGCAGCGTAAACTTGAAATGAATAGTCATAGAACAAATTGTGCTTCTACGAGAAATTTCAATTTAATTATTTTTTCCATGAATCAGAAGCACAATCATACTTTCATCATTATTCAGTTCGGTACAACGACGGCTCCAAACGTTTCAATAGTGAACGTATAAGAATACATCATAAGGCCTTTCCATACCTGCTCTGCTGTCCTCAGCCTTTGGCAACAATTGAAATCGAATCTAATGCTTTTACATCGACTCATGAGCAGGAAAAAAATAATGGTCGTTTCAGAGCATGGTCAAAAAACAACACAACAAAGAGATCCAAAATTGTTTCTGAGTTGTCGCTCGTTCGCTATCAGTAGCCGTAGAATATGCGTTCATAAATTTAGACATCAATTAAAAAATAAGAATTCGACTACAACTGAACCAAGCCTCGTGTGGAAACGATGGAAAATTTATCCTCACTTTGGGCTAGCCAACCGGAGGTCGTATGAAATCAATGGCTGGCTCTGATATCGTATTAACGCCCACGCAGTGCTAATCGAGCACCTTTTATGCGTCAGTTGAGAAAGTTCAGTTAGATTCAAAATCTCAATGAATGGACAAATTACGATAGCTTTAAGTGAGAAATGAATTGTCGACGAGCCAATAAATTTCCTCGTTAATGTTTCATCCGAGCAGTCTGACGCAACCATAATTAAAATGAAAAAAATACCTTTGAAAATGACCAAGCAAAAAAATAACGAAAAAAATTAAATACTTTAAATTAGAGCAGAGAACATGCATTTTATGGAAAGGATACTCACAGGATAGATGCCCGGAATGGAGATGGCGTATATTCTCCTGGACTCGTCTGCCTCGACGACGGCGGTCGGACCAAACACCTCCTCGACAAGGGCTGCCGTCCTGCTGTTCGAGTCGTCAAGGTGCTTCTGCGCGTCTGGACTCTTGGTGTCCATGGAAGCGTGGCCGGTGTCGTCCAGCCTCCTGTGCTTGAAGTTACCTGTCGCTTCCACCACGGCCAGCATCAGCACCATCGTCGCTGGAATCGTCAATAAGACGGTGTGTTTCTTCTTCCCTACGACACTTCGTGGAGAGTCAAGACGCATCATCATGGTCCCAAAACGCTTGATGGGTGTAGAGACCAAACAATAGCATGAAGTATAAAGGGTGTTTGAGTGGTACACGAGCAAACTCCAAGAAGTCAGACCGAAGAGAACTGTTCTTTTTAGTTCCAAAGTTTGTAGGATAGAAGTTCTCACATAATCAAAATTATCGAGACTCTTACGTTACTGGTGTCACTTGCAATTGCCTATTTTTATGAAAGCTCATATTCATCACTGTAACTTTGCCAGTAAATGTTAATGAAGATCTGACTTCGTTAAGCAGAACGGACACAGAACACAAGTCATCAGTTCGCAGTAACCAACAATGGGGATGTGTCTATTTCACGCGGAAACTTGGACGAATTCATCTACTTTTGAAAAAACAAAAATCACTGGTTTGGGTGACGGATGAGAGGAACGAATTACTCGCGGGAGACTAACGTGAATTTCATCATTTATAATATCGCAATCAACATTGTAGAAAAATGTGAGTCTTCATTTGCGCGGATGACATTGAGGCGTGAAGAATAAGCTCATTCTCATTCAGTAGCTGAGTGCAGCTGAGTGTTCAGGACACGACGAGGGCTGAGACAGATGCTGAGTGAGAGCCAGGTAGACTGTCCCACGTGGTTCACAGATGGCACTGCGGCGTAGAAAAGTTCTCGGAATTTATGAAGGTCAGATATACGACAGGTTGAGACACGGATGTGTTACTTCTTCTGCCAAAGCAAATATTCCCTTTTTCTGCAAGGCAAATTTTCCCAAGTTGGTGTGTGTGGTTCTGGGCGGAGGTAGTGAGTTGCTTTATTAAAAACTTCTACCAAGCAGATAAGTACTTAATCCAACTCGAAAGAATTGAGGTTTTCATGCAACGTTTTGATAGTGATGCAGAAGTAGAATACCATGGATACGTTGTTGCTCAAATAGATTCTTGAGCCACATTGGAATGATTTGCAAGTCCCATTAAACTCACAAAAGCATAAGTGTGCTCATAATCATACGAGAGTAAAACACGAGAAAAATGTTCCGTAAATTTCAGAGTTCAGGCACTATCGACAGAAGATGACAGTGAGTAATTTAAGAGAGAAGTCGTCAAGTAGATCAACAAAGGCGGGCTTAAAAAGCGCTCGTTGAAGCTGAGCAGACAGAGATAGATAGTCAGGATTCGTTGGAGTGATGGCAGACGGCGACGTATTATTGTTTGAAGACGACAGCCGAGTGTGGGTAGAGAGCAGGAGAATATTTACAAATCACTCTGAAATATTACTTTAGTGTAATACTTTGTTAGCTGAAATTAGAGAGCTAAGAGGAAACGGTCTCACAATCACGGCACGATGACTGGCGAGCTACGTGAAGAAGTGCGAGGGGGACGGAACTGACTGGCGGTTCACAGTGGCAGATTGTCGCTTAAATTGGACGTCTGGAGTAGGACGATACCCTGGTATTTGGTAGCGGTACTTCAGGAGATGATACAGGAGTGGAGGCGCTGGATGGGCTGAGCTGTGGGTGTTCCGGTCAGGTAGCGCTGAAGATGAGCGGTGGTTGATACGCCAGGCGAGCAAGACCCTGAAAAGAACGGCAGTGAGAGAAGCATGCACGACATTCGGGAGAGTCACGAGATGCCTGCGTACTTCAGGATCTCCATACACAAACAATGGAAATATTTGAACCATGAAAATTTTTCACATGCTTCCTATGAGGCGAGTCGGGAAAAATAAAAAAACTCATTCAAGAATAGCGCATTCAGTATTCTCTAGTGTGGCAAGACAGAGGTAGCATCGTGCAGTAACACACATGCACACCGAGTCTTGAGGCATCTTCTTTCAACAGAACCACAGTCAATTTGTCAGGAGTCAAAGCATTACTTCTGTTCCTATTCCAGGCAGACCGAGAGTATGGCAGCATGTGTTGCGCTTGACCCTGTTCAGTGGGGCCTGGAGGTGGAGATGGCGGCATGCATCAATAATGAGACACGGGAGCGTTTTCCCATAGTCATGATGATATTTGTGCCACACACATTTTACGTGAGTATAACTGAGAAGTGAGGTGTGAGAGAGTGACAGTTGGTATCCCTGGCAAATAATATTCTTACTTTGGGAGTACAAGACTAAGTTCATGTACTAATTCATATAAAATGGTTTAGCACATTAGTTGGTAACATCGATAATTCATTTGCATAAATGCAGTCAGATTTTATGAAAATCAATGCAGAAATAATTTATAATTTAATCTTTGGTTATTCTACTGGATTAACCAATTGATGTTAGTATGAATTTGCAGTGAAATTATTGGGTGTAAAATTATTCGTATCAATTATGCACGTACTTTACGGAGAAGCACATTATAGCGCACCAAAGTATCAGCCAATGAAGTTTTATTACCATGACAAAAATTACACTAGATGTACGCAATCAATCAAATGAATTTGTTGAGATAAGTTTTTCGGTGTTGTTGGGCAAACCTACCCAGTCCGCATTTGTCGATGGCTGTTCAAAGGGTCGTTACAGAGCACAGAGAAGGAGAACCAGCATTCACCCAGTAAGCTCATTACTGGACTTTTCACGGAATGTCCAAGCTGTCCGGTATTGGATTGACGAAGGCAGCCCATTTCTTACCGCCGGACCAGTAACGGAAGACCATCCTGAGGCACGGGCAAAATATTATATCCCATTACCGTAAGACTGGCTTGCCTGCAGTATTCCGTCTCTAGCGCTGGGAAGCCTGCCCTGACCCGTTCACAATTGTGGGATTCCTATCTTTTCCTAGCACTGGCTTGCCAGCAGTATTCCGTTTCTAACGCTGGGAATCCTGCCCTGACCCGTTCAGAATTGTGGGATTCCTATCTTATCCTAGCACTGGTTTGCCTGCACTACTTGTCCTGACGTAAGACCGAAGCTCCTTGCGTCAAGACTGAGTAGTGCAGGCAAGCCTGCATCTTGATTAGTTAACATCTACAGATATAAGTAACAATTCACTCCCATGAACAAATAAAAAAACTATAAGATATTCAGGATAAGGAATCTGATTTAAAAAATTCACATATATTTAAAGAAATCAACGTATAAAGTTCTTTTAATGGAGCGACAGTAAAGATCGCGTTCAAGCATAAAATAATGATAATAATAAACCAGAATCAGGCACACGCACAGACTCACCCAAAACCAAGATCCCACCAGGCGCGCGAAGTGGCTTAACAATAAGGCATATAGCTACTGCACTGGAGCAAATTACCTCAATTGGACGAAATTTATTTGCGAAAATGGCTAAATTACATGATACATTGATTAGATGATACATTATGAACAGTAATAACAGGGTGTCTACTATGATTCCATTTTTAAATTCTACTACTTTTTACAACGTTCCAGAGCAAAAAATTACAACCTAAATCCTTCATATAAATAGTTATTGCTTTACAAGTTCCCAGATATATCAGCCTACAGCTAATGTCTAGTTCGAGTCAATATATAACGCCATAGCAACGGTGAAGCAGCATGTCAGAAAGAAGAAAGAAACAAAGAGAAATACTTTATACTACATAACACATAACATAAGATAGTCTATTAACCACCATGAAAAAAGTGCCTTTGGTACCATTAATCGAGATCAATTGCTGTCATACACATCTAAATAAGATTAGATTATTAATTAGTTTAAGCTTCCCTATCCGATACAACGACGATTTAAAGAGAGGAATAATGAAGGGATCATCTAGTATAGGCCCGTGCACGGGGAATCTATGAGCAAGGTGTGTTTTTCCATCATAGGACACCAAGTGCATAGAAACAGTAAGTCAAGAAAGAAGTTCGAACAAGAAAAAGTTCAAGAAGAAAGTAGGAGGTGACGAAGAAAGTAGGAGGTACTGAAGAAAAGGATAGCAGTGAACCGGAAAAGCTGGTCCTCAACTAAACAAAACTCTATTCTATTTCAACAAAAAGAAGGCCTACCTAACCACATCGGGACAATCCCTCTGGACGTGTAAATGCCCATAGATACAATAGTTATATCCCCCTGAGGGGTCTAAATCCGACTATTTCCATGAAATACATATCAACAGAGGGCCACTTTGAACAAAAACAAGTTAAATAAACTTCCACTTTCTATAAGCGTGCAAACAAATCATAGAACAGAAAACATAATCAGATTTCAATAGTTTTTGAGTTTGTTACATACGTTAGTTTAAGCCTCCCTAACCACAACAAAGGTGTTCTAAGAGAGGGAATAATGAAGGAGACCATCCAGTATGGCCACGTACAGGGGATTCTACGCACGAGGGGTGCCCCGCACATTACATCCTTGAATGGAAATTAGAAGAAGAAAGTCACAAGAACTGAAGAAAAGACAGCAAGCAGTAAACCCATAACGAAAGTCCGGAGCAAAACAGAAAGCTCAATCTATTTCAATTAAATGGCATGCCAAATAAAAACTCAAATGAACAAACACTTAACTAAATAAAACAGTGTCAAGTCTTATTGAAATGCTGTTCGTATCATCATGAGGGGCTTATTAAAAAACGAATCAAGAATACAGAATAATAAGATGGATGCGTTTCCTTGAGTAAAAATAATGCACAAAGCTACTGAGAAGCTACTCTTGTTCAAATAATATCCGCTCACTTTCTGTAAAGCAAAGTAATGAATTCTAATCACTGACTTCTCTCATTTTTATGAAAGAAAAAAATGTTCAACGAAATCAACTTTTAAAGCGAGAACGATGTCTCGAGGGCTCCCCCGAGGACGGAGCACTGTTCTTCTCGATTGGGGCACTCATGTTCCACCACAAATACTTGCTCAGAGGGCGCACCAACAAACGTACTGGCTGAGCATCCCGCCGCACAATACTCTTGCTCCACCACAAATGCTTGCTCACAGGGCGCACCAACCGACGTACCAGCTGAGCATCCCACTGCACTATCTGAAACAATACAATTTCGCTTAGAAAAAATCATCGTAACAGTAATGATTTTGACAACTTCCATTTACCGGGGTAGGAATATTGAACGTTCCGGATTTGCAACACTTTATAAGAAAGTAAGGGCCGGAGCTATGAGTTAGGTAAAAGTTGAACAGCATCTCAACAAGCTAATTATGTTTTCGAAGATTTTTTTCATAACTGGTTACATTTTCCCATTTACTGCTCTTTCGTTCTTCTAGCAGTTTTTACTCCCAACTTCCTAGTTTTTTCCAATCTCAATATTGCAATGTAGCAGGTGAACGACACAAATTTCGTGCATAGATTCCCACATCCCAAAGAACGTGCTATCGTTTTCCCTCTCACAGAATCACTCGCAAACACCTTAAATATATAGAATTACATTGTTTTAACTTAGTCTGACGAGACAAACAATCGAAGTACAGCTTTTAATTGAATATTTGTGCCTCAGAATGCAGTACAAAAATACACGTTTTGCGCCTAAACATCTGCAACATGGCAGATTGGGCTACCACTATTCGTCATTTTCTGTTTCGACACCGAATGATATTGAACATATCTCAAAATTCATCTGTTCTAACAGCTTCCCTATACACATGTCATACGTACAGCAATACCTCAAAAAAATACATACGCTGACAAGGTCATTTAGAAATTCCTCGTAATTTCTATGTTCAAATGCTGAAATTTTATAACAGTAAGAACATCTACCATACCTCGAAATTGAATCAATTCATTTTAATATGCTCTGGTATTTGCTCCTTTTGCACGGCTGGGCATAGTCTCCCGTGATCTACCGTGCACCGGAAATTATTATTATATTAGTGGTTTAAGACTCCGTTTTCAGTAACAAAGACGATATCACAGAGGAATAATGAAGGAGACCATCTAGTATGGACACGTACAAGGGGATTCTATGCACGAGGTGTGCCCCGCACAGGATACCAAGCGCATAGTAACAGCAAGTTACGAAGGAAGTTCAAACAAGAAAAAAAGTTCAAGAAAAAAGTAGACGGTGCTCAATAAAAGGATAGCAGTGAACCGAAAAAAGTTGGCCCTTAACTAAACAAAAGACACAATATTTCAACAAAAAGAAGGCCTACCTAACCAGTGATTCGGGCACTGACATTATCCCCCCGGGAGCGTCACTTCCCATAGATACAATAGTTGTATCCCCCTGAGGGGCCGTGCACCGGAAAAAATTTAATATAGCAGGTGTTGTTTCCTGAATTGAGGCTGAAATCACTTGTTTCAGGTGTTCAACAGTGTTGATTTTTACCTGGCACACTTGAGGCAAGATATGTCTTCATGTAAACTACACTCAACTACAACCGTAGCCTCGAGCTCACCATTATTTTCGTAAATTTACTTCTCATTTAAATCAAACCTATGCAGTTTTATTTAAATTCATTCATAATTATTGTAATTTAAATAACTTAGTAAATATAAGGTGATTTAATGTATATTCTCAGCATCTTTGTACATCATCAAATAAAATTCTGCATTTTTCATACTTATAAATATTGCAATGTATAACTTCACTGAGTCAAACCTTAATTCAATCAAACGCCCAATTCGGTTATGAAATTCAAATTGATAGAGAAAAATCTTGAATACTCTACACATTCTAATTTTATCTCTAAATCCAGATGGATTACAAATGGTTTCTAAATTCAAAAAGAAGGTACTTACTACGTTTACGCTTGCGAGTACTTCCGGACCAGTCCACAGCCTGCCTCAGGAGCAACGCAGTTCGTTAACTCTATGTCGGTGAGGGACACGTCTCTAAATCTTGTCCACCGTAGAGCGCCTGGAAAAAACGAACACATAATAGCTAGTAGCTAAAACACATTGGTCACGTATGTTCCCTCTCCATTAATTATAGGAAACAAGTACAGAAAGATCGTACGTTCGCTGAAAGTGCAGCTGTCAAGTCCTGGCAGCAACAGCGCGCTTGAGGTGCGTCTGAACTACTGGAGGCATCCACAGTAGATCTGATCGTTAAGGCTGACATTAGCTAATTGTACAATAGCATTGCTACTGCTTAATGAAAGGTCTTAAATGGATGAGTTGTAAGTATATTACATACCTACATAGTTATGCTAACTTTCTCATACTGTGCTATATCACAAACTAAAAAAATTAACTGATTATTTTATGTGATACACAATATGGACCACGTAATCAATATCGACTGAATAAATGACGTGGTCCACAACCGGCAAGCCAGGTTTAGTTTAATGATCGTGTTCCAAGAAATTGTTTCAATTAACTGGCAAAAAGATTGCCAAGTGGATTTTTTTCTTGCAATGATAATTTTAACAATTTGCCAGAAAATTTAGTTTCACAAAAGCAACTACGTCTGTGCTTTGGGGCAAAATGGGGTTCCACAGTATAGGTCAACGTCATGAACACAATGCTAAGTTATAGCTTGACATATAGAGAAATTATTAAAAGAAAGCTACAAGTTGAGGGTCGAACTGGAGTAAGTTTATGGGTTAGGGCTTCAACTCATTTTTGAAAATTAATTTAATGAATTTCATTTCTGTCAAGAGAGACGCGAGCCTTATAAAGAGTTAAATATTACCTCATCAAATGTTGGTATTCGAAACCCACCCACCCCAACACCCCTTCGACGTGATTTGGAGGGAGTAAAAACAGGTATGGCGGATTGGATCGAGGTAGAATCAGAGAACATGTCAAGGAGTCGTTGAAATACCTGTCTTTGAAAAAAATCTTCATTTTAAAAACCCTGGTCACAGCAGAAGTGCCGAGTACTTTACTACTCCATACTTCAGAATGATGAACTTGGACTCTTCGGCAGAGAAGATTCTTCACTGAAAGTTAAACTTGGTTTGAAATTCAAGCTGAACTAGGAGTTAACTTTATTATTAGGTGAACATTTTGTTCAGCTTCATGTAAGATTCACCCTTTGCTGCTAAAGAATCCAAGTTCATCATCTGCTAGGATGGATAAGACAAGTAGCAACACGGCAGCCGTGAAGAAAGGTTTTGAAACCAAGTTCCACCCGAAAAATACTCAAAAGGTTTCAACCACTATTGCAGTGCAATAGCCATCAACCAGTTCCAGGATTATGCCGCAGTTCAACCCTCTGCTCAATCTCAGGATGATTAAACTGGTGGAAATTGCCAGCACCTGATGAGATAGGTAATAATTTACCCTCTATGTAGTCCAGCTATTCCTCATCAAGAATAGACTACTATTGAATATACTTTTAATAATGTTGTACAGAATATAAAATTGTCACTATTGCTTGTTGAGCCTAAACCTAACTTTGAATCTTCATATAATACCTAGGTATGTAGCTACCAATTAGAACAGAAATAAGATGTTCTTAGTAGTGCACACACCATGAAGCAACATTATCAGCTGAGTTCATTTCATATTTTTGAATTGCTATAGCAACAATTGTGAAAATATGTAACTATTTACATAAAATACATACATATACAGTATATTCTACATAGTGGCAGCTAAAGACACTAGTTCTGTGTACCCATGTTGCACAATACCTGAAATGATATTGGTCACTGGTACGTACACCTTATTACCAATGACATTATTATTGCTTACATTTACCCTTTTTTATAGCACTGTGACATTAGAAATAGCTGCTAATGATGCCCAGTTGAAAAAACTGCTATTACTGGCTATTTTCTAAGAAATTTTACCTTGAAGATTGTAGGCCACCAGCATCACTCCACTCCACAGATGACATACCGCTGTCCGTGTCAAAACCATCCAGCAGCCGGTAGCACTTCTTGTAGGAATCTACAAATAAGAAACATTTTAGACCCAGAGAACCTAGTAATAATTTGCCCAACATAATAAACACAACACTTCAGCACTACACACAACACTGGAGAACTGTATATGACACTGCAGCACTGAACACCACTGCAGCATGCTCTGTAGAACTGTACACAACACTGCAGCACTGCACACAACACTGCAACACTGTAGACAATACTGCCGCACACTATGCAGCACAGCAGCACTGTACACAATACTGCAGCACTCTACACAATATTGCAGCACTGAATGAACTAAACAATCATCCACTAGATAAAAACTTCTAAAGACAGTTTTTGCTGTTTCTCATACAAAAATGGCTGCAGATAGGCACAATAGATTAAATAAAATTTCAGCCATCATTATTATTGCTGCCTCAAATAGTTCCTTTAAATGAGAAATTATTTCATTGACTTACAGGGTCACAGTTCATCAGTGACCCTGAATCACTGGGTCAATCCCACTTTATGAGTAATTAATCACTGTATAATTGGTGAATTTTAATGGGATGTATCACTAAAATTATGCCTTGGCAATCAAAATGTTACTAACATATAAAACTTTTATCATTACCATTAACATGTGTGTATGCATGCTCTAAATATTGAAAATTCAGATGTAGAAATGAACATAATTCGACCAAAATTTATGACACGTAGCTACAAAAATTACTTACTGGCAGATGTAATGATTTGGCAGCTGTAGAAAGACCAAGAATCTTCTGGTGGTTCCAACTGCTTTGCAAGGGCTACTGGATCACCATGTGAAGGATCACACAATGAAAAATGGACTACACAACTACAAAAAAGTGCTTAAAAACCTACCTTAGTATAATTAAATTCTTTTTGTAACACTTTTTAATCTCAATATGTACAAGCAGAAACAAGACAGGGCCGAGCACTCCTGCATCTACCCTACTGGGGAGGATAACAGCTTTTTTGAAAAATACGGTTTAAATATTTACAGTTGCACATAGGTACACTTCTTAATTCATGAACAATTAACAGAGTGCATAGGCTAACCCACTCTATGTACAAGTACAGTTACTACTGAAATCTTATTTAATACACAAAAAACTTAACAGAAATTCCTATCACAACTCAAAAAATATTAGATTCTACCAATAAATTTCTACTTTACAAGAAAGAAGGTGGTAACAAGGTTTGTAGGGACAATTTTATTAAACTACTGCATAAATAATATATTTTTGCTTGGGGAAAACACTTTGTTGCTGACTAGTTAGGCCTATCCATAGAAGGATATGTATGATGGAAACTTCTTGAAACCTCTGAGAAAAAGATTAAAATCTAGCCTGGTTTCAGCAATAAAATACAAACACAAGTGTTGCCACGGAACAAATTTAATACAGCCTTTTGTGAGCGATTAAAACTTAAATGTAACTCATGGGCTGCATTCACATTTATTTACTGATTATGGGCAGCAATGTTTTTGGTAATACTTTAGCAGATGACCATATAAATATAAATTTATTTCTTTTTGTCAAATTTTAAATCTGCTGCTTTTCTAGAAAACAGACTTAGGGAGAAACATTGATAAAATTCACTTTAATATCTGTTCCTTATCAAAAATTTGAGGGAGGAGAGCAAAAAAATTGATTTTTCTTTCACTAAAATTATTGAAAACAGTAAAATAGACACACACAGACCAAGAATAGGTTAAAACAAGAAAGGTCAAGTTCTATTACCCTAATTTTTGTAAAATAAAAGGTCAAAAAAAGTGAAAAAAAATCCATTTTCACCCTCATATTTGTGAGAAGTAATAAATAGTATTGTGATTTCAATATTATATCAATATTTTGCCTCAACTCTATTTTCTAGTTAGAGAAGTGGCAGTCACAAAAATTGTCCCAAAAGACTATAGCCTATTAAAAGGAGTTAGACACAGCTTAGGCTAGTTCTAACTAGGCCTAGATAGTTCAACACTGCTTAGCCGTATGTAGGCTAACTAGGTATAGTTAACTAGGCCTAACTTAGGTAGTTAGGGTAAAGGCAGGAACGACCGGCCCTGCAGTAATAACTGGCCTCCTTAACAAAAAGCAATTGGAGTAAAGAGCCTGCTCCTTTTCTCCATTGCTTTTTGTTAAGAAGGAGAGTTAGCTTATTAGTGCAGGGCCTGTCAGTCCTGCCTTTACCCTAGCTAGGTAGCCCTACTTTACACTGCCTGGGTCATACTTCAACACTGACTAGGCATAGCCTAATCTAACTAAGCCTAGCTACTTCTCATTTTATGAGCACAAAAGAACAGAAATAGCTGCATGGTAAACTTAAACACCCTAATTTTAAGTTATGAATATCCTAAAACAATGCACAATGCCTATACAGTTGATAACACGCTAAATACGCGCGAATTTTTTGCGCGCACACACACACACACAAACACCGGTCTGACAGGTTTAGGTTATTGCTTGTTTAAAAAAGCTGCGTAGTAATACCAACATTAACTTTATCAACACTTTTCCGCAAGTAATTCTGTAATCTATACGTTTATTAAATAAAAATATCGAACATAGCATAATTATTTACGAAAATTTCTACATTTTTTTATTTAGAATAATTCTATTCTAAATTCCTGCGCTGAAGAGTATAGTTCTACGCAAGAGTCTCTTCATTTTTCTTAACACGACCGCTTGTGCAGCTACATAAAACATGTAAGCCCGATGTGATAGATAAAAACTTATCACCAATAAAGTTGATACATGCAATGAAATATGGCCAATATTGGCTTCTACTAAACTATAATATTAGAGTCCTCAATTGGTATACGTGTCTTTATAGTGCATAATACCCGCTAGATATTAAAGGGGGCTAATTGGTGACAAAGCATGACATTTCAACAGACTTAAACCCTGTATACAGATTTAAAATGCCCTGAAAACCAGAAAACGTACAAGCATTTGTTTGAAATGCACTAACTTGATATACTTTAAAATTTTCAAGTCTATTACTTCCCAATCGATATACGTATAGGCCTAGTGGAAGCGCAAATAAAAGAGTTTTCCTTACTAAGAAATGTCTGTTCTGCCCATAATCTTAAAACATTTAACTTAGGTAGTTATTCAAGTTTTCCATACATTTATGCACTTATTATCAACTGCTTATATGTTAGTTCTTGTTAGTTACCAAAGTCCAAAATTTAAATGAACTTTGTTAATATATGTGTATTTTCTGTCAACGAAACTTAACGGGAAACTCAACATGCCATTTTTCCCGGCAAAGTACTATAGGCTCCTACACTTCATACAGGCTATAGATAAAAGTTGCTCTTTTGAAAGGACAACTTGCTGTAACCTATAAGCTACATATGCAAGTTTGTCTTAACACCTATTCACAGCGATATTTTACTCGAACCAATGATTCAATTATTTATATAAGCAAAAAGCCAAAATTATTATTCATACAAGCCAAAATTAATTCAACTAAAATCCATCAAGCAAAGAGTTAAGAACTTCATTGATGAATAATTACTATTCGAGGTGATATAGGGCCTGTAACTTGTAAAAAGTTTTTTTATGTATGGACAGGAACAGTTTCATTAATTTATTACGACCATGGTGTATTGTCAATATTTTATTACCTTACTTTCTTCATATTAACTGATGTCAAATGTTTTTTTTCTTCGACCTATGTGTTCAACAGAGTTTGATGTATTATAGGTACTGTTCTGACTGCGTCATTAGAATTAGTATTTGCGTTCATAAATTATTAAGACCTTATTGTATTGTAAATGTTTTATTTTTTTTCTAATTTCATTGCCGCGAAATGGTTCTTGAATGTATGTGTTTAATCGAGTTTTCTCAAATTTGATACATTAGAGTTACTATTTTGATGGCTATTTTTCGTAACAAACATAAATCGTCGTTTCCTATCTCTCTTTCCCCTTTTTCGATTGATGTCGAGTACGATACACCGTGACCGGTTTTGAGATACATGATGAATAGACAATTTCTCTCAGTGAAGGATGCGCCTTGTAAGAAAAATCAATCAGTATGGGTGATTCGGTTCCCATAATTGGTGACTCTGTACCATGGTACCTAGCCTAATTTTATTTTTTTTAGCAAATAACTATTGAACAATTTCGTATCTACAAAATCCTTATGTTAATAGTAGTTTGTAAGGATTTAGTAATCAGGTATGGTTGCTGTAATGAATGATTCTTAGGTACTTAAACGTTTATTTAAATTTCTTGGCGTTACAAATTCATGAAACATACACTAACGCACAACTTTTTTGCTCGTTGTATTTTTTTATATTTCACGATTAAATTATTTCCCTTGTAGCGTAACACCAGGTGTTTATATAATTTAATTTAATTTAATTTATAACTACACAATATGCATTTTTAAGCATATTCTTACGCTTGGTTTCCAGTAATGTATTTGGTATAGTATTTTTCTTGGAGTGCCAGTACTGGCTTACAATCGGTTTTCCTTTTCAACTGAAATGAATATACCGGAACGAAACAGGCTTCCCACAATACTCTCGTTGAGAATGGGAACCCATTACTGACCCAACTCGCCCGAGACGTAAATTTACTCTTTAAAGAGAAGCCAGAGTTAATCCCGTACTGAAATTACACTTTCCACGGGAATCCAGTACTGACCCTTCGTTTCCTACGTCACCCCATTGAACAGCCATTAATAAATGCTGACTGGGTAAGTTTAATTTGGCGTTTTTTTGCACAAACGTGAGTTTTACTCGGCGTTGTTGGGAGAACGTAAGTTTAATTGCTAACTTGTTTCCGTGAGCTATCTGTGGTGTTTAAATTGCTGTGTGAATGTACAAGAAGAAACTATCGATGAAATAACAGAATGTTTTCAAGCTTTTAATTATTGAATTGATGGATCAGCCAATGAGTCAGCTCGAGGAGTATTCTGAGCGCTGACTGTAGCATGGAGCATCTCATCAAGATATAGAATTTAAGAATGTAACAGACAGATGCAGGTCAGTTTCGCAAAATATCGGTTACTCCCGAGAGCGATGAAAACGTACATAGAATACAGAAAAAACGGAGGCCTGTATACTATAATTACAAATTGAATAAACGAGACTCATTGGAAGAAGCGTTGCTGAGTTCGTGAGTAGAAACTGCGGTTGCGACCAAGGCGAAAAAGTCCCATGGTCCCACAAGTCCCACAAGGTCCCACAAGTCCACACACAGGCGAGGACAGACACGTACTGCGCTAAATATCTACGTATGTACACATTAACACGCGGGATCCTTCTTTCTTTAGCATGTCACGCGTCTAGTAATTGCATGGTTAAAAATTACTCTTTTAATAATTCCACGGATGAAAATCTCTACACGTTGACGAAAAATCTGTATCTTGCATACGTCAATTGGATGAAATGCGTTGTGCCGTTTATTTTTTTAATAATCGGCACAAAAGAAACAGTAATTCACAAAAAATAGCTACCTCCATGGTGAACAATCATTCAGTTAGCAAAAAAATTGAAGGCCAAGTTAGGATAGATTAGATTCAGCCAAACTATTAATGCTACAAAGAGGCGTGGCATTTTTATTTTTTTTTTTTTGGGTTATCATGTTATAACATTACTGCCCCGTAACTTGCCCCCTCTTCTTCTCTCTTCTTCCTTAATCGTTCTCAGCGTCTCTAAAAGTTAAGTACTAACATTTCTTAACATGAATTTACGAAGGGGAAAATCGACAAACGAACAAGTAATTTCCCTAGCGATTGATGTAGCGAACTGTGAGTAAACGCTCTCCGATGTACAGCATGTAAAAATCAATGATGATAATCACTGGATCCGATTATTAAACATAAAGATTATATTCAATAATTGTATGTTTTACTATCTTTTCCTCGGAACAATTTGATTGTGCTAAACCAAATTATCCCGCTCCCAAAACAACTGCGGCCTCTGGTAGAACTCCACAGAGTCAGCTTTAATAGGTTGCCTTTAATGCAGGCTCTGCGGAGTTCTATCTCAAGAAGTTCTACCTTTTTGAGGTGGTATCTAGAATGGAAAAATCCTTAACTTGCGTGGGCTCTATACTACGTTCAGAAGCTCATGCGTAGTGATGATTACAAGGCTAGATGCTCAGCACAGGCTGTAGAGTACGTTTAATTAAGGGAAAACTTTCACTTTTCAGTCCATCTTGCTTGAAGGCGCTGTGCAGCGGTCTGTATCTCACAAAAACAGAGCAGGCAAGAAAAATTCGTCCTAGGAACCTATTAAGCATTAGTTCTTTCCATTGTCGACTGACTTATATCGCATTACAAGTGTTGGAGTAGGAGCTTGGTAAACAAAGCATTTCTCTCATATAGCAAGCAACCTTTCAGTACGCGACCTTATCGCTAACAAATCAGCAAAACACTTGACGCATCGCTTGAGATTGTGACGAAGCGAAATGAGATTTAATGGAAATTAATAATTTAGTTTAGGAAAATAACTATTTATCGTTGAACTTAGGCATCCCTCGCAACCACCACAGACACCACAACGGTAGCATGCAGTTAGTCGCGGTAGCGGGAGCAGAATGAATTCCATTCAATAAAAACCAAACGTCTTTTTGACGAGAACCCACACAATTGAGTCACGCGGGGGCATTTGCTCGTGACCCATAAACCTTAAAGAGGCCATCATTTTTGACCGAGTCCGAGCTGCACGAGCGCGACTTTCTCGCGTATGTGCACCGGGAAACTCCACTGAGGAGCGACAGCAGCTGGAGCGCGTCGCTGCACGGTGTCGGTGTTGCCTCACAGATGGCGCAGCATCGAGGCACAAGTCACACCGCAGATGGTGTGCTCATATTGTATGTGTACTCGGCTCTGGGAACTCAAGTGGAAGGCATCGCTTTCTCAAACCGCAATCAGGAAATACTTGCGCCCGATTTATGAGAGTCGATTTGCAATGGATTACAAGCGCCTGAAAAGATGGATTTCATGCTGGCTATTATCTCAGGAATACGAAGGGTAGGCAGACTTCAGCAACCGAGTAGTCGTCATAAGTTGCTAGAGAATTCAAACAAGCTTTGTCAAATTCGAACAAGTGAGATCCTTTTATCAGTCTATTATGATGCATTTTACTAGCCATCCAATCATAAATTATTGATTAGAAGGACAATTCAAGCGGTCAAGTCAAGTGCACCTGGCAAGCAAAAGCAAAGGCCACTTCATTATGTCAATGGTTTTGATTAAAAAAAAAAACAACATGAACCAATCTTAGGAGCATCTGGACCCTAATTCATGCCTCTTAAACCAAACATTAATTTTCCACAGTCATGAACAAGCCCAACATGCTCATGACAGCCAGCCTTACAAAGCAAAATTAATGACCAGCGTCAACTCTCCATTTATGAGTTCAACAACTCCGACTGGGAATTATAGCTAAGGCTGTTAGCAACACACCTTCTGTGACAGGACAATAAATAACAGGTGAGATAAGAATCATCGTTCATTGCAGCACTCTTGAAAGTGCAATAAAGCCCAATGCAAGCTTTCGGTTTTGCATCTGTTGTGGAGATGAAGTATGGGAACATCGCAGTTACCTCAGACAGACATATTGAGATGGACTGCTGCAAGGAAGCAGGATTTCTGGTGGAAGAGCTCACTATCGCTGGAGAAAATGTGTCACCATCTATCAACTTTAATTCGAGACCATGGTTTTTCTTCGGCAAGGAGGAAGTGGAGGCTTCTCAGAGAAATATATTCATAATTGCAACGGTTATTCAATTCAAATAGAGGGGATCATACAATTCGTCCAGCGACTTTATGAGATTGAGCATGCCATAGGGACTCAACAAAAACACATATTTTCTTACAATTTCATCGTAGATGGAAACCGCAAAAGAACTGGAGGAAGACCGTCTACCGACTCCCTTTGGCTCACAGTTAATGAATATTTCCATGAGGATGAATGAGAAGCCCCACCATGCCACGCCTCCCTTTGCAACGCTAATGAAGGCGCTAATACATCAAAAATGAACAGAGCAAGCAGAAAGAGAGAGAGAGTTTGATGGCAGGGCAAGTGGATCAGAAGCGGCCTGCAGCGGCAGAAGGAACAGCGAAAGCGGCCCCAGAGGGCCGGACACTCCTGGCTGGCGAAAGTGAGGGCCAGTGAGAGCATGTGGAGCTGGTCTCAATGTCCGCTGGAGGGTGTTGATGTTCCGGTCCAGGTATCCTGACTACAGTGTGCCAAGGATGTACTAAAATAAAAGTCTTTTGTTCGGGAGTGAGCCCAGCGATGTACCGAAATAAAAGTGCTCTGTTGCGGTGCAGCTTTTGGTCGTCTCATTACACGCGTGACGTTTGATTGTGTGTACGAGTTTATTTTCGGGTTATATTTTCATGGGCTATTTGAAGAAACTTGGATCCAGTGTAATATTTTTCGAGTTGTGCGAAAGGCTGCTCCTAAATATCCACTGAAGTTCATTTTTAAAACCTTGAACATTACTCGTTTATTTTTCAAAAAAATATGGGGATTGAAGTTTTCATTTTCTGCGCGCACGTAAAACTAAAATTAATGTCGCCCTCCATTGCCCCGATTCGATTCCGATATTCCGAGATAAGAACGCAAATTTTTCTTCCGGGTCCATGGTTTTGAAAATGACCTGGTCACGCAGCAAAGAAGGTCTTATGTGACCCTGTTCATGAAGTTTCGACTCACGAATGTAGCATTTCAACTTACTTCAAGTTGCAGTGAAAGTATACAAACAAAAGATTAATTTTAGGGATCGAGATTTGCCTCAAATGACATTACAAAATGAGACACTGAACGTAATTATGTACTGCTCTAATTTACTTCACATTAAGAACTCCGAGACACTTAACATAATACAATACCGATGTTACTTCCCCAGCGGCACTCAGCTAATTCACTTGCAAGTGAAAAAAGTGTTTATTCGACCGTGGGATTATTATGTACAACAATTACTAATATTCTATTCAGAGCCAATCATGAAATTGCAGCCAAAATCAAACAATAATTGACTTCGCTTACTGTTTACTAAATAATTTGAAAACCACAATCATTTGCGCGGTCTATACTTAATATTCAGATGCTCGCATTTTAGTATTTTGGCAGCTCTAACACGCATATATGGTGCAGTATTATTAGTGCTGCAGCATAAACTTTTGGTGTGAGCCTCGAAAGAAATGCAAGCTAATTTCAGATTACGTTTCCGCTAAACTCAGCCTAAGGTTAACTCGTAACTTGGTGAGACAGGTAGTAGAATTGAAAAAAATTCAATAGCTTTGTTAACGCGTTGGTCACTTATTCAGAGATACTTGATACAATATCATTGAAATGTTCATTTTAAATTCTTGTTCTGGACATCAGAACTTGTTTGAGCTTACAAAAATATTACACATGAGTCAAATTCTCTGAAGAACTATTTGAAACAATTCTCATTTTTGGTAAAGTTTCAAATAAAAGTCTACGGTGGCACAAGCGAGGCAGAGGACAGAGACCTGCAGTGGATGCATCCCATGCGTTGTCGATCGAGAACATCCACACAAACAGGAGTCTCGAGACGCGCTCAAGTCCATGATTAAGTGTGGATGGTCATTTAGTCGTATCCGTTTAGTCCATTCCTCTCACGGGAAAGCTCACTGAAGATTAGTACCTGCTCTAGATCTGTCTTCGTGTCCCATATTTTACGAATGTAGGACGACTTGTAACATGATATCGCCTCGGTAGTCTGTTCGATGATAGAAGACTTGCTACTCCGAACCTTTATAGCCGATTGGATTGCTGTCGCCTATGTTATTTTTATATTACAATAAGTTTTTTTGAGTTTTAAAATATGTATCGCGGCTCAATCGTGAAATTAAATTTTTATTTCGGAGTCAGCCCTCGTACAGTATAAAGTCTAAGGCTGTTTTACATTGATTTCATCTCAACAGGAGGAACGCTTGTGGTGAATAAATCTTTCAAACCTTTAAATTTTCGTACGGTTATGCCTCTCACACAAATTGAACTAATGTAGTGTAAATTGAAGAATACAATCCGCTGAGTGAGTTATTGGCAAATTGTGTCCATTTTATTGAATGATCTGAGTATTTATTCATTCTTTGTGCAAAGTGTTTGTGGTTTCCCCCAAACAATTGAACCTCCAGTGCAACAAAATGGAATTTACCGCATTGTACGAAACTGGCAGTTCAAATCTGTCGCATCTTCTAACGTTGAACATTCGGCATCGAACATAAAATATTTCATAGAATGAGTTCCACAAAATTATAAACTCATAAATGCTGGCCACTTCAAATCCCTATTGCTATAAAAGCATACAAAATGTTAAGGCGAAAGAACTAAGGAGTAAGTCCCTGCAGCAGTAACAAATATGGCGGCGCAATCAACTCACTTTTGCATCACTTTTTCGTGGACAAAAGGAGAGCAGGGCCCGAGCCGCTACAAAGGTTCCAATATAATACCAAAAATGACGAACTAAAGCAATGTCTCGAGGAGACCGAAGAATCAACACTAATCTTAAAGCAAACAGCGTTGTAGAAAGTGAACCTTCATAATACGTGGCCTTCATCTGAAGATACTTGAACGGGAGAAAATTGCATTCGATAACCCGTAAAATAACCCCCACCTCAAAAACTATTCTTCGATCATTAATTACATTAGACATTCATAATCATAATTACTTGAGTGTTGAGTGCAACTCAGTGTGTGTACTGTTAGAGAAAGATATTTGAAAATTTGCTGCAGTCAGACAAAGGGAAGTACTTTGGAAAAATAGGATGAAGTACAGAGATTAAAACAGTTTTGAAATTATAAATAAATTGGAAATTAGGTTCATACATTTACTGTTGAAAATATTCATTACATCATCAGTAAAGTTCATCAAACTATTCAAGATTATTCGGGAGTGTAACATTCAAACGCAACTAAACATGCGTATCTTTTCAAAGCCTAACTTCACGTACTCAACTTTGACTTACTTAGATCTTATTCCCAAGAGAATTTAGTTCAAAATTACCAGTTTATCTCCATTAACTTGAACATCTTAATTGCAAATCACGACAGAGGATCTAGGTGCAAAATACTGTTATTCCGTAACCAAGAATGATGAACAGAAAGTTTACGCTCGCCAAAAAGGTGAAAAGAACTCGAGGAAAAATATGAGAAACTCAGTCTCACGTTTGCAGAGGCAAGAGCAGCTTAATATTTAGTACGTGCAGATTCAGTTAACATGGGAGCTCGAAGACCAGACTAATTTTTAGCCGATGCATCTATGATTTTAGCCGCCCAAGTATTGCCTCTTCAAAGGGCTGCTAAAACCAAAGATGCACCGGCGGAAAAGTTAGACTGAGGAGGTTTCTGCCCTAGTAGTTCAAACTTGACTAAACTCAAACGCTCAAACTCTCACTTCCTAAAGTTGAACTACCCAAACAGGTGTCAAAAATTTTCGCAGCTGTAACATTAAACATTGTAATATATAATAATATATAATAATACATAATAGAAATAATGTATAATATATTATATAATAACATTAAACATTAAAATGCCGCGACATTTTCCCTGTTTTTATTTTACATACTAATCACATAAGTTTCGGCAATTTGAGTTAAAAAATTAAAAGCTAGCGACGGCATGCTGTTGTTTGTCGCTGTGACATCCACTATTCTATTCTTGAGTGAAGAATATGCTATGTGATAGCAGTGACGATAGACATCGGATGATCGGATTATTCTGTGATATAATTTTCTACGCCCTGCACTGACCAATAAAAACTTGCGGAAGAAAGTGCAGACAACGAGTGTACGTACCGTACTCCTTCAATTAGAAGAAAATAGTAAGACGAGCCCGTTTCTAAAGTAGTTATAAAACAAAGTGAAATTCCACGGGGAATAGAATAAGGGAACTAGTGCTGGAACTTAAGCATAGAACTCCTTCTCACGCCCACGTTTTGCAGCAGCCAGGAAGCGTTTCGCACTCGGTAGTAACCAGAACGGTCTCGTCACTCACAAGCCGCTTTCTTCCCACATGTCCCATCAGACCGCCCTCACGTACAGCCGATCTCGATCCAGCTTTTTAAAGCACTGCAGTAAAGAAAAACCCGGCATGTACAACCCATCCAACATGAAGAGGAGCTTCGTCTGTTCTAGGAAGTCGCTTTCGGAGAATGTGAACACGCTTCTGGTTTTATTTTGAGATGCCAAAGCAGGAAGAATATGCGAGAAGTTGTGAGAAGCTAGAGATCTCGTAAGATTTAACTATAGTTATATTCATACTCTGATGCCTGTGTCATTTCTCCTCCTGTGCCAGTGCGTGATTGGTATCTGACAGCGCGAGGCGCGAGCAGTAACCCAATAATACGTCATTCGGTTTATTACGGTTGCTAAATTCTATTCTCAAGTATAACATATTCTATTCTTAGACTGTTCCAGGTTTGGCAAGCTGTTGAGTGACCAGTGATCAATTTATTAACTGATTTTAAGCTTCAGCCACACTTAATTACCGCAACAAGGATGTTGAAAGAGCAGAAGGATGAAGGCACAATTTAGTATAAAGTTAAGGGAACGTGGAATCTATACACAAGGTGTGTTCCTGCACAGGATCTCCTGCGCTCAAAAACAGTAGGATAAAAAGGAAGGTTAGGAAACAAAATAAAACTTGAAAAAGAAAGTCAGAGTTGTTGGAAAATGGGACAGCAGTGAAGCGAAAAAAGATGGTCTATAACAAAACAAAAAATATTTTATTTCAACGAAAAGAAGTCTTACCAAACTCTCAGCTCGTGTCCTCACATTTTCTCCCAAGGAGTGCTAATTCCCATCGATACATTAGTTGTATCACCTGAAGATACAGGTGTCTAATGACCAGGTCGAAATACTCTCGAGAAATTGCGAAGGACGTGGTTCATGAGCAGTGCAAAATGAAATCGTGCTCTAACCATTAATTCTATACTAACGGCTGTGCCTCAACGCAGCGAGGACCTCAACTGCAGATTATTCAATAGGTTATTGATTTATTGTTCGTAGAATAGGCTGCATGAAAACCAAGGAACTCTCACACAATAACTAGAATTCAATTACTTGATTTGCGAATGGAAAAAAGAACAAACTAACGAGACTTTTATACATCGTTTGCCATCAGAGCTATGTGTTAGAACGATGGCTCCTTCAATATGACGACATGGTCAAAGTGACATGTTAATAATTTTACAAAATCCTGTTTCCTCGAGATTTGAAGAAAAAAGATGAACGCATTAAAAACGGTTGTCAGCGCAGGTAATCTTAGGTGTTAAAGGGTTACTAAAATTACGAAACAGCTTTCACACAACTTCTGTTTTAATACAACAAGCAAAATCAAGAGACAGTACAATAAACAATAAAGCAGGTCCAGATTAGAGTACAGGTTGCAACATTTTACGTCTCAGCAGGAGGGAATTAACGAGTTTATGATTCACAAGACCGCGCCTGGACTTGTATGTAGTCAGACCTACGAGTATAAATCAGGTCTTCCAGCGGCAGCTCCTACAATTGGCAGCGACACGTGACAGAGACCACGCCTTGTATGCGGAACACTGAACGCAAAGTGAAAAAAGAGTATAGCCGCAAAATTGCACTATGACGAACACAAGAAAATGATCTGATGGAATTCTGAAGTTGCATCGCTCTCCTAAGAGACAAAGTACGTTGCACCACTCCGAAGCACTCGATTTTAACACTTCCAGCGGCGCAAAAGCGGAAAAAATTGCTTATAGTATACAGTCTAACAGTCAATCCTGGATTTTTTGGCTTCCATAATTTTCTCGGAAATGCAAGATTGACAGCTGCACCTTTAATAATTCATTTGATCTGATACAGATAATTCGGGAAGTCATTCTGGGCATTTCTAATCGCACTTTATTAAATTTCAAACTTCAGCTCCAATGTGTGGCTGAAAACTGAAGAAAGCGTATAGCTCGAACCTCACGCATCGCGAGATGGCAGTAAATACGTGTTTTAAATTAATAAATGTCCGTTAGTGGAAACCAGAGTCCACGGTGACTTTCCAATCACCTTGCAACACGTGCTAAATTCATGAATGTAATAGATGTATTGAAATGAACATCTGTGCATGGCTCCTGATGAAAAAAGACAAACTGAGCTGCCTCGACATTGAAAGGTTGAGTTCGAATATGAAGCAATAAAATTTTATTTTCAGTCGTAAGCCCGAGTCACCCAAGTTATTTGAAAATGAGTTCTATTCAATTTTTTCAAGTGGCTCATTAACTTTCATATGCGACTCCGTCGTCGCACAATTTTAGAGACTTTTCTCCAACGCTCCGTACGGTCAAATTTTCGGAATATTGCCCAGCCAATTATGATAGAATAGCATAGAGTAGAATTAAGTAGAACATGATAAAATAGACAAAAATGAAAATAGAATAGGGCAGGAAAAAATAAAATGGAATATACTGAAAAAAAAACAGTACAGAATAAATAAAATAGGGAATAGTGTGGAAGGGAGGAAAAGATATTAACGAAAAAATTGGATAGGATAGCATAACATGAGATGGAATAAAAAGTGGGATCAGGGACGAGCAGCGTGGTGCATTAGCGAACAGCTTGTTACACCAGCTTGCTACAACAGCTTGTTACACCAGCTTGCTACAACAGCTTGTTTCACCAGCTTGCTACAACAGCTTGCTACAACAGCTTGCTACAACAGCTTGCTACAACAGCTTGTTACACCAGCTTGCTACAACAGCTTGTTACCCCAGCTTGCTACAACAGCTTGCTACAACAGCTTGCTACAACAGCTTGTTACACCAGCTTGCTACAACAGCTTGTTACACCAGCTTGCTACAACAGCTTGCTACACCAGCTTGCTACAACAGCTTGCTACAACAGCTTGCTACAACAGCTTGCTACAACAGCTTGCTACAACAGCTTGCTACAACAGCTTGCTACAACAGCTTGCTACAATAGCTTGCTACAACAGCGTGCTACAACAGCTTGCTACAACAGCTTGCTACAACAGCTTGCTACAACAGCTTGCTACAACAGCTTGCTACAACAGCTTGCTACAACAGCTTGCTACAACAGCATGCTACACCAGCTTGCTACAACAGCTTGCTACAACAGCTTGCTACAACAGCTTGCTACAACAGCTTGCTACAACAGCTTGCTACAACAGCATGCTACACCAGCTTGCTACACCAGCTTGCTACACCAGCTTGCTACAACAGCTTGCTACAACAGCTTGCTACACCAGCTTGCTACAACAGCTTGCTACAACAGCTTGCTACAACAGCTTGCTACAACAGCTTGCTACAACAGCTTGCTACAACAGCTTGCTACAACAGCTTGTTACAACAGCATGCTACACCAGCTTGCTACAACAGCTTGCTACACCAGCTTGCTACAAAAGCTTGCTACAACAGCTTGCTACAACAGCATGCTACAACAGCTTGCTACAACAGCTTGCTACAACAGCTTGCTACAACAGCTTGCTACAACAGCTTGCTACAACAGCTTGCTACACCAGCTTGCTTCAACAGCTTGCTACAACAGCTTGCTACAACAGCTTGCTACAACAACTTGCTACAACAGCTTGCTACAACAGCTTGCTACAACAGCTTGCTACAACAGCTTGCTACAACAGCGTGCTACAACAGCTTGCTACAACAGCTTTCTACAACAGCTTGCCACAACAGCTTGCTACAACAGCTTGCTACAACAGCTTGCTACAACAGCCTGCTACAACAGCATGCTACACCAGCTTGCTACACCAGCTTGCTACAACAGCTTGCTACAACAGCTTGCTACACTAGCTTGCTACAACAGCTTGCTACGCCAGCTTGCTACAACAGCTTGCTACAACAGCTTGCTACACCAGCTTGCTACACCAGCTTGCTACAACAGCTTGCACACCAGCTTGCTACACCAGCTTGCTACACCAGCTTGCTACACCAGCTTGCTACACCAGCTTGCTACAACAGCTTGCTACTCCAGCTTGCTACAACAGCTTGCTACAACAACTTGCTACAACAACTTGCTACACCAGCTTGCTACACCAGCTTGCTACACCAGCTTGCTACAACAGCTTGCTACAACAGCTTGCTACAACAGCTTGCTACAACAGCTTGCTACAACAGCTTGCTACAACAGCTTGCTACAACAGCTTGCTACAACAGCTTGCTTCAACAGCTTGCTACAACAGCTTGCTACAACAGCTTGCTACACCAGCTTGCTACAACAGCTTGCTACAACAGCTTGCTACAACAGCTTGCTTCAACAGCTTGCTACAACAGCTTGCTTCAACAGCTTGCTACAACAGCTTGCTACAACAGCTTGCTACAACAGCTTGCTACAACAGCTTGCTACAACAGCTTGCTTCAACAGCTTGCTACAACAGCTTGCTACAACAGCTTGCTACAACAGCTTGCTACAACAGCTTGCTACAACAGCTTGCTACAACAGCTTGCTACAACAGCTTGCTACAACAGCTTGCTACAACAGCTTGCTACCCCGGTCCCATTTTGTCACACATCAATCACGCTCAGGCATCAAAATATAAGAGAATTTGCTGTAACGTTCATGGTTATTAGGTATAAAGCAAATGCAAAAGTACTTTCGATTTGAGAAAGGTACTTCGAAAATAATTTGTTCCCGAGCTTACATTCAAAGACATTACATGCATGAAAGAATGTGAACTTAATAGTCACAAATAGAATTTCAGTGTATTGTGATGTCATTAATGATTAAATTAAACTTCAACTAAAAAAGTGGAAAATAGCCTGAACTTGAGCGTTACATACCGGAAACCGATTCATTTGACTCTTCAGCTTATGCCAGGATAAATTTAAAAATTACAGACGCGAACAGGTGCACCTGTGCTCGCGATAGCCGTGTGCTATAGGTTCCGCCGCCGTGCGGCCGGGACCCGGGTTCGAAACTCGGCGCTGGCAGTGGCGATTTTCTCTGTTGGGTATAGGAGAAAAATTCCAAGCACAATACCCCACTCTACCCAGGTGTCTGAAATGGGTACCGGTCTTGACCGGGGGAAAGCGTCACGGCGTCCTGGCGTTAGTTATAAGGCATTTGAAAATCCAATGTACAAGGTGGTATGTATGAGGCTTGATTGGAAATAAAGCATCTGTAGATGCCTTCATTATTTTATTTACCTTATCTCTTCATGACCATTAACAACGTGTAATTCGTGCACTAATTGGTCTTATCGTGTGACGCTGCAGCGGTGGGGGGACGAATTAATGAATTTTAATTTTGCATGGCGAGCCCAGGTTGTTGCAAGTCGACAGAAAAAATTCGAGAGGCTCCAGAGTTTTTGTGAGTTTACTTTCGACTTAGAAAAGTTGTGACGACCTCTATTCCTACAAGCCTGATAAACAAGTGTACTTTCAGTGGCTATGATGTTTAAAAACATGTGTTTCCATTCAAAATGCGTGCAACAATATCCATTTACAAAGACAATTGAAAAGTTGTGAACTTTTATCTTTCTCCCTCTGCCTTTCTCTAGAGATTGAACAAACGCTATTGTATGTCTGGGTACATGCACCAAGAGCGAGAGAGGAATATTAACAAGATGGAAACCCTCGATAAGTTTCGCTTCATTAATTAGCAGGTATTGTGAAGCAGTATGAGCCTCTTGCACACAGCGCCAACTGGTCAGACGAGAAGAAAGCGGCGGGGCTTCTTCGTTCTTTTTATTTGAAAATTTGCTCATTTTCTCTATTCCACACGCATGAGCCGGAACAAAAACTCGATCATCTTTACTAACCTGAGATCCTTCACTCATTATTTTTTCTCTTTCACTATGATGACGGCAATTGATATTTTCCCTTCACAGAAAGTAGTTTTTCAGGCTAGAGTTGCAGTTCTTTTTGCAAATATCGACACAGTGGAAAAGATCTATAGTTCTGCCTTCATTAAATATTAGACACTCTCAGCATATTGTCCGAGACAAAGGATGCTTCAAGCGATTACAAGAACCTCTCCAAACACTTGAGTGCGTGATATCCAAATATCGAACATTCCCTACACTTCAATCAGCGTGCTCTGGACTGACACGTTATAACACCGGCTAGGTGCGCATCCAGTCTGTTTTTCGTTCTAAAAGCTCCCGACACTCCTCACATATTTTTTTACTCAACGGAATAATATTTTTCCAAACTCCTCAAAAGAACGATTAAAACTTTAACTCTTTTGAACATGCTTTGAAATGTTTAATACGCTAAAAAAACGCACTCCACGATCATCGACACATGAGATAATGACTTTGGAAAAAGAGTCATTTTAGCGTCATTTAATTCCCTACTAACTTTTATTTCCGGAACACGCAACCTAAAATATGCTCGCCGACAGCCAATTGTTTTCGTGGGCAAACTTCTCCGAGATAACGACAGATATTTTCACTTGAGGCAGAGTCACGCTACACAGCAGCTACGGTGCAACACACTCGTGTCTCATTCTAAAGTGCATTTTCCTCGTGGTTTGAACGCATTACTATCGATAGCACAGAGCAATATTTTTAAAGAAGCATTTTTAAACGTGGTCGGAACAGAAGAAGAGCTTTATTTTCATCCAGTTTGAATGAGTGACAGGGTTGCTATACTTGCAACCACTCAAAAAACCGGCGCTGACCTATGCAGGAATTCAATTGAACTGCAGACATGTTCGTGCTAGTTTTTGATGGGGCAGGGGACTCGTCTGTAAGTTGCATGAAGCTCCAAAATTAGGTGAAAGGAATAGAAAGGGCACGCGATCTTCGAACGAAAGGATGTTCGCGCCCTAGAAGCACACGTGTCTAGTTTTACATCATATAGGAACGAATCGCTTACTTTAGTGCATCTATATAGTGAGCACTGCATTGAAGTATGATTTAGGAGCTATCTCTAATAATTCGCCTCAAGTGTTTGTAATTATTAATGTTTATATACTGACAACTGCGTTAAACTTTGAGTGTTGCGTACATTAACTTTTATTATTCTCTTACGCTTGTTTGCTTCTGTTGTCACGTGATGGAGAAAAGTTAACAATCGAGAGTGCCAACATCTACTATACGGAAAGAGAAAATTTAGCCGCATATTCTCAAAACTAGTGGTCGGGACACAGGATATTTACACACTACGCGAGCAGTTACAATATTATAAATAAATAAGTACCAAAATTTTAAATAATTGGCACTTGTGCTCACGATACCCAGAATTTTGAGGCAATCTTCATCTCACGAATCCCCACAGTTCTGTTTTGATATTTCCGTGTTTTGCTCTATACGACATAGCATATTACTCTCATCCACACTCAAGAACTGAATTTCCCCTTAAAACAAGACTATCACAACAACGAACAGATCCGTCGACAGCAAGTACAACGAAGACTAAGTAGAACTAGACGATCACACAACAGTATAAAGTTATGTAACGTTTCGCAAGATACAATTGAATAAACGAGACCGCAGACCATGAGGTTAAAGGCAAGGCGTAAGTATGTATAAAATGAAGTTTATGGTAAAATAAGGTATTCTCAAAGGTTAAAATACGCAATGATGAGTTTGTTGATAATGAAGTAGAAGGCTAATACTATACCCATAAAATCATAAGGTTCATCCTTACCATTGGATACAGAGCTGCAAGAAGAATGCAGAATGAGACCCAGGAACAATGAGACAGTATTTGGTGCAAATGAGACAGAGAAAGTAGAATATGCAAGAAGAACAACACAGAGGAAACGAAGGCTATAAGTAGCACGAAATTATACTGAATAAGAAGCTAATGAAGGAGAGCATGCGAAGGAGAAAGGAAAGCAAAAAGGCTACCACATAAGTCGTACATGCTGTAATTGATTATACCAGCATATTTCAAAGGTGGTAGCATGTATTAAACATGTCAACAGTCATTGTAGTCTCTGCTTCAACTTAAGTTCATTTCCTAGTGGTCTTTAAATCATGCATCTTCGCTGATGAAAGTGAACTTTCTTCGTGTATGATAACTGAAATGACAATAATTTAGAAATGTTAGCTGGCTAGCAGCAGTAAAGTAATATAATAATCTATTTGGGTAACTTTCATACGTGGTTAAATTATTTTGTATTTCTCTACGTAGGACTAACCCAACATTTGCGTACAAAAAGTGTCGCTATAAATGGGCGCGTTACACTAACAAATGCAGCTCACCTGTTTGAATGACAAAAATTTTTAGCGACATTCTTACACACGAAACACCGTATTTTTCTGAACACTTTAAAAAGCATCACTTCGTATAGAAAAACGAATAATGCTGAAGTCTGCAACCTTAATTGCTCAATGAGGATAGATATTCGCCTTTCTACAAAAATATTTGCCCTTTTAAATGCAACACTTCAAATATTCGAATTATACATGGATGACGGCCCTCATGTGCGTTGCGTAATGATCTCAACGAGGCATCAGAAGGCAGTTCAGTTGCCTCCAATGTAGCACGACGAAGAATCTTTTTTCTTACGCTACACGGATGAGCGAACAGAAAACGCTTTTACTACATATATAACGTAGTTCAACCAACGAATCTGCGTTCAGCCACTGAATCCATTCAAATCAATGAGCTCGCAGCGAAAGTCAACTAAGATCAAGATCGAGCAGCATTACACATTACATAAGCTTAAAAAAGAAGTGCATGTAGCGGTTAGCTCAGACCAACACAGACAGCAAGTGAAGCTGCTTTTCGAAGGCGTAAACAACCGATATGAAGTGAAATGGAAACAAGATGCTCATTCTGTATTACCTTCCTTCTTTCCTAGATAACCACAGAAATCTCGCCTGTCTACCTAGTCGCGCTAAACCTATTTACAAAAAAAAATATTCCTCGTCCCAGATAAAAGGCAAAAAATCCGTGACATCGTACAATATATTCTCCAGTATTCGATTGTTCTTCCAGTTGGAGTAATTTCGATGGCATGATGATATATTCAAGCACACTAACAACAAAATTCACCTCCGATATGAAGCAGCAGAAAGACATCAATAACGATTTTGGCCTTCGTTATGTCAGTTACGTTAGTCCAGATTCAAAATATTGGATTATCGAATTATATTGTACTGCGCAACATTCAACCTGAACCCAACGACTCAGTTTGTAACCATTACTCAGAGCTCCGAAAATTCTTAGGCTTTCATGTAGGTCACACGACCAGTTACAGTAACTCAGGACTTCATGAAGGGCACATGACCAGTTACAGCAACTCAGGACTTCATGCAGGTCACACGACCAGTTACAGTAACTCAGGACTTCATGCAGGTCACACGACCAGTTACAATAACTCAGGACTGCATGCAGGTCACACGACCAGTTACAGTAACTCAGGACTGCATGCAGGTCACACGACCAGTTACAGTAACTCAGGACTTCATGCAGGTCACACGACCAGTTACAGTAACTCAGGACTTCATGCAGGTCACACGACCAGTTACAGTAACTCAGGACTTCATGCAGGTCACACGACCAGTTACAGTAACTCAGGACTTCATGCAGGTCACACGACCAGTTACAGTAACTCAGGACTTCATGCAGGTCACACGTCGAGTTACCGCAACAGCCCAGTCTAACTTTTTCGCAGCCTGCATGCATATTTTTCGCCGCTTATGCGATTTAAGCGATGAAATCGCTTAGGTGGCGAAAAACATGCATGCAGGCGGCGAAAAAGTAAGACTGGGAGGCCAGACGTGCAGCAGCAGCAGCACGCGCGAGACCACCGCCTCCGACCGCACTAAATGCACGAGCGTGCCGCCGAAATGTCAGCAGCAAGCGCAGACAAAGTACAATAGACAGCAAAGAAACTTGGAGTGTCGAAGAAAAAGCTCATTTAGCAGTCCGGCCACGTCGCAGTACTGCCATAAAGAAACGGTGGCCCTGCACCGGTAACTTCATTGAGATTTTCACCCTAACTGGACCGTGGCTGCAAATTCGGGAAGGTCAGGCCCTGAGTGGCCTAAACTGCTGGTACGTTTTTTGATCGCTTTCCAGCATAAAAAATCGCAGAGTGCGCTATGAACATTAAAAATTACACGCGGATTTAAAAATGAGTGATTATATATGAACGAGGTGGGTTAAAATCGAAGGGGGATTTAAAATCACGAACACAATCGGCCGTTGTCACACATGACAAAAACAATGCTATGCATGGTAAAAATCAACCTGAAAAAAACGGAAACGTTACCACCGGAAAAATGCGGGCTTATTGCAAATCTCAATCCTGTTGTTTTACGTATATAATTCAATGTGTAGATCACTTTAACATGGTGGCAATTGAATATGATGACATTTATAGAGAGAAGCTACCACCACCGACATTGATGTAATTACCTTTTCAGAATATAACGTGGGAAATTGAGTGACTTTCTTGCTATTTACTTTTGGAAAATCACAAGTGTGAGATTGGTGTACTGCATGAGCGAGTATACTTACACAGGGATTATGGCTTTAAAGCGAAGTTAAAATTTGTCTTTCGTTTCTTCGTCCTCCAAGAAACGGCCGCTGGGTGTGTGCTCTTTGCTGTCAAGGATAAAGGTTTGTATAAAATTGGTGGCACGAGATATATTTGAGCTCGGGAAAATACTGAACAATTGTGCAAAAAGAAAATAATTCCATGCTAATATTAATTTGAAACTATACGTATTAAAGACAGCTTATTTGCTGTCTCCAACTACAGGGGATCAAGCTCACCAAAAAAAGACACTCCAAACAAATTCAGCCACGTATAACTCTTTGACATTTTTTCAAGATTTGGCAAAAGACCTGTGTGGAGAATGAAAGTAATTAATACATACAGTGATTACAACTGAAGGCAGAGGTGACTCAAATCAATACAGTCAAGTTTAGGGAGCAGGAGAGGCAGAGCTAACAAGCACAAAACCTCCATTCACTCAAAAAAAGTTGGTGTAAAATGCACTTGAAAAAATTGCCAAAGATTATTTCCACGGAGTCTCCGTTACGAAATGTATACCCGCATACGATGCCCGGGATGCAAGAGGCGGAACGGAACAGCGCAGGTGCCGTCACGAAGTCAGCAACACGACGCGGGTCCGGGCACAGCTCGAGTCGGTGCAAGTGTACCGACCCACCTCAACAACTGCGAAAGTTCTCCGAAAGTGAAGATGCCGGTCTCACACAATGCCGGTCTCAGGCTACAAACAACACGTAACTTTTTTCGAATTTCAGTCTAAGCGCCGGTGGTCAAAGTGCTTTTTCAGTATTTCGAAATACTGAAATCATATTCTCGTCTCGTAAAAGTTTCCAGTCAGGACGTGTCACAGCAAAAAACTATAAAAATAACTACACGTTTGGGTTATTTGCGCATACGTGAATGGACTAATTTTTTAAATTCATTAATATCAGAGAAATTAAACATTTTTGTGTTTTGGCAGATGTATCTGTGCTTTGTTCTCACCATGAAGCCTTGTAAAACGAGGTAACAATAAATAGATCTCAGGATTTATGTTACGACAGGAAAAAAAGGAGAAGGAAAGGTATGACCGATAAAATTTAAATAAAAGTACCAAGAGTTTACGCCAAAGTTATCGCCAAAGTAAACTTCTCGAAAGTTTTCATGCCCCACGGAGGCAACCAAAAGCCAAAACGAAATGCGATGAAATATTTGACGAAACAACAAGTTTTTGACTACTACTTCAAGTGTGAGATGAAGCCTATCAGTGATGCCAGCAAATTTTCTACGAAAATTCTTAACACTCATTATTAACCACATTCATAATTATAGAGTGATACAAACAATTATCTACTAACAATTAACCCGAATAAAATTCGCAGTGATTTCACAAAACATTATAGTTAGCATGGCAGCAAAATTAAGAAGCGAAAAATCCAAGAAAACGACAGACTTGGTTTTAGATTGAAAGTTAAATCCGTTATCGCACACATAACAGCAGCTTCTTTCGCCCGAATCGTGACCACAATAAACGCCATTTTTTCTGAGCTTCTGCAATTCTTGAGGTCGTCTCTCGGCTCGAAAAAGAGGAAAATGCAGCAGTAAGGTAGTGTTATGGTGAGAACAACACCATCGAGTCCCCCCAAAAATTGCATATTGCTTGAATCACCGCTAGCTATACGGACGCTGAGACGCCGCGTTGTGAAGCGTGAGATCGGTCGTGAGAAGAAGAAGCGGACAAACGCGCACTAAGATGTGCATTTTGGTGCACGTGAGCCACTTGGGTCTTGAAAGTTCGTGCAAAACTGGAGGAGTGTCATATGGGGAAAATCAAAAGCAATATATTAAGTATGAGATACAGTATATCGCGAAACTGGAGATAGTAATGAAGGTGACATTGAATTAGGACGATAAAACTTAATCTTTTGAAATACAATTTAAATTCATGCTGTGTGTTTTTTATGAATTAAAAATCCTATATCTAATGGGTGAGATAATGAGATTGAAAAAGCACAACTCTTCTTTCATACTACAAACTATTCTTTGTAGCAGGGCGCTAACGGAGTTAATGTGACTCTTACACCAGCTTGCGGTGATTCTAAAATGGCTAGTCTAGAAAAGCTCGCGATTGAATGAAAATTACTAAACCAAATGCATTACTGTTATTGAGACAATTGAGGTCTTTTTCAGAGCGGTAAAAAAGTAGAGGAATTTTAGTGACTAAACTCAATTCTTTACTACTATTGAGGCCATTGAGGTTTTTTCAGAGCGGTAAAAAAGAGCTCACGTAAAAAAGGTAGAGGAATTTTAGTGCTGGCGAGATAGCAACAGGTAATAGCCGGAGGACAAAGCCACTGACTGACTCATGATGCTATTCAAATTTACCGCTGGTTGAAACAGTTTCACGACAGCTTGTTTTTTCATGCGTTCAATGAAATTCATGATAATGAGGGGACGATGGAAGGTCAGGTGTATGTATACGACGCATAAAGCCCTCTAATGACAGCATGCGTGACCAAACCATAACATGAACAGAGGCACTGCTCCCTCATGTAACAATGCTCTTTACATTTAGCGGCTTCATGATCTCATGCAGGCAGAGACTATCATAAAAGTTGTCGGTCAAGACTTTCAGCTGCAGAATATAAAAAATAACTGCAAGCATGGGTGATTTGCGCACAGATCAACGTTTGAGTGAGAGCGCTTTCCAAACATTCGCGCACATTTTTGAAGCCCTGGAGTCGAAGAATTAGAAATGTAGGCATTGTGCAATCCGTGTAAACAATCATTTGCAAAAGCGATTTTCTAGCTATTATGATATGTAATACTTCAACGCACGAGATCAATAATCATTTTTTGGCCAGAAATAGTTGAATAATCAGATACCTGCAATGTTATAAATAATTTAGCCAATCTTTCCTCAGAAAATCATATTCAAAACCCTTTTTATTGCATCGTTGCTGCGATTAATTTCAATCATCGTTCGCTTCTAGAAAATTTTACTCCAGAGACAGTGATCGGAAAAATATTCTTCTTTTTATGAAAGATCATCGATGGAACTACGAACCTTAAGTAAACAAAGGTTCCTTTCAGGTTTCACTCAATTTGCAATCCAATTATGCTCTTCTACAGATAAATCTATTTTATGTTAAAAGTGATTGCATCCAAAAGTAATTACTTTTTTCACACAACGTCTATTTTTTCTCCCTTTAAAGCAGCGCAACGCGGTGTCCATAAGCAGCTTTTTTCACACTGCCATAATCGCAGCCTATGCCCAAGTTGTACAAGAGTTCGAGGTTACGCACCTCTCGCTATTACCTAATGACGGAGTCAAGAGCCAGAGTCAGGGCCTTTACCGCAAGTGCTGGACCGAACTGGTTGGGCCGCGTAACACTCGAACATCAATAGTCTCTGAGCACGGCAGCAATGTCTCCACTAAGTGCTGAATCTTGAACTGGGAGTCGCCAAGTTTATTTCTTGCTGATATGGAGATAAACCAAGAATTGATATTGGTGTAAGGAGATAAACCAACATCGATATTGATTAAGGAGATAAACCAAGAATTGATATTGATTAAAGAGATAAACCAAGAATTGATATTGATGTAAGGAGATAAACCAAGAATCGCTATTGATTAAGGAGATAAACCAAGAATCGCTATTGATTAAGGAGATAAACCAAGAATCACCATTGATTAAGAAGATAAACGTACTAAGAATTGAAATTGATGTAAGGAGATAAATCAATAATCGATGTTGATGTAATATCAATAATAAGGCGAAACATCGTTGAAAGGCGAAACATCGTTCAAAAAATAAATTTGCAAAAATATTCTAACCATTAAAATTTCCGTTTCCAAAACATCGATTTATGTTCTACTGGAGAATCCACATTCTCCTTTTATATGCAGGATTTTACAAAATGCGAAAATGTTCCTGAAAGTTCCAGTGACGAACACGTGGTGCGATTGAAGCGGCAAAATGATCATTCCCACATTTACGGCAGGACGTGTAAGACAAAATACCCAGCGTTGATTCAGGGCCAACGACTACTGACTCTCGCAAGTCCGGCCACAGTTACATAACTATTTAAAACAACAACAAAAAAAAAATTTACACACATGCTTAGGTTTCTCAACAGCTACCGCACAGAATGTTCAACAGAAGTTTCATGTACTCCACAATATTCTTTGACCATAGAAGACCGTCGAAGATATGTGCGTCAAAAATTCGAGAGCTGTATACTGAACCAATTATATCATCAAAGACTTGGATACGAAGAGTATCGGCGTAAGCACTTGCGCAAATTAACTATTTATAAATACGAATGACTTGCACATCATTTAAGCTGAATCGTCTTTTATATATTAAAATTCATGAAAATACTATTAGGATAAAAACTGCTGATGGAGTGAGCATCGAGTGATGAAAAAATTTACCTGAAAAAATTTGTAAACACGATTTGGCTCAAGAAAAGTCAAGAAATTCGCCCCAAGTACAGAGCGCATAACTGTTGGACATGTAAATGGTCGCGCGCGCGATATTTTGTCTTTGTTTCAGATCAAGGGGCACTGGTAATTTAATTAACATCAAATGAGCGGTGAATTTCAGTAAATATATCACGATACTGAACGAAAACCTTTAGTTATCGCTACAAAATCTAGGTATCGGCCGGCAATTTGAATTACAGAACGACTACAAATATTGGCAAAAATCTGTGATTGCTTGGTTCCATCTGCAGTAATGGCTTTGCTATGTCTTTCGATCAGCCATGATTTGAAACCATGTAAAAGTTAATTGAGAAAATTTATAATTCCAATACAACATCGGGCGCCAAAAAACCTTTGAGAGTTAGAACATCTAGCCTCTGAAGAATGGAATAATATAATAATATTACTCCGCAAAAATATCCAACTAGATATTAAAACATCAAAACCATTCCATGGCAGCAGTTAGTGCTGAAGGGCGTGCTACTGTCTACACATATTATAATTATTATTATGTTCCTTTTTGTGGCTCACCGGATGAGAATGTTTATGTCACTTAATTTTTAGAATATATTTTCTCACTACATTTTGAAAATGAATTTTTCGTTTAGAAAATTGAATGTAAGATTCTGCTTTGCGTACTCACAAAATGGAACCATACGCCCATCCACTTCTAAAAAAAACATTGAACATTTGTACAAGCTGTACGAACAATTCCTTCGCTAAAGGGTTGCATGCACGGGGGATCAAACGCAACACACGCAGCACTTTCAGAGACAATAGCCCATATGGCTATAGTCCATGTTAACAAGAGACACTGAAACTGGTGACATATTCATTTAATTCGCTTGACAATTTCCTTGCTGGCCCTGGCTCTGCACCCCTGAAGGTTGGCAATGGACAAGAAGAACTATACGCCCAAATTAAGCCACCTGGTTTTCCCTAAGAAAGCAAGAGTGTCTGCTGCACCAACATACGCAATTATTGCTCCACACTGGGTCAAGGTGATGAGTTGCATCCAACGGAACCCACTTTGCATCAAAGAACAATGGCCAGTTTTCATACTGCTAACAAGACTCAAGACAACCCGTAATGACAGCTAAAATTGAAATCGGTTTTACGTTTCCTCAACTTCGGTTTCGGTTGATGATAAACCCTGTCAATCGTACGGTTAAATTTGTAACAATTTTCCCGTTCTTTGGAGAAAGTGGTTCAATGTCGCCTTTTCAAAATGAATGAATTACAGTTGCTATAGTGCAATACAAAGAGTTCAGTCAAGATTAAAATTAAGGTTTGTTTGCAGGATAAATAGAAATTCCCTAAATAAGAGAAAAATACAATTTTGGTTAAAGCGAACAACCGTTGGAGAGTGCGGAGCATTCTCTTGTTTATGTGGTCAGGCTGCAGAAACCCTTAAATGCTGTCAATTTTAACAATTCATTGATCATGTACAGATTCAGATGATCAACATTTCAAATTTTTGTGTTGTAAATCCTACGCTAATTACCTATTTTCCCCAACCTTTGAATTCTTGTTATTACTTTTATTTCTTAGTTTTTATTTGTTTCCCCCGCTTTACTAAACAAGAATTGATATGGAAACATTACCACCTCAAGACAAACTTGGCAATATTGGGTTAACGAGAGTTTTAGAAGCTTATTGTTGATTGTAAGTGAAATACGCAACAATAGGGCAAAAAAGGGATGATAGCCGGTTATTGATGTCTTTGGGTAATATTTGATTAACCAGAATAAATGATGACGTATATTTGCTTATAGATGAACTAGATAACGTTAGGTAAACAAGAATGAGTGGCGACGTATAACTACCTCAAGGAACTCGATAATGTTAAGTTAGCTGTAAAGGACGGTTACGTATAGTTGCTTTTAGGCAAACTCGACAATGTTAAGTAAACAAAATTGAATGGCGACGTATAGTTGCCTATAGGCAAACTCAGCAGCGTTAGGTAAACAAGAATTGATGGTGCTGCATAATTGCCTCTAAACTATGCTAATACATATAAAGGAAGATGAGTCACGAAGGGAGGTTCGGCAGGCAGGAAGAAGACGCGCGTCGCGCCACACTTGGGGCAGAGGTTGGGTGTGCCGGAGAGAATGCCCAGGCTTGTAGCCTTGTGAGGCTCCTCTCCAGGGAAGCAAGGACTGTTCTTCTTAAAAACATACTAAAGCAAAGGCTGTTTTCTTCATCGGTACGATGAACAAATAATTAACAACGATAAATAAAAAAATTGCAACGATAAATGAATGGCAACGATAAATAAATAGCAAATGAAGTGTCGTCGTCGCATCTGTTAAACTACCATCTCGTCCATGTATAGACTGACTCCGCGCCTGTAAGGTAGGTACAAAAATGATAATTTTGATCAAAATTAACAAACGATGGAAAGCCCGACGAAACACGAGAGGTTTGTATGAAGACCGTGCAGCAGTAACTCTGCACTCCCGTCAATTAATTTATTTAAACGATTTTCTCCATGACATCATTTCGATGCTGAAATTCCACCACTCACAAAACGCTCGCGGGTAATCCATCTATTGCATTATACGGAAGACAGCGTCAGTAAAAGAGGTCGCCATCGCTACTCGTGCAGGAAAATTTGACGTATGAAGAGCACGTGCCAGACCAGGGGCCTTATTTGCAACCAGTTCACGTCGTCATAGCTGCGACGCTGGCAATGAAAGCTCTGTCAGTCGACTTGGCTACGCTGCCGGCTATATCATGTCTGGGGCATTTAGAAAGAAAATTTGAGGTGTATAATAGCTTGTGGGTCGATATTGCAATAAAATATAGATACTTCGATACTATCCTCATAATTCGCTCTAAACTTGATGCTTGTCGAATGCAATGCAATTATTTTAATCAGAGAGTGGGATTTTGCTGACACGGATATAAATTTCAGCACGCTTTCACAATTAAACTCGGGAAAAAATGGAATTTAGAGAGCAATAATATTCTTTAGTCCATTGTTTTGCGTAAGAAGCCAATCTGTTTCATACATGACATTGCACCGTAAAAAATGAGCTTCTATAAATACGTTCATTTTCTTCTAATTTTCATTTCGATAAGGAACTTGAAATATTACACTAACTTATCTGCTTAATTATTTCCGTACGTATTGTGTGCAATTTTTTTAAGACCTACGTTTCTTTAGTCATTAATTAATCTCATTCAGCGAGCTTAGCTTGTGATAAAGTTGAATATAATTTACATGCAATTGAAACTGTACTAAATTTTGTACCCTGATATCAAAATCCAAAAATGAATAGGTCGAGCGTCAACACACCAGCAACAACAAACAACAACAACAAACATCGGCATCTTTGGGATGCTTTATTTCCAATCAAGCCTGATACATATGATCTTAAGCATTGGTTTTTCAAATGTCTTATAACTAACCCTATATATAGGACACCATGACGGTTCCCCCGTAAAACCGGTACCCATTTCCGACACCTGGGTTGAGTGGGGTATTGTGCTTGAGCTTTCCCTTACACCCAACGGGGAAAATCTCCGCGCCAGCGCCGGGATACGAACCCTCGTCTCCAACATACAAGGCTGATCCCTTAACCACAGTGCCACGGAGAGCAGCTCATAACAAACTCAGACCTACCACTTTCCACACACAAAAGTTTTCATAATGGATGCTTCCACACTTAACTCATCTTAGTTCTTCAGAATAACATTCTTCTATGATTATATTTAATATTGTATTTCAGGGTTCTTATGCTTACAAATTTTTAGGCTGAAGAATATTAGATTAGATTATTAGTTTGTTTAGATCTAATTAGATTATTAGTTTGCTTAGATCTAATTAGATTATTAGTTTGTCAACTCAATGAGTTGGGATAAGAAAGCGATGACTTTACGTCTGCGGCATCTGATTCTCCCCGTCGGTCGCAAGTCATTTACGCAACAGAAGATGTCAAGAACAACAGCGATCTAATTTTGGATTTTTTACTTCCGCATCTCGGACTGAGCTCCTCAGAACCGATATCGCCCTCGTTGCGGGTCCGGAGGAGGGCATATCTCACGCCCCGTAAATGTCCAACTAGATATTACAACACCAAAACCGTATCATGACATTTGTCAGTGTTGAAGGTCGTGCTACTGTCTAAAATCATAATAATTATAACTAGTGTACACGACTCGTCAAAAATGACGTCCCTGCACGCCGCTCAGGTCACCATGACAGTGCAAGCAAAGTGAAGCGAATATTTAGAGGTTTAAATCCACAGACCGAGGAGGATAGAGTTTTGTATCCATTTGAAAGTGCACCAGTTGATGGTGTGAGCTTTTTAATAAAAACGCGAGAAAATTCAGACGCCATGGGCCGAATTATCCCCTATTTATGTTGTCGTGACGGTACAATTGTCTACGTAAGCTTGCTTAAGTGAACTTATTGCGTCCTTACAGCCACCTAAATTGGTTGAAAATCTAGTCCAGATCTGTGACGCATCGAAGCCACTCCAGTACGATGTGAGCACCGGCATGCTCTACACGACAGTTGAAAATGAACTCGATTTGGAATGTCTCTCAACTAAACTCGCGTAATTAAATCTTCAACAGCGACTATAGTGTGATGGTGTGTAGCGATTAAATTCAAATTTCCAAAAAAATTTTTTTTTGCGAGATCACTGAAAGACAAGTTATAGTTTCAACCGAAATGTATAACAACTGTACTTACAATCTCTTCCTGCGACGAAAATCACACGAGTGACGGAAAAACTAAAGGCATCATAATGGTCAATAGTTTGTTAAGCATCATTTAAGTATTTTATATAAACAACAACGCCTCTAAAACTACAACCCAACTAACAAATAAATCATGGCCAACTACAACGTTTACAAAACCCTCAAACACGTTCTACTTCTGGAGTTTTGGGTAAGGAAATGGGATAGATACCCAAACAAATAAACTTATTCATGTCACGTGCAGAACTTGATGTCTTAACTCGGACGTAACACTCTTACTTTTTATGGGCAATCGGGTCAGAAGGAAAAACTACGAATGTGCGCTCGAGGACTTAGTGGAAAGACATTGAGTGCGGGCAGGGCATTTCATTTACTCGACGTCTCGCATTTTTATTTTTTCAGGTGCATGAGGGAAAGGTAAAAATCGTAGATTTTTTGCTATTCATCCGCAGGAGATGACATTTTTTTGAAACGTGGCATCATTGAGGCAATGGTGAAAGTGTGATGAACGACGGGATAAGTGCACGCTCCAGCGACCTACCCTCTGGGACTGCAGTATCTGAGGTGCACATTCACTAACACTGTAGAGTATTGGTAACGATGCTTCAGTGGGAATTGCAGAATGCTTAGTATTGAGCGACGCACCTCATCACTGTAGTATCGATGGCACTCACACTATCATTGGAGACATCTGTAATGATAACGAACAATATTTAGGATTACAGAATGTTTAGTATTGAGCCAATAGGATTGTAGTACCTAAGATACATGAATGTTCCTCAGTGCCAGGATGTATTGATAACATTCTCTGGTTCTTGGTCTTGGACAATCCCTCTGTGACCTGCCCTGCCGAGTCGTAGCATTACGTTCTATTTATATTACCTATTTTGAAATCGCCAGTATATACGACACCTATTCGCAAGCACCCGGGAGGCGATTCACTGTAGGTACAATTTCTTGTTACACAGAGCTGAATTTCAGCGTAGACAATCGCAAGGACTCAGTGATCGCACTACAGAAAAAAATCCCATTTCTATGAGCAAATTTGAGCAAAACATTATCTAATGCTCACAAATGGGAGAGGAATATTTGTCGGCCCATTAGAAAACAAGGAAGAAGATGTTCGCCAGCCCAGTGCAATACTGGACTCTTCGGATCTTCACAGTTCGCGGCCCGTAGAGTTCCGTACTGGAAAGCAAATAAAAGCTCACGCAGGGTTCACAATATTCATGCGCCTGAGACATGCGATTCAACAACACTTGTGTTTTTATTCATTCACGCGCATTAGATGTAGAAATGTGGTCCAGAGCAGTTGGAACAGAATATGTTCTTGAGAATGTTAGTGAACTAGAGATTGAAATCTCATTAGAATTTGGTTATAAAATTATGGTTAAACTGAATTCATTCTTCTTTCGTAACATATCAATCGCTTTTCTATGTCATAATTTATTTCTTTTCATGTTCATATACTTTGAAAATCACTTATAAAAGTTGCAGGACAAATTACCCCAAGGGATTACTGCTCACACCAGCGTACGTACGCATTCATGAGACACCAGTTTATTCTGCACGTCAAAAAAATATTACACTGAACTCACAATAGGTTAAGATTTACAATGATGACAGCATTGTACGTTGAACAACGTACGTAGCATTTTAGTTCTGACATATTAAACTCGCTAAGTAATAATGTTAATTTTAAAAGTGACTATCCTTGCTATTTCATTTATAGTTGGACATTGCAAACGGTAAAACATTGACGTAAACGATTATATTATTTCTATTTTATTATACGTATAATAATAATAAAATTACAAATACAATAACATAAAATTACAATTAAAATAGCTACGGTTGTGATGGGTCTTATAAATTTACCATACATTTATATGCATATATGTGCTGTCTGCTAAAAACAAAGTAGTCGATTTAAAAATGCTATATTCAGTAAAATATTAGTGGTAGAAGGGAGAAGTAAGTTTAATTGAAAAAATCAGAATTCAAAGTTTTATTTTATTTCGACGATTTTGTCTATTTGGCCTACCTTTCAAATAAATATGACATTCATTGCTAAAAATTTTGTTATCCAGCAATATTTTATCAGACCTGCTCATATTTTTTATTCTGCGGAAAAATTAAATCTCCGATTTTCAACTTACCGTGAGATTTCTTGATGACATTGCATTTTATATTTTTTTAATTGAAGTTCTTTTTGAAGAATAAAATGGACAGTAGTTTTCGTTATCTGTGTCTCAGAAGACAATTTTCTCGCTAACCTCGTTTCATCATTGTTAATTAAAATCGTTACCATCTTAGTTCATGTTTCTATCCTTCTGGTAAGCCAAAAAGAGAACATTATCGAAACAAAATAAAACTTTGAATTATTCTTTTTTTTAATGAAACCTATTTTAGTCTTTTAGCACTTTATTTTACAAACTACATCACTTTTAAGTCAGCTACTTTTTTAGCGGACCCCATGTATGTCAAAAACGTTCGTACCAAAAACAATGACATAACAGAAAATTAATGAAGGCACGAGTTTAAAACCACAGATTATTGCTAAAAAGTAAAAGTACGCGCCAATAACGCGCATTCATCCCTCACAACGCAACGTTTATCGTCACGGCGACTGCAAATCTGACAATTGCATCAAAAGCAGCCGTCGCACGAGGCCGAGATGCAGGCCGGCAAAAGCAGCGGGAAAGCGCGGCGCATTCGAAAGTCGCGGCAGGTGTTGGATTAGCGCGTCATCGGCCCAAGCCTCGCGCATGACGCGCGTGACTCCAACAAGTCAAAAATGCAAAAGATTTTAAAGGCTTTCGATATGTGCCGAGTGCGAGTTACAAACACGCCCATAACGTCGCGTGTGCGTGTTACGAACGCGTCTACAACGTGGCTTATTCCTGCTACGAAACGTGTACAACGTGGCTTCGGCATGTTACGAACGCGTCTACAGCCTGCCTTTTTCGTGCTACAAACGTACAACGAGGCGTGTTACAAACACGTCTGCAAGATGGCGTACGCGTATTACGAACAATTCAGCAGCATGTCGCATGCCTGTTACAAACAAATCCGTTACACCGTCTATGTGCGTTACTACAGGGTGGGCTAAATGAAGTCATCCGATATTGTTTAGCTTTAATTTTTTTTAAATAAAAAACCTCGATTTTGTTTTTTTAATATGTTTATTTGAACTTTTACAATTATATTGTTCAAGCCGGGCAGATGATATCGGCCAAATGGGCGCCGCCACAATTGATTGCTATACGGGCTCGTTTTATGGCATTTTTCATCACCTCGGCGAGAACTTCGGGCGACAGATTCTCGCACTCGTGTCGAATGTTGTCCTTAAGTGCTTCCAGGGTCTCGGGCTTGTTCACATACACTCGGGACTTCAAAAAAAAAACCACAGAAAAAAGTCTGGAACGGTCAAATCGGGCGATCTTGCGGGCCAGTCCAAATCGCCAAAACGAGAAATCAGGCGACCCGGGAACGCCGCCTTCAGAATATCGGCCGATTTCATCTGCTCGACTTGAACAATATAATTGTAGAGGTTCAAATAAACATATTAAAAAACAGAATCGAGGTTTTTTATTTCTAAAAAATTAGAGCCAAACAACATCGGATGACTTCATTTAGCCCACCCTATAGTAACGCACATAGACGGTGTAACGGATTTGTTTGTAACAGGCATGCGACATGCTGCTGAATTGTTCGTAACACGCGTACGCCATCTTAACAACCGATATTTACATCTGTCCGATATTTACATCTGTCAACTTCACAAATGTCAAAACAGATTTCACATTGGCCGCAATCTGCACAAAAAAAGGCATATTACAATGGGGTGACTTCTTTTGGCCCACCTGATACTACACACAACAACGTACCGTATGTGTGTTACACGTCTGCAACGTGTTGTATGCGACTCACACGCTTGCATAATTACCAGCACAATTTGAAAGCCCCGGTAAATCATCGACTTCTCAAGAAACACACTACTACAATTTCAGATGCGTTATTATGATATCTATAAATAGGCTATGCTTTTATTGGCACAAGCTTATAAATAGAATAATTCGAAAAGGTGAGCTCCAAGATAGAAATTTGAGCAAAATTTGTGTGAACGGTATTTCAGGATAAAATTATCATGTATGCAAATATTTCGTACACAAAAGATAAAATGAGTAATGACTCCAACACGCAGATTACCAAAATTATTGATAGTCACTGCTTATAGAAGTGTTTAGAGGGGAGCGTTTTTTCTTAATGCTTTGTTTAGAACACTTTAAAATTATAAGCGCATTTCACCACGACATTAAGGGATGATATGCAAGTAAATATAAACATCACGTTGCGATAATAGACGCTTTAGATAAAGTATTTATATGTTCACAGAATAAAATTACGTTTTTGTTGGAATTTAAATGGAGAAATAAATCGGATAACGTAAATTTTTTTCAGTTACACAATCATTGTAGTGAGAAAATATGACACAAAAATAATTTTTATTCCAGTGTATTACATGCGAGTTCAACTTTGTTACACCACGTTAGGATTCAGAATTTTTAGAAACGCGACGTAACAAAGCGTTAGAATTCAGACAACGTTATAGAATTTAGACACAGGAATTCAGAATTTTTCCGCTCACTCAACGCTCACAAGATGTCTAGTTCCATGAAGGAATTAGCATCGTTCAGATACCAAAAAATCCATCAAAAGGCCCTAATATTGTTCAGAACACGTTCTGTGAAGTCAGAATCAGAATCCTTTCGCGATCCCTCACTCCATGTTTACTGGAGAGTAGAATGCGACGAGCAAGGAGGCTTCAACCTCCTCGGCGACGAACTCCTGAGGGGAATATTCGGTAGGTGAGATACAGGACATTTGTCTTGCACAACACCCAGGCACGGCACGGAACTGGCACCTCACGTGCTGGCTGTGTGCTGGGCTGAGGACATCGTACACATCATAAAAGTTTAGCCTGATTTATTTCCTCGCAAGAGCAGCGCATAGGAGGGACCATTCACAGTCCTAGCAAAAGACCGAATTTCATCATCTCGAATGGATTAAATATAAGCGAAAATTCTTTAGTTTTTGCAAGTACGTATATTAATTTACGCCTTTTCTAATGAATTAATGATGAGATACCTCGATTATTTTATCGGAAAATATGAATTTATTGTTGAAAACAAATGAATTTATGTTTAACATGAACCCATTCAACTCTTGCCATTGAAAAATATTTTAATCTTTATTCGATTAACTTCTTCAATCTTCAAGCAAAGAATAAAAGCGAATAACACGACACTTGTTTCAAGCGATGCTTTTACGAAGAGTAACCTCAAAATAATTCACCAAATACACGATAATTTTTTTTTTATCAGCAGCTCTCGGGCTTTCAACACGACATGAGCTCAAACTTCAGCGACAACGTGTGAAAAGGTAGAAAAAAAGAGAAACATCCGATTATGTTCTCAGCTCAAGTAACGTCATTTCGTTTACGCTCACTGCATACAATTTTCATAGCAAACCCCAAAAAGTGTAGCGTTTCAGGGGTTATGGAGCATAATGGCAGCTTTAAGAAGTGCTTTGAATCGGCACAAAAACGTGGAATGTATAAGAACAAGGCGTATTATTCTAGGTCTCAGTGGCTGTTGGTGTCCAGCTACATATTCCCATAAAATGGTTCCCGAACTTCAATCACTTTAACTGAGGTAAGAGAGTTGAGACAAATGCTTAGAAATATACCCAACTGATGAAATTGCAAGCTGTTATTTGTGAGCTGCTGTTTCTAAGGCGAGAAAGTGAAACATGCTTACCTACGATACCATGTGAATCTTGAGTATAATAACGCTTTTAATTGCGTAGTTAACATAAGAACACCAAACTTATCGTATAAGACACTGAAAGTGAAAAAAAAGCTATGAAGTACAGGGTGTTTTTCAAATACTGGACCCGAAAAAATCTTTAATAACTTTTGATACAATGAACGGATTTTTGAAAACAAAACGGTAGTAGAATTTTGCGATTTATATCTTTTATTTGGTACTTACATATTCATGATACAACTGTCAAAATAAGAATCAGAGGACGCAGTAAAATTGATCTTGCTTTGACACTACCGCCAAGATGACGAACTAGACGAAGGAAAAATTAGCTTTCACAAACACTACATACTTCTCTAATGAAAGGAGCATTGTCATAGCTCAGCGAAGTTTCAATGTAGAGTACAACCTGCCAAGTTCTCCGTCAAAGCAGGTCATTTACAGATGTATAAATGCCATCATCTCAGAAATAAGATTGATCGGTCCCACCCTCACCAGTGCTGCAATGAGAAGCATGCGAACACGCGCCCAATATTGCTTGCAGTCGGGTGGACGCCACATGAAGAATGTCATCTTCAAAAATTAGTTCAAATAAAAGATATAATTCTCAGGATTCTACTGCCGTTTTGTTTTCAAAAATAATTCGTTGTATTAAAAGTTATGGAAGATTTTTTAGGTTCCGTATTTAAAAAGCAACCTGTATAAGGAGAATTACACGAGAGTCTTTGATAAATCCAAACATTGAATATAAAACGTTAAGAAAAAATTCAAATTTCAAAAAGTAACTTTTTAAATTTGAACAGAGGTAATTTAGGGTAAAAATATATAGCTAAAAACCTATGAAAGACTAACTTCTTACCTTTAGAGCAATGCTGTTCAGAGGTTTGAAGAAACAAAGCGAGAAGCATTTTCTCACTTCCACAAAAAATATTGATGAACACAACGAGCAAAATACCAAACGGTGAAATTCAGTTAAAAATGCTTTAAGTTATCATAGGTCATGTTTTTAGACACCCTGTTTTTCTCACAAATGGACAATAGGTTTTGACAGTAAAGCTGTTGATTTGACACTGACACCAGTGAGGAATTATGTTTCTCGACAGTGACACTGACATGAAAATTGCCCGCATTGACAGCGGCGATGAGCAATCGGGAACTATAACGACGATATACGAATTTGCGCACGATGACAGCAACATTAACAAGAAATTACGCGTTTGGCAGTGATATCAACAAGATATTACATGCTGTGACAGTGACATCATCTAGATATTAGACACTATGACAGTGACATTCGCAAGAAATTACGCTCTTTGACGGTGACATCAAGAAGAAGTTAAGTTAAACGCAATGACTATTTAATCATCTAGAAATTAGAAGCTATGATAGTGACATCACGAAATTACACGCTATGCCTGTTAAATTATTTAGAAATTTGACGCTATGGCAGTGGCATCAACAAAAAATTAGACGCTATGACTATTAAATCATTTAGATTAGAAGCTATGACATAGTCGTCAAGAAATAAGAAGCTATGACTATTACATCATATAGAAATTAGACGCTATGACAGTGACATCATCTAGAAATTAGAGGCTATGACAGTGACATTCATAAGAAATTGCGCGCTTTGACAGTGAGTCTGAGAGGAAGGCTGGAGGCAGAGTGCGGCGGGCGACCGCAGTCACGCCACCAGTCACCAGGCACCGTGACAGAAGGTCATGTCAGAGACACCAAACGCAGCACACAGGAGTGATCCGTCGTTCTGCGATCTGTCATCCGCCAGCTCTTATATTAGCTGCTTCAGATGGCCAATAATAATTAAAGCAATTACTCGGTATGCTCATGCAGCAAGAGATGAGCTGTAATTGTTGTTTTGCATAATCTGCGCTATCACTGATCACCTCTATAGGAGTTTGTGAATGCATGCTTCGATGGGAAAATTGAGATACCATCTGTATTCATGACCATGAAAGATCGATGCACCTAATCAGGCCATACCTGATTGCGAGCTCGCTCAATATGTCAGTAATACCAGCTGTTGGAAGTAGTGTCAGGGGGGTTGTTGAGACAGTCTAGTCAAGCTTGAACTGATTATTTCGATTACAATGTGAACTGGGCCACAATAATAACAAACACAGCTTAACTTACTTCTCGTTTGTTACTCTTCACGACACAATTCCAACGGTGACGGAGCAAAAACTAACGTCGAGGAACAAGACAGTGGGTCTAGACTGCTACACAGAATGTCTTCAGTCAATACTACAACCAATTCAAATCTAGAGATCAAATCTACAATCGAGAACCACATGCTTGCTGGGCAATACCTGGATACAATTTACTATCCATAGGCAAATTTCTATGGCCCTTTAAATCAACTATCAATATTGTTCCTCTGTTACATTTTCATTGCTACATTTTCAACACGGTATTCATTACTTACCTAAATGCTAACACAATACCAGCCAGCATTGGTAAAATGTGTCAGAAAAATAGGTAATAATTTCAATATAATCTTAATAATAATCCTTCCCTGTAATCTTGTAGACTGAGAAACAAAGCATTCATCTAGTAGGTTAAATTACGACACGAACGTATATGTACTTCTGATGATTGTATCAAGAAAACAGAATGGGTTTAATTTCCACATACAACTAGGTTTAACTCTGCAATTCCCGAATGATTCCACAGTTCCAAAAGCTTAACTATGCATCGGAAGTGAAAAGCAACAATTCACAGCATAAGTAACGTCAGATACGCGTTCATGTAAGTCATACCACTCGCATACCTGCGGTGAAAAATAATCGTTAAAAAATCCTTTTAAAGGCGCATCAACGGAGGCAGCAAGAATTTGATATTGACGAGGTATTGCAGAGGGAAACAGGAGTAAAGCTGCACGTTGCTCCGACTTCGTGCACAACCCTGTTCAAAACCGTCACTGGGATCGGGGATTGGACACTGACCATCGGTGCATCATTGAGGGGCTACCAGCGCCGGCGTTGCTCGACGACTGCTCAGAAATGTCCACTTTACTGCGGGAGCTACCTGGGGCTCAAATGTCGTGTGCACAGTGACGAACTTTAGACAGATGCACTGCATCTGTGAACAATTTTACTACACATTTGCCTAATTACTTCATTAGATATTTCGTCATTAATAGCGCAAAAGAACAAAAATTTAATAATACAAAAGAGTTGAATTATGTTAATTTTATTTTTTCACCTCTCAACAACGAGTACATTTGCCCCAAACGTCCTCGGTCATGATGTAATATGCAACGGCGATCGCCCTCACTCGAACTTATAGCTTCACTGGGCGGGTCTTTCTACGCTTATCTGTGTATAGAAGCTTATGACACTTTTAAGCTCGGAATAAAAGAAAAAGCAAAGAAAGTACATTGTTTACACAGAGTATTTACAATATTACACCCTCGACAATCTCCTATAACAAGCGAGATGAATTGTACGTTCGGTTGTTATGGTCACCACTCAAGTTCTCATTCTTGAAAAGTGATGGAATGCAACAACGAAACACGTGTGAATTTTTCCCATGATAGGCCCAAAGTTGATTACCTCGAACATGCAATACAGTGAGGGACTTTATCACAGACAACTAAAGAATGCATTTTACAGCGTGAACAGAATGTATACATATAGTCTTAGCAAAGCTACTGCAATGATGCGTGAAGCGTGCGAGATTTCTACAACGATAATACTCGTATGATCAAAGAGCGAGCAGTACTGCGTGGGAAACGTCTCTGCAGGACATCGCGAACACTGCAGTACTTACGAATGATCAATAAATGCTATTGCTTCATCCTTAGCATTAGAGCATTTCACGCGTCTTACTTCAGGATAGATTCTCTTCGCTTGTGAACTTGCCCAATACTTCTTACGACATGTACTGATTGTTCCCATGCGAATTTCTATCACTTTATTTACAAAATTATAAGGCCAAGTTTTGTATGTAGACAGTCATAATTTTATGTTCAAAGTTGATGGAATAATTTATAGGTAAAAATGTCTAGTTCGAGTTATTTTTCGTGCTAATATTAATTTTCTTTGGTAACTATTTGTTCTGCCAAGCTTGCAAATGAGAGTATGAAGTTATGCACATGTAATGCATCGAAGAGCGTAATATTGGCAGTGAGTATGTGTCTGAACGCGTACATGCATAAAGTGAATTTTTTCCATTCACTTGCGAAACAATTTCAAGGAGCAGTAACATAAGATAGCATTTAATGATCAAAATTTCACCGAAAAATAATCGTAGGACTTAGAAAAAGGGACGTTCAGCAGTGGGAACTAAAAGTTGTACTAAAACGCGGAATAGTTTGAAGTGAAACGTAAGAGTAGGATTCGGATAAAGGTACAGAAAGTGAGCTAGAATTCAATAAAAATAATGATTAAATTCTTAGTTTATCAGATGTTCAATATTTATTGTTTGAAGGTTAAGAAAGGAAAAAAATTCGCTACGATTCGTTGAGCTCTTTGCCGACCCAAGTTGATCAGAGGCACGAATGCCCTAACACTCAGCCAGTCCCACGGCGCCGACTGCCTTCCCACCAACTTCCCTTGTCCCGGTGATGAGATAAGTTATAAGTACTGTTATGGCAATAGTCATAGCTATGGTAACAGTTAAGGACATCATCACTGTGAGAATTTTATTTTATTGATCGTGTCTATATATGTTATTCTCCAGACTTTGAGTGCAGCGGGTTAAACTGAAGTTCAAAATTCAATCAATATTAAAGTAAATTTTACTGTTCAACCCTGCATGAATATGACAAACACAAAATGGGTCATTTGGCTATGATTAAGCATGCAGGAAAATTGGGTTCGTCACTACCGATGGGTCACGCCCTATTATAAAAATCCCTTCAATGGCTACCGGTGGGTCACACCGCAGTCAACGTGTTAAAGCACAGGGCAGCAGTGCAAACTACTGTGATAGGTTACTTCGAGTTTTCAGCACTTGTACATGCAGTCCTGCAAAAATATTTGGCATGCACGCTGCTCTCTTGCTGGGCAACGTGCAGAGCTCTTGACTGTGTCAGTAAGATACCAGAAGTGAGCCGAACATTAAAGAGGCTGGGGCTACTGGTCGGTAAATCTGCATTACTTATTGTTGGTCTTAAGTTTTTCCTGTGCGCTGGGTTTGTCCATAGAAGTAAAAAAAATCTATAATTTCAGATTTTAATGATATTCTTTCAAGTATGCCGCTTTAGAAATTGATTGTACGTGAGTCTATTGGCTTACTCCATTTATTATAGGTTTTTTACTGAAGTTTGTCATTCAAACATCATCCGCTCCAATATTTCAAAAATAAATCTTTACTGCCTCGTTGAATCAAATTCTTCAATACACGCACTATTGCAAACCCTTCCGAAAATGTGATTTATTATTCAAGATCCTAACAGAGATAGTTATAGTAACATTAATAATAGTAATTGTATTCTTTGTGAAATAAATAGTTATTGTAGAGAGAATAATTAAGTACAAAATCAAATGCTAAAGTAATACGTTCTTTCCCATCAAATTATGACCAAGAAGTACTTCATGTAATAATGAGAGTAGTTGCCAAGGGTGTAGTCATAAGAAAGTCTGCAATACTCCACTGGAACGCCACACGTAAGCGCACCTGCCCAAGTGCAATGGTCAACTTTATGCATCGAGGAATTGCAGGAGTGATCTCGCCCTGCCGCCTGCCGGGTGTGTAGCTGCCGTCCCGGCACACCACCTGCCTTCCGTTGTGAGGTGCGCGACGTCTTCTCAGATTTTACACGGTCCTCGAAGCAGTGGCAGGATTCAGGAAACAGTGGCGGTGACAGAAGCACATAAAAGACAAAACACGCCGCCAAATGTACCAGCTCCCAGCGCGCAAGCCGTTCATTTTCGGTTGGGATGGCAAGTATGGTGCAATGCTTTCTTCTTTATGACTCTTCCTCAACACACTGATTGGTCGCGCGCACAGAAAGGCGCGCGCACAGAAAGGCGCTCGCACATCATAGACAGGTAAGACGGTTATTTGGTGCGAAAGTTTTTCCCCTGGCATTTTTTTCTAAACAAATTATTCTGAAACACGTATAATAAATATACATCAAAAATATGATACATTTTACTTTGTATAAGAGTCTTCGCAAGTGGACTGCATGTTTGTCAGCTACAGTTTTCAATCTCCAAATTTCAACATCACAAAAATCAAACAAAAAAGGATTGCACATAGTCATACCGCATTCCCCACTCGCTAGGTGCGTCGGATATAAGAAAGAAATGACTAACGTTACGGAATTTAGCTCTGCGATTTAAACCTCCAATTCACAATTACTGCGCATATGAAACATGAAAACGTTGTCAATGCATGAAAGAATTCTTTTTCTAATTTTCTTTGGATACTTGATGCTTAGAAATAATGATGAAATTCATTGTGCTCAGTTCACTCGTTTGAAGTGGAACATCAGCCACAATTGCAACTACCAAAGCACTATTTAATTCAGGAAAAGTTGTATTGATTCATTAACAAACTTTATTTTACGAGAACACGTCATAAAATTTGGTATATCAATGAATCTTGAATGATGAAAAAATTAAATTCGAGAATTCAAAAATACTGCTCAACTTATAGTAGAAAGACTTTTATGAAGTTTTTAAACGCATCCGATAATATGTGCATTTAAACTGGAGTTTTAATATTTTGCATAAGGTTTATCACCGACGATTTTAACAGTACCAACGTTTCAGAATCACTAAAAATATGGAAATTAAATTTCATTCACGCTTTTTTCAATTTGACTAACATCGATACATATTTGGCAACCGATATCTAATTAACTATTTTCTATAGGATGGAAATGGAAAACTCTGAAGTGAACACTCGCTTTCGAGCTTGCATTGATTTAACTCTACGAATATAAATAGCAATAAACGATGTCAATGATTAGAAATGAACTCGGTAACTTTTTCGTGGAGGTAACTGAGCTCTTGGTGGCACGAAAAAGTCATGATGGAAGAAGGTCACCGAGAAAGCTATCGTCTGCAAGAACGCCGAGCGTCGTCGATGTTTAGCCAGCCGAACGTCACCACGCAAGCACCAGCAGGGTGCGCGACATCAGAAACGTTACTCCACTGCGACGCAACGATCGTAATCAGCACGCGCAGACTTGTCGTGCTAACGAAAGCTTCGCGCACCAAAGCCCGAAAAATTTATGTTAACGTTATTTCCATGACGGTAAGAAAATCTGCTTTCGAAGGCCGTCCGTTCCCTGTTTCAGCTTTTGTAGAAATGACGTCAAACCATCGAATGCTGGAGGAATGGAACATGAAATGTTCTGTGAACGATTGAAGCGTAGGTTGATTTTATACGTAAAGCGAAAAGTAAAGCTTTTACTCGATTCAGTTATACTTTTTTGCGCAGCATATCTACAGCGAAAGAGACTTTAATCCATGGCAAATGAATTGCAAGTATCCGCATGGCAATTTTAAATACGCGCCATTCGACGACAAAGTACGAATTTAGCAGCTTTATTTCTATAGGTTTGTGAAATTCAGCAGAAAAATCACATAATAAAATCTCTCTTGACGATAATGTTTCGCCTGCAGCACATCTACAACGACGCCCTCATACATAGTGTTTAAGGTGTAGCCTAGATTGACACACTTCGTTTCCAAGACCGTGTTTCCTGACCAAACTTAATGTACGTTCTTTTCGTTTTTTAATGAAAACTTTCCCTATCATAATCTTTCTACGCTAAAACAAAATGGAAATGCAAGCAAAAATTAGTTGAATGCCAAAATAATCGAAGCTTCTAATCTCAAGTGATCTCGTGGAATGGATTAGCACAAAAGCCATGCATTCACATAAAATGCACGTTACTGCAAACTTCATTGCTCATTCTTGTCGTGATTATTCACACCCTTTTGCCATATTTGTCAGCTGACAAAACGAGAGTGTTGCATGATCTCAGTCGGAGCAGATCTGACAGGAAGGGAATGACAGAAAAGTCGACCTCAGTAACAAAAAACTCTACGTGCTGTTTTTACCCTTTTGCCATCGTAGAAAATTCTAAAATTTGTGTTCAGCACAGATTAAACTCACACCCTCTTAAAAACTTCTTAAAAGTTATTGAATCCTGACCTGATGCTAACACGGTGCATCATACGTGAACAAATAGTCAGCGACAGCCCCGATTTCATCGAGATATATCGAGGTGTCGCCATCGAGAAAGAAAAAACCCTCATTAGAGAGACGAAGAGAGGGGAAAGGCATGGTCGACCCTCACGCATTGTCTCGAATGTTAAGAAAAACCGACCTCGGTACTATTGAATTATGTGATTGGCGATATTGGGATCATTACAGGAGCCACGTTGCAGTCTCCGATCGAACGTCGTCGTTCCCAGCCATTGGGAAATCTTTCGAAGGACGTGAGTTGTCAAAACTTCCCGTAGATGAAACAGAAAGCGGAGAGATCTCCTTGTAGATTATAACGATTCAAGAGAGCTGTGATGCAAGAAAATACGTCGCTGGAATTGCATTGCAAAAAATTCCGGTGTACAAATTCTCAAGCTTGTCATCGAAGGTAGGAGTGTTTAGTGCGAGGTATAGAGATGCTTTGGAATATCTGAGAGAAAATTAATGCAGAACCTAGGGAAATTCTAACACAATTCTCCAATAAGTGTTTTCCATGGCATTGTGTTATTTTGTTACAAATGCGTACGAGTAGGCAAAGGTTTCCTGATCATATAATTATTGGTCGATATAAGAACTGCAAAGGAAATTTTACCACAGGAGTTAAAAATAATAATAGTAATAAATTTCAATGAGTACGATTTCAAAAGTAAATTGGTCCCGTATATGCAATACATGGAATACTTATATCATGAAATAGCATTGTTTGTGAAAGTTGAAATGAGCCAAAAAGTGACGAACTCGCACATCGGAATAATAAAGCACAAAAACTCGAAAAGAAACTGGAAAAAGTTCTAAAACAACAAAAATGCCAAAAATAATGTGCACTATAAGTGGGTATTGGTGATGATTTATATTTTTTTCTATTTTCTGTAATTGGATACATAAATACATGTAGAGCTCAATATTGAGTGATATTGACCACAATATTGTTAGCAAAACAGAAAAAATAAGCTTTATTTGAAAAAGTGGAATCCAGTAGCTTCATTATTAACTAGAGCGTTAATTGAATTATAAAAAGTTTACTCTTTTCTATTCATCATATTTGCCTTTTTGTTCAATGGTATTCAAGATTCCACGGCATCTCACATTTTTCAGAACATTTCGCATACTATTAACTTTTTTGCTTCTCTCTTTACGTCACATTTTACATAATTACTTGAAACATCATCTAAAAGTGCACTTTTCTGAGAGAGGAAGAAAAATAATAGCAGAACACCTACAGAAGTCGGGATGTTAAATTAAAGACTATAGTTGATACAGCTGATAGCAAATCAGGTACAGGAAGAGCTCCCCAGATAAAATTAAACAGATAAGTTTACAAGTAAAAACAAAATATGACTAGAAAAACGAAACAAAAGAGTATGATTATATGAGAAACATATACAAGGAGAAAAAATCAATGCCTCCTCAATTGCAACCAGACAGACAGGAGGCAGACATGAGGTTACGCAGGCAGCTGCGGGTACAATGCAGCTCGAGCGGCAGCCGATTGGAGGGAAGCTGAAATGCAGCAACGAAGTCTTATTGTTCCAAACGAAACTAAATAGCAAGTTCATGTCAGTAAACTTGAAGGAAAAATGTAACGAAACGAAACTGAAATGAAAGTTCATGTAAGTAAACTTGAAATGATAAACTTGAAGTAAAAATGAAACGAGAAGAAAATGAAAAGAAAGCTCATGTAACTAAACTTGAAATAAAAATGAAACGAACTGAAAAGGAAGCTCACGTAAGTAAACTTGAAATGAAAAAACTTGAAATAAAAACCAGAGAGTATTCCAAAATTTTCACCGCTTAGTTTGGTGGCGGCCTAAGTATGTCGTAACTCTTACAAGCTAGGACATTTGAACCTTATATCAAATGGCTGTCGTTTAATAAAGTGCACTACTTGCAACATGAAAGCTTTTCCGTTCTCTTGTTACTTTTGATGACAAAAAACGCAAGGCTTAAATATTAAGTCTAAAATTGAATGAATAAGTTCTTGCGCGCCTGACCGAGTAGCTAACAATCTTTCAGGAAACTCTCCCTTAATAATTGTCAGCACATATAACAGCTCTGCTCGACAGCACGCTGAGTTCAGGCATACGAATGGGTTACATGTCAATTTAAAGTATTTTATACATTCAATACGCAGAGTTAACACAATATCTCCAACCGTACGCACGATTGAAAGTAGGGCGGAAATATAGAGATTCTTCAATGAGATTGTAAAAATGCGAATTTTACCTCGCTAACACGAGTACCAGTGCTAATTGAACTCAGCCGACAGCAATGAAAGCTGCCCACATCAAGGCTGGGACTGCTTGTTTGCTCGCCTCATCACACCTCCTTTAGAGCCACGCTCTGTACGCGGAAACTCCATCAATTCTGAAAGTAGAGCTCACAAGCTCCTTCTCAAATATGTTCGCAATTTTTTCAAATGTGAAAAGCATGCCACAGCTTGGCAATTGTTCAACAAGCACGAGTGCACCATGACAAAGTTTTTGAGCGGTGATGCAACAGTGCATGGATAAGTGCGGTGAGATCAAACAACAACCATCAGTTCTGACACCATACGATATCCTTCTTAATACTTCGCAATAGGAAGCTTGCCCGTGTGTCTATACTGGCTAAAGCCCTGTCAGGACATGTGGGTATAATGAAACACAGCATTGCGGTTCATGAATCCACGGAAAATTTAGAACTGATCCCGCTGAGCCGCAACACCTGCCGGCACTTAGAGGCGCAAAAAACACCTACTTTCACTGAAGTGAATAAAGGCGGGACGGAAGCAGCATCACTTTCTCGGATTAGCGCAAGTCGCGGTCGGTGAGGCGAGTGCGCGCGCTGCGCTCACTTCCAGCGGCCAATTAGCGAGCACGTCTCATTGATTCTGCAGGTGTTTACGCAATGGCAGTTTGATGGTTAGTTCACGTGAATGACAAGAGGCGTTACGAATGCTCATCTCAATGAAATAAGGAACGTTGTATAGAATTGTTCCATTAGCGTGAATGAAATCAAGTTCACGGTGAAGCTCCTTAAAGAGAAATTTGAACGGCTCCATATAACACGAAATGCGGACTAAGTATAACACTAACATTCAAATGAAATAATAAACCTGGCATCCGCTCACTTTTGTTCACAATACAAAAAATAATGCAGCAATAAAAATTGAATCTAACGTACAAGAAATACATCTTAATGCCGCGAGGAAAAAGATATGGCAATATTTTTCGAAAACTTCTTGGCTAATAATAAATAATAATATTCAGTTGTTGCTTGCTTTGAGGTCTGTCTCTCAGTCACGTTCTTAAGGATGTTTAATGACCGTATCTGTGATACGAGTTTCACCAGTGCACAAGTCTGTACAATAATATTTTAATCGTGGGTACTATTAGGATGGATATATTTGTTTGTCATCCCCATCTGAAAAATATATTCAAGGGAAATATCGAATCTCGTCATTTTCAATAAGCCGTGTACCCTAGAACGTTTCATAATACAGTTGATACTGGTTTGGTTGCTCGTCACTTCTTCTTATTCTCTAGACTGAAAACCTAAACCCTTCACAATGGCTGCAATATTTAGTTTTTAACCACACTTTATTTCTCTCTAATGATATTCATTTTAATGTTCTTCTAATATGAAAGTAGAGGAATCAAAATAAAATAAATACACATCCAAAATGTTCTTTCAAAAACAATCGTACGCGGTTCACTTGGTCTTCAATTCTCATGAATAAAAAAGCACACGAATTTACCAAGCGCTCAAGAATGTTGCACACGTAGGTAGCTATGATACCATTATCAGTTGACCTTAAAAGCAACACGCGATTCAGCTGCTGAATTGGAGCGCTTCCAGATGGCAACAACGGAGGGGTGTCAAAACGCACGTCGGTGTCACTGCTCTCTCGCTTGTCACTGCATGCAAAACGTCTCAACTTTAGACACGTCTTTTTCATGGGGGTGCTCGTTTTGAGCAAAGGGAAAGTCAATGAAAATAAAATATATCCTTATCGTATTCAGTCATTATGACATTCTGACATTGTGACGAACGAAGTAGTCGTTGGCATTTATACGTTTTGGAGTTGCGCTATGAACAATAACTTTGTATTTGGCGAGCTATTTATTTTTCTTTGAGGAAGTGATGTTCCCTTTTTATGCAACTGCAAAAATTTTAATTGGAACGGGAAATAAAATCCTCGCATTGAGATTGCAGGTGCTAATGCTGATGCTACGAAGAAATATCTTCTAGAGCCGATGAGGCCAAAGAGAACGTCTCTAGGCTACGAATTGAGTTCTCTGGTGTGAAATTTTTAAAACTAACACCTGATATTTTAATGAAATACTGACCGTAAGGGATGTAATGAACACGTAAAGCTACGGTTTCCTAGAAAAGCGGTGCCGCTATTTTACGCCCATAATGTAGCGGCGGATGACGTCACAAAAACGTTGTCTATTAATTCAGACGCCACTGGTTTCCTAGGGCCGCTAAATGGCGGTGCTGCCAGGTGCATGACGGCCGCTTGTAGCGTCCGGCCATTAGTTCGTGAACGTTTTTTACGGTGGCGGTGTCTTTCATTCATTGTAGAAACGCTGATTATATGTTTGAAAAAGTAAACTTTTCAATGGGGAACGACAAAGAAGATGAAATGTTAGTTGATTTTGTTAAAAAAAATTGAGCTCTGTAAAATGTGAAGAGTAAAGATTTTAGAAAAACTTAATTGCAACATAATCTTTAAATAATATCGGGAGTACTCTTAAAAATATCACATAGGTTCATGAAAATTGTACACAAATAACATAAAATATTTTTTTTGTAATTTATAATACACAGGGAAAGTGATATATGTACAAAATTTGTAAGGACTCATAATGTTCATGCCTACTTTTAATAAATAAGTACGTTAAATAAAGATTTTGCTCCTACAATAGAGTTCAGGTATAAAGATTCCTTCAAAAAATACCAAGAACCAGAGATTAACTTGAAAGAAATACATATAACCATGGTTGGCCGGCAGCCCTAACTCCAAACATACTGTGGTGCAATAGTGAGGTGTTTGCGTGGCTTCTCTTACCGTCATGAATAATGATATAGGAATAATGCCATATCATGCCCATGAATATCAATGTTGTGCTGCACAATTTTGTAGTAATTCAATACCACCTGGCCCGTTATAGTAATTTTTAAATATTTCTCGAATGCCAGCTCAATTCATTCCAGAAAGAACATTGTGTGTTGTTGAAGGAACTAAATATTCAGTGGGTACTGGAAGTGTATTATCAAGATGTTTTTGACCTGGAGCAAGTATTTGTGCTTCCTTTAAAATGTTATACGATATACAGGCACACATAATTCATTTGTCTGTAGTTTCTGGGGCAGAAGAAATAGGTTGGGGAAAAAATCTGAAATAACCTCACAAAACTCCAAAGATATTTTCGGTTGTCTTTTGAGCTCGAGATAGTCCATAGATATATAATTCTTTCGATGGATCGTGTAGATTGCTGTCTTGGGTAAAGTTTCATCAGATTTTCGTGCGGAGCAAAAGCTTCATCATCAACCATCACATGTGGTGCAACATTATTTGCAAATGCACCCTTTGTACATCGGCTTTTAAATATCTCACTTTCGTCCGAACCATCGTCTTCCGAAGACTTTTAATCTTCTGAGCTTATTAATAATGCGTTATTTAGATCGTCCATTCTGACAACATTCTGACAGCATTCTGACGTTCACCGCAATGGCCGCCGCAATGCACTAAAACAACTCCCAACTTTACACTCATGAACGGCCGTTGTATTACGTTCGCCGCATCACGTCAAATTGCGGCCGCAAAATAGCGGCGCCGCTTTCCTAGGAAACCGTAGCTTTACCGTCGTGACGGTCATGTTGAGCAGCCCTCATTGTGTTGATAGCATTGTGAGGATGGCAACGTAACAATTGAACAAACTCACCGCTACAAGCAGGGTTCCAAAACCCGTCACCGGTTTGAAACAAAGTTTTTGAAACGCTGTAAGAAAACTGTCATTTTAGAGGCGAGAAAGTTTAAAGTAAATTGTGTGTGATAGCCTGCACGCATACTGATGCACACTTAGATGTTATTCATCACAAAATCTAATGACCACTCCCACAAATAAATTGAAAACCCTTTAGTGTAAAAACGTGTAAATATTTCTTAGAATTGAATGAGATTAAACTTTGTGAAGTGATTCGTTAACGCATTCAGAAAATTGAACCGCAAAAGCCGAAAGTAATGCGACAGAAACTCGTGGTATAATTACAATAAATTAAAAAGACAATGTGCATCATTATTCTTCAAGTTTAAAGTTAGACTTGAATGAACAGATTATTTTCACCACATCGTATGTGAAACAACTCATTCGAAACACACCGCTTCTTTCACTGATAAGTTTGGGAGTGCGATTCCCGTCACAGGTGTCTCACCTTTCACATGCACGCAAAAAATACAAGCACCTAAAACTACGTAATTCATCGAGGTAACAACGAGCGAGTTCTCAAGGAGACAAATTTGGAGAAAGCGTCACAATGAAAGGTGCCGCACGTGATCCCAGTTCTTGAGCCATTAGCGGTCTGGCTGTCAATGAAGTGCCGAAATCGAACTTCCATCGCCATTCCCAGAAGTTGTTAGTGCATAATTTAACGGTGTCATAAGCGATATAAAAAAGGTGAATGTATTTCAAAATAAATTGTCACTTCTGAATAAAATGACGGCATTTCGAGATGTATTTTTTATGAACCTCGCATACAATTGCAATTGATTAAATTATATGCCAGATGAAATTATTGTCATCCTAATGCCATCGAAGATGATGACATTTTTCACGACTTGTGAAGCCAGATAAAATAAGTGACTTGTAAATAATGAAATGAGCAGCAAATGAAACATAAAAATAGATTAAAACTTCAATTGCAATAACATAACTTGACCGACGTTCATAGAACACAACAGAGAATGCAATAGAGAACGCAATGGACGCGCATAGAACACAATGACTTTTTAATCTAATGAATGATGCGTCAACGATGTAATTTTTTTCAGCATAACTCGCTTGAGATTTCCTATGCCACAAAATTATCAGAAGTGAAATATTTGTAAATAGACACTAATAAAGTAAGATCATCTATGGAACATGAAGGTTATTTTGACTCACTCACTTCTAAGACTGCGCAGTGCATATAACAAATCATAGCTTTTAGCCATTATTGTCCATGGAACATAAAAGTTATTTTGACTCGCTCACTTCAAAGACGTACATATAACAAATCATAACTTTTAGCCATTATTGCCCATGGAACATAAAAGTTATTTTGACTCGCTCACTTCAAAGAAGTACATATAACAAATCATAACTTTTAGCCATTATTGCCCATGGAACATAAGTTATTTTGACTCGCTCACTTCAAAGACGTACATATAACAAATCATAACTTTCAGCCATTATTGCAGGCTCGCTTGAGTAACACGGGCTCCGCAGCAAGGAGATCACGTCCACAGTTTGCCCACACGGGGAGGGTGACAAGCGCGAGTCTCTAAACACTTACATCGTCCAGTTACAGATGAAAGCGCTCGAAGCCATTCAGCTTACGACAAAGAAAGCCGCTAAAGAGCAATCTGAACCTGAGTGTCCGACTTTCTTCGGCCACTTGAGATAAAGAGTTAAATACCCTGTAAGTGGCACAAGTTACGGAGGCGCTGTCACGGAAACCAGATGCCTAGTAGTCGGTATTGTGCTTTCTAAGTTACGATCCTCGAATCAACACACGGTTTTCTCAAGCGAATGCTTCTTCGGGGAGAAGTTTGAATTTTCTACAAAAAATGGGCTGGAAACTTAGCCCGCTGGTTAGCGAGAAAAAATTGCTAAATTTTTAAATTACTAAAAGATTTTCTTCAAAAACCAAAAATCTTTCCCTGATGCTAAAACTAGATGATGATATGTTAATATCAGAACGATTAAGAATATTTATTCCTGTAATTCAAATATTGCAACGCCATAAAGTGGAAACTCTAAAAATACATTCTCGACCACCACCAAACCGATGCAAAGGCTATTACATCACGATGGAGTCACGTGTAGGCTCTGGTGAAGAACTGTATCAACATCTCCAGGTCTTGAAATATTTGCGCATGAAAACATTTCTAAAATTTAAAAAGAGCACATGCACGCTACGCGTAATTAGCCATCAATAGCACATAGATATGTTTGCCCATTTACTTTTGTCGGTAACATGGAAGTGTCAATTATTTTTATAGGGTAAACAATCAGTTCACCAACATTACCTCACTTGAAATTCCACTGAGCACTTTTATAGCAATAGAATACGCTTCATTGTGGCACACAGGAGGTAATCACTCATGAAAAGTATGATCAACATAAAGAGTAGCCCTCCCTAGAGCACCAATAGAGGCTCGGACCATTCTTATTAAAAAAATCCCTAACAGTCTATTGGCTATATCAGCCAACCAACTATTAGTTGGCTGGCCACTATTAACAGAACAAACACTTTAAAAAACTACACAATGACTTTCTAAGCCCCCGTAGAACACAAAATGCACCCATCGAGCACATAGAGCACCTTTGAAAAGTACTCCACGCACTTCATTGAGAACGTGACATCTGATTATTCTCTTCACGCACGTGACACGAGCTGAGCAAGAGCACTTGGAAGCACGTGCGTCTGTGCAACACGCGTTACGCGCACACCACCACGCCACGCTCTCCTTATTTGTTAGAAACAAACACATGCAAGTCAGTCACGCCAGAGAAGCCCGGTCACTCTGCTTATTGCGTCACCTTAATTAATCTCTATTATCTAACACAGCGAACAAACCATCCCGATGAAGAGCGTCGGTATACGAGTACTTTCACCCTCATGCCCGCGCTGTCGGCGTTGTATCGAACTCTACTCGATGTCATTATAATTATCAGTGTCGGAACCGTGAGGCCGGAACTCTGGTATTTATTCTACTGTAGCAGAGAATGTTTCAGCGCGAGCGCTACAAGTAAAGAGATGTCAAGATGCTGTCCATGGACGTGAGGTTGAGCAGGTAAATGCCTGTACAAAATATGGAGATAGGTGCGATCAAAAATTGTGGTATTGCAACTTATCTGTATGAACACGAACACTGCGTTGATTACATCGAAATTTCAGCATTAACGATAATCTTTTCTTGTATTCATGTTATTGTTATCCCCCCTCCCACCCCGTATGTACAGCAATAAGTGCTTAGTAAATGAGCGCTATAACTGAGCGAGAATAGGAAATAATTTCACAATCTGAATTGCCAACGCGTTCTTAAATGTTCTCTTGATGGACTCGTTGCTGGCTGCCCAGCTCGCTCTCATCATTGAATCTAGTGATGTACCGATACCATTTTTTTGGCCGATACCGATACCGATACCAATTTTTTAGCCGATACCGATACTCCGATACTTGAAAATACCGATACTTTGACCGATACTACTACCGATACCGATACTTTTATAATCATCTAACCTAATAATACCCGTTGTATGTTAGTTTATGTATTAGTTCGGTGCCCGCTTCTTAAGAAACATAGGGTGTCTGAGTTTGCGGTATCACAGAGACAGAATTTCTCAGTGTAACTTTGAAAGATCGTCTGTACATGCAATGATATGTTTGAAATTTTATCAAGATAGGTTAGTAGTATTGGATAGGTTGTTGTAATCGCCGTAATTTGCGCATTTTCCTAACCATGTCGGTTTTGTGCATGCAGCTTTCAGGTCATATTGAATAATTAAAAGACATTAAATTAAATTTGGTAATTTGGTGAATAGCTGTGCCCGAAGTAATCATTTTTGAGTAATGGTGATTTGTCACCGGAGGGGAACTCCGATTCAAGAGAGCTTTGTGTGTTCTTGTGCATATGTGTTCGGCATAAACTTTTTAAACCTACCCGACTTTACGTTCCACGTATTGGCAACAGTGGACAACGCATTAGTGGTGTGGGGCCTACAAGAACCGCAGTTGCTACCATGTAATGACGATCGCTAGGCCTTCGCGTCGTGAACGTGCTTTGCGGCGGTGCGAGTCACGACATAGAATTAGGATAGCATAAGTTAGATAATGTTGACGGAATTTTTCCATGGGTCCATCTAGCTTAACGATGACATTGTCCTCGGCATTTCCATGGGTCATGCTGCTACCTAATAATACCTTGCCCTTGGTTTATTTGTTTGGTGTCTGTTTCTTCCATTTCTCTGTCACTCACGCTCATAAGGATAGTTATAATGGCCGTATCTGTGATACGAGTTTCAACGGTGCAAAAAATATTTTTCATCATAGGTACTGTTAGGATGGATATACTGTATTTGTTTATCATCTACAGCTTGAAAATTCGTTCATGAAAAGTATTGAATCCCATTTTTGGCGGGCCGTGCACACTTGTAAAGGGTGGGGCAGAAAAACCTATCCGATTTCAAATCCCTTTTTCTCAGAAGAGGGAGCAGGTAGAGTAGTGGGGTAAAAACCGTTAGAAAGCCGGTTTTATGCCATTTGTCAGTAGTCAACATGCCTTGGTCTGGTGAACATCATGCTTTTGTTATTGAGCGGTTTATCGAATGCGGCGGTTCGATAATTGCTACACAACGTGCTTTTTGAATTCATTTCGGACTCGGGCGTCATGATCCTGTTCCACATCACGCTACGATTAAAGTGTGGGTGTCAAATTTTAGACAGACGAGTTCAGCATTGAAAAAGAAGTCGCCTGGACGTCCCAGGACAGCAACAGGACCTGAAAACGTGGCCAATGTGAGAGCCGCGATTGAACGTTCCCCGCGAAAACATTCGCTCGCTTTGGCGATTTTCAACCGCAGTATTCGGCGCATTTTGCACCGGGACCTCAAAATGCATCCCTACAAAATGGTTGTTGCACAGGAATTAAGTGAAAGGGATTTTGAAACCCGTACGAACCTGTGTCGCGATCTCCGAGAACTCCCAAACGACGATGTTGTGCTCTTCACGGACGAAGCCCATTTTCACCTTTGTGGTGCCGTTAACAGGCAGAATTTTCGATATTGGAGTGACGAAAATCCTCGAGAAATCCATCAGGAACCCCTCCATAGCCCAAAAGTGACTGTGTGGTGTGCTCTTTCCCGCCTAGGCGTCTGGGGGCCTTACTTTTTTGAAGAAAATGGGCAAACCGTAACGGTCAACAGCGAGCGCTATTGTTTCATGCTGGAAAATTTTCTTAGACCCAAAATGGAAGAAAATGGCGTGGAAAATGTGTGGTTTCAACAGGATGGTGCAACCGCCCACACATCGCGACGATCAATGGACATTCTCAGGGAACTGTTTCCCGGTCGCCTCATTTCCCTGAGAGGTGATCTTGGCTGGCCGCCGCGCTCACCGGATCTCACTCCATGTGACTTCTTCCTTTAGGGTTACCTCAAATCGAAGGTTTACCAGCATCGACCAAGGACCCTTCTTGCTTTACGAAGGGAAATTGCTCGGGCAATTGAAGAAATTCCTGTGGAAATGACGGTGAAAGTCATGGAAAGCTACCGCGAGCGCCTAAATCAGTGTATCCGCTCCCAAGGACGACATTTGAGTGATGTGCTTTTCAAAACTTAAATTTAAAAATGGCATAAAATTTGCGATATTAGCGCTAATAAAAAAATTTTTTTGACAAGTTGAGTGGTTTTAATTTTATAACGTTTTGAAATCGGATAGGTTTTTCTGCCCCACCCTGTATTAAAATAAAACCATTATAACTCCTACATGGGAGTTATAATAAAATTATTTCCTTATATATCTAATAATACAAAAATATTGACAAAAAAGTTTCCGATTGTGAAAAATAAAATGCTCTTGCTATGTTAACTATATTGTTGAGAAAAACAATCCATTCAATAGATATGTGTTTCTAATCGTATTGCAACGTAATGTAGACTAGCTATAATAGCAACTGGCTCCAAAAGTGGACCAAAATAATAGTTTCTCCAAAAAAGGATTGTCATTTTCGTGTTATTCACACCAAATACGAGTACGTACTTTGGCGAAAGAAAATACTAAAATTCGGTAAGCCCCGAAACCGAAAATATCCGCAAACACGCAACCATCTATAAGATAAAAAATTTAAAAGCGACAATTTCAAGGAACTTGATCATATTTATTAGGAATACGTTTCGGAGTCCAGATCCATCATCAGTTCGTAAATTTACAAATCTTTATGTCTGCAATAAAAGATAAAGCAAAATGTTGGATACAGTCATTAAAAGGAAATCAAGAAAATAAAAATTAAATTAAAACATGTCCCAGAAAAACTAAAATCGACAAGATTACTATTTAGTTACAATTTGTTATGGGTAGGAACTATCAGAATTGTTGAGGGCCGGTTTTCGTTTAAAAATATGTAGTGACTCTAAAATTCTGAGGTCACATGCAGTTGAAGCCAAATCTAAGATTTAGTTGCATTTTACTGCGTGATTACGTACTGCGGAGTATGAGGAGTAAGCTAATTAGTTCCCCGCGCGGAAGCTTCGACCCCAATGTTCGACCATTCTGTTACAAAAATTTCGTGACGTCATGCCGACGTACGATGATGTGCACTGCACACAACTGTATAACTGTTGAAAATAAATCAGAGATCGAGGTTCGCATCTCCATCGGAAGCGTATCCTTGTACCGGAAAAATGAAGCAACCATAAAATTATACAATTCTGGTACAAGGATACGCTTTTGATGGAGAAAGAGCCTTTCTGATTTATTCTTACAGTTGTGTTCAGTGCACATCATCGTACGTCGGCATTACGGCACAAAATTTTTATATCAGAATGGCCGAACATCGGGGTTGAAGCTTCCGCACGGGGAATGAATTTGCACAATTCGTACGTAATCACGCAGTAAAATGCAACGAACCGATATCCTCTGCGGACTTCAAAATCTTAGATTCGGCTTCTCAGAATTTCAGAGTCGCTACATATTTTGAAACGAAAACTGGCCCTCAACAATTCTGACAGTTCCTACCCATCGTAAATTGGAAGTAGATCATGTCGATTTTACTTTCTCTGGAACATGTTTTGATTTTTTTTTTGTTTTCGTGATTTTCTTTAATGACTGTATCCAACATTTTATTTTTTCTTTAATTGTAGTCGTAATGAATTTTAATTTTACGAACTGATGATGGAGCTGGACTCCGAAACGTATTCCTAGTAAATATGATCAAGTTCATTGGAATTTTCCTCGTTTTTAAATTCATCAAGTTGCGATGAAAGCAATCAACTGACCCGTTCAGATGTATTGAACTATAAGATTGTTCGTGAATTGTTCAAACATCTTAACATAGAAGAAAAATGAAAGGTTCGTAATGAACGGTGATATGCATGCTAAGTTAAAATAAATTATTAGCTTCGTAATATTTGGCGATTTACATGCTAAATTAAAATAGAATTTTCGGCAATTTCTATATTAAATTCACAAAAATTTTTAAATGCACCTTCAACTTTATTAAATTGGTTTGGTTTTTGTTAGCCTGTCACATACTTTAAGATATGGACATTAGGTCAAACTATAAAGGTTTAGTCGTAAAAGTATAAAAATTTTATGTAGCTACAGGGTTTAACTATTCATTTTACATAGCTTTCAGTTATGACCGTGACTCATGGGGAATTCAAAGTAGTGAATTCAGTTAGCGGGCCTGATTGAACGCTATAATTCAACAGTTAGCTATCTAATTTACTAGGTATGAATAGGCTCTTTATTTGATTACAAGTACGCACAGCCCGTCAAAAATTACGGGATTTACTAACTTTCTTGAACAAATTTTCCAAATGTGATGCCCAACGAATATATTCATCCTAACAGCGCTCGTGATGAAAAATATTCTTGTTCTTACGCACTGGTGAAACTCGTATCACTGATACGGTCACTATAACTCTCCTCATGAGCGTGACAAAGAAAATGGAAGAAGCGGACTCCAAATAAACCAAGGGTATTATTAGATAGTAGCAAGACCCGCGGAGATTCCATGGACAATGTCATCGTTAAGCTAGGCGGACCCGAGAAAAAATTCTGACAGTATTACCTAACCTGTACTAACCTAGCCTATCCTAATCGATCTAAGCTAACCTATCCTATCCTAACAAAACCTATCCGGATAAAATGTTAAATATTTAAATGCATGGAAACGCCATCTTTTAATGTTACACTGAAGGAATTCGGTATCCATGATACCGCAAACTCACACAACGCGGACACCAAATAAATATATAAATAAACACACAACGGGTATTATTAGGTTAAATACTTTTACTTTCATGATTTATGACCTTCATTTGAATGATAAAATACGTATTTTTGGAAAGTATCGGTAAAGTATCGGCCTGATTTTGCCGATACCGATACCACTAAAAATGGCCGATACTGCCGATACCGATACATCGGTACATCACTAATTGAATCCAATGATCGGAATGATCATTGGAATGGACTCTTAGATGGCTGCCCAGCTCAAAAATTCGTCATTCACGCGTACTATCCGCCTTCAGAGAACTATTCGTGACTACAATAAAAAATGCACACTTACTATGGGGAGCGATTTTCTTGAAATTGAAACTTGATCAACTTGACAACACTCGTAGTTGGCGACCAGAAAGATTTCGCTTTAAAATTACGCGGCACAGAAGCACTAACCAAGCAGAAATAAGGTCATACCTACAGCCATACCACTCAATAAATCCTTACAATCGATAAAATCCTCGTATACATTGAGTGTTATTTCATTGCTATTCGCTAATATCCTTAATGGCTTTCTTCGACGCGCCTCAACAAAAGCTGCTGCCGTTCCAGCGCATCCCGAGTGAAAGAAAAATGAGCCCCAGGCCAACTTTCTATCACAGACGTAGGGCATCGCTGCAGCAACGATGGTCGGCATTTTAAAAACGTGAGCAATTTTTAGGTTTTTTTTCATGCGATGGAGCGCTAACAAGCGACTAACTCATCAAGGTGCGCCAAGTATTTCTCATGAAGATCGTCCGAAGCAATGTAGATTCCAAAGATAATGTGAAGTTTAGATTCGCGTAGTTTCAGCCGTTAAAACATTTTGCAAACCCTTAGCACGATTTTGTTTTACATACTAATGCGCACGTGTGTAAACGGATTACATAAACCTAAAAATGTGTATTGGCGATAACAAGAGAAACAATCTAATGATGTAAAATCGAAATTGAGTTCGAGGGAAAGAGTGTTCAGTCGATGTGAAATCAAGGTAATCCTGTTCGTCAGTTGGCCGACAGCCACCGGCGTGTCAAAAACAAGCGTGAGATAAACATTCATAAAGCGCCCTTAAATTGTCCTGACTTAATTAAGCTCTTCATGTTCAAATTCGGACTTTTGGTGCGATATCCAAAAAGTAAAGTTCAAAATAAAATACATAGTTTCACTGACGTTTTTTATTTCATTTGTAAGTTCCACATATGATGAAGAAGAATAAGATCCAATAAGTGTCCTGTATAACTCTGTGAAGTAATAAACATAAGGCAAGAGCTGCAGTTGGGTTGTACGTATACCTGAGAGTTTAGAGATTCTGAGAGAATTGGAATTTAATTCCAAGACATTTTGTGAAAGATTATGTAGCATAAAACTGTGACTTTGTTAACCATGCAATCCAAATGTTTTAAAACAAACTAACTGAAAACATTTAAAAATGTAGAAAAAGTACTTTCACCTCTCCATCGTCAGTTCCATCCCAATATTCATTTAATTAAATGATTAACTTTTAGTTCATTTATGTTCAAGTCACGTTCAAGTCAATATATCCTTAAAACGACCCAACATTCTGGGTCGTTTTCCCAACATTCTGGGTCGAACAACCTATGACACATATTATGAAATTTCACGCAAGGAGAGTAGGCTCAATGTGAGGAAAGGCTCTTGCATTTCAGCGCGGCAGCACGCAGAGGGAAACACACCATAAAAGCGCAGCAAAGACGCGACCGGTTAAAAACTGTGAAATGTTTGTCTCCGCCTTTGTCAGGATTTGCATGTCGATATCATATTCTAATTTAAATAACGCTGACAAAAGATTTCAGCACCAGGTAATATAAAAGACGTTCGCAAAATTAGCATTACTGTTTATTATAAAAAATTCTTCAAATCTAAGATTTAAACTTAATTTATTTTTTTTCGTGTGTGTATGGGGGGGTTTGGAGAGAATCAAAAGATAAAAAAAATTGTTCTTATCATAAAAATTAATTGGAAGTCATTTACGAGCTCCTCCTAGTGTGATCAGTATGCTTTCTAACCACTATTCATTCAGTACATAATGAAAAATGCGCTCAAAATACAAGAATACAACGCCTTGATGGAGAGAAGGTTTACTCGGGAAAATCATGAATATTTTGAAGAACACTCCCAAATTCACCGACTTCGCTTGCAGAATATTCGAAGAGCTTTCGCTACATCTTGTTGATTAAATCATATATTGGCCATTGCCCATCCATTACATATACTGTAATTCAAAGTGTTTCTTTGCCAATGCAGAACAGGTTGAGTACGGTATCCAAGCTTGCCGAAGTGGGTAGTCAAGTTTGCAAAAATAAAAATAAACAATATTTCAGTTAAAAGAATATAAAAGGCGACATCTCACCGAAAAATGAATGTAGCATTTAGGTAATAAAATATTTTTCGTTTGTTTTTAGAAAAATGTTTTTTTTAATATGAAATAGGTTTGTTTCATTCACAAATGTAGGTGATCATTTTCTTACAAGTAAGCGTAATATTATCTTCAGTATCAGGGTATACGCTGATGAAATGAGTTAAAACATAACAATTTTTTGCTGCATTTCTGTAAAATTTGATCCTTATTCTCCTAATTCACTTGTTAGACTGCAATTTTCTTACGTTGGTCTTTATTCAAAGCCAACTAATACAGCACTTCTGCAATTGAAAAATACCGGGACAAATTCAAGCTGTTACCATATGTAGAAATACCTCTTATATAATATCATGTGGTCACTACTGTACATTTACATTCAATTGGTTTATGTGTTCTATCATGTAAAATATTCCAACCTCAGACCCACATGGTTTTAACAATCGTGACGCGTGAGGCATTGAGAAACTCATAGTTTGTATAGCTCTTAAGAAAAATTTGTGCACAAAAATAGTAAAATACAAATTGTTCAACGCACAGGAATATTATACATGAATAATTTTTACGGTCAGTATAACTATATAAAAATAAATTACTTATTACCTTTGCTTCAGCAGGAAGTCGACGCATGCAAATCGATAGCACCACTGAAGACTTCGTAATGTATTGTTCAACAAGTCGCACACTTTACTGAAATTAACCACGAGAAACTACAAGCGTGGTCCAGTCAACATTTTTCGGGAGCGACGTTGTCACCCAAACACTACGAAGTCGCAGAGAGAACTGCCAGCTCAGCGGAGCAGCCGCAGCTCGGCAGCTGGTGCCTAGTGCATGATATGCCGAGCGGTGAGCTCGATGCGATGTCTCCAGTTCTCAAACGTCACAGTTTGCTCATCTTTCAACAAGAACAATTATTGGCAAAAATTCACCTTTTTCATTTATGCCTCAATTTACCATATCATTTGAAAATATAATCACTTGCAGAATCCAAAATCCAAACGCGTTCCACTAGGCCTAAAGCACAGTCTTACTGACAAGTTTACTTTTATTAGCAAGAAACCACCTTCTGTGCAACAGAGCCTCCCTTTGAAACGCTAGCAAGCCCTCTACTACTCCTATTAGCAAGAAACTGTAGATGTCTCAATGTTTGAGGGAAATTTGAACACAAGACAAATATATATATAATGCATAACTGGCAATCCTGTAGTGATTTTTAATTCGTCTCTAAAATGCATTAATGATCATCAATTTCTGGTGTAAAATGAAATGCAGAAGACTTGTGTATATTTTAACGACTAACTACAACAAGCAGACGTTATGCAATTAACAGGTATTTATTGGCAAACCAAGAGAGTTACCGTATAACAGATGACATTGAGATATTCCATCGTTCTATTTGTGTTGAAATATGTTCTGGTTTGCCTTATGGGACAATTTTTTTTTATTTCTGATCCTCTGGCGTCTTTTGTACTAACAATACTTGGATAAGGGGACACAAGCGTAAGCTTGTTTTTTGTAACGCACACTCTCTCTGATAGTACACGCTAGTTAGTAGGTAGTTGTTGACGTGTATCTACTGAAAATTAGTTTCGAATATCTAAGCAATCGACCTTTCACTCTTATACGCAGAAGCATTTACTTCAACTCATTACACTTTCAAGAATATCGACGGTCATTGCAGAAGCCTAAGTTCATGTGTCAGTATAAAAAGAAACTGTTCTAATGCGTTCTTCAGTGTTTCTCCGTTTTCTTCAATCTATATATTAGCCTTCACAAACTTGAACTAACCTAGCACAGTTAATACGTTTTTACCTTCTCCTCCCAATCATTCATTCAATCATAAACAGGACTATTACACATAAATACTATCTTTAGGATCTTTATGCATAGGTAAGGTAATGATGTAATAGATTAAGGTAGGATATGTAATGATAGTCTAGGATAGGATATTAGAACATTATATAGGTTCAAATAGGTTGAGATAAGATAGGCTAGAATAGGTGAGTCTGAGATTGGTTATGTTAGGTTTGCATAGGTTTGGTTGGAATAGATTATGCTATGATAAGTTATGTTGGGTTAGGATAGGTTATGTTGGGCTAGGATAGGTTATGTTGGGTTAGAATAAGTTATGTTGTCTTTGGACATATTATTTTGAAATTATTTAGCGGGTCCACCTCGGTTTCCAATGATATTGAAGGCACAATTTCCACGAGTCCTGCTAGTAAGTAACTAATTTATTGCGCTCTGCAATGGTAAATGACTATGGGTGAGACAGTGGCACAGCGCGTATTCTTAATCAGTTGGTAGAAGTCCTATAGAGAGAGAGGGAGAGAGAACGTCGTCAACTGTCCTTTCACGGAACTTACAAAGAAACACAGAAATCATACGTAATAGCAGAAAAATTCAAAGAAATACAAAACATGAATATACGAATCTCAAAAATTTTTACATCAGTGCAATATCTACGAGCTCTAGTTCATTATAGCATACGCACTTTCGAATTTCGTTCCGACTTATCACGGGAGGAAAAGACAAGAAACGCTATCGTGGGATTGAACTTAGATTCGAAGGCTTATTATACTGTCCGGCTCAGGAATACTGCTCACTGCATCGATATATAGACAAAATCTCATTATATACCGGGACTTTTCTCGCAATCCCTGGGATATCGTTCTGCACCCTTAGAGGGTGCGAGCATCCCAGGTCGGGAACCTCTGAGCTTTAAAAAAGTAACTTCAGCAAGCATCAACCGCTACAAAAAACGCAAATGACGATATTCCAGCGTAAGCGTCTTCATCTCCCTTTTTTGAGAGCTTCAACCCTAATTAAATAATTTAATAAAGGCTATGGTTATATGCACATTTATTGATAACAACGTTGTAAAGTTAATGTTAACAATGATATTTTTTCTTCCTTCAGATCTTAAAAAAAGAAAAGAAAAACAGTTTTTTTCCAATGAAGATGATACAAAAAGCACATCACTGGTTTTAAAATATCTTATAGTAAGGATTCTTAGTTGATGCATACACATGGGTACCGTAAAGCTCTGTCACTAGTCGAAACAAATAGTTGAGGCCAATGTATTCCTATTGTTGTTTAATCTATAGATTTGATAATATATGTAACTATAATTAGAAAATAAGACAATATTTCAGTGACAATGCATTATTGAAAATCATCTTTTTAGTGCACACTTGCATTAAAATACGAGTTCAGGGACTTACAGTACAAGGAATTATTTTTGAAAGTAAAACGGGTGGATTAAAACAATTCTGTGTCTAAGGTTACGAGGTTGACATTCAGAAATTTATTTTCACTGCTACGTATCAACTAGTATGCCAATCAAGGGGCTAAGAGAAAATGTTCATTATCCCACCACGAATTTATGATATTTCCATGCATGCTAATAATAGTGGCACAAAACACTCTACCTGAGTTAGAAACATGAAAAGGTTTATCCTACAGCGGCAACCAAGACACGTATAACACAATTTAAGTAATACGTGAAACAAACCACTCTGTCATAATATACTCAGGAGCAAAAGAAATGACAAATTGCACCATACAAAGCTAGACACGTCCTAAAATATTCTTGTACCACAAGAACATTTTAGGGCGTGAATAAGAAAAGAAAACATCAATGTCCTATAAAGTCAAACATTAGATAAAATTACATTATTTGTGAATGTTTGCATTATTTGTCTTGATGCAAATGTCTTTAATTGATAAACATACATACGAGGCCTGTCGAAAAAGTATCCGACCTTAATTTTTCCCGCGCAAAGTAGTGATTCTAAGGCGGCGCCACTGTGCACGGTGGAAGGAGGAATCTTAATGCGCATGCTTGACTTTTTTCACCGCATTCACTTGGGCCAGTCACTGGCTGGTGGTCGCCAAGTAAGGTGCTGTTCTAAGTGTTTGTCGGATTTAGTTTTCTTGCAAGATGACTGAACGAATTGAGCAAAGACACTGCATCAAATTTTGTCAAAAGCTTGGTGATTCTCAAATTGAAACAATTCGTAAGATTCAGCAGGTGTTTGGGGAAGATGCTATGGGTGTAACACAAATTAAGGAGTGGTTCAACCGATTCAAAGATGGCCGCACATCAGCGGAGAGTGAGCAGCGTTGTGGCAGGCGTTGTGGCAGGCCGCACATTCATCCCATTTGATCCGCAATTTCTTGGCCAAACATGGAATTACGACCGTTCGCCAACCTCCCTACTCTCCAGACCTGGCTCCTTGCGACTTCTGGTTGTTTCCAAAATTGAAGACACCACTGAAAGGATCCCGTTTTGAGAGTAGAGAAGAGATAATGCGGAACGCGACGACAGAGCTGAACACCATTCCAAAAGAAGACTTCCAGAGGTGTTTCCGGCAGTGGAAGGATCGGTGGGCTAAGTGTGTGGAAGCACAAGGAGCCTACTTTGAAGGGGATTAGGGTCCCAACCCCGTCAGGTTGTTGAAGTATTTTTTCTGGCCAAAGGTCGGATACTTTTTCGACAGGCCTCGTAGGTGCCATGGCGATCCATGTGAAAGCTTGTACAAAGACATAGAAATAGCTTGTACATAGCTAGTTAATTAAAGTTGAATGGTGTTTATTTATTTACAAATGCATTGAAGAGAAAGATGATGAACGTTTTGTATGAAAACATCTATGACAGTTTGCACGTATATTGACATATAAGCTTTGGCAGGGAAAAGTTATCTAAAATTGTGATTTAAGTTTGGTCGATTAATTTTTTAAAATACTCCTAACACGCTAGTAGACAGTTCCTAGTTAAAGTTTGATGGAATACAGTGTCCAGTTTATTGTAGCATTTATAGACAGAGCATAAAAAGCTCTGCTCTAGCCATCTGCCCAAAATATTAGCAGAACACATTACCGGCTACCGACTCTGCAGGTAGCTTTTCCTTGTTGCCGCAGTTTTTTACGATCTGCCGCTGGGCTAATTTGCTCCGAACTTAAGCTTTAGGTTTGGGTACGTCTTCTCTGCAACGTTTTTAAGGCGAACAAGCGACGGGACGATGAAAGCCTAAGCCCGCCGTCACCACGCTGTTTCGCTCTGCCCACGGTGGCTCTGTCTTCGCCCTTCGGGTGGTCTTGGGCTGGAGATGGGAATTATATGCATCTACTGGCGTCAGGATGGTGCGATGCCGAAGCTGAGAGCAATACACAGACAAGACTCCTGCAAGCTCACCCTAACCATATAATAATAATAATAATAATAATAATGAAGGCATCTACGGATGCTTTATTTCCAATCAAGCCTGATACATATCACCTTGTACATTGGATTTTCAAATGCCTTAGAACTAACGCCAGGACGCCATGACGCTTTCCCCCGGTCAAGACCGGTACCCATTTCAGACACCTGGGTAGAATGGGGTATTGTGCTTGGAATTTTTCTCCTATACCCAGCAGAGAAAATCGCCACTGCCAGCGCCGAGTTTCGAACCCGGGTCCCGGCCGCACGGCGGCGGAACCTATAGCACACGGCTATCACGAGCACGTGGGACCTCCCAACTCCATATATGTCGTGGGACCTCCCAACTCTATGGACATGGAGGTTCGTCACTCTTGGACTATAGGCGCATGTCTGCTAGTGAGTTGGTGTCCATCGAGCTTTTAAGGGCCCCATTCACAATACGTGCCGCCATAATTCTTTGAGGAATTTTTTAGAATCCATTTTACTGATTAATGTTGGTAAAGAAGAGACCGTTACCTCACAAGTAACAATAGCGCGCAAATTAAAGTAGTTGTCATTTTTTCCTGATAATATATTGGTTAACACTTTCTCTTTCAAAATCTCATATGTATCAAATGTGACATAAAAGTATTATAGCTAGTTCTATATGTGCAGTATTATTCGACCGGAATGAAAACGCAAAACAAAAGCGAAAAGACCAGTCGGGCATTCCGAGCCACCCGCAGGACAGTCGGCAGCACAAGTCGTAAGCTCCGCCCACGATCAGATCAGCTCCAACTCCAACTTATGCCTAGAAATTGGGCTTGAGTTAGAGCATGAATGCACCCACTCACGACGCAAATTGGTATGAGTTGGGGTTTGCGCACTGAATTGGAGTTGGCGGCATGTGTCGTGAATGGGCCCCTTTAAGACCGGTCGACCCATGCTTTTTTCCTGGCGAATACGTTGAAGCTCTATTGGAGTACTAATTACTTTCGGGTTTTCGCTCTGTTACTATTACTGCTCGGGCTTTCGCCCTGTTTCTATTACTGTTCGGGCTTTCGCCCTGTTACTATTACTGTTCGGGCTTTCGCCCTGTTATTATTACTGTTTGGGCTTTCGCCCTCCAACTATTACTGTTCGGGCTTTCGCCCTCTAACTATTATTGTTCGGGCTTTCACCCTCTAACTATTACTGTTCGGGCCTTTGCCGCATAACCAGGTTTAATACCTTTTTATCACTAAGTTATTCCATCTAATATTAGCCTAAGAAGTATACCATATTAACTTAAAAGATACTAAAGCTAAAAAAATCTCCTTACTTCTCCAGGAAACGTTAAACGGCAGTTAGAGGGGGAAGACAGCACCGTATTGGTCTTCAAGATGTATGGCCCTCTGCACCATTTTGACCCACTTTAGCCCCTAATCTCATTTTTTCTGTTAAAAGAAGTTTCGTGCTCGTTACTTTCACAGTAAATGCTTTCGGCCGTTCGATTGTATACTTCTCCCAATTGCTTAGAGTTTTCCGTGATAGTATTTAAAGTTTGTTGCAGTAGATGTTAAAAATATTGAAAAATACACCATAAATAAACGATTGTTCCCTAATTTCTCGACAAATTCTCAACTTCCCTGGAAAATGTTTCTCTCAAATTGGATTTAAGTTCAGTAGAAATGTCATGTTATTGCTTCACATCCCAAAAATTTTTGAAGTCCTGTTTTAGTTTATGATGTTGTAGGATAATATCTTATGTACAAGCCGATAAAAATACATTTAACATTGATTAAGTGAACAAATATGAGTAAAAATTTTCATATATACATTTTGTGTAGGGGTTTCAGCTAATTGAACACCTTTGCCTTCCAAAAAGTTCCGAAGTGCGTATTTTTCTAGGTTCCTGGCTTCAGGAATTCGGTGAAGTTTCTGTAATCGTTAACGCAACATAAAAGCATGGTGTGACGCGAAAGACGACACCATAATACATTTAACATTGATTAAGTGAACAAATATGAGTAAAAATTTTCATATATACATTTTGTGTAGGGGTTTCAGCTAATTGAACACCTTTGCCTTCCAAAAAGTTCCGAAGTGCGTATTTTTCTAGGTTCCTGGCTTCAGGAATTCGGTGAAGTTTCTGTAATCGTTAACGCAACATAAAAGCATGGTGTGACGCGAAAGACGACACCAATTATAAGGTGAGAATTGAAAGAATGCAGAATAGCAGATTGGTAAAGCAAATTTTTGAATGGAATCAGAGTGTAAGCTATTGGGAGAAAGTGTGCTGGGGGCATGCAAGGAAACTTAGTATGCAAAAGATTATTCATGTTAGAATTGGCAGACCTGTGGATGACTGGAGTTTAATAAATCCTGGAGGTGTAGGGCATGAGTGGGACGGCAATAGGTGGAAGAAAGATTGAGAGGCAAACAAAAGAGTATGGATTGAATAAGTGGAAGCTTAGCATGATGTGGAAGCCTACACTTGACTGGTAAATGAAAAAAGAAGCACCTAAGTTTGAGACATTCTATGATGGTAGTTTTGGAAGTCAACTCTTGTTTGCTGTGAGATGTAAGTCATTGAGTGTGAACAGACGTACATGGAGGTGGAATGAGAATAATGACAGATTATGTTGGCAGTGTATTAGTGGAGTAGAGGAAACAATTGAGCATTTTGTGCTGGAATGTAGTAAGTATGAGCAGGAGAGAGAAAGTTTTATGAATGTGGTGCTTGAGCAGTATGGAGAGAATGAGTGGTATGCCAGATTTGCTGAAGATGATTGCGGTATGAGCTGTCTTGCTTGATTGGATCAGGAGTGTAATTTGAGTATCATTGAAGCTATAAAAATGTTTCTTGTGCGTGCCTGGAGTGAGAGACAGTGACTGGAAGGAGCCAGTCAGGTAGACGGTAGACCCAATATGCTTGGGGATGGTGTTTTGACACACTGGTTATCCCAGTGATGCCGTCCAATGGCAGCTTGTGACAAGGATTGGCAAATCCTGACTAGTTTAGTGGACAAGTCTGGTACCAGGCGCTGAACTCTTTGTATGAAAATTGTGGAGGGAATTGTAGGCCGTTACAAAGGCCCCGATGCTGTCGGCCCTCAATTTCAAGTTCAAGTTCAACCATTAGTAGTTAATGGTTGCAGTGTGCAAGATAGGATGCAAATGGTGAAAGCAGTTGAAGAATACTGGGAGGACATTGGTGGAATGAATGAGCAGGTTACAGATGATGCACCCATAAATTTTCTGATTGATGAACGTGAACTGCAAATGGAAGATGAAATCACTTGTGAAGAGATTGTAAGTTTTTTGAAGAAAGTAAAAAATGGAAAGGCATGTGGCCCTAATAAGATCCCATATGAGTCCTATAAATGTGAAGGAGAGAGTGTGGTCAGTACGTTGAAATGTTTATTTGATGAAATATGGAAGAGTGAAAGAGTACCGGATGACTGGAACAAGTGTAATGTAGTTCTGTTGCATAAGGGTGGACATAAGAGTATGAAAGAACTTAAAAATTACAGACCAATTGCACTGGGTGACACTGTATGTAAGATATTTTGTGGTATTTTGAATGAGAGAATGATAAATTTAGTTGAGGAATTAGGAGTCCTAGGTGAAGAACAGAATGATTTTAGGCAGGATAGACGTGGGGAAGATAATCTGTTTGTAGTGAGTGAAATAATTGAGCGAATGAGGAAGGATGATAAGAAGGTGTATTTAGCATTGAAAAAGAATATTGAATAAGAATATTGAAAAAGCAAATGACAGAGTGGATTGGGTTAGGCTCTTTGAAGTTTTGAGAAAAGTTGGGTTTAGCAGAAAAATAGTAAAAATTGTACAAAGTCTGTATGAGAACACAAGCGCTATATACAGGTTAGGAAATTTGGAAACGGGGCAAGTGAGGAGTGTTAGAGGAGTGAGACAGGGCTGTACTCTGTCTCCCCTGTTGTTTGGATTGTACACAGAAGAATTAGCGGTCAATATTGAATATGATGTTGTCAACGAATTTCATAATTTCGTAGGTATAGATGGGTAATATAGTTGATTATAAGACATTTTACACGAATGACAATGTGCCTGGAAATGCTTAGTTTTCGAGTTATTCAAGTTTGAAGTTATACAAATGGCGCTCCTGAATGACCCTTTTAACACAAAAACAGTCATTGTTTTAGCAATGAAAATGGAAGCTAACCCCTATTACAAACGTAAAAAGGTTGGGTCGTGAGGGATAGCAACAGTTCTTTTAGTGAAAATTATAAATAAAGCTTTCTAGTGACGTTTGTTTACATCAACTCAAAGATGGCTGCCGCCATCTTCAGCCGGTTGGCGCCATGGCGGCAGCCACCTTGGCGTCGATGTAAACAAACGTCACTCGGAACCTTTATTTATAATTTTCACTAAAAGAACTGTGCCTACCCCTCACGACAAAACCTCTTTACGTTTGTAATAGGGGGTAAGCTTCCGTTATTAATTAAATTACGCTAGCCCCGCGTGCTTCCATGGCGCGCACTAGCCAGCTTCAAAGTTGAATAATTCGAAAATAACGCATTGCCGGGCAGAATGTCATTCATGTAAAACGTCTTATAATCGACTATATTACCCATCTATACCTACAAAATTATGAAATTCGTTGACAACATTATATTCAATATTGACCGAATTAGCAGTTCGACTGGGAAGGAGTGGCTTAGGACTGAAATTTGGTAATGAGAGACTGAGCTGTTAGTTGTATGCTGATGATGTGGTTGTGGTTAGTGGATGTGGACATGAACTGCAAAGGATGCTTGACATTGTGAACGGATATAGTACAGATTTCAAGATGAACTTCGGTGCCGACGAAAGCAAGGTTATGGTAATAAATAGTGATGAGACTGATAGAGACAGACTGTGGAATATTGGAGAAATCAGAATAGGTAGAAAAAAAGAATACAAATATCTAGGTTGTATGATAAGTGAAGATGGATGCACTAGAACCAAGGGTGAGAAAGTGGCAAAAGCTATGCAGTGGAGTGAACGATTAAGTAGCGTGGCCAGATACAGAGCAAACAAGTATGAATGTGTGAGAGGAATGTGGAAGTATGGTGCTGTACCTAGTGTCATGTATGGTATGAGTGCTCTTGCCTGGAATGGAAGTGATCTTGAAAAGCTGGATGTAATACAAAATAAGGTAGGACAGTTAGCATTGGGTGCTCCAAAATGGACAGCTACAGAAGCCATTAGAGGTGACCTTGGGTGGAGCCTATTTTCAGAAAGAATGATGAAAGCGGTGCTGAATTATAAGGTGAGAATTGAAAGAATGCAGAATAGCAGATGGGTAGAGCGAATTTTTGAATGGAATCTGAGTGTAAGCTATTGGGAGAAAGTGTGTTGAGAGCATGCAAGGAAGCTTGGTATGCAAAAGATTATTTATGTTAGAGTTGGGAGACCTGTGGATGACTGGAGTTTAATAAATGCTTGAGGTGTAGGGCCTGAGTGGGACTGCAAGAGGTGGAAAAAAGAGATTGAGAGGCAAACAAAAGAGTATGGATTGAATAAGTGGAAGCTTAGCATGATGCGGAAGCCTACACTTAACTGGTATATGAAAACGGAAGCACCTAAGTTTGAGATGTTCTATGATGGTAGTTTTGGAAGTCAACTATTGTTTGCTGTGAGATGTAAGTCATTGAGTGTGAACAGATGTACATGGAGGTGGAATGAGAATAATAACAGATTATGTTAGCAGTATAATAGTGGAGAGAGGAATCAATTGAGCATTTTGTGCTGGAATGTAGTAAGTATGAGCAAGAGAGAGAAAGTTTCATGAATGTGGTGTTTGAGCAGTATGGAGAGAATGAGTGGAATGCCAGATATGCTGAAAATGATTGTGGTATGAGCTGTCTTGCTGGATTGGATCAAGAGTGTAATTTGAGTATCATTGAAGCTATGAAAATGTTTCTTGTGCATGCCAGGAGTAAGAGACAGTGACTGAAATGAGCCAGTCAGGTGGAGTGGGCAGTATTGACTCAATATGCCTGGGGATGGTGTTTTGACATACTGGTTATCCCAGTGATACCGTCCAATGGCAGCTTGTGACAAGGATTGGTAGATCCTGAGTAGTTTAGTGGACAAGTCTGGTACCAGGCGCTGAACTCTGTGTGAAAATTGTGGAGGGAATTGTAGGCCGTTACAAAGGCCCCGACGCTGTCAGCCCTCAAGTTCAAGTTCAAGTTCATTGCGGTAAATTATTTACCGCAACTCCAGCAGTGTTTGAAGTGGGAAGAAATGGTTCTGAGTGAAAAACTACAATGGACTCTCCCTTCCGACGCTCTCGAGTGATCGAGCGCATTTCAGTCATCAAAGACAAAAATTAACATACCGCTTTAACTTGTAAAATACTCATTTGCCCCAAAAAGTGCGTAGAGGAACAAATGTATATTTTGATATAATTACCATGATTCAAGCAACAAAAATTGAATTATGTTAGTATCTATTTATTTGAGCGCATTCCAGCCGTCAAAGACAAAAATTAGGATACTGCTATAATTTGTCAAACACTCATTTAGCCTAAAACCTGGATATTTAGCAATGTCTACAATGTTATCACATTCACTTTGACTCTTCAAAACCCATAAAATCATTAAAAAATTGATGCTAAGTGTCTTCAAAACATCTTTTGGGGTTTTTGAGTAATTTTCCTCATGCTTTTCCTATGATCTTAGTGAATTGAACATGTTATAATTTTTCCAAAATTGAAAGCAACCATTGAAAAGTTAGTGAATGCTGTATTTTTTACCTCTAATTACTGTTTGACATATAAAAGTAATGGAATGGGGCTGTATGAATTCAGCATGGGCATGCATTGGAGACTTGAATGCCAGAAAAGCTGCTATCTGCAAGTGTCACTGAGGACTTTTTAGGAAGAATTACTATGGCGTATGATTTGAGAGTTGACAGTGAGGGGTGCTGTAATGCCTATATGACTCGCATTCAATGACTAAAATTAGTGAATACACTGGTCAAAGTGTAGAAGCTAAACTTGATGAAGGATGTTTCCAAATCCAAATGTAACTTTATTTTCAGTCTGAAGTTAGTGGTGACTAAGAGAGTACAGGTTCTGAATATGGTTGCTAAAAATAGTGAACAATTCTTCTAGTTGAGTGCCATTACTTTATTGGGAAGTTAAAATTGCAGTATTAATGAACTGAAAAAATAAAATGATGTTCTAAATTTGGAAAGGTATCATAAAAGTAGTTCAATTTTAGGATTAGTACTGAGATGTCTATGAAAAAATTATGCACTTTTATTTTTTCAAAATTTTCATTGCACCTATGCCTAATAAAGGAGTAATTAATTCCATACAAATGGAATGGTTGGAAATAATATTCTATTGCATATTTCAGATAATTTGTGTGTTCTCAGTTGGTAGTTAATAGTCATGGCTAAAAGTCAAAGGAGTAAAAGAGAAAAACAGAAAGACTTTGTTAAGAAAAAAGTTAAAGTTGGCAAAACTTTACAGAAACCTCAGAATGAAACAATCACTACATTCAAGACTCGCTCTATTCAAATACTGGAGCAGCTTGAGGCAAAAGAAGCTGGCCCAAATGTTACTCAGAAGCGCTATTCTATGACGGTGAGTTTCTGTTGAATGATGTTGCTATATATTGATAAATCATTCTGTAGTACTAAATTCTGTGTCTAGGTATATTTATGTATTATACTGGGACACATTCTCATGAATTCTGTATTTGTATAGAGTGCTGTGTTGTAGCCAATCTTTTTTAAGAAATATTGTGTGCCCCATTTTTTGATTTTATGTTATCATTCATGTGCACTTAATTCATGAAAGTCTTCTCTCATATCACTGATTGTTTTCTATGAAACAATTTTGCAATTTGTTACCATATTTTATATTATGCTGTTGAATGTTTTATTGCTCTGATTCATCCAGTTTTGTCCTATTTGAAGTGCAGATTGTATTGATGAAATTTCCTGTGCTATTTTTTAATGCCTGGCCAAGGTCTGTATATATGCAATAAAAATTATATTCTAATTAGACTGAATTGAAGTTGATGCACTATGGTGTCATTGGGCTGTTTTACGATATGAAATTTTCCCTTCTGTAGCATTTGGTTTGAGTTTTGGAAAAGAATTACTGTATATTAAAATGTTACTACTTATGCTCAAAAAAAATTTAGTCACAAGCCTTAAATATGGGTTAAAATATTATGCATATTGTAGCAGAATAAGATGGTGTTTGGATTTTAATTTTTTAATTTTATTTATAATAAACAGAAGCCATGCTGTATTCTAATGTGTTTGATTTTTGTGCAGGAATTATGCAGCAGACTTGGTCAAAAGAATCCTAAACAAAAGTTGGATGCATGCCAAGGTATAAAAGAACTGTATGGAAAATTACCATCTGATCAGGTCAGTAATCAAGTAATTTTATCTTTGGTGTTTAGTATTATGTGACATGCATATTGTTTAGTGATGTGTTGTGGTCCCTTGTATATTTTGTGATAGTTTTAGAGAAAATTTAAATACTAATCTAATGTTTGTTTTCTTTATTGGTTTTGATGTTAATTTTCAGATTCGGTTAAGTTTAGCTGAGCTTGTTGCTGGGCTGTCCAGATGTCTGCTGGATGATGACTGCAAGGTGCGGAGCACAGCTGTGCGCATGCTGGAGATGCTCATTGACAAGGTATGAAAATACCATATGCAATATTTTTAGTTGGGACTTTGTTGGAATCATATTTAATTTTGGATATTACATACAATGAATATAAGAATAGAAGTTATTATGTTCTTTCTTTGTAAGCTTTTTGGAAACTTGGTGCTTAAAAATTTTTGTGTGTACAGTAACTTTGTAAAATTCTGAAACTTTTGAAAATCAACCATTAAACTTTGAAAATCGACCATTAAACTTTTGAAAATCGACCATTAATGATAGGAAACTACAGTTTTCATTGGTACTCAGACTCCCTGTATTGTTGTTTAGCCACATGCCTTGTCGAGCATCATCTGACCATAGCTTCACGCAGGTTGGTATCGCAAGTCTCCGTCCCCACTTCACACTGCTGGGCCGGCACGCGTCGTGCGGCCTGGTGTCGCTGCACTCAGACACGCAGGCCACAGCCCTGCAGCTGCTCCACATGCTGCTGAGGAAGGCGCCTCAGCTGCTGCCCCTACATGCCTCCACACTCCTGCCTAACTTGCTCAGGCTGCTCGGTGCAAAGGTGACGTTTGATGGCTCTTCTGTTCAGCAACAGCAGTGTTTTCTTTTGTTGCATGCACATTTGTTCAGCAACAGCAGTGTTTTCTTTTGTTGCATGGGCATTTGTTCAGCAACAGCAGTGTTTTCTTTTGTTGCATGCACATTTGTTCAGCAACAGCAGTGTTTTCTTTTGTTGCATGGGCATTTGTTCAGCAACAGCAGTGTTTTCTTTTGTTGCATGGGCATTTGTTCAGCAACAGCAGTGTTTTCTTTTGTTGCATGCACATTTGTTCAGCAACAGCAGTGTTTTCTTTTGTTGCATGGGCATTTGTTCAGCAACAGCAGTGTTTTCTTTTGTTGCATGGGCATTTGTTCAGCAACAGCAGTGTTTTCTTTTGTTGCATGGGCATTTGTTCAGCAACAGCAGTGTTTTCTTTTGTTGCATGGGCATTTGTTCAGCAACAGCAGTGTTTTCTTTTGTTGCATGGGCATTTGTTCAGCAACAGCAGTGTTTTCTTTTGTTGCATGGGCATTTCGTTCAGCAACAGCAGTGTTTTCTTTTGTTGCATGGGCATTTGTTCAGCAACAGCAGTGTTTTCTTTTGTTGCATGGGCATTTGTTCAGCAACAGCAGTGTTTTCTTTTGTTGCATGGGCATTTGTTCAGCAACAGCAGTGTTTTCTTTTGTTGCATGGGCATTTGTTCAGCAACAGCAGTGTTTTCTTTTGTTGCATGGGCATTTCGTTCAGCAACAGCAATGGTATTATTTTTGCGTGCACGTGTGTTTTGAGTTAGTGTCGTTTTTGCTGTGATGGTTTCATCTTTTGGTGGTATACTGTGTAGATTTTTTATCCCCCTCTGTGAATTATTGAAAGTCAAAGTTGGCTTCATCATATTGTAATAGGTACTGAGCTATGGCTCCATAAAAATTAATCGTAATGATATCTTGAAATTTTTGATAGAATTCTTCTACCTTGAATGTAGTTTCCCCAGTAGAGGTAATTACTGGTATTCTGATCTCACATACTGCAAAAAAGTTTTAATAATACCTTGGAATTATCGATTTTTTTTACTTCGGTGTGTATATTATTTACTTAAGAAGTGTATGTTTTTATTAGCAAATTTTACAATTTTTCTATTCTACTGCAATGATGAATGTTCATTTGAAAAAAGGCCAATTTATAAATTGATCTGTAACATTACAAAGATCTAAGCTAAACTTAAAGTTGTCTGGCATCCACAAGTGCAGTTTGAAGATATTTTGGAGACCTTGATGATCATTTTCTGTTATCTATAGTTGTGATAGTATTTTTTGTCAGCCATTCTTTAATTATTCAAGAAGGAATTCTCATGTGCTTTAATATTGATTCTAAGATGAAGAAATCAAAAAGAAAAAAAGAAAAGGCACTTCTTAGCATAGGTAGGTCATCTGATTTCAAGTCCTGATGTCCCGGTACAATTTTTTGTCGTGATTAAAAATTTGAATCGAGCAAAATTCACTCATTTCACTTCATCAGTATAGGAAGGAAATTATAGGAAGCTCTGGTACGTAAGTTTGTATATGAATTTTTTTTATCGCTAGTCGACTGTTTTATGTTCGGTTATAGGAAATAAAAAATAAAAAATAGATAGACAGTTTATGTCAAATCATATCTTTTGGGTTTTATGACAGCAAAGATAATATCTTAATAATTTCTTTTGAATTTTGTAGTATTTTATTTAGAGTTTACACAGTTGTCTATTTTCTGTCATATTGATCTCTTGTAAATGAATTATATGCACACAAATTCCCATAATTGTGAAGACACTTTCTCAATTGGGTATTTAACTTGAAGTAAGTCTTTTTTTTACATAACTGGCATCTATGGCTGAAATTTTTAGGTTGCATTGCATAATATTCTGTGCATATGCGTGGCATGTAAAAATTTTTGCATATTAGTGAGATGGAAAATTCTGTGCATAGACCAAGAGCGGCGCAGCTCTGCAGAAGGTGTTCACTGAGAGCATAGGAGGAGCCATGCCGCCCACACGCAGCAGCGCCGCCGCTCAGCAGGCAGACAAGAAGAAGAAGAGCACCAAGACCGCCAGCAATGCTAAGGGATCAGAAGAGGTGGTTGTGTCGCCCGGCCAGATGAGCAGCAAACACAATAGCCTCATGTGGCAGCTGGACGTGCTCGTGTTGCTGTCCGGTGTGCTCCAGCGAGTCATCCAGTTCGATCCTGGCAACTCCCTCACGCAGCCTCATGCTCCCCTGCCCACATCCTGGTGGCAGGTGGGTTATGTGAAGACCTGTGCTATTGGAGGAAGGAGATGTGTGATGTGCGTAATGGTAATGAGAGAGTGGATGTGTGTGGAGTCAAGTGCAATGAGAGGGAGGAGGTGTGTGAAATTTGTGTAATGAGATAGAGGAGATGTGTGAAGGTTTTTGTAATGAGATAGAGGAGATGTGTGAAGGTTTTTGTAATGAGATAGAGGAGATGTGTGAAGGTTTGTGTAATGAGATAGAGGAGATGTGTGAAGGTTTGTGTAATGAGATAGAGGAGATGTGTGAAGGTTTGTGTAATGAGATAGAGGAGACGTGTGAAGGTTTGTGTAATGAGATAGAGGAGATGTGTGAAGGTTTGTGTAATGAGATAGAGGAGATGTGTGAAGGTTTGTGTAATGAGATAGAGGAGACGTGTGAAGGTTTGTGTAATGAGATGGAGGAGATGTGTGAAGTTTTGTGTAATGAATGTGAAGAGAGGAAGGAGGTGTGTGAAGAATTTTAATGAGAGGGTGGGAGATGTGTGAAGACTTGCGTAATGTGTGAATGGAGATGGATCAAGAATTGCGTAATAACAGGGTGGAGGTGTATGAAGACTTGCATAATGATAGGGATAAAATGTGTGAAAACCTACGTAATGTAAGAGTTGAGGTGTTTTTCATTGAACAGACCTGTGCTTGTGCTGATTTCTGAGTTAATGTGTAGCTTAAATGCGAAGTGAGAACACGAAAGATTAATTTGAGAGCAATTGATGGGTCATTTTCTAAACTGGTCGAAGTGAAAAACTGTTCTTGTATTTTTGCGCCGATAGGTGCGGTAGTGAAGGAGTGGATCGAGTCGCAATATGTGACAACTGTCAGGGGAACTTAATGATGATACTGTTCGGGTGATACTTCCTCAAGGCCCTTCATTGATTTTAGGGCTTGTAAGATGTAATGAGTAGTATTTTATTTCTGAAGAAAATTAAATGATCTTTATTTTGACCTTCTGGCACACGCCAAAATATTTTTAATATTTCTATTGCCTGGAAATCGGTGTGCAAATTTAATTCAAAATATTGAATTTTGTAAAAAAGAAGAGCCCAGTATTAAATTGCTGTCAATTCTATCCTCTGACCTCACTTATGTGTGTTGCCAGCTGATACTACAGAGCAGCTCCCCCGACGCTGCTGCCTCAAGCGTGCTGCGGGCACCCGGTGACGGAGTGGCGCACGTCTCCAACGTGTCGCTGCTGTGCGAGCCAGTCAAGCTGCGCTCGCTCGCCTCCACCGTGCTGGCGCTCGTCCACGCCCTCTGGCGCAATTTCCTGCCTCCTGACACCCAATTGAAAGCAGGTCAGCGTTGCCGCCTCTGGTGGTACTATCGCCAGGCTCTCAACCTGCGATGAGGCTCTAAATTTTGGTTAGGAGGGGAGTTACGTTGGGCGGTGCGTGTATTACTTTGGTGAGGGTGTGAATTTTGATTGGACTGAGGTTGATGTTGCACTTTGCGTATGTTACTGTGGTGATGGTCTAAATTTTGGATGGGGGAAGGTAAGCATTGCGCACCATTTTCATTCTTGTTGTGAGGCTCAATGTTAGATCGGCAGGAAGAGAGCATTGTTCATCAATTGAATTACCTTGGTAATTGTTTCAATATGTGCATTGTCTGCTTATAAGATTAAAACGTTTGCTACAATTCACGAATAAACTATATCAATTTCAAGGTTATGTGTTGTTTTCACTTGTACTGTAGGTTCAGTAATGAACTCACAAGTGCAGGCTGTCGCTAGCTGATTTTATGCAACAACTTAACTTTAGTTCAGGCGAGCTATTACTGATGGCTTGAAAATGACACTTAACTTGCAGGCGTGGAGATGAGTAACCCCAGCGCCCACTGTCTCTGGTGTCTGGTGGAGCTGCAGCGCTCCTTGTCCACACTCGTCACCCTCAGCACTGGCGCCAATCCTGAGCAGGTGAGCTTCATTGCTGTTCTCTCGTTTGTCGAAATTTAATGTAAGAATGTTCCTGTTATCTTCGTTAATTCAGGGGTGGTCTGCCTATGACTCACTGCGATTTGTCAACCTCTGACGCATTACATAATTGGAAGTGGCTGGCTGCATTCAATTTTTTGGTTGAATATCTTTGTCATGGAATAACTTTATGCAGATGATTTACGTGTATAATTACAACAAGAACAAGAAGTATCCGACTTTTGAAGGTTGGCCATTCAGTAGTTTAGTGATGTAAGAGCTATTAAACGTTATTTGGATGTTTGAAAGGTTTATTTGCAGGAAAAAGTTCGAATTTCAGTATGTTTGTTACATGGCAGGTGTATGGTGTGGTTGTGGGAACTTGAGGCCTGGACCGTGCTAACACTGCTCGCTCAGTAATGCAATATTGCCCTACAGTATTGAGGTCAAGTGCTTCAGCAGCACAAGACACGTTTCGACCTCATGACGTTTGAGTTAATTAATGGGCGGGTGCGCTTATTTCTATTTTGAAACCAGTGTGTTAAAAACTAAAACTCTTACTTTGTTATTCTATGGATTTTTTTTGAGCACATTCTGTCTCACGTCTGTAAATGCGTGCAGCAGTCAGTGATGTCTCGATTGGATCATTTTGGATTGCTCCTTTCGTGAATTATATGTTTGAGGTTTAAATGTTGATACAGTAATACCTAGGTATGCGAATTTAATTCGTTCCGGGACCTACTTCGTATGTTGAATTATTTGTATGTTGGATCAATTATTTCCATAGGAATGTGTGTAAAGCCATTTAGTTTGTTCCACCGCTCAAAAACCTACCATCCTTTGTCTTTAAAATCATTGAGATCTTTGACACGTTTCGGCCATTTTGCATAGCCAGATCGCTCACACGCTCACCACATTAATGGTTTTCTGTGTTTTTTTTGCTATAATTTAAATGAAAGCAGTATTTTTTTCGCCTCTCCTACCACCACCTGCACTAGCTTTCTAGAGACCCATGAGGGAATAATGAAAAAAAATTGAAAAACGCTAATTTTCACTAAGAAATAAGAGCCGATCACCAGAGATGTTTACTGAGCAAAGTGCAACTATGAACTGACCTCTCAGACCTCAGTCCCATCGTGAGTGTTGCTGCATAGCAGGCTTAACCACGAAACTTCAACATCGTACTCGTATATTGGATTTAGAGCCAATAATTTGATTGAATTCCGCGTCGTATGTTGAATAATTCGTGGGTTAAAGAAATCGTATGTCGAGGTTTGACTTGCTTCACGGGCGAGTCGTGAAGTTACAGTTCAGGTGATTTAGGTCATAATACTTATCAAGATGTTGAAATTACAACCACCTTGCAAACTTGAAAAGGTCCATTTTGCTTTCGTACTTGCTAACTTATGAAGTTCAGCCAAATGTTTTCCTGTATTTATATATTTGCTTTGCACAATTAAATAAAATTTAACCACGTAGACTAGAAGTGCTTTCTAAACAGGAGTTTTTCTATTGATAATAGAGCTGTGATCTAAATAGCCCAAAATTCCTCTGAGTCCCTCAAGAACATTTTGTACATTCTTTTTCAGTGTGAATGGTTCTACGATATCATCGTGAAGATCTACGGAGACCTGCTCATGAATCACTTTCCGTTCCACTACGCTGACTTGCCTGCCGGTGCGGCCAAGAAGTCCAAAAGCAAGTCCAGATACGACGACAGGCCGGCTGCCTCGTGTGATGACTTGAACGTGTGTCTCGCTACGGTGGGGGTGCAGTTCAGGCTGTTCAGTGAGCAGCGTAACACGTCATTAGTGCAGTATGTTGAAGGTGCGTAAATATCTTGCCTTCATTTATGTCCAAACTAGACCTAGGTTTTGTGCGAGTTATGAGCTGTCATGTTTTATGTTTCCTGAGGCGAGTTATAAACTATCTTGTTCTATAGCCTTTAAAATCTTGAATTACATGATACTGATTTACAGTAATGTTGTATGAATACTAATTGAATTGCTTGCATTCTTATTTTTTACTTCGCATTCCAATGGTCAATAATTTTGCTTGGAGATTTCCCTTTGTGTACTGTTGATTTCGTGTCTATGTAACCTACTTAGTTGAATTTCGTTCGCAACTTTTGTGCTATGATCAGTCAGTAATTGGTGTTTTGGTTATGTGACTCTTGTGTCTTGTCAGAACTGATCTCGACGGACGAGAAGCTTGGCAAGTACAAAATGGAGTCTCTGTGCTGGCTTATCAGAAGTCTCGTAGAGTTCTTTTCATCAGACGAGGACGTAATGAAGAGCGAGCACCAGGAGGTGATGGAGAGATTGGTGCGGGCAGCGTTGGGCTGCTATAGAGCCCAGCATCCGCTCAAGAAGGAGAGGAGGCACCTGCTTGATCTCCTTCTGACGCTCACTGATGCTGACCACAGGCAGCTGCATCAGTTAGTAATTCTTAAGTTTTGATGCTTGCTTTTCTGCATCGGTTGCAGCGTAAAAACTTAACTTCCTAATTTACTTTGAAATCCATGTCTTCTCTGGGTTTCTTTTTTTTTTAAGCTTTTTTTTATCTTGTTTACTTGACTTTTAGTTTTATGCGATATTTCTGGATTCATTATTGTGGCTGTAAAATGCTGCTTACTTTAAATCAACTGTTAAAAATGTCTACCGCCTGGCATTATGTTGCTGTCTTATTCCGGACCTCTGTTCTCGTTTTGTTCATATGTCTTCACGCTGCGGTCGAAGTTGTATTATTTTAAATTCGTTGCAAGTGCGTGCAAACTATTTCACTTCAAAAAATATTAATTGAACGGTTTATAAAGTGTAGATACCGCTGTTTTGAATTATGTTACATTATCCTTTGGATTGTAAAAGTAATATCTTTGCACATTGTACCGGGGGTAGAAATAATGTCTTCTTGTGTTATGGTTACATAGCTCTTCATTCTATAAAAGTTCCAATGTTCACAAAGTGTCTCTATATGTTCTATTTGTATGTTTTATTTTAGTATTAAGATTTAAAGAGTCTAGCATTGAGTTTATAAAATTTAGTATTGAACTTCGATAATAAGGTTGAGAGTCTAGTATTGGAGGTTGAAAGTTTAGCATTGAAGTTGAAGAGTATACGGTATATTGAAGTATGGGAGTGTTTTGCGTCCGGGTCACAGGTGGTCCTGCTGTGTCGGTTTACAAAGCATCTTGCTGTATGCAGGTTACAGAGCGTACGAGAGTGGTGCGAGACCCTCGTGTCGGAGCTGACGACTGCTGCCGTGCTGCCGGCCTCCCTCCTGTCTGCGGCGCACCAGCTAGCCCTCAGGAAGTGCCCTGGGCTGCTCTGCCAGCCTCATCTCCTATCGCGCTGTGCTGGTAATTTTGATCACCGTAGAATTTCTCTCTCTGATCTATGCACGAGTAATTAACTATTTTCACCATTATGGTTATTAACTTTTTATGTAGCCTTCAGTCTTTTGGCTCTTTGAACTCCGGTATTTTAAGAGACGTTGGTGGAGAATTACAAGTCACAAAAATTTGTCATTCTAAGACTAGTTGAAATATTGCTGCTGGTCTTCAGATTGAGAATGCAAAGAATTACCAATAAGCAGTCGTCAAAAGAAGATTTCGAACTTCCCTTTAAAGTGTGTATTCTTAAGCGTAGTTTAATGGACGTTATCTATTTACAGACAATATCCTGACGAAGGGAACAGACTGGTCGGAGCGGGAAAGAAGAGGATTCATCAGAATATTAGGGCAATAAAAAGATGAAGTGGATTTGAGTATTTACTGATTCCTCACACCCATTGCTTGGCAACAGTTTGGCTTGTTCTACTTATCTTGAATTTTTTGCGTTCTAAAATTATGTTCATCTTTCAATTAAAAATTACACGCAAAAACATCATTGTAGCATACCTTTGAAAAGTTACGTTTTCTGGAAAATTCTACAAATTTTTTTTTATGTTTGTATAGTTTTCTTAAGTGCGCAAGGGGAAAGCATTAGACAATGGACAAGAATCACCCTGATTTAAAACTAGCCTCCACACAGGAAGTTAATTCACTCTGAAATAGGACATGGATGTGTGGGTTATCAAGCAGGTAAAGCCTACTGGAATTGCTTGGACTCTGTCTATGATGCTACTATCAGAATCTGCACTGGTGCCTTTCGTACTATTCACTAGTCGTCAGCATGTTGAGATCTGAGATGGTACGGTAGGCCCAGCGAACTTTTTAGTACCTGACGTGCCTCAGCCTACTTCCAACGTCTTCTATCTACTTAGCGCTGAGTGTTGAAGCTATGGAGGTAGTCCAGCCCTTCGACCCTCTTCTGTAAAATACCGTTCACTGATGTACATTATACGTCACCCTTTTTTAGCGATTTTGCGTGAGACGTGGAGGTTTTCCCACCGGGTGCATGCCCATGTGCTCTTGATGCTGGCATTGCAAATGCACTAAGGACTTACGACCCCAACTAGCAATAGGAGTTGTATTTTAGAAGACCGTTGTACCACTGTGCTCTTCAATTCGGTTAATATTCGACGAGACTATTGACCGCTGTAGTGTCGCCAACTGCATCGGCTGCCCAAAGGATTATTGGTGTAACCATTTGTTTACACATCCGAGCAGTACGTCGTGCGATGCACAGAGCGTATCGTTGAGGGATTTCCAAAAAACAAGCGCATTTGTCTTTGGACTCTATTTTTTTCTTTTTAAACGTCAAAAATGAGCAAATTTTCTGAAAGTTTTCTGAGATACAAAAATAAAGAAAAAGAAAGAAAAGAAAAACAGTATATTTCCAATATAGATGGTACAAAAGTACCATCATTGGTTTTTAAAATCTCTTGAAATTAATACACTTAGATGATGCACACACACGAGTATTGTAAAACTCTTGTCACTAATCGAAAAGAAATGATTGAGGGCAATGTACTCCTAATCTTGCTTCATCTACATTTGATAATACATCTAATGATAATTATAAGAGACAACACAATTTCATGGACGATGCATTTTCATTGTGAGGTGAAAACACTTTTGACAGTTTACATGTATATGACATAAAACTTCGCAATTCTTGACGCCAGGAAATAATACATGAATCGCTTGTTTCGGCCAATGTTCAAAAGTGTCATTTTAAGGAAGCATGAAAAAAAATATATATAAATATACATCCGTATATATATACATATATATATATTCATACATATATATACATGTACATATACACACATACATATACATGTATACACGTGCACATAAGCATGAGGACCAAGAAGATTATAAGTTTTGTATTTCTAATCCAGCAATTTTAACATAGCGGCCATTAGTTAATAAGCAATTTATTTAAACAAAAAGTGGATGATCGCACAACAAATGTATAGTTTTTACATGAATGCTTTACAATAATAAAGAGATGACGAGTTAGGTAATCTTACAAGTTGAGAGTGAACAGAATACAGACCATTATCTCTAGTAAAATGCTAGTTGTCAGTCTAGTACACACATGTGTGCACATATACACGCAAATATATACACGTGCACGCACATACCTACACCAAACTCGTAAGGATACACAAATGCATTTCTATGCATCGAGGCAATACATACGCATTCTATTTAGTGTCATACGCATAGCGTGCACACGTACACATATATACAAGTAAGCATGTGCGCGAATATCAGCGTAAACCAGTCAGTATAAACCAGAAATTCCAATCGAGGGAAACGGAGAAAATATCTTTTATTATGGCATGAATTTTATCAAATTTCGTACTAAAAATAGTGGGACAAAACAGTCTACCTAAGTCTGAAACATGAAAACGATTGTGGGACGTGAATAAGAAAGAAAACATTAATGTCCTATAAAGGTTTCATATTAGAAAAAAAATCACATTATCTTTGAAATATGGCGCAAATTGTCGGCAATTGATAAACAAACATAGGGATCACATTATTATAAGCATATAACTATAAGCGTAATACTGCATTATAAATGGATGATCACACAACGAATTTATTGCTTTTTTTACATGGATGCTTAACAATTTCATATTAGAAAGAAAATCACATTATTTTTGTAATATGGTGCAGAATGTCTGCAATTGATAAACACACACACACATAGGTACCATGACGGTCTAGTTTGATGCTTGCACAGAAATGGAGAGGAATGACATAAAATGCAACCTTCGACTGGTTTATCTACTCTAGTGCACACAGGTGTACGTGCACATATGCACACCCATATGCCCACATACACCTATATGCGTACACACATATTCAAGTAAGCATGTTTGCAAATGGCAGCGTATAGGCGATCAAATCACAATACCTACGCATACTTTAAAACTGTTGTGTGATATCTTGTATTATAAAACAATAAGCGAGGGAGATTTTTGAGCAATGGAGATACCAGGCAAATGATATTCGACAGTACTTATTTTGTGTGTTCTGTAACTAAGAATTATTCTTGAGACACAAGATGACGAGTTATTTTGGCTTTAAATTCTCTCGGTCTTTGAGGGACTTTAATACTCAGGGGAAGTTTGTTCCACAGTAAGGCGCCTGATATGGACAGAGCCTTCTGCCCTAAGTGAGATGTACGATAGTTGACTAAGACATTGTTGTTTCTATTCGGTTTTTGATTGGTTACAGTGGGTGGATGGAAACACACTATCTCAGCATTGCTCTGAGGAAGATATAACGAGGAGAATACGTATTGGGCCTTCTGCATGAGGAGCCTTTCTTGAATAGGAATCCAGCCGAGTTTATTGAGGAGAGGGGTTACGTGATCACTTCTTTTGAAATTACCGTTGCATACCACCTTCGCTGCAAAATTCATGCACTTTTGTAAGTCCCTTTGAAGGTATTTAGGTAAGTCTCCCCATACTAGGCTGCAGTGGTCAATGCGCGATAACACAAGGGATTGAATTGCTAATAATCTGGATTTTTCGTCTAACATATTTTTTATACGATGAAAAAACATTAAAGTTCCGTATGTTTTGTTGCAAGTAGTCTCAACGTGAGATTCGAAGGACATATTTCTGTCGAACCAGATTCCTAGATTTTTAACTTTTTCTGATGCATTTATTTTATCATTTCCAACTGCAAGAGTAAGATCTGAAGTTTTTTTAATTGCATCTTTGGATCCAAAAATAATGCATTGTGTTTTATTAGCAATTAATTTAAGATCATTTCAGTCGTACCATGATTTCAGGCTAGTCAGTAAAGTTTCGGCTTTAATTTGCGTCTGTGGTATTTCCGATACAGAACTTGTTTAAAGAACTGTGTTTCACCAGCGTTTAAACTTTCGAACTATTTTAGCCATACCATGATTCCAAGTGGCTGAAGAAGTTTCCAGCGTTGACTTGTTTTTGTGAAAGTTTAGCTATTCAACTTATAGCAATTTGAATATCACGTGTACACATTAGGGTTTTTGTGTTAGGTGACATGGAAGGGAAATCGTTCTTGAAAATGAATAATACGCGTGATGAAGAATTGATCTTGAGGAACAGCATATTAATTGGGGGAAAATAAAGACATTTTGTTGATTAAGCATACTGCATGAAAACGGTTGAACATAATAGTTCTCAAGCCACTTTGTGTCCGTTCCTAGCTTCGAAATTTTACAGAAAAGTCTTGTATGCTCACGCCATGGGTTCTGCATTTGCTGGCTGAATGTTTCCGTAATGCTGCTAGTTGCCTGCAACTTTATCCCGATCCCAAAAATTTGGACCAGACTGTCATCCTTCTGGAGATTCTAACCAAGCTTCCCAAACGTAGGTTTGTTGTGAAAACACTGATGGCACTGTTGTAGCTTCATAGACCGACAGGGAAGTTATAAAGTGTCGAGAGTTACGTGGAGGTATTTTTGATGTGAACTTAAGAGCTGTGAACTGACGTTTTATATGTGAAATCGTACGTCGAGATTAACCTCAGAGTATTAATTTAATTTCCAAAATGCCTTTGGCTGCAATATGGAGTACGCTAGCAAGTATATTAAGTATTATTACTTCTCATACTACTGCTTCTATTAGAGACAACAACCACAGTATTTTCATAAGAGCATGCAAATCTCCCATTGATTACAGTGCGACAACTAAATAGTCATAGACTTGTGCTGTCGTTTACTGAGTTTTTATTATCGGAACTCAAAGTTCACTCACAATTTCTCATTTGCTTTCGATTAGCGCGTGTTTTTATTTTATGGAATTTTTTCTGCTAAGTTCTGCATTGTCAATACATGCGCTGGTCGTCGTCGGACTTCGATCGCGCAAACCACATGATCTAAACGTGAAATTCATTATTATAGAAACTTATACCAGCATACTGATGAATGCAGTAGCTTCGCTAAGTTCAAAAAGGGCAGACGTTTGGAAATTTAATATTTTAGCACGCTTATAATAACATTCGACGTCGCTTTATACGTCAAGTAAATGTAGACGGTCAAAAGCATTTTTCATCAATGCGTCACTGTTTTTTTCACTCGCGTCTATAAGCCTCATTAAACTTAGGATAAACAAGCAAACATCGGCATCTTAGGATGCTTTATTTCCAAGCAAGCCAGATATATACCACCTTGTACATTGGTTTTCCAAATGCCTTATAACTATCGCCAGGACGGTTGGGGGGTTCACCAGTCAAGACATGTACCCATTTCAGACACCTGGGTAGAGCGGGGTATTGTGCCTTGATTTTTTTCTCTCATTCTCTACGGAGAAAGTCGCCACACGCGGCCGGGATTCGAACCCTCGATACCTTCACGGAAGGGCGGATTTTTTAACCACAGGACTACGACGGGCCGATATAACTAAGGGAAAACATTTTGTGTTTTCTGTCATTCTTTTGTTTTTCTAATGACATAGCTATTATGATACCCATGTGTGTTTCACAACTTAGGTTATTCGTGCTAAGTTATTTCGAAAAACAATATTCATGATATTTGCAAAAAATTGATTTGACATAAACTGTCTATCTATTTTTTATTTTTTATTTCCTATAACCGAACATAAAACAGTCGACTAGCGATAAAAAAAATTCATATACAAACTTACGTACCAGAGCTTCCTATAATTTCCTTCCTATACTGATGAAGTGAAATGAGTGAATTTTGCTCGATTCAAATTTTTAATCACGACAAAAAATTGTACCGGGACATCAGGACTTGAAATCAGATGACCTACCTATGCTAAGAAGTGCCTTTTCTTTTTTTCTTTTTGATTTCTTCATCTTAGAATCATGTCGTAAAATTGTTTTCCAAGTTCTTATCCAAAGGCAAAGAATTGAAGTCCAATCTCAATAAGTAGAATTTCTCCAATAATATTATTTCTCCGTTCCATTCGTTTCTGATAATTACCAGAGGAGCTTCATGCGCTGGTGAAAAAAAGTCATCTCATTCCTTGAGTCAGAGGCCATACAGCGGTGTGGCCCGTAATCAAATCAGGATTTGCCTGGTCCGAAGTGTGATGTTTAGAGCTGTGCCATTGCATAACTTGCATATATGCACGCCGAGAGATATGCAGAATGTTTTATGCAATGCAAAGAATTATCTTGTGCACATGCAAAATCCCATATGCAATATAACAGATGTAATATGCAAAATACATTACGCATATGTACGATATCATTGCACATATGCTGTAATGCGGATGGTTCTATTTGATTTTTTTAAATGTAGAACTGCAAATTTGTTCCTTGATCCAGAAATTTTGTACATTGATGGGACTTCTCGCACACACCCTATCAGTTGCTAAAGCAACATCGCAAGTTTTGCCCGGTGCGCTATGTTCAGTACCTGATGCCCAGGTTTCCTTCTTGACCTGTTCTTCAGTTAAATTTGGTTCATAAATAAAATACAATAGAGGTGCCCGAACTGAATTTAACGGAGTTTGAAGTTTTTAAGAATTGCATAGTGTAATGGTTTTTGTACACCTAGTGATAGTTTTCTTGTTTTGTTCTACACATAGGGCTCCTTATACGTACAAAGTTTTGAAGTGGAAATGCAACTGTGAAGTTTGTATCAATTCCCGAAACATATACGTTTAGTGAATTAATAATAAATACCGTTGTTGTGGTCTGCTTGTTCATAAAAAATGAGAAAGAACTCAATAAGGTAATCCCTCGAATTCCGAATGTGCCCCAAATTCCCAAAATTTGCATCATTATAGTGATTTGGCTTCCTGGACTTACATAAGAACAACCAAATCTGCAATTGACATTTAGTGATCATGTGCTGATTAAAATATTTCTGCAATATTTGGTTATTCAAAACCTAACGCAAATGTTTGGTATTCGTGGGATGTCCGGAATGAGGGGGATTACCTAGAGGGAGATTATGAGAACTTTTTTATAATTTTTTGTTATTAATTTTTGTATTGAAATTCACAGGTGTATTGGATAATATGTTGATGAATGTAGAAATGAACAAATTTCTTTAAGTATTCTAATGATTACCATTATTTATTAGGTACGCCATCCCAAAGTACCATAAAGTGAAAGGAATGCTACTTTCAAGAATGAATTCCCAGAATATGACTTTCGGGACGGAAATCTGTTTTGTACTTATTGCCGAAAAACTGGAAGTTTGTCATGCAATATATTATGAGAGTATACAATGTTATTGTCAAAATATCTGCTGCGACTTCATAGATATGAATAACGAAAATGATCCTTTTAGTTCAGCATAAAGTTAACCGATATTGACCCATTTTCATCTACGATAAAATCACCGAGAGCTGGTAGTTTAAACCTTGTTTTACTTTCAAATCTTGCGAAATCCTACTTTCATGTTTTCTCCAATAGTAGCAAGTGCTCGATATTGTAAATATTGAACACTATTGTAGTGAATCATTACCTTAGAGTTCAATATTTACAATATCAAACAAGTTCCAACTAACTGAAGTCGGTCATTCAGCAGTGCATGTGCAAGACTTGATCGCATATTGTTTGCATATAAATGCGAGTATACTGTGCATACGACACTCCGCAATCGCATATATCTTACCTGAAGTCGCATATTTTATGCGCTCATGATTTAATATGCACGTGCATATATGCATGAGCATATTGGCACAGCTCTAGTGATGTTTTATAGACGCGCCACCAAGAAGTAGCTTTGTGGCACGAGAGGACAACGCTTGAGTTTGCAGCTGATCGAGCCGCTTGTTCAGAATATAACGCTTAGTGTAGCTAGGTGCTCGTCCTGTTCTGCAGGTCCGTTGTGTTCATAAAGCAGTCCCTTCACTTCCATTGAGCAGCAGAGTCGCTCATTGCTACAGTGCGGATGACTTAAATTACAGATCTCTAACCTCAACTTTTGAGGTGTCGGCTAAAGAGTGTCCAACCAATTTACATAATATTTTTCTTGTTTTAATTCGTGTGATGGTATTTTTCGTCTACATGTGTTTACCCAATTATCTGGAATTTGACTTAACTCTATGCCTTCAACAGTGCATCTCTAATTGGAAGAGCATCTTCAAATATTTAGTCAAGAAAATGACTTGAAATTCGATTGGGTATCTTTCTTTGACGAGCTTACAAACTAACTCCGATCAAAGCTTTCGTTCACTTGAATATTCCTTTTTTGGGAACTCCATGCTTAGTACGAAACCTCGTGGTACGGATTTCTGGTTAATTATCTAAATTTATGATGTATTCATTTATCAATTCAATTATCATGCACCGGGCGATGAAGCCCTTGGGGTCCAGAAGCTCTGGAGTTGTATACGGTAGTTTTGTAGCAGTCTACAGTAGTTCTGTGGCAGGCTGCAGTAATTCTGTGGCACAATCTACATCAGTTCTGTACCACAGTCTACATCAGCTATGAGGCCAGATTCTAAAATGTGAGCACCAGCACCTAGTAAGTCATAAACCTGCTGTGTGCTCTGAGCTCAAATTTAAAAAGAAAACAAACTTGAGGATTGCGGCGAGCTTTTAACATCACGTAGTGTAGCCAAGTGGATAGAAAAACTTTGGCTGCCGGCTGTACCATTACGACCACGTAAATGGTCGAAAAATCCTCCTGTTGGCTTACGGCCTGACTCTACTCGTACGATCTGCTAAAACTTCAAGAAAATACCTTAATGGTTGAGCACATTGCTTTTACCAGCCAATGGCATTTCCAGCTTATAGGATTGCGGATGGAGTGATGGCTCTTGCCGCTCAGCTGTGCTGCGTACTCCTTTTTTCGTCGAAGAGTTAAACCCATAGACCTACTACTGTGTTTCTTTGATATTTCCAACAATTTTGAAAAGTTATATTTCATCTATTTCGTCAACTGGTCAAAAAATTGTTTTATTCAACTTGAGTCGTTCCTCCAGGTTATAGTTAGAGAGTGACCTCGTTTACCGAAGCCCCGTTTACCGAAGCCCCTGCTGGACAATACGCCTTCAAACTCATGCTCATGTGGTACTTTCCACAAACCTCGAAGCCCTGAAAGTTTACATGTAAGCCAAGAATTTTACAAGCTCCACAAAAACAGCAGTTCTTTGTGATACAAACTGAACAAACCCGTCGGTAAATCAGACTAAGACAAACTTTCAGGTCGAGCCTGTGTCCTAAATTCATGTGCACGTCTCATCAAACATGATCTCAAGCAAAGAGTAGAAACTCTTTGATATTCATGGTCTCCACGCTTGCTACTGTAAATCTTCCGAAGTACAAATAATTCCGTGAATCATTTCTTTCAGTAACAGAACGTCAAAGCTTCGTTAATGGGCTGCATTCCTTTCAGTAGTTAATTTTTGAATGAAAGGTCCGAGATGGACCACCTCCAAAGTATTGTGACTTGAAAAATTAATACTCGTCAGATAAAGGTCACGTGCACCTAAGATGTCGATTCAATAATTCTATTCATTCAAGTGGCACAAAATGAGACGAGTATATATTGGTGAGTTCAGTCCTAGTAAGTGAGATGGATGGGAGTTGCAGCAAGAAAAAAATCAATTTGGAAAGAAATAGCGCTTTTGCAGATGTCCTTTGAGTGTTAAGCAGCTCAGACCGCATCCTTGAATATATTTTACCAATCACTGATAGTTTCCAGGCAATAAAAGGATAAAAAACAGACTTTAAACTATACAACTATCTTTCAATAGCTGTGTCATTTATGCAAGAGTTACTTCTTTTCACACGAACAGTGACGTACTTTTTCTGTGGTGACCAAATTACAATACGAGGACGTGTTTGCTCTATATTATATGTTTACTTGGCTAATTTAGGACACTGTCTGAATAGTTATTTTGTTTCATTTGGTCCACTAACTAACCTTTAAAATTGTTTTATGTCGAGGCAAAGCTAATGAGTGTGACAAAAACAATTTTCTCGTCCAGGAACTTGAACAATTTTTAAACTTGAATTTTTTTCATAACTGTGCTATGTCCTCGTAAACGACGATCTCACTAGGGAATTATAACGTTTTGTAAAATACAGAGAGGATTGACATTACCTTGCTCATTTCGTTGAGGGAAAATTTGAGCGTAAAGTCTTCAATTTGGGCTGGCGTTGTGCTGTGTGAAGGTGTTGATTCTGATACGAACTATGTAAGGCGACATTTTTCAACGGACGTCAGTAAGATTTTTTTCATGGCTTCAGTATATCAGATATTATGTGTCAACTTATACTTTCCGATACTTAGCCGGTGTGCCTCATATTCACTCGGTGAGAGGCGTACATCAAAGTCGGCAAATTCTCTGTATGTAAAAGTTGCAGAAGGAACTAACGCATGTACGCGTCTCTTTGTCTCCTCACATCTGGTGATATTCCCAGTCATGTTTGTTAGAATGTATTATTATTTTTGTTAGGCTGTCCTGTTCGGAGCCAATGTTTAAATTTCTTTATTATTTTTGGTCCTTGTTCGGGCCCAAGATTCTAGATCTTTTCGGATGCTTTTACGGGCTGTCCTTGCTCACAGGTGCCGAAGTTTAGTTCGTAGAGGCTGTATCTCAGCGGATGTAGGGCTGCCGCTCATTGGGCGCCACTCAATTGAAAACTCTTTAGGAGTTGAGACCCTTCTTTTTCTTTGCAGTCGGTATTCCTCTCGGGGAAGATATACATACATACATACATATACCGGGCTTATCCTCCCCATGGGAGGGTAGCCGACAGCAGGCCACAATAACCACACTTAGTCACTAGGAGGCGAGAGAGGCAGCACCGGCCGCACCTGAACTGCCAGGATCAGCAGCAGCCCAGCACAACCACCTTCCACAGTCAGGCCCGACAGCAACAGCTGGTTTACCCCGACCGCTTCATTGAGTGCAGCCCCTCCCCCGCACATGACAGGTCAACCCCATCACACGCGGGCAGCTTCCAGTAACGCGTCAAAAATAAAATTACCTCCTTATACACTGCCCCCACTCACTTCTGTCCGCAGCCATCCCTCTCGCCACGTCCACAGTCAGACCCCTCTCATACAAAGCACGTCGCACCCCATCCATCCAACTCATCCGTGGTCTACCTCGCGCTCGAAGACCACTCACTTCCGACATATATATCTTTTTCACCAGCCGCTCAACATTCATTCTTTCTACATGCCCAAACCATCCAAGCACTCTTTCATCCACTCGCCTGCTCAACTTTTTGATAACACCCGTCTGCTCCCTAACCAACTCATTCCTGATCCTATCTCTTCTAGTTACTCCATACATGCTCCTCAAACACTTCATCTCAAACACATCCAACTTCCTCCTCTCAGCTGCTCTCAACCCCCAGGACTCTGCTCCATACAACAAAACTGGCACAATCAAACTTTCATACAGTCCCCTCTTAGCATTCATACTCAAACTCCTGCATTCAAAAACTTTCCTCATTGCACCCAATGTCTTACAACCTTCACTCACTCGATGCTTCACTTCTACTTCCATACTATCCTTAACAGTCACATCCGACCCGAGGTACCTAAAATGCTCTACCTCCTCTAAAACTTCCCCATTCAACCTCACATCCAAAGTTCCAAACACTCAACCTCTTGAACATCTCATCACCTTACTTTTATTCACATTTACCCTCAATTTCCGCCTTTCGCACACTCTACCAAACTCTGTAACCAGTCTCCTCAGTTTTTCCTCTGAATCAGCCACAAGCGCTGTATCATCTGCAAACAACAGCTGACACACTTCCCAATACATACCATTTCGTCCCACCAACTGCGCACCTTTTCCCAACACTCTGGCATTCACTTCTCTCACCACACCATCCATAAACAAATTAAACAACCACGGCGACATCACACATCCCTGTCTCACACCTGTCACAACTGGGAACCATTCACTCACCTCATTCCCTACTCTCACACATGCTCTGCTATCAATGTAAAAACTCTTGATCGCATTCAACAGTCTCCCACCCACTCCATACAAACTTACCACTTGCCATAAAGCCTCGCGATCCACTCTGTCATACGCCTTCTCTGGATCCATAAATGCCCAATATACATCCTTTCCCTTAAAAAAATATTTTTCATTCACCTGCCTCACAGCAAACATTTGATCCACACAACCTCTACCACACCTAAAACCACACTGTTCTTCAGCAAGCACACGATCCGTCAGCACTCTCACTCTTCCAATTAACACTCTTCCATACAGCTTCCCAACGACACTCAGTAGACTTATACCCCTAGAATTACTGCACACATACCTGTCACCTTTCCCCTTGTATAACGGAACTACGCACGCGCTACTCCAATCAACCGGCACTTTACTAGCCTCGAAACACACATTTAATAAACGCACCAACCATTCTATAACCACATTTCCTCCTTTCTTTAGACATTCAACCGTGCAGCCATCCAAACCTGGAGCTTTCCCATTTTTCATTTCATCCAACGCACATCTCACCTCTGCACTTCTTATTCGATTTCTATTCACTTCGCCAAACACAGGCATTCTAACATCACTTCCAACAGCTACTACTCTCGCAATCCTATCATCCCTCACGTTCAGCAGTTCCTCAAAATACTCCGCCCATCTCTTTCTCACATCACAACTCTCCACTAGCAGCCTACCACTTGTATCCTTCACTCTTGACTCATTCTCCACCTGACCCTTCCTAATTCTCTTCACTTCCTTCCAGAAAACCTTCCTTCTCTCCATGAAATCCCCTCCCAACTTCCTCCCCCATTCCTCATCCGCCGCCCTCTTCGCTCTCCTTACCATTCTTTGTACCTCTTTCTTCCTCTCCTTATACTCTTCAAAATTTTGCTGGTTGCCTCGTTGCAACCACCTTTCGAACGCCCCTCGCTTTCTTTTCACAGCCGCTCCTACTTCTCCGTTCCACCATTCACTCCCCTTTCTAATCCCCCCTCCAACCTTCCTTACCCCACACACTTCCCTTGCACATCTTTCCACCGCATCTTTAAACAACTTCCATTCCCCTTCCACTCCACCCACCTCACTTTCCTCACTTGCAGAAGGAACTAACGCATGTACGCGTCTCTTTGTCTCCTCACATCTGGTGATATTCCCAGTCATGTTTGTTAGAATGTATTATTATTTTTGTTAGGCTGTCCTGTTCGGAGCCAATGTTTAAATTTCTTTATTATTTTTGGTCCTTGTTCGGGCCCAACCAACGGGGAAGATATAATTCGGTTAATTTCCAGATTTATTTGCAGGGAACAATATTAGTTGCAAAGTAGTTCAGTAGCGGATAATGAGGTTCCGAAATTCCAGAGAGCCGACGGTTCTTTTCGTCGCTCTCCCGAATTTCGGACAAGTCGGATTCAAGAAGGTGTGGGGCGTATCTAAGTTCCTCGAATTAAATTCCGGCGAACATGATTTACAAAGCCGGTAGCGTGATACTAGAATATCCATCTGGCCATACTGGCGTGGGGCCTAACAATGTTCTACGTTTGAATGTATGATGAGCTTGCTCAGAACCCTCTAAATGAAGACATTTCAAAAAGTTCCCACTCGTTGGTGGTGAAATAAGCCCTTCAAAGTGAATCTTTCTCTTAAAAAAAAGGAAGATAGACTTTGCTTAGTCAGTAATTTCAATAAAAAGTTAAGAGTAAAGATTGAAGCACTCCTCATCTTACAGCTGGTGATGTGTCGAAGCCCGAAACGCTCATTTTAGTACTGACCACATACGCTATGTTTTGAACAATGTGCATTGCTTCGGTTTTTGCCCTTAACCTTCTCTTTTTTGTTGTATATATATTTGTGTGTGTCTGGTTGCACCAAGTTCATGTGTTTTAAATCCTGTTGCTTATACTCAGTAAACGTTGTTGTAGAAGGGAAGGAAGCTGTTGATTTGATGTGAACCATAAGGTGTACCCATCTAATGAATGGATCTCGCCCTCCTGATTATTATTCGACAGTTTATATAGCGAACGCCTCGTGCTGATGACGGTACATTCAGAAATGTTCCAACATGAAGTGATGTAAAATTCTCCGTTAAAATTCAGAAATCCAAAGCGTAAATAGTAGCAATTTTGACGTCAAAATTTTGACATGATATGTGTGTATGTAAACGTGTACGGAACTTTTTTAACACTTGACAAGCGCTTTGTGTTTTCGAAATTGGCAAGTGAAGAGCTTACAGTAAGTAATTTCTAAGAAGCCTTGAAATAAATAGCAGAGCCTCTGTTACTGTAAACTACTATTAGAAAAAAATTAAAACTTTTATAAAAAATTAATTTCATATGCTCTACGATGTGCACTGAAGCACAATACCCGTGCAAAGGTGTATATGTAGGTGTAGATTCCCACTTGAAATCTTGGGTGCACGACATTTGTATAAATTCCTGTTGAATGCGTTTATTATTTTTGTTTCTATGAAGTTTTATAGTGTCAGAATACTATACGTTGAAAGTAAACGAACATCATCTGAAAAATTTTAAAGAATTTATTAGAAATAGAATTAAAATTGTGCAGCTTTGTGACTCACAATGGAGGACAATATTCAGCGAAACATTTTCTACGTGAGTATTTTGTTACTGATGACACATCCTAACATTGGAGAGAGAGTGAGTGCATCACTTAATCAAACGGTGCTCTCAACCTTTACCTCAAATATTAAGTCTGTCAACAACGCTCACAACGCTCTCAATGCTCGCAACGCTCACGACGCTCACAACGCTCACGACGCTCATAATGCTCATAATCCTGAACCTGGAATGTTTAACAATTCAGCTACACCAAGAGAAGGCACGGAGGTGCTTGCTGACATCTATCACGGAGTTTTAGCTCCAACTTTTCAGTTCAAAGCTCAGACCCAGACAGAGGAGTCTGGAAAAGATGTGTTTCGGAGTCAAGTGGCGGTAGAAAATAATGCAAGGCTTGAAAACGTGACGGAGATCTTGGACTTGAGTCGACAATACATCGCTTGTAAGGGCCTTGGCTTCTTAGTCATTTACTGGGCTGGGGACAGTAAGTATCACTTCAACCTTTTAAACCGTGTCACTTCTTTATTTATTTTATTCAAGACCCTTCATGTATTGCCAATGACTCAGATTGTTGCGGCAAACTGAGATTTTTTTTCTCTGTGCAAGGTCTCAAGTATAACGAATTCATTCGAATGCTTTTTCTGCATATACAGCCGATAATCCTAGACAAATATCTGACGTAGACAGGAATACGTCGGAATGTAAGCTCACCAAATCTCATTAAACGTGAAAACTCTTTGGAAAATCTTAAAATATAAATTATATAATTGGATTTGGAACTTTTTCAACTTTCTAATTCCAAAGTAACGGTCATTTTTTCAAATAGTGCTAAATTTTTTTGGCATATCACAATGGCTTGTGCCACGCATACTTTGTGCTGAAAGTTGTGTTAAAGATTTTGCCTTTGATGTTCATGCAACGAACAAGAATGAGAGTAGGCCTCCTTTCTAAATTAGACATATTTTAAAATCTAGCTAATAAGAATGGGAGCACTTGGAGGGCAGAGCACCTTGAATATTTGTTATGCTAATCGTGAACGCATGACGCTGCGAGGGAGAGAGCTGTGACTGATTGAAATGTGAAGGTGTGTTGGAACTATGGCCTTAACATATGAAGAAGAAATTTACTCATCAATATTGAGAAAGGGACTTTTTTCGTAGTTTTTTAAAAGAATATAAAAGAAGTTTTTAAACAGTAAGATTTCAACAAGCCTAAATCTGGAAATTTTAGTGGCAAGATTTTCTCCTTTCAAGTGCTCTCAGATTCCTAAACATCAAAGTTTCAAACCAGTCATTATTGAAATTTAGACTGCTTGCTTGTAAGATAAATTACAACACCTAGTCTCAACTTGCTTCAACACTAAAGGTTCAGCAATATCTTCACCATCTTTCATGCATTAGCTCGGGAAAAATTTACTTTTTCAACGCATAAATCTCGTAGCGGTGAGTGCTCCTCGAGGTCCCTTCTCCTCATTTGACGTCAATGTTGAATTGGGAAGCCAAGTTCCAGCACTTTATCCACATTTCTCAGTCTCTTTCATTTTAAATAATGTTTGAAGAGTGGAGATAGTGAAAACAAGATACCTAACTGCATCTTGTCAGTTTCAGCTAGAGGTTTTGCAAGCCCCTTTTCGGCTCATATGTGGCACCACTCTTCTAAAAATTTAACTTAATGATTTACCACTCACGTAAGGATGTTAATCTTGTACCAGTACGAAAAAATGACTAAAATGATATTCATGGTGAAACACTATTGACTAATAACTACACAATTGTAGTTTCGATAGTCTTGTTACTAGTTTGAAAATGTCTTTATTGAATCGAACATCGTGTATTTACTTCTCTACCTAACCTTATAAAACTTAAATTTGACCATCATTATCAAGTTATTGTCATACTACGATAAAATAAAATTACACGTTCTGTACCCTCGACTAAGAAAGTCAGATACCCTTTTTTGATGTCCAAAATAAGCTCTAAAATCGTTTTTCTAATCGCCAAAATAAGGTCCAAAAGAGCGATGCAGTTTTGACAGCCAAAACAAGGTCCAACAGAGCCTTGCACTTGGGGGTACAATGTTTGAATATCGTCAGAATTTCTGTTTCACTAAGAAACACCTCTACTCCGGTGGTTGCGGCCCCTCATCGGAGAGCTCCCCGTGGCGGTGAGGGCGTGTCCTGCAGAGCCCAGTGGGCGGTCCTTACGGAAGGTAGACAACCACAACGACGTCATCAACAGGAACGGTTTGCACCTTGTTCTCTGCGGCTCTTCTACTAAAATACTAGAAAATGTAAGAAAAACGGACAACTTAACACTTTGACGTGGTAAAACTGATGTTAGACATTTAACTCAAATTTAAAGTCAACTGTAGCAAGCACTGTCAAAAATAGCAAACATTAACTGGGTCGTTCCTTCATTTAGTTTTGATTAAGTATTTATGAGAATTGAGTTTGTGACTACTGGTCGGTCAGCAGCATTATGAAAATCCCTTCCATGGCTACCAGCGGTTCACGTCGCAATTGAAGTGTTAAGTTTTATTTCAAGTTTTTATTTTTTCATCGTGCAGCTCATATCATTTTTCTCGATTGTGTAGCTGAGATTATTTAATGGAGTGGTGCACCTTGGATTCTTTATTTTCCATCATCATACCAAATGATTTTCCTCAATATCCCCATCGATGATCAAAACTAAAGGCCCTTTTACATTGACGGTTTCTTCGCGCTCCACACCGTCGCTCCATCCATGTTCTGCAAATTATTCTGATAGTATTGCAAGAGCAATACTGACGATTACTGTCTCGGGGGAAGGAGCGTCGAATTGAGCGACAATGTAAAAGCAAGCCGGTGTGATCTGACGCTCAATCTTCTCGTGGGAGGAGGTGTAGAAAGTTCCCCGTCGCTCCACACCGCTAGTGTAAAATGAGCTTAAGAAACAACAAACCGCTGTCTTAAACTTTCTTCTGCTACTAGGTGGGCGCATATTCTCAGGACATGCTTAACTTCCTTGCAGCCGTGAAAGTTGCAAGACAACACACGTTTTTGCATTCAAATTATCAAAAGGTCTGAGCTCGTAATTGTTTCATTGTTATATTAGCAGACGGCCTGCAGACCAAACGCCACGTCACACACGAGGCTGGGCACATCATGTCTCATGATATGAGTTCCCATGTCTCTCTGGCATGAGAATTCTCATGTTTCTATGACAACCGAATTCTCATGTCTCTATGACGCGAAAATGAATTTTCATGTCTCTCTATCATGGTTTTGAATTTTCTTGTCTCCATGACATTAGAATGAATTTTCATGTCTCTACGACATGAAAATAAATTTTTATTTCTTCGTAACATGAGAACGAATTCTCATGTCTCTCCGATGTGAGAAAACTTATAAAAATTTCACGCCAAAAATTTGTGATATTTTAAGCTTAATCCTACTGTAACAGAGTTTTTAGGACACTTTTCATACATGTAAAGTTATGCTATTTAATGTAACGCTTCTCAATTAACTAAATTTTTATATTGGAACTTGCGAGGGAGACCAGCTACAATCACTTTAACCTTCCAAAAGTCATTTATTGAATTTCGATCATTAAATCTCTAAAACGAGACTTTAATTCTCATTCAAAGAATATAAAATAATGTTACGTAAGCTCTGTCAGTTTCAAATTAGTTCCGTTGCAAATCATGTTCGGCCAGTGAACAATACTGAAAGATTCTATGCGTTAGTTAGCAAAGTAATAAGCAAAACATTTGAGTACTGAATTTATTTTAAGTTCTATAAATAAGATCATTAATTTACGAAAGAAAACATTTCGCTCGAAATTCCTGTATCTCTATCTATCAAGAAGCTTCAATTTAAAAAAATGGCATCGATCCAGCAGCACAGCCAAGCAGCAGCGTATGTTCTTCTGCAGACTTGGCTGCGACTTGTGCTCTTTTTCTCGATATAACACCTAATATTGAATGATTTTCCAATGAAATTTCAGGATTATGACTGGAATAAACAGCACGTTCTGTAGCCAAGTCGGTAAAAGAACTTACACTACTATAGCTGCTGTTGGGATAAATTTACCGACCCTTTGCTTGGCCCCATTGCTTCGTTTTCGTAACGTTGATTGATATATTGCTAGAATTTATAGTAGAAATATGTTGTACCTGTCAGTGTGATTTTTTACTGCCAACAATTTTTCTTGAAAATTATTGCATTTTAAAACTCCATGAAATATTTCTCTTTGAGCGAAAAGTTTCATGCAGACATTGACGAGACCCGTTTATGCATGCATATGCACACATTGGTCCGGCAAACTTCTTTTTCTTTATCATACTCCAAGCCTAACTTCAATAGCTTTATTTTACAGGAATTTAGGAATGAAGAATCGCCCTCTTTCATAGAAGGACAGCGAAGGACCAGCGTTCACAGCCTCCCTCACTGGATGCTTGCGGACACCTGCGTCTTGTCTGACCACACATACATCCCTCTGGACGCCTCGGTCTGTGTGTGTGTGTTTGTCTGCTGTGTGTATCTGCTGTGTGTGTGTCTGCTGTGTGTGTGTGTGCGCGTGTCTGCTCATTTAAGCAGCGAAATTTAAACAATTTTATAATTGAAATTACTGAATTTCCAGGCATGATACACGAGTATTAATAAAATCCTTAATTGGACACCTGTTATGAAGGAGAGGTTGATATATAATAACTACCTATACATGTGTATACGTGAGTATGAATAAGTTCAGTGGCTTTTAGGGCATAGAGTGGAAACGTTCTTCTTGCGTAGAGAATAATGTTCACTCTAAAACACTAACGTGTTTAACGAAGCATGCTCGATAAATAACAAGCCCTGTTTACACTTCATTTTGACTGTGATTCAGTATTTGGTTCAACAAATAAACTGGAAGATTATATCTACAAATTTTTCATTCGTATTCATCTATAAATTTAACTCCCCACTTTGAAAGCAGCCGAACTATTCTACTTGGTTTTCTCTAATTTTATAAATGTTTTAACAATGTATGGCTAGGGGAGACACAAATGTGATGGAACACAACAGTGATGGCAGGACACAACAGTGTTGGAAGGACACAACAGTGATGGCAGGACACAACAGAGATGGCAGGACACAACAGTGATGGCAAGACACAACAGTGATGGCAGGACACAACAGTGATGGCAAGACACAACAGTGATGGCAGGACGCAACAGTGATGGCGAGACACAACAGTGATGGCAGGACACAACAGTGATGGCAGGGCACAACAGTGATGGCAGGACACAACAGAGATGGCAGGGCACAACAGTGATGGCAGGACACAACAGTGATGGCGAGACACAACAGTGATGGCAGGACACAACAGTGATGGCAGGGCACAACAGTGATGGCAGGACACAACAGTGATGGCAGGGCACAACAGTGATGGCAGGACACAACAGTGATGGCAGGGCACAACAGAGATGGCAGGACACAACAGTGATGGCAGGGCACAACAGTGATGGCAGGACACAACAGTGATGGCGAGACACAACAGTGATGGCAGGACACAACAGTGATGGCAGGGCACAACAGTGATGGCAGGACACAACAGTGATGGCAGGACACAACAGTGATGGCAGGGCACAACAGTGATGGCAGGACGCAACAGTGATGGCGAGACACAACAGTGATGGCAGGGCACAACAGTGATGGCAGGGCACAACAGTGATGGCAGGGCACAACAGTGATGGCAGGACACAACAGTGATGGCAGGACACAACAGTGATGGCAGGGCACAACAGTGATGGCAGGGCACAACAGTGATAGCAGGACACAACAGTGATGGCAGGACACAACAGTGATGGCAGGGCACAACAGTGATGGCAGGACACAACAGTGATGGCAGGGCACAACAGTGATGGCAGGACACAACAGTGATGGCAGGGCACAACAGTGATGGCGAGACACAACAGTGATGGCAGGACACAACAGTGATGGCAGGACACAACAGTGATGGCAGGGCACAACAGTGATGGCAGGACACAACAGTGATGGCAGGACACAACAGTGATGGCAGGACACAACAGTGATGGCAGGACACAACAGTGATGGCAGGGCACAACAGTGATGGCAGGACACAACAGTGATGGCAGGGCACAACAGTGATGGCAGGACACAACAGTGATGGCAGGGCACAACAGTGATGGCAGGACACAACAGTGATGGCAGGACACAACAGTGATGGCAGGGCACAACAGTGATGGCAGGGCACAACAGTGATGACAGGACACAACAGTGATGGCAGGACACAACAGTGATGGCAGGACACAACAGTGATGGCAGGGCACAACAGTGATGGCAGGGCACAACAGTGATGGCAGGACACAACAGTGATGGCAGGACACAACAGTGATGGCAGGACACAACAGTGATGGCAGGGCACAACAGTGATGGCAGGACACAACAGTGACGGCAGGGCACAACAGTGATGGCAGGACACAACAGTGATGGCAGGACACAACAGTGATGGCAGGACACAACAGTGATGGCAGGACACAACAGTGATGGCAGGACACAACAGTGATGGCAGGGCACAACAGTGATGGAACCAGATTTGCGTTTTGACACGTTTTTGAATCTGCATTAACCTAAATATTATAAACTTAATGCGATACTGCAAAGCACAGTAAAATATTTATCATTAATTTATTTGGCGTGCATATTTGCACATCGAAATGAAGTAACGTCAGAGAGAGAGAGAGAGAGAGAGAGAGAGAGAGAGAGAGAGAGAGAGAGAGACGATTGCTATAAAACGAGTATGCAGCACAGCGTGGTGTGCGAGGTTTGTTCCAGCGAATAGAATAAATCATTACAAAATGGAGATATATGACAGCTGCAGCGCGTACTATCACTAACCGTGGGTTGTTCCAACCTTTTTTAATTAAGAGGGTCAAATTAGGTGCTGAAATACATATGATGGAGTTGGAAATTAGAATCTGCTTCAATATCATTGTTTAAAATCGTGATAAATGAGCTGTGGATGGCAGATGAGAATTTCCTAGGGTAAAAGTAAATGCAAAGTACAACTGTTGAATAATTTGGAGCCATAATCTCATCTCACCGACGCGAAGCCGGTAAGCGAAATACTCATCTGCACCCAATAACGAGCTCACATCAGGTCTTTCTCGCACGTGGCTAGCGATCTCTTCGTTATCAAGAAAAAGAAAGGAAAAATAATTTTTTTTGCAATAAACATAAGGCGTAAAATGTTTATTTCTAAATTGTCCTAATGAAGATTCTTAGTTGTTAAATCATGGGTATCATATGAAGGAGAAAGTGGTTGAATGAAAGATTGAGAGTGAAACACGAAAATGCATTCCTTTGGTTAAAAAACTCGTATTCAGAGGGCTCTGTTGTACATCAGCGGAGGTAAGCGAGCTGGAGGTATTGAGTCGAGGTGTTAGAAACGTTTGTGCCGAGATGAAGGCACAATAAAGATTATTTAGCTGAAGCATTTCCCACAGTTTTAAGCGGTCTAGATGTTCGACGGTGCACTCTGAAGTTTGACGCTAATCGTGTCAACAAGTTTTACTAATGACGATGCCTCAGAAACGTAGAAATAGGACAAAAGAAGTTAAAATTATTGTCGAATACTTTTTCTTGTGTCACGCAGTGTGAAGCGCTCGCGTTTGAAATGTGTATAGGGCACTAACTTCTTGCGATTAGTAGTTTTACAATGTCGATCCTCCAATTTTTTTAATTTTAGGTACTGAAAGTCCGCAAGTCCGCCGACGCGTCCTACTATCTGGAGGCTGTATGGACGCCTGCTCCAGGGTCACCTCTTCGATCAGCCCCTGTTGGTCACTATCAGGCTGACTTTTGTGGCCACAATGACTCTAATACTGTCAGTCCCTCTGTCTTTGGTCATCACCAAACTTGCTCTCGTACTGATGGCAAAGGCCAGTTGTGTCTCGCAGACGGTCGTCTCATCAGCGAAAAGAGTAACCTCACAGGAGTGCATCTCGTGGCGACGACTGTAACGGTGAGTTTTACTCTATTGTCGAGCTTTAGTTAATCGTAAATAAATAAGGCACCTTTTTTCAGGCAGAGCACAAATATTCGATCTGTGTTGTAGAAGAAGTAAAAGTTATAGGAAGTACAGTCTCAGAGTGAACCTGCATAAACCAAGGTTTGAATTTCATGTTTTTGTTTAAACAACCCGTGTAACAAACGATACCGGTGTATTTCAAAACAGTTTCGATTTTAGGCTGAAAAACCTTCCGATATTTTGTTGTTGGAGATGAGATTGTTTTTATCCTCATGCAGGAGAAGAAAACTGCGGATTGGAGCTTCAACAAAAAACTTGGGCGATGCGTTCTGACGGGAAGCCTCGGAGAAATACTGGAAGCCATGCACGAAGTTATGAACTTCACGTACGATAAGTTTAGACTTGGTGCACGTACGTGAGCACAAATAAACGAGTATAAGATTAATTTAATTTAATTACGACTGTAACAATAATCTTTTATTCGTTGACCCTTTTCCTTTAAAAGTCATCAGGGAGCCGTAGCAATCGGAATAAAAATGAAAGAGGAAGAGAAGCTACTTTAATCATTTCATCATTTAGGGAATATATATATTCGAATAAAACCTAATTTCAAACGTTTCGGCCACAAGCCATCATCAGTGGTAAGAATTCTGAAAAGTATCAAATAAAAAGTAAAATAGACTATTTTAGAATGACAAATCTAAATACAAGCTAAAGCTAAATTCTATCTATCTTTTTGTATCTTTTGTCTCTAATTGTATCTTTTTATTGTATTTAAATACAAGTTAAATACAATAAGATTACATTAATTGTGATTATCTATTTACTATGGCTGAAGGAAATGAACTAAGAGTGTTGTTTAAGCCCGGCTCAAGTTTAAAAAGGTTTCAGGACTCTGAAATGCGTATTTCTGCATGTATGAAACTGTGGTTTTGCTAGGATCGAAAATTGATTGATGGAAATTGCATTATCGCACTCGTCAGAATGCTCTTGAACAGCGGAAAATGGGGCTTTGACAAAATTGACCCTGTTCTAAAGCACCTACCAGAATGCTCGCAATCTCGAGTGCGAAGAGTTCGGGGTGTACATCCAATGTACTCTGATGCACAACGTGCTTAACTAAACTTATAAACAAGAGTAGCTTGCATTCCGGCAGGAAGCTTATCTTTATAGTTAAAAAGCAATGATATTCTAAAGTCGTTTACCAATACAATTTTAAAATTAACATCAGAAAAATTCTTCGAAAACACACCAGCCCATTCTTTCTTCAACTTCTCTGACTGCGCACCAAATTAATGAAGAGATACATATGCAGTCCTATGGGCGGGGTCGATGTTGCCAACTTCAGATCCGTTGCCATAGACTCTTTCGAGTAATAAATGTATTTTTGAATATATGCAACTTACGGAGTAGCCATTGTTTTTGAAAAAAGATCTCAAAAAGTCAAATTCTTGATGTAAGAAAGGGAAATTAGTACATATTTTAATGGCGCGGGATATTAACGTTGTGACACTATTAATCTTAAAAGACCACGGACAAAAAGCTGTTAAATTTTAAGCCTAGTCATAAAAAACTCTTTTTTCTATAAACAGTGCACTCGAATTTATTTGATTTACGAATTAGGCAGTCTAAAAATGAATTCTTTTGATCTTGATCAAATTAATGTAATTTTATAGCTTGTTTTTAGATTTGTCATTCTAAAATAGTCTATTTTTACTTTTTACCTTATACATGTCAGAATTCTTACCACTGATGATGGCCTGTGGTCGAAACGTTTGAAATTAGGCTTCATTCGAATTCTTTAAATACCTTAAATTAAATACATATAGCTTAAATGATGGAATGATGAAAGTAGCTTATCTTGCTTTTTCATTTTTTCCCTTTCCTTTCATTTCCATCAAGTTTGCTAGAGATTCCACCCAATTTTTCGAAGTTTAGGCTCGCACTCGATTACTAAAATAATTCTAGCACACATTCTAGTAACAAAAAAAAAACTCAGGCGTGAGCAGTCACGAACTGTTAATTAAGAAATACAAATGAATGAGATTACATAGAACAACGATACATATCTGTGCCTCACTCGACCATATTTATGTTACTGTAGGAGTTCATTATTTTAAATGTCTAGGTTGAACCTAACACTTGTCGCAAAACTTCCACTCCGAATCAATATGCTACAGTCGTATTAAAATGCACTGAAATTGCACTTTGGATAAATTACTTACTTTTTGAACTGTTTTTTGAGTTGACTGCCACCAATAACAACAAATAACTGTTTCTATTGAGAACGTTGCGTCAATAGACAACTGTTGCAGTTACAGCGACAGATAATTGTTGCGGTTACAGCGACATATAACTGTTGCTGTTACAGCGACAGATAACTGTTGCGGTTACAGCGACAGATAACAGTTGCTGTTACAGCGACAGATAACTGTTGCTGGTGCAGCGACAGGTAACTTACTGTAAACAGTTCAGTCAACAAAAGTTATACCGTTTGAATTATTGACTGCCCCGCAGCTACTCGGTCGTGACCCCAAAGGACCTGCAGTACGGAGCAGAGCGGAGCAACGGCTCTTGGACGGGTATGGTGGGCGACGTCGTGAGTGGCCGAGCGGACATCGTCCTCGCTTACTTGACGAGGGACTTGGCAAGAGATAGAGTCCTCATCTTTTCTCCTTCAGTGGGCAGATTAAGGTACTTCGACTTGCGACTGGCAGAGTTCATTGGCTTAAACGATAATGTGTAAGTTTATTATGAGAGTCGGAATTGGCTTGAATCCGTGCATGCTCTCCAAATAAAGAGTGATAAGTAATGCTACAAGCGTTCGTCTCTGACACGCTCTTTATATTCATTAATTAATTTTCTTCCAAAGAGGCTGTGAGTTTTATAAGATGCTATGAAAAATATAAATTCTTCGGTAGATGCCTATATATAATTTAAACTGCCTGTAAGAGTCGTATTTACGAACGTAATACATTGCTTGATTCTTTCTTCCCATTTGTTTAAGTAACCTGCTGATTTGAATAATTTTGAAAAATCAGCTTCATGATGCTGTAGTACATCCCATTCCAGCTTCAGACTGTTCGCACGACGACCTGGCTCAGTCGGGTACCAGTGGCAAGCGTACCTGCGGTCGTTTACCCCCTCCCTGTGGTGCTGTGTGGTGTTGGTGTACCTTGTACTAGCAGGGGTCTTTGCCTTCGTGTCTCGTGTGAGTGTTGATACACAGGACACAGAAATGAGCCAAAACGAAAGGACGTCGAACACACCTGGCGTTAGTGTTCACTCTGGGAATGTTGCAGTAACTCAGTCAGCTTCTCACCCGATGGCGCTAGAAGACCGCTGTGGAGAGAGTGGACCCTTTAATTATTCTTCTAACCTCGGCGAAAGAACGGGAATCCCATCTCGCATTGTTGATGAAGAAAACCATACTCAGACAGGGAATACAAATTTCGAGTCATTTTCCAACAAACGAAAATATGGGCAAAATTGGATGGCGATAACTTGGAACTCCTGCTTCGTGATTTGGACTGCATTCATGCAACAAGGTATACTTCCTCGTACTCAACTGATAGGAGTCAATCTGCAAATAAAGTTCTTCAACTTTGAAATAGTTAAATTAACCGTCCACATATTTGTGAAGGCAGGCTCAGAAATTGAAACTATTGTTATAGCCCTCTGTTTCGGAACGTGATTATATTGCACCAATGTTATCGGGTGTTGTAGTCCTCTTTTGGGGATCCCACATTTGCTGTTACATCTTTAGACGTCGTAACATTTTCTTCTGCCACATTCGCATATTTTGTTAATCAAAGTCAGACAGAACTTTTTAATATCCTCGTCATAATGTTAATTGATTTATAGCTAAGCTGCCACCACCCTCAAATTAGGGACAATAATGAATGTTCGTTATATTGTAGGTAATTAAAATGAATGAATGAATGGATGGATGGTAAGGTGGATTCATGCCTGTCTTTCACTTTTCAAGAGATAGAAATAAATACACTTGGGACGAAGGAAGAAATTTACTTATAGAGAATTAACCTAACGCGCATGACAATTCGGCAATATAACGAAGAGCTTTTTCGACGTACACAAAACATAGCTAGCTATTTTAAATCAATTTCACGACCTGAGAAGAATTATTTGAATTAATCTACAGAATTGAACAACAAGAGAAACTCAGCTTTGATTGAGGAGTCGAGACGACCAGGAATGCCGGTTTAGGGAAGCACTTTTGGGGGTGCCTCCGATGCTCCAGGCTCTCCCGCCAAAACTGACTTTTGACAATTTGTACGCAATGATAATTAGTTGTCATTAGCGTTTATAGAGTTTACAGTTGCAAATTACGCAACCAACGCCAACAACCCAAAAGGGTGTGGCTCAGGATTTAAAATGACACAATTCTCGCTTGTCTGAGGTCTCCCGCTCCACTCCGATACGAAAAAGGGTATAATAGTCTGCGCCTGTATGAGCGAGGGAGGCGACGAGCTAAAACACACTTCTGGCTTTGATGGTGTCAGGCGCCTAATTCCCGCTCCTCTTGAGGACAACCGCTAAGGCTGAGCGTCCTCGTTCAATCGATGTTATAAAATTATGAAAGTCATCCTAGCGTACACAGAAATATACCTAATTGAATCTATTACCTACAAATGAATTCCTATGATGAAATTCTTACTAAAATACAAAAAATATTCCAATAAATAGAAGTATTATATATTCGAAGATGTCTTGAGTGGTGATTGATATTAATTCATAGCTTATCCGTAGAGGAACCTCGACGAAACTCGTCTGTGACGACGACGCTGCGCGGGGAAAGCTTTATCATGAGGGAAGGCTTCTCGCATGTTCGTAGAATGAGTATATTTGCCTTCGTAGATAACTCGTAAGGAAATGTATCTTCAAGTACGATCGACGCAGTTCTATTTGGAGATTCAAAGTGAATACGCATGCCTGTCGTAACACTCGATATATTCCAGACTACACGTCTTACAGTTGTATTAAGTATTCTTACGGTTGTGTGCAGTGCACATCATCGCACGTCGGCATGACGTCACACAATTTTTATATCAAAGTGGCCGAACATCGCGGTAGAAGCTTCCGTACTGGGAACCAGTTAGCTCACCCCTCACACTCCGCAATACGCAATCACGCAGAAAAATGCGACGCACCGATATCCTCCAAAGACTTCAAAATCTTAGCTTCTGCTTCAACTTCGTATGGCCTTACAATTTTGGAGTCGTTACATATTTTTAATCGGAAACCGGCCCTTAATAATACCGTTAGTTCATATCCATTGCAAATAGTAACTAGATAGCAATTTTGTCGATTTTTTTTGGCATGTTTTTATCTTTGTTTTCGTGATCTCTTTTAATGATTGTCTACAACGTTTCGTTTCTTCTTTCATTGCAGACATAATGACTTGTATTTTTGAACTGATGGTGGAGCTGAACTCCGAAACGTTTTCCAATTAAATATGATAATGTTCCTCGGAATTTTCCTCGTTTTTAAATTTGTAATCAAGTTGCGATTGAAGCAAAAATGTGACCCTTTCAGATATATTCAGACCATACATATCCATGGACGCGAGATTTGATGAATCATACCACTACGCTAGGAAGGTATCGAGCGCTAAGTGTCCCTTCATACTCTAACCTGCACCTTTAAACTTTTTCGACCCTCTTTTACTCTTAAACAGACAGTTTTTAGAGTGTTCCATGAACTACATTATTACCCTGAGAAAAATTAGTATTCCTTGCATGATTTAAAGGAATATAGGACAACCATTACAGAAAAACACACTTGCTTTCAGTTAAGGGAATTAGATTTGTTTAGGGGAAGTTGAATGTCGTGTTTAATATCTGTTAAACACTTAAGGGGACCGCCTACCTAAAATTGGCATAATGGTCCTACAGGCGGTCCTCTTATTGCTAGGTGAACGAAAATGATACCTATATGTAAAATTGAATTCTAAACACATTTGCTTCTATGATGATTTTCGCAAAAGGAATATAGTTATTGCGCGAACATATACAATATATTTAGGTTTGCGCCAAACCCTAGTCCTGCAATTTTCAACGTAGAAGCGTGATTTTGGTTTCATTCGACGCGGAAATACTGTGGAAACCAAACAGCGAAGCTGATATTTGAATTTCAAATCAGAAAATGTTTATTAAGACATTAATCCAAATTTTGGTTCCACCTTAAAAATCCTAGATTTATACGTAAAAAATCGGGTTTGGAATCGAAATTGAAAATTCAGCTTCGCTGTTTTGTTTCCACAGTATTTACCCATTGAATGAGACCAAAATCACGCTTCTACGTGGAAAGCTCTAGAACGAGTAAGGTTTTGCGCAAATTTACATATACATATATTGTATTTGTTCACGCAATATCTTTTTTCCTATTGCAAAATTCGAAAACTTTTATGGAAGCAAATGTGTTTAGAATCAATTTTACATGTCGGTGTGCATTTTCGTTCACCTAGCTGCAATATGACAGCTTGTAGGACCACCATGCGAAATTTGGTCAAGTTCAGGGTAGCGGTGCCCTCAAGCCAAACCAATTACTATTGTTTTCAAAGCGGTTTTGATTTTGACCTTCAAGGAAATAGAAAAAAAGCCTCACTGTTTATTTTAAATAACGGCAATTCTGAAATGTCGTAATCTGGATTTGATATTTTCAAAATGTTTTTTCAATGAACTGATTTATCTTCGCTAATTTCGGATCGTACGTAAAACTCCCGCTTCTTCTTATGTTCTAATGCATTGTGCGTCAAATGTGAGGAGAAAAACTGAGGTCTGAATAGTAGTTCTGTCCTTAAAAGTAGACCTTTCTACAATAAAAAAAACAGCGCTTTCTCCTGCAGGCAAAAAAAAACTGTGTACCTAAAAAGATGCACATGTTGAGTTCAACACGCACATTGGAAAGTACAGTGCCGTAATTTAAGTCAGCAGTTTAACACAGCACAAGCTTTATGACGTAAATTTATTAACATTGAGGTTGAAGTACATAATCAATTATGAATTTAAGAAAGAGAAGAAAAAAATTATTTCCATTAAAGACACAGGTCATTGATTTTTAACAGAATCAAACGCATTCACTGTGTTTCCTCATAGGCCACCCAATGACCCAGAGGAGCGCCGCCCTCCGCGTGCTGTTCCTGGTGAACTACCTGCTGGGGCTGCTGCTGCTGACGTCCTACTCCGCCATGCTCGTGTCCTTCCTGACGGTGGTGGACTCGTCGCTGCCCTTCACCTCCCTCCAGTCCCTGGCGGACCACGGCCGCTACAGGCTCGGGATACTCAATGCCTCCTCCAGCTCAAACTTCATGCAAGTGCGGATAAATTCATCCTCGTTTCATGGGAAATAATACTTCAATTAAACTCGCAATAGTCTAGCTAAAATTTTCATTTTCGTTTCAAATTTTCTCAGATGGCTTTAAATTATTTATTCACTGTTAGGTGGGTTATAAGCAACTGAACTTGAAAAAATCCTCTTTGAAACTGAAAGAAAATGGAACTTAGTTGATCAGTTTTAGATCGACTTTTTCATTTTTATTATAAAGTAAATTAGACAAGTAAAATTACAGCAGTAGGAGTAGGAGTAAATTCATCAAATAAAATAGCAAAGAAAGTTAATAAACTTTGTTTTAACTATTGAACCTTCGACCTATTTCGCGCACCTACATATTCCATCCCTTTGCATATGTCCGTTTAGATCAATTATCATATCAATTGTTTATGACACAGCATATGAAACGCATGCTTATTTAAATTGCAACATTTTTCGCCAGTCTCAAACGTACGTGCCTCTCTACGACCGTCTCGTGAAGCCCTACTCTGACACGCAACCTAATAGTTACGATGAGCTCAGACTGCGAGGGCTTAACGATCCCTACTACGCCTACTTGTCGACCACAAAATTGGAGAGGACCAGCAACGAATTTGCTTGTTCCATGACGGACTCAAAGGTGGACATCCGAAGTGATTACGCCGCCTTGGCATACAGGAAGGGATTTCACTTTACTCCACTTTTCAACCATTAGTAAGCAATTTTATGTATAATATCTTCCAAGCCTCAAGTCCATACTTGATGCGACTTAACATTTGATGGGATGCACGAATGCTATCTTGAAAGCGGATATCTTGCTCGTCACGGACGTTTTAGATCCGTTTTGAGTTTATAATGAAATTAGATACAGATTATATGGGTATTCCTTAGAATCGTATATGCTCATTTTTAAGTATCACTAACATCCAAGTTGAGAATTAATGCTTGCTTTTCCCGTAATTCTCGTAAGCGATTCATTCGAAGCTATTTTTGTCAGCCATCTCGAAACGAAGTAACTGTCTTTTTTACATTTTTTGTGGTGTAGTCCTTCTTCATGAAGGACATGAAGATGTATCATCAAACCAATGATGTTTCATCTTTATTGGAAATAAACTGTTTTTCTTTCTTTTGTTCCTTCTTGCATGTGCTCAAAATTTCTTAAAAAACAAAGTTTTCACAACCTTCTTGGCCTCTTTGATTTATGGGAAATGAGAAATTATTTCTCACCTCATATTGTGATGCTCTTTGTCATCTTTGGGAAAGATTCTAAATCTTTACGTCATTTGATATTTTGTGGGAATTATTTTATCGTTCTTGAAAAATGTACTCGAAATTCGCTCTGCTCACTCGTAGAGGACGAGTCTGAATGGCAAGATATGTTCATATTAAAACTATGCTCGAGTAATGTTTAATAAATATCTTAATAAATCGAGAAAAAATTTTTACATTGAAAATGTACTTCCTGAAAAGAATGGATAATATGATTGCTCAGTTACTGCGAAAGGCAATGTCTGGTGTATCCAGTCACACAACACATGATTATTGAATTCCAGCCTCGCTGTGCTGAGCGAGTCAGGCCTGAAGAACAAGTTTGAGCTCAAATACTACAAGCATCACATCTGCTATGAAGAACCTGACATGCCCTTGAAGTTCAGCCAGGTACGAAACTTCGCATAGTTCTTTGAATGACCTACAACAGACGAACCACTGTGTGCAGTAATTGAAGATATGCCGTAAGATAACACTCATTACGTCGGTGCCAAATTTTGCAAACAGCTGCTTCAACTTTAGTCCAATGGATGAAGCGTAAAATTTCCGCAATTTGAACTGGGAAGCGCAAATTCCTGTCGGGGATGAACTGGAAATTGATATTGTCAGTGAAATAATTTGGCGTCAACGTCTCCCGGCACCTGGACATATTCTCACAATTTGATGCTCTCAAAACTGATATTTTATGAAAGCCACCACTTGATTCATTAGCAAGCTTCTCATAGCATTCAAAATATGTGATCGGAAGTGATACTGAAAATTAGAAGACAAAATAAGCGTGCTAAATTCAGAGCTGACTCTTAACCTCTTGAATTACATACACTCACAGGATTAAAACTTCAAAAATTTTTCCCCATTTTATTTTCCTACTTAATGATCACATTGTGAGTACAATTTTTTAATGTACTTGTTTGCTTCAGGTGTTCACGGCGTTCTTGGTGCTGGCAGGAGGTGGAGCGGCTGCCCTGGTGGTGCTGCTGCTCGAGCTGCTCACTAGAGGGCGTTGAGGCGTCACCTCAATTTTGTTCCTCTTCTTTGTCTCACCTAACGATTTTCTTGTTCACACATTCACTCATTACGCATACGAAACGTATTTCATTAACCCATCAACGGGCAGTGGTGTGGGCAGCCCAATAAAAGTTGAGGCTCGGTTCTTGAACAACTTTTAACTCTATAGTGTTGGCAGTCCAACAAAAGTTAAGGTTCGGTTCTTTAATAACTCTAACCTACAATTAATTTACTCGCCCCACGCAGCTCCTGCAAACACGTCGTTGTCGATCAGGGTCAGTGTTAGCAGACACCTTATATCGATCAGTGTGTTGACTTAGCGTTCAACCACGTAATTCAGACACACTCCACTGCACATAACTGAAAACTTGCCCATCTGCAAGTAATGCTCCACTTTCTTTCTTCCTTTTATTTTTATTTGATGGACGCTTTTTCAACCTCGGCGAAACAAAAGATTGCCATTCCTTGGTCTCTACGGGCATGAGTTCATGTTTTCGTTACCAATCATTCTAATGAGCTAATTTAATCTGCTGTTACTTTAAAACGTTAGCAAATTTTACAGTTGAACTTCCTGATACTCGTAAAAGTGTTAATATCACTCCCTCTCATCACTTACTCCAAGTTTTTTAACGTTAATATTGCACTTATTTCGAAGGCTGTTAAAAATTTTATCTTTGTATTCTCTTATTGATCGTTGAAATTGCTCAAATGAACTGCACGATAAAAACTAGGTAAATGAATTCATTGTCGTAACAACGAAGAAATAATTATGGCTTAAGAACAAAGTAAACGGATAAACTTAGGATGTATTTACATCCCTCCTCAGTTAGCGTGTTCGGAATTACTGGACATGTATTCCGAAAGCAAGCCAAATTTCAGAAATAAACTTCAAAATCTTGGTCATTTCCACAGGCTTATGATCGCATCAACACGTTAATAAAACACGGAAGTTACAGTGTGTTAAAAACAGATTGAGTAACGAGGTGTTCTCATCGATGCTTGTCCATGGTTCTTTCTTAACACTCAATGACATCCTTCGCTTCAAATTCTTTTTTTTATTTTGTTAGATTTCTGCTAAGTCCTTCGTTCATTGTTTCAATGTATTCTCGAGAGTTTTTGCGCGATAGAAAACCTCAACATATTGTCTACTGCACAATTCACTTAGCTTCTCACAGCGTAAAAAAGCATCGCGAGTACGTACAGCATGGCTTTTAAATTGTAATAGCTAGTAACATACGACTCAATAGCGTCAACTTTCGTAACCTCATAATCAACGAATGATGAATCAATGCTGGTATGTTGAATCAAGACGGTTCTGAATTTCATGGACAATGTGGGCAGAGAACGACATTGCTGAACTGGTCACAAGAGAGAAGGGTATTAATGGAATTACCAGAATAGCATCTCCGTACTGCAGTCACGAGCGCTGCTTGGAGGCGAGAACAAGGGATAACGATCCTTGAAGTAATTTGCTCGAGCATGTCACAAAAACTCCTCAGTAAACGCTAATTACTGTCATCACCGTAACCATAATGGCATTAGTAGCTTTAATCGTTGGAGCAGTAAGAAAGGCCATGTGCACGCTCGATAGATTCGGATACGAAACATTTCAGTATGAGCAGCAAATTGTTATCGCAATTTAAGAGAACTTAGTAAGCGTGAAGATAAATTTCATTCTATTTTGAACGCATTCTCATTCCGAAACGTTCATGAATGAAGCGTTAATGAAAACAACCCTTCTATGAGAAATTGTCTGAGCTTTACTAAACCGTAAAAAATGTCCTTGATTCCTTGTACGAGTTACTGTGCCGCAAACTTCTCAGGTCTTTTGCTGCAATGTCGGCATCAGAGACTTCAAACTATTCTTTTCAAAACCCATTCAATAAATTGAAATATTCTAAAACTTATGGCATATTGATAATTTGGGAGTGACGGATCGCTATATCGCGGTAAGAGTTGGTTTCATTGCAGTAATGGACGGCTGGGTTACTTCAAAAAGAAGTCTTTGTTCGCGTAGTTTACAAATTCATAATTTTTTCAAAATTAAATAAATGAAATACCACTCAGAGAGCCCGATACGTAGAAAATAGCTGGAGGATTTCGAAGTATGGAGTCAGATATATTGACGGCAACGTCTGGACTTGAGAAAGCACCACGTTCTCACTTTCGAGGACATTATTCTGGTGACCCCCACTCGCTGCAGCCGGTCCTCCTGGAGAAGGTTAGCACTGAATGCGCTCGCCAGCTCTGCTGTTTGAGGCAGGAAAATTTCAGAGATAAGAAATTTCATTCCAAGGCGATCAAAAATGATAAAGCGTATCAGAGATCAGAAATTTTATACTTGGGAGATCGAGAATGATAAAGCGTTTCAGAGATCAGAATTTTTTTTCTTTGGAGATCGAGAATGATAAAGTGTTTCAGAGATCAGAAATTTTATTCTTGGAGACCGAGAATGATAAAGCGTTTCAGAGATCAGAAATTTTATTCTTGGGAGATCGAGAATGATAAAGCGTTTCAGAGATCAGAATTTTTTTCCTTGGGATATTGAAAAGGATTAAGAGTTTCTGGGGTAAGAAATTTTAATCTTGATAATGTGATAAAGAGGTTGCAAACCGAATATTCAACGAGTTTGGTTTTCGCTGTCGGGAAGTTGCAGAACAATTTTGAAAAATATATTGAAAATACAATTTAAAACAACGAACAAAAATTTGATTGTCCTCGATTGAAGCCCTTGAATTAAATTTGAATTTTAAGCATGTTAGACCGAGGTCCTCAGTAACAGAAGTCACGGGCTTCGTAGGGAACATTTGGCCACATGAATGAGGCTGTGTGTTGATGAAATTGTGACCATACCTTCAAACGATGAGCTGATGGACTCATGCCAATTTTTTCTGAGTGTTTTTACGCTTTTATATTTTTAATTACGTTTGAATCTAATTTCCAATTGCCCTTATCTAATTCTTTCAATGAGTTTAAACCTAAAATTTGCTGTTTGTAACTGATTCTTACTTCTCCTTGGGCAATTTTTTTTTTTTGTTATTTGAGATAGTTGATGACATGGCTAAACTATTTACTTGAATTTCAGTTTAGTAAAATTATCAAAAAGCGCAAGTCACAGACCTACTACAGCACAGTTAAGCATTTTACTACATAGAGCGGTCTGGTGTATAGCTGGTTCTCATTACCAGTACAGTCTACCAGTTCCATAAAAATTTCCAAACACCATGTTCGAAGTAAATAAATTCGTATACATACTTTTTCAACGTCGCTGAGAATTCTTGCCATTGCACTTAGAATCATTTTGCCGGTAGAATAATTTCTTTATGGTACTCAGCCTGTAGATATGGGGAAGAATTCAGGGCGTAATGTATATTATATTCAATTCAGCGCGTGTATTCTTAGGGCATTCATTCCAAGAAGCAATGAGCGCTAACCGCTAAGTATCATTTCGGAAAGAATTTGATAAATTTTATCCAGGGCTATATTTGTACAATGTCGAAATTATTCGTGTAAAGAGGTATCTCCGTAATGCTGTTGCGAGCTCTCCAACTTTGCACCACCGCGTCACCGACGCGACCCAAAAGAGCGTCATCTTTCGATGCAGGGAGCGACTCTATACCCTCACCTCTCAGTTCGCACCGCAACTTCAAGACTCAACAGCCTCCGTGGTCTCGGCCGTCAATACTGAAGTCGGAGGCAGCACCTTTATTTTTCCTCATCATCGCCGTCCAAGTCAAGAGCCTCCAGCATCAACTCTGGTTCTTGAAACTCAAATCAAAATGGAAAATTCGACAGAGTTCTCTTATGAAGAAAGTTCTGTTTCCGAAGAAAGTCTTGGAAATCATACCCTAACTTCGATTCTAGATTTGAGCAGACAATATATGATTCACAGAGGACTGCTTCATGACAATTTACTGGGCTGGTAAGAGTAAATAGCCGAAGATGTGCTTAAGTATAAGTGAATGAGTGACGGGGCTTAAAAATGATGACATCATTGAGATGACTCCTATCTTATCATGATTAAATAAACTATAATTGTTTTGCCTTTAGAATTTTTGGTTTACGTAACGTCCGAGTCGACTGTTGGTTGGCTTAAATAAGAATATACCTTTTATTTATCATTTGAAGGCTGGTCCTGATGAACTACCTGCTGGGCTGCTGCTACTGACGTCCTACTCCGCCATGCTCGTGTCATTCCTGACGGTGGTGGACTCGTCGCTGCCCTTCACCGTAATTCAGGCTCGGCGGACCTCGGCCTCTACAGGCTCGGGATACTCAACGCCTCCGCCGCCACCGAGCTCATGCAGGTGTGAGCCCTGATGGATATGGGGTCACTATTAATCAACTTTTTGATGTTCCAGTCAACTCTTTAGTGCCAATTCTTCAGTGTTTAGTGACCAGTCAACTCTTTAATGCAAATTCTTGAGTGTTTAGTGACCAGTCATCTCTTTAGTGTTTCAGTCAACTCTTTAGTGTCAATTATTTAGTGTTTAGTGACCAGTCATCTCTTTAGTGTTTCAGTCAACTCTTTAGTGTCAATTATTTAGTGTTTAGTGACCAGTCATCTCTTTAGTGTTTCAGTCAACTCTTTAGTGTCAATTATTTAGTGTTTAGTGACCAGTCATCTCTTTAGTGTTTCAGTCAACTCTTTAGTGTCAATTATTTAGTGTTTAGTGACCAGTCATCTCTTTAGTGTTTCAGTCAACTCTTTAGTGTCAATTATTTAGTGTTTAGTGACCAGTCATCTCTTTAGTGTTTCAGTCAACTCTTTAGTGTCAATTATTTAGTGTTTAGTGACCAGTTATCTCTTTAGTGTTTCACTCAACTCTTTAGTGTCAATTATTTAGTGTTTAGTGACCAGTCATTTCTTTAGTGTTTCACTCAACTCTTTAGTGTCAATTATTTAGTGTTTAGTGACCAGTTATCTTTTTAGTGTTTCACTCAACTCTTTAGTGTCAATTATTTAGTGTTTAGTGACCAGTCATTTCTTTAGTGTTTCAGTTAACTCTTTAGTGTCAATTATTTAGTGTTTAGTGGCCAGTCAACTCTTTAGTGTTCTTTTTATCAGTATCATTTATATCGTATTTCTGCTCAAGCCTACCATAATTATTGCAATCATTATTCGAGCAGCGACTTTTACTATAATTCGTTTTCAATCAACAACTATTATTATTTCATTATTAAGACAATCATTATTAGTTTTCTACTTCATCCATCGACTGTTAATAACATTTTTCTAGTGCAACGAACAAGTAACGAGATTCTCCTTAGGTGAACGAACTATTCGTATTATGTTTTTAGTTCAGGGGACCACTAATATTGATATAATATTCCTAACTTCAGCGATAGAAATTGTTATTCTAAATGTAACAATAAATATTGTCACAAAATAATTTCTTGTTGAATCAACAGCTATTGCTGTTTAGTTCACAGTTCATGCAACTTTTGTTATAATATTTCTAGTTCAGCTAACAACAATCTTAACATAGTTTTTTCAGTTCAGTCTTCATCAGTTGTATTAACATAATTTAACTAGTATTAATATAATTTTTTCAGTACAGTCATTAACTTTTATTGTTATGCCTACAGCTCAACCAACTTTTATGATGATACTCTTGGTTCTACCATGTAGATGAAAACTGGACTACATATGGAAAATGAGACTCTTCACTATTTGCCTGTCACTATCAACTAAAAGAGTACTCAACGATGCATGTCTCAGGCACCTCGCAAGCTTAAATGTGGACTTTTCCCTCGTTTTAAAATCTTCTCTTTGGCTGAACCGACCTTATTCTGTTTGAAATGTCACAAAACTGTGTAGTTTTGTAAATTTCTAGTGCTTGTTGTAGTTTTTTCTTTGAGTGGGATCGTCGTTTGATTGTTTTGTAATGAAACCCAATATCGAGCCTAATTATAGCGTCCTGAGTACAATGATTCGTAATAAAATTGAGCAATCGTAAATGCTGTTCTCCACATTGAACTTTCGTTGAGGTATCAGAAGACTTATAATACTGTCTACTCATTTTTAGTGGAAGATTATCCTTTCTTCTTTTCAACAGCGGCCCGGAAGACTGTAGAGGCTGCGACTTTTAAAGAAGCGTCGTAAAGTGACCCTTCAATGCTATTTTTTAAAGTTATTTCATTCCTTTCTTGATGTTATTTACGACTTACATAAAACGTGCATTCTGGACACAAACTTTTCTTCACGTAAATTATAATTTCAATAAATCAAACACTGAGAGAGCTTTTAAGCTTTCTATTTTTCTGTTGCGTTTTATTTCGAAAAAATTTGAAGTTTTTCAAATATGTGTTTTTTGTCAGTTGTTGAGGCAAGTCTGTGAAATGAGGAAGTGAACTAAATATGTCTACTTCCTGTAAAGAATAATATGCTCACAGTATCCTGAAAATAAATTTAAGTCATGGAGCATAAAAATTACACTACATATCTACATAGATAATGTACGTATGTAAATCGTCTACTCAAAGGGAAAATCGTTCCGCAGTCTCCAACGTACCTGCCGTTCTACAACCGCCTCGTGAAACCCTACTTGAAGACTGAGAAGAACAACTTTGATGCCTTCAGAAGTCTTGCACTGGAGGATCCTCAGTCCGCATCTCTCGCGTCGTACGAGAAGGAGCGAGCGATGGACACAAGCTCGTGTCAACTCGCCGACTCCAAGACGGACATATTTACAACCTACGTGGAACCGTGGCGTACCGAAATGGGTATCCATTACACTCCTATTTTCAATCACTAGGAAGTTATAAGGCTTCATTAAACATTTTGGATCATTTTAAAGATCTGGCGAGTTTTATTTCTCTCCAATTTTGAATCACTAGTAAGGTTTGGGGTTTCCCTGTACAATGTGCGTTGTTTTGAAGCATGTGTAGCTCTGACAGCGAGGGAATTCGATTTTTTTGTCTAAATTGAATTAGACTGTTGAGCAATTTTAAACAATTTAAACAATTTATTTATCACTATCGATACAGAACTAGATTGTTTCTCGAGTCTATATAGTACAATGGTCAAATTTGAGTATAGCTACCTGTGGGCCCGAATAAGTTCAGTGACTTCTAGGGCATCCTACCATCAGCGTTATTTTAAGGTGTACAATTATGTTCAACATAATTCGCTTAACCTAGTTACGCATTTGACTGATCAATGAATTAGTTCACTCGAGATTCGATGCTTCATTTTACGAAATCGTTTATATGACTAGATATTAACAGTATATTCTAGAAACGATTTGAGAACAGACTGGAGATCAATGATATTAACCATGCCAAATTACCATATCAGGATGCGTCATTTAGGAGAAGAGATTTTGTTAGCTCGGTGAAATTTCTGATTCTAGTGCCCTTGAATACAGAGTTTGTATGTCATAAGACAAGCTATCCTTTTTAAAAATCTTTGCTTTGACAACACAAGGACACGGTAACGGTATTTTGGAAACATTATACGTATGTTCAATTAACTAATTTGTTTTCCGGCCATGATTAAAACTTAACACTACGCAACACGCTTGAGTGACAAAGACGCATTGGCAAAGTATATCTCTTCTACAGTGTTCATAAGAAGATATTCGCAAAATAAGCTCACAATGTGTTATTTAATGACAAAAAATTACCGATTTCGTTTTGAAACTCAACTTTACTTTGCTATAAACGTTCCTGTTTCCACTGCGGCGGAATTAAATTGACCTGTTTTGCATCTAATCACTTTTATTGACCCGCCTCCAGCATCCGCGTGCTCTACGGCTATGGCTTGATCGGCAAAATTTGGCTCAAGTATTTCAGGCTCACGTCTGCTCCAAGGATCACGGCATGACATTGTGCTTCAGTAGATAACAGAGGCACCAGGGGCCGGATTTTAGGAACTTTTTACGTCCCGGATTTTAGGAACTTTTCAGGTCCCGGATTTCAGGAACTTTTCAAGCTCTGGATTTTAGGAACTTTTCAAACTCTGGATTTTAGGAACTTTTCACGTCCCGCATTTAGGAACTTTTCACGTCTCGGATTTTAAGAACTTTTTACGTCTCGGATTTTTGGAACTTTTCACGTCTCGGATTTTAGGAACTTTTCACGTCCCGGATTTCAGAAACTTTTTCAGGTCCCGGATTTGAGGATCTTTTCAAGTCCTGGATTTTAGGAACTTTTCACGTCCCGGATTTTAGGAACTTTTCACGTCTCGGATTTTAGGAACTTTTTACGTCTCGGATTTTTGGAACTTTTCACGTCTCGGATTTTAGGAACTTTTCACGTTATTGTAATGTGTCGCTGGCACCGTAAGTTCTACTAAGTGAACTTGACACCGTGCTTCGTACTAAAGCATTTAGCGTAGTCTAATCGACATCGGAAAAATTTCTTTGTCGGCTTTACCTCTACGATGACGTAAAAACCTCTCAAAATCTGCCCACTAAAATCTGTAGTGGGTCTGTTCAAGGAATATCACTAATTACATAACAGAAACAATTTAAGTTGGTCTAGATAAAGTTGTAATTAATCTTACAAACTATGATAAACGTACCAAAATATCAAAATCACCAGAATGGGAATTTCAGAATTTCATATTATGTACTAGTAGATTAGGATACTCACAAAATATCATTTTTTATAACTTTTTAACGGCGGTTAAAGCCGCTTCCAAATCTTTTTGTTAATTTTCTAAATAATTTCACCTCGGTGATTAAAAATTGTCTCTTAAACTCTTTTATGCAAAACTCTGATGCAGTAATCAACAATTTTAAATTAAACAAATGCAATTTTCAAAGTAAATCCTTTAAATTGGAATCTCAACGTGAAGGTCATGGTGGAAATCTAAGTTAGAGGGACGATCATTTCCATATCTTGCCGTATCATAGACATGCTAATGATCATTTGCATATCTTACTGTCAGTCATATCTTGCCGTCATATCATATGCAAATGATCATTTGCATATCTTGCTGTCGGCCATATCTTGCCGTATCATAGATATGCAAATGATCATTTGCATATCTTGCTGTCATTCATATCTTGCCGCATCATAGATATGCAAATGTATGAGTCGGGTTTTTCTTCCGCACTCTATATTTATGAGTTTTCGAATTCTCCTTTCTGTTTCTTTTCTGAACAGACTCAGTCAGCATGAAGTTACGTTAGATAAATGATTAATGATTTTTAATGATTAGGATATGATAGGGCTGCCACCACGAGGCTTAGAAATAGCCTCGACTAACATTAGAGATTTTGTTACATCAATTCTGACTGTCAATTTGGTAGCGATGGCTTATGGCCGGCACGTGTTTCTTATGCCCTTTGAGAGAGATGAGAGGTAAGGGACGACGACTGACGATTTAATCATTTATTAGGTCAAGGCTAGCCGGGTGAACACATTCACGAGTTTGAGATTGACGCCAAGATCTAGCGGTAATTAACCTGATCCGCGAGTACTTTACCAAGATGTCACAATCAGCTTGTTCCAACAAAACGCTAAACGGGAGCAAGTCTCGACACTTATCACGGACAATTTAACAAGTATTTGAACACAACTCGACTCTTCCTATGAACGTCTGCAAACGCTCGACAACAATCCCCGGAAAACGATCCAAAGGAGGCGTATCACAAACGCTCGACAACAATCCCAGGGACACGATCCAAAAGTGAACGTCGCGCACACGCTTTGCCACAATCACAGTCTTGAAAATACACTAATGGAAACGCCGCGCTTAAGTTATGATCTGCAATTACGGGAGCCTCTACTGCCCGAACTCCGCTCCAGCGTGTTTTATTTACTTTACTCTACCCGACTCTGGTCCCTCCCGACTCGAGCCCTTGACTGCTCACACTCACGACCGGCGACCGAATGTCCCTTTTCTGAGCCCGCTCTCGCCTGGTCTCGTACCTCCCTCCCAAAAGGGGGGTAGGTTTTGTGGGGAGAAGGGATGCAGGGGTAAGCTCTCGTGGGGGGGGGCCCCGCTTTCTCCGACCATGACGTATTCAGCCCTTATTGCCCTCCCGCTCGGCCCGTCGTCCCGCGACCGAAGCTGGCCGGCGTTTTATATATTTCCAATAACTTATATTGCCCTTGACCAATCTACGTGGTCGCGCTCTACGAGTCCTGCGTCGTCTTTATGACGGTGTGACCGCCGCAGCCCAAACACATCCAATTATTAAATTTACTATGGCCGTGTTTCGTAATGAGAACGTCTCTCTTATATCTTTCCCAAGACCATAGCACGAAAGCCGGTACAAACTTTACGACCCGTGTCATTTAAGATCCAGTCTTAACATGAAATATATTCTTTTCGCTCGGCAATGCCAACGGCAAAGATGGGATGAATCTGACTTCATACCCTGACTTTATACACCCTTCCCCCACTAACGCAAAAAGAAATTATGTAATAATTTCTTTTTCTATGTCTTGGCCTCAATGCATTTCTTACCCGACTGGCGAACACTGATACAAAGCACCCCGAAACGACACCGAACACAAAACGACAGACAATGAAGATATGACTCGCGAGTGCTCCTAATATTTCACGAAGACATCAATAAATTGCAATGACCCTACTTTAACATGAGACACGTATTGCAGTATTTCGCCTAGCTCGCGGAGACATTACTACAGCCGTGGGTGACGCCCAGCGACTCGCAACTACTACAACCATGAATCTTGCATTACAGTGTTCCGCGCTATAACCGTTGTTAGCGACTGATCATCAGTCGGAATTCCTGATGTCGCAGTTGTTCTGTCCAAAGGTAGTAGGGGAACACCCATGCGGATGAGATCCGCGTGCCTGACGTCCTTGCTTCAATTTCTCCATCATCGCGGGGCACGACCAGGTGTCTGATGACTTCGTTGAGGGTCGTCCCCGCTAGGTGTACTCCCGGCCTCGGGACGAAGTGGACGATGAGCGGGTGCCCCGCCAGGGTCGCAGCCGCTCGCGCCCAGTCCGTATCCTCCGAGACGCTCTCCAGACTCCCGTCTGGTAGCCACAGCGACGTCTCGTAGTTGCGCGCTGCGACGTATGTCCCGAGCTGGCGCACCACTTCGCTCGGCCTCCGTCTCCGCCCTCGATGCATGTACGTCGCCGTTTCCTACGGCACACGGTCGGGCATTAATTTTGTTACATGGGTTAGACATCAATATAGAGCCTATTTTCAAAATTTTCCTTTCTTCGCCTCATAATGAGCGCGTATGTTACATGATGAATGATATATAATTGTGGAATTCATGAACATAACAAGTCCTAGCAGACTTGAATGACTAAGTCCCCACACTCCTGCACACTACACAGCACATACTCCTGCACACGATACAGCACATACTCCTGCACACGGCATAGCACCCACTCTGACAACACACGCACATTCTTTTATTCTTTGTGGTGCAGGTCCTTATGATTAAATGATGGATGAATTTTCCTAATTCCTATTCTTTCCGTGTCAGCTGACTGTTTTTTTTTTGTTACTGAATGGCATTTGCTAATCTCTCGTGAGAAGCAAGCATCAATTTCGTATGGGTGCAATATGGAGGCGTCCCTCCTTTGCCTATATATTTAATGTACCAGTCGCACACGACTTATCTTTTTAATCTTCAAATCTCATGGTATCGGTACCGCTGCGATGCCTCAAGCATTGCGCACATATCTCTGGACATGCTTAAAAATCCCTCGGTCATGCTTCCCGTGATCTCCCTTATCCGCTCGTCAGCAGACCAGATATTTATAACACTATCCACAGTTCACGCCCGTGTTTCCTACGCGCAGGGGTATTCCCGATCTTACCATTTCCGAATGCCTCTCCTCTCTCTTACGTCGTCTGCTACTTCCGTTCTGTTGGATGCCGCTGTGGTGCTGGTTTAGCACACGCACACGCCCGCACCTCGCTCGCTGTCGCCTTCCTGAAAATCTTCAAAATAACCTTAGTACATTTATCATTAAATATTTCAGCTCTAGCGTCGGTTCGGTGCGGTTCACGTTCCAGTTTCCCAGCACAGGAGCTATCCCTCTTTTTTATCTATATTCTTTTTGCTCATCTCTATTTATTTTGTTCTCCCATCTATCTCGTAATTAGCATCGCACACGAATCGCTGTGCGCTTCTCTCTGCTCAGACTGCCTTCTCTAATCTCCGGCGTGACGCCGCTCATATTACCTGAGTTCCAGCGTGGAACGCATCTCAAGTTTTATGGTCCATCTGTGGCCGTATTGTTCTGTGGCTTACGCCTCGAGTCTCCACCTCGCCAGTGCTCGTCCAGCTTGCCTTTCCACCCTACGCTACGTTATTCTTAAAGACCGTAATGTTAAAGCTTATGCTAGGTCCGTAATGGACATCTTTAATTTAATCTGCTGTCTCGCTAAGCATTCTACCCAACTCTCAGGGTTCTGCTATACGCGATCTTATTATCGGCTCCACTCGGCTCATGACAGGCTCAGGTTTCTCTTTTTAAAACGTCATTTAGACGCAATAATAAAAAAAAATTTAATTTCTTAAATTTTCTTCCCCTCCGACGATCCAAGAAAAATTCCTTCCCGGGGAATTTTTCACGCTAACAAACAATTACGAGAAGGATATATCCCTTTCCCATCCAAGTTGCTGACTCTTCGAACCTACACCTGAAAGGCCATGGTTTATTAGTGCTTATAACTAGTCATTTCTCAGGCTACTCAAAAAAAACTTCGTCCTCTCAGTTGTAACCTACTAGTTATGAGAGGACTAAAGAGCCGTACCCACTACTGGCCGTATTATGTGAAGGAACCTCTGCTGCGGCTGTGCTATACTTATATTTTAATACTGTCTAATTATATCTCTGCCTAAACGGCTAGTTTCCTTCGAAATCCCTCTTCATTCCTTATACATCTCAAACAACTGACCAGCAATCAAATTCCTATTTCGATGTGATGTCATTATATCTAAGTTTTTATTCTCGTCATTCAAAAATGCGCAGCCAGCACGATACACTTTTCCTAGTGCGTTATCATAATTTGTATGCCACGTCTCTACTCGTATTTCCCAGGCCCGGGCTGAGTTCCTTTATGCCTCTCGATTTTATGACTCGTCCTGTGCCGGCTCTACAGCTCTGCGCTCAGTCGCTCGTGCTGGCTGCTAGCATTCCTAAAGTTATTTGCCTAGCAGTCGACTACTCAGAATTTTTCCTGCCAACCTAGTTGTTGCTAAGCTATTCTGTAAAGGAATTTGATTAGTGCTTATCTACTACTTATTTTGCTAGGTTTAATCTGAAAAGAAAATTAGATTAGTCCGCTTATCTACCTACTTATTTACTAGGTTAATCTGAAAGAGAATTAGATCAGTCATCTTATCTACCTACTTATGTACTAGGTTAATCTGAAAGAGAACATGAAATTAGTAGGCTTATCTCCTCTCTACTTGTTACATAGTAGTTTTGCTCATGTTATCTTCTCCTCTATACTCCTCTACTCTTCTACCGGACCGGCGGATCTTAGAGCGTAAGGACGTCTAGCTGCCGGGGTGGGTAGGGGTGAGGGTGCTTCAGGCCTTGTTACATAGATGTCGTCATCGCTGCTCTCCGAATCGCTATCTTCGTGCAGTTCCTTGGTGACGTGCTCGACGCTCCTCCCCTTGCCGCTGGGACGCTCGTCTCGTATTACGAGAGCCTCCTCTGGTTTAAATGACGCGGGCTTCAGTCGATTTCTGTGTACCGTTATCTCCTGCCGGCGGCCGTGGACTTGTCGTATTACGACGTTCATCGGTGTTGGAAGGGCCTGCACCCTGTACGGGCCTAACCAATTAGGTCGGAATTTACCCATCGCCTTGTTTCTTCCTGCTGTATTCCGTAGGAATACGCAGTCGCCGACTCTAAGTTCTCTATCTCTCACGCGCTGATATCTCACATTTTTGTCATGTGCATTTCGGCTTGCTGACATCGCGTTTTCGAACGCAATTTGCAATCTGGCAAAGGCGGCGTGAGGAAAATCCTCCTCCAAAGCATAGTTTAGTATCCTGGGCTGCAGAATATCAGACAGTGGCAAAGGAGCGTCGCGTCCATGGAACAAGAAGTACGGTGTGTTGTCTACCGAGGCATGATACGAACAGTTTAGGGCGAGCGTGGCGAAAGGTAGCTGCTCGTCCCATGATGTGAGATCCTTCTCTACTGTTGTGGCCAACGTTGTCTTTATTAACTTGTTGAAGGCTTCCGTCATACCGTTACTGGCTGGATGGAAGGCCGTGGTGAAATGCAACTTGGACTTTAAAATGCGGCACATTTCTTGGAAATTTTGGGCGGTAAACTCCGTACCTCGATCTGACACGATGTGTTCCGGACAGCCATACCTGCATACATAGTCCATGAACGCTCGCGCCACTGTTTCGCTCTTCTTATCGCGCAGTGGGTATGCCTGCACGTGTCTCGAGAAATGGCACACGATCGTCAGAATATATCTATGTCCGGCGTGTGACTGTGTCAGCTCTCCAATGAGATCAATCCCCACCCTCTCTAATGGTCGTGAGACTGGCGGTAATTCTCCTATTTTTGCTTTGAGGCCCCCGTGGGGACTTCGTTTCTGACACGTCGTGCAATTTTTCACGTGCTCGTGCACGTGTCGTGCCATATTTGGCCAAAAGAATAATTCTCTAGCACGGTGGAGGGTCTTTTTCGCCCCAAAATGTCCGGAAATTCGCGTATCGTGCGACATTATTAGCGCGGGCTTTATTAGAGATTCAGGAATCACTGCACGTTTGTAAATGTCTCCACTGTCTTTAACTTCCAGGTAGAAAAGGCAATTTTTGTCCAGCACGAAATCCTTATACTGGCTCGGATCTGTCACCATTTCGCCCTTTCCTTCCAATGCGTTGATGACCTTGGCCCAGTGCTGTGCTTTGCGCTGCTCCATACTTACCTTTTCCGCACAGAAAACTTCGTACGGGTCCAGCGCTTCCGTCACGGTCGGGCGGACGGCTGCCACTCCGCGTGAGAGCGTGTCTGGAATCACATTCTCCTTGCCGGGTCTATACGAAATTTCATATTCGAACTGTGACAGTAGCACTGCCCAGCGGGCGATCCGTGGAACGGTAGCTTTGTATTGGAACAAATATCGCAGCGGCTGATGGTCTGTTAGGATTTGAAACTTCCGACCGTAGAGGTATCGAGCAAAATGGCGGACGTTTTCCACAATAGCTAAAGCTTCTCTTTCGGTTGTAGAGTACCGGGTCTCTGCCGGTGTAAATTTCCGTGAATAGTATGCTATCGGGTGATCCAGGCCGTCCTTTTCTTGCGTCAGTACTCCTCCCAGAGCGACATCACTGGCGTCGGTATGCAGCCTGAACGGTCGCTCGAAATCTGGGTAACCCAACACCGGCGCTTCAGCTAGGGCCGATTTGAGCGCGTCGAATGCGGCCTGATGTTCGTTCGTCCACACAAACTTGGCACACTTCTTAGTCAATGCCGTCAAAAGTGCGACTCGCTCCGAGAAATTTGGTACGTGTCTTCGATAGTAGCCTGCCATTCCCAAAATTCTTCGTACATCTTTCGGTTTTTTCGGTGGTAACAACTCGCGAATGGCCGTGATTTTCCTTTGGTCGACTTGAATTCCGTCCTTCGAGACAACATGACCTAAATATTCGATGGAGGGTTTTGCAAAGCTGCACTTTTTCAGAGACATTTTTAAACCTGACTTCTGAAGGAGAGCGAGAACTTCTTCCAAATGAGCGATGTGATCCTCAAACGTCTTCGAAAATACCACTACGTCGTCTATGAAAACGTAGCTCGTTTTTCCAATCACTGGCTCTAACACTCGATTGACCAAACGCTGGAATGTGGCCGGAGCTGTAGTCAATCCGAATGGCATCCTCTTGAATCTGTACTGAGCCGACTCAGTAGCAAATGCTGTCTTGTCGCGGTCTGCTTCCGCGACAGGAATCTGCCAGTAGCCTGACTTCAAGTCTATTGCTGAGAAGTAGCACGCGCCTCCGAGGGACTCCAAAATTTGCTCGATGCGTGGCATTGGATATTTGTCTGCGAGCGTGACTTCATTAATTCGTCGAAAATCAACACAGAACCTATGCGTGCCGTCCTTCTTTTTGATGAGGAGCACTGGAGATGCCCACGCGCTTGCTGATGGCTCAATTACATCCATTTTTAACATATTCTGCACTTGTTCTTCGATTGCTGCGCGTGTTGCTTGGGGTAGCGGCCACTGTTTCGTAGCAATCGGCGCCGCGTTCCTGGTGTCAATTCGATGTGGGAGCAAGTCACATCGTCCTAAATCTTGCTCATGCTGAGAAATGGCTGGCGCATACTTACCGATGAGCGCTAACAAACTCTCACGCTGCTGCGTGTGCAGATGCTCTAGGCTTGGTACTTCCGCCTCGGGTAGCTCGTCGGTTATACCATACTCACCATCGTCACTGCTCACTGTTGGTAGCACCGCCGCGACCTCAGACTGTCGCATACTTACCCTTTTTCTTTGTCTGATCAAATTGATCGACTCTCCGGCATACTTACCGTCCTTAAATGCATACGAATGACCGTTCACGATCACTCTACTACCATATCTACCGGTCATGTCCAGCGTCACCTTACCTATGCGCTGGAGTAAATCGAGCCCTACTAGTATGTCTCCTGGATAATTTCCGACCTGCGCTACAACCGTGTCGTGCACATACGTTTTACCTCCTATCTTAATGTTCAGCGCGATTCTGCCCCGCACATCTATTTCTGCGCCACTTACTGTACTTAACTTTAGCTTGGCCGTCTTTATTCTTACTGTACCTGATCCTGCCGACACAATTTGTTCAGCCGTTTCCGGCCTTATTAGACAGCACACCGATCCGGTGTCCAGGAATGCTTCGCAGTCTTGTTCATTCACTTTTATTTTTATGATCGGCTTTGTCTCGTGTGCATCGGCAGGCGGGGCTAGTTTTTTATATTAGGCGGGCCTTGTGCGTATCGCCACGGTGTGTTGTTATCCCCGTTGAAACTCCGATGGGCTGCGTGGTTCGGGCCTTGTGCCTCGCCTAACTGTCGGTTCGGCTGGGCTGGGTTTTGTGACCGCCACTGTGCCCTACATTGTCTGGCCATATGGCCGGCTTGGCCACAGTTGAAGCAGTTTATGGTTCTTCGCTGTACGTTCTGGGCAAATGTATTTTGTCTCGGAATCACCGCTGGGTTGCGACACTCTCGAGAAAAATGGCCTACTTGGTTGCACGACCAGCACCTAGGTGGTGGCCGGGGTGGGGCGGCTTCTACTGCATCTATCGTGCAGATCGGCCGGCGTGGTTTCTCGTCCTCCAGCATCCTTTCGCATTTCTGTGCCATCTTGACACAATCTGCGAGCCGTTCTGGTTCGTATGTTGCCATTGTCTTCTTCAATGCCGGGTCGAGACCATTGATAAACACGCTCGCCAAGAGCTTGTCGCGAGATGCTGTTTTTTGCAGCTCCACGATAACATGCACCAAGGCAGCCGAGGCGGTCTCCAGTCGCGAAGCAAACTCTTCGATTGTGCCCCGATTCATTTTTATTGCAGCCAGTTCCATATGTGCATCCGTCAGCGAATTGCTTTTAAGGAAACGATCCTCCAGGCGTTTGGTCAGCTCCGTCAGATCGCATTCTTCGAGCTCGGGGTTGGAATCTAAGAAGTTTTCCGCGGTGTCGGTGCAGAGATATCTGATGACGTCAGCGCTTCGGGCGTCTGACCAGTTTTCTAGGAGTGCCCTTTTTTTGACTGTGTTGAGGAACTTCACCACGTTCGACTTTCCGTCGAATTTTGGCAGTTTGCCAAGCACTGGCCCGCTTGCCGCTGTTTGATCGGTTCCTGCGTCCTGTTTATTTGCAGCAGCACTTCCCGAGTTGCTATCTTCGTTCTTTCCCATTTTGCAGCTTGAACTCCGCGATGATCAGCACAAAAATTATTTTATATATTTTTTCCAAGTCTGTCTATTTGCCGTTGCAACTCACACGCACTACACTGAACCTCTAATTTTTACGATAAATACTGGTATCCCAGCATAAACACACAAAAAAAATTTTCGGGTGTATCCAAGAGAGGAAAAATGAGGGCCCCACTGGCAAAAATTACCGAAATGCGGACTCTCGTGCGTAGGGCATCAAATCATAAGTCAGGAGGGAATCTCCTTACCAAATACCGTTAATTAAGACGAGTCCTATACCAGCACAACTTTGCGTAAATCTTTACGTTAATCGTTCCCTCAATTTGCAATATTACTCGTACATATTCCTTTCAACTGACTCTAGTTCAGCCCAAGCCACACAAATTATTATATATTTTCTTTTGAACGACAGCAAAATTTTTATTTGGAGCGTTGCTCTCTCCCCCAAACACCGATACAGAGCGACCAACAAAATGCGGAATTGGTACGTATTATTTCTGTCCTAGGGAATACCCGAACATTTAAATGGATGTTTCTACAGACGAATCGTTGGTTTACCCCAATAACGGAGTAGAATGACCCAATAATATCTATTTGCAAACTAGATTTGCACGAACAATCCCTAAATTTGCAATCCTGCTCACAACACAATATTCACCCAATATGTACCTAATTTACAACACAGAGAGCACGAAAAACAAATGTCTCTTCCGAAGAACATAAAAAAAAGGTACTATTCCTAAAGAATCTTCGATGCCTCTACTTCTCAGGTGCAGCAATCCCTACCAAATTGAAATGCACTTTCTTTTGGCTTTCTCGCGCTCCAGGACTGGCTGTAAGGTTTTATGGCTGGGTCCGCTTCTAATCTCACAGAAAATGACACTTCCTGGCTGCACCGCGATATGCGCTATATCTGTTAGGGCTACACTCACATGACACACATCGAACAGAGAACAATAAATAAGTAAGAATTTGCAGTTGAAGACATACACAGAAATGAAATGAAATGGTGGTTACTTACAGTTTTTTTTTTTTGTTGATCTTGGACGCCGCTGCTCGCTTGCAGCTGTTGGACTGGTTGCTTCTTCTGTCTTGCTAACACAATATTCTCTCTCTCTCTCTCAGATTGGGAAGCTTACACCGCTGGCTCCACTGTATGAGTCGGGTTTTTCTTCCGCACTCTATATTTATGAGTTTTCGAATTCTCCTTTCTGTTTCTTTTCTGAACAGACTCAGTCAGCATGAAGTTACGTTAGATAAATGATTAATGATTTTTAATGATTAGGATATGATAGGGCTGCCACCACGAGGCTTAGAAATAGCCTCGACTAACATTAGAGATTTTGTTACATCAATTCTGACTGTCAATTTGGTAGCGATGGCTTATGGCCGGCACGTGTTTCTTATGCCCTTTGAGAGAGATGAGAGGTAAGGGACGACGACTGACGATTTAATCATTTATCAGGTCAAGGCTAGCCGGGTGAACACATTCACGAGTTTGAGATTGACGCCAAGATCTAGCGGTAATTAACCTGATCCGCGAGTACTTTACCAAGATGTCACAATCAGCTAGTTCCAACAAAACGCTAAACGGGAGCAAGTCTCGACACTTATCACGGACAATTTAACAAGTATTTGAACACAACTCGACTCTTCCTATGAACGTCTGCAAACGCTCGACAACAATCCCCGGAAAACGATCCAAAGGAGGCGTATCACAAACGCTCGACAACAATCCCAGGGACACGATCCAAAAGTGAACGTCGCGCACACGCTTTGCCACAATCACAGTCTTGAAAATACACTAATGGAAACGCCGCGCTTAAGTTATGATCTGCAATTACGGGAGCCTCTACTTCCCGAACTCCGCTCCAGCGTGTTTTATTTACTTTACTCTACCCGACTCTGGTCCCTCCCGACTCGAGCCCTTGACTGCTCACACTCACGACCGGCGACCGAATGTCCCTTTTCTGAGCCCGCTCTCGCCTGGTCTCGTACCTCCCTCCCAAAAGGGGTTTAGGTTTTGTGGGGAGAAGGGATGCAGGGGTAAGCTCTCGTGGGGGGGGGCCCCGCTTTCTCCGACCATGACGTATTCAGCCCTTATTGCCCTCCCGCTCGGCCCGTCGTCCCGCGACCGAAGCTGGCCGGCGTTTTATATATTTCCAATAACTTATATTGCCCTTGACCAATCTACGTGGTCGCGCTCTACGAGTCCTGCGTCGTCTTTATGACGGTGTGACCGCCGCAGCCCAAGCACATCCAATTATTAAATTTACTATGGCCGTGTTTCGTAATGAGAACGTCTCTCTTATATCTTTCCCAAGACCATAGCACGAAAGCCGGTACAAACTTTACGACCCGTGTCATTTAAGATCCAGTCTTAACATGAAATATATTCTTTTCGCTCGGCAATGCCAACGGCAAAGATGGGATGAATCTGACTTCATACCCTGACTTTATACACAAATGATCATTTGCATATCTTGCTGTCAGTCATATCTTGCCGTATCATAGATATGCAAATGATCATTTGCATATCTTGCTGTCGGTCATATCTTGCCGTATCATAGACATGCAAATGATCATTTGCAAATCTTGCTGTCGGTCATATCTTGCCGTATCATAGACATGCAAATGATCATTTGCATATCTTGCTGTCGGTCATATCTGGCTGTATCATAGATATGCAAATGATCATTTGCAAATCTTGCTGTCGGTCATACCTTGCCGTATCATAGATATGCAAATGATCATTTGCAAATCTTGCTGTCGGTCATATCTTGCCGTATCATAGATATGCAAATGATCATTTGCATATCTTGCTGTCGGTCATATCTTGCCGTATCATAGATATGCAAATGATCATTTGCATATCTTGCTGTCGGTCATATCTTGCCGTATCATAGATATGCAAATGATCATTTGCATATCTTGCTGTCGGTCATATCTTACCGTATCATAGATATGCAAATGATCATTTGCATATCTTGCTGTCGGTCATATCTTGCCGTATCATAGATATGCAAATGATCATTTGCAAATCTTGCTGTCGGTCATATCTTGCCGTATCATAGATATTCAAATGATCATTTGCAAATCTTGCTGTCGGTCATATCTTGCCGTATCGTAGATATGCAAATGATCATTTGCAACTAAAAACTCAACCATGAGCGGTTCATGATGTGAAGCAATGGAATGTCATGAACAATGGACTGAAAGACTAGTGATATTCTTGAGAAGTTTTCCTACCAAATTAAACAAACCAATAGTGATAAATGAAACAAATCTCGTGAGTAAATTGACCATTTCTACTCGCAGAATATCCATCCACACACGCCGGGACAACAGTATGGGACAAGCAGACAACATACGTGGGATGATATCAGCAATAAGGAGCAATGGTTTTTCCCGATAATTATTTTACACGATTTCAAGTTAAATTGGCAATGCACGCACATGAAGGATGGATTGGCTTCCAAATAAAATTTATGAGATATTATTTAATACGTCTTAATTAATACTTTAACGATAGGCATAAAAAATTTCGCTTATGTAAAGCCAAGGAAGTTTATGAAAGAAAGGCTTCCATTTTTTGCAATACATTACAAAGTTCTCAATTTTATACCAATGATATTATTAGAAAATTATAAAAGGCTGACAAAAATCCCTGGAACCTATGAGTAACATAGATGTGGGCATCAGGAGGTGAAGCTTTATCTTTCTACGAAAAATAACTCGTTTTGATTCACCACATTTTAGCATGTTTCAAAACCAATCGCCAAATTGGATTTTTTCCTAGTCAAAATCCTGATGTGTGAGCTTTTCCTAAAAAATCCATTATCAAAACCACTGATCGCCTGGCAAGTTTCCCACGCAGGCTTGCCAGATACTAAGCGGTCTTTTTGGTAAATTTTATACGGCAAAAAGCCCAAATTTGCAAAGTTTGGTCATAAATAAGTGGGACCAGCAGCTCTTACCGTAGCGTCTTCCCGCCACACAGCTCGAGTCCTGACGGCACGGGACTGGAGAGCAGCCGGAGATACTTGCCTCCTTTCTGCTGGCATGTTATCTTCTTTCTATACTCTATATTCAATGTTCTATGTTCTGTATTCTATATTATACATTCTATATTCCATATTCTATATTCAAAGTTCTACATTCATTGTTCTATATTCTGTAACCTATCTTCTATATTCCAAGTTCCATATTTTATATTCAATGTTCTATTTTCTTTATTTTATATTCTACTGTCTATATTCGACGTTCTATATTCTACTGTTTATGTTCGACGTTCTACATTCTATAACCTATTCTCTATATTCTATACTCTATATTCTAAGTTCCACATTTTGTATTCTAAACTCTGTAATCTATTTTCTATATTCTATTCTGTATTCATGTGCGCAGGTGTTCGCGGCATTCCTGGCGCTGGGTGGCGGGGTGCGGGCAGCTCTGCTGCTGCTGCTGCTGCATGCTGCTCGAGGTGTTTAGCAGACGACGCCTCTGGTGTCCTGATGTGTCAGGTGGTGTCCTGATATGTCAGTTGCTATCCTGATGTGTCAGGTGCTGTCCTGATGTGTCAGGTGCTGTCCTGATGTGTCAGGTGCTGTCCTGATGTGTCAGGTCCTGTCCTGATGTGTTCCTGTATGAGCAGGCCTAGAGTTATCGGAGGCATTGGTTGTTCTGTCTGTATTGTTTATCAATTGGAAAGACGTTCATATTTATTTAGATTCCTTTCCTTCCCTTCATGTTACAAGGACATGTTACAGGCCTGCCCCACTCTGCTTTGTAGCCTAGGCTCAGCGAAGTAGGGACGGACATGGAGAACTCCATGGCAAGAATAAAGCGAGCAACAAGAGAAATTCCATGTGAGAAAAGTAGAGTGTGAGAATAAGAACTGATTTGGAAATCGTTCCTGTGACAACATATCGAGTGTCCGCTCTCAAGGGCTTAAGAATGGGAATGCTTTGAATAGCTTTGGTACTCCGGAGAAAGTAGCGATCAAATAAGAAATGAGCCAGCAAACATTTTGTGGCACTGCGTCTGAAATGTCAAACTTGACTTCAGACGAATGGTGTTCAGTTTGAAGTGCAAAACAGATGTTTTAACTCTCAATTAAGAATAATCACACAACTCTGCTTTTTTTTGTTCAATTTTTCCAATTTACGAGTATATATGTTAATTGCTATAGGTTGTGTAGCAATTTCAAATTATTAAAATCCTGATGAATAGCCTGCATGTACGATAGAAGTAAACTTATTGATGATAAGGTAGTTTGCTCGATGAATTCACGGGCTATAAATTCATAATTGAAACAAAACAATCTGTTCGTGAGAATATTGACCGAAATTTCCGTCAATATGCTCCAAAAAGATGCAAAAAATACTCCAAATTTACAAAATGCCTTTCAGAAAGTCCCACAGGAAATTAGACTTCATTGATATCTGGAAAGAGTTTCAAAAAGTGCTCAAGATATTTAAAGCTATTCCAAGCAAAAGTCATTAATTTAAATTACCTATGAATCCCTCTCAGCCTTATCGCTTACTCCAAACTGTGACTGCTGCGATGTTCCCGAGACCATCCCCCATTATATATTGCATTGTGTGAAGTATAGCGAACAGAGATTTGTGTTTAAGGTGTGTATTGAAAGTATGGAGGTTGAATTTAATCTGAAAAATGTATTAGGAGGGAATTATCCTATTAGCACTGAGAAAAGAATATTCAGTTCACTGGGTATTTTCTTGAAAAGTACTGGCAGGTTATCTATATTGTAAGGTAGATAAATGTTCTCAGAATGGAGGTTCAATACATTTTTTTTTCTGTGTTTTGGAAGACTAATCGCTTTTGTGTTATAATGTTAGAAGAGCTCTAGAAAACTACTGTACTTGAATGCAGACATTTTTGCGTTTCTGTAAACTCAACCAATGAGGAAGAAAAAACCTGTGGATGAAGAACTGCGATAATAAGCTCCCAGGTCCAACGGTTCTCTTTGCAAGACCAGTAACTTTAAGAGGAATAGCTCATCCCTCACCTCGAGAAGAAGAAGAAGAGCCTTATCGCTACTATATTTGCATACCTGTAGACAAATTAATGAATTCTTTAAAACCATTTCGGATGCAAATTCAGGCTACCTACAAAAACAAATGAAAGTAATGTAACATGAATTTTGCAAAATAATGGGAAATACAGTGCTTGCCATTCTCCAAGATACGAGACTTGTTAGCATGAGAAACTATGCAGTTTCGTAGACAGTCGTAAACTTGAGTACCGCACTCTGTCGCTGAGACGCTCCAGCAGCAACACGACGACGGCCGCCGCAGCACCTCCTCCCAGAGCCAGGAACGCAGTGAACACCTGAGCAAAGGATATTGCTAAACAGCAATTTTCCCTGGTCAGCTGCTAGCAGAAGTGTGCAGTGGAACGCAGAAAGCGTGTGGAAGAACAGGGAAAGAAACTGACGAGTCAGACATTAATGGAGTGACTACCAAGAAATTGTGAGAAAATATCTTGTAACGTATTTTGTATACGCTCTGATTTCAGTATCTTGGATACTCCCTAACATATCAGTATATTCTATACGCCCTAACATACCAGTATCTTGTTTACGCCCTAAGTATCAGTAACTTGTATACGCCCTAATACCAGTATCTTGTATACGCCCTAACGTATCAGTATCTTGTGTACTTCCTAAATACCAGAAAACGGGTGTGAGAGGCACGTACACGTAGTTTGTTTCAAAACAATTCGCTCGCCCTCCAATATCCAAGATTTTTATTCATTTCCCACAATTTTGTGTTCTTGTTACGCAGTTGTTTTTACTTGTTATCACGTGCATGAAAGAAGCCTACAAGTCTGCTTTCATATGAAAGCTTCAGTTAAAAAAATACAGGGCCAAAAATTAGAGAACATTATTTGTACACAGGAAAATCCACTCAAAGTTTTTAAGTTAAAGTTACATTTTTGTAAAAGTTTCATCCATATATCTTACGAATGAACCATTGTAAAATAATCCCTAAGTAGGACATTCTAGCGAAGAATAATATGCTTGAAGTAAAAAACCCCTCAGGGGTATACAACTATTGTATCTATGGGAATTAGCGCTCCCAGGGGAACCATGTGTGCGCCCGAGCTAAAGGTTAGGTAGGCTTCCTTTTTGTTGTAATAAAATAGGTTTTTGTTTCGTTACGGACCATCTTTTTTCGGTTCACTGCTGTCCTGTTTTTCAGCACCTACTACTTTCTTCTTCAACTTTTTTCTTGTTTCATGAACTTTTTTCCTAGCTTACTTTTTCTGTGCACCTTGTGCATAGATTCCACGTTCCCTCAACTCCATACTAAATGGAGCCTTCCTTTTTCCTCTCTTGGAACATCTTTGTCGTGATTAAGGGAGGCTAAAACTTTCTTATATAATAATAATAATAATAATAATAATAATAATTGAAGTAAAAAATGTCATTATCATTTTCGTTCGCTAACGGTACCGCGAAAAAGACCAAGGGGCTCAGAGCTCCATGTCTATTCAAGCTATTGATTTACAAGCTATTGATTCAAGAAACAGTAATTACTTTATGGCAAAATCTCCAGTTATCCTTTGATCTACTCTAAAATCTGTTACATCTGTTGCGTACACAGAAAGTTCGTTAGACGCGAGAGAGAGAGTTTAAATTTAGGCGATCCTCGAGGTACTCGATATCATTTCATGTGTTAACCTCAATTGACTTGGATAGGAATTAGTTTCATTCATCCCAGTCATTCACAGGTTACATTGATCAACTACAACTAATTAATTAATTGAATTCATGTGAGTTGACGTTCGCTGATTTTTACTACATTACCTCAGGATTGCCGATAATCCAAAATAGTCACCAAGAATCGCAACACAACTGTGTCTAGGTGGTCCCATGAACCATACGCAAGGCCGTCTTGCTGTAGGGCATCTCCAAAAACTTGGAATAGCACAGAATCAGCTGAAAGACTTGCATGATGCAGCGTCGTCATGCGAGGCTTACAATCATACGGTACCAAGCGCCGCTTTCCAAAAACGTCAAAAAATGGAATCAAAGTTTGGCGACTTACAAACCATCTTATCTCAGTAACTAATAGAGGTATTCGACCATTTTGCTGCCATCTTCCTGTACTTACGACTCATCCAGACAAGGGAAAACTTGGGAATGACAGCGGTGTGCACAACTCATTTTCGCAAGATGTATTTGGCGCTTGGTACCGTGTGGTTCTAGGGGCCTCACTTGAGGAACAGTTCAATGGAAGTCGACGACAGCGGATGCCCAGCTCTGGATTAAGCCCTTCCCGTGCCGCTGCACGCTAAAATTTAGACTCAACTTTTGAAACATTTTTAACAACAGTTTTAAACAATTTATTCACCATAAGCGATAAAGTAGTACGTAGATTGTTTCTTAAGCTTGAAACAAAACTGATTTTAGGAACTTAAACCAAAAAGTGACGAAACAAACTTTACCTATTTTGGTCTTAGTGATGCAAAGGAGATTTAATAAAAGAAATGTGCGGCTTTTTAACACGTTTCACAAGCAAAAGACAAGAAAGGTTCCACAATTTACGTCGCACAGTACGTCATGACTGTATAATTTATATCGGTGACCGGAATAACGAAATCTGACGTCATCAAGGTAATGGAATAATTGGAAAATATTGGTAGATATTTTCTTATTTGGTGAAAATAGAATTAATATATGTAAAAGAGTTTTACATAATTTGTACTCAAGCTAAAAAAATGTGAGTATAATTATACTTGGCAGTTGTAATGGTCCAAATATTCTGCCGTACTAATATTTTGCAATTATTGTAATATTCTAGTTAAAGACTAGAAAAAATAATTTTTTACCTCCGTCAACATCTTACGCTCAGGTCAACCAACACATCTAATTGAGCGCCCTGCACCGATGACGATTTGCTTGCTTTTGCCCTAACGAAATATTTTTACATTGTTCGAGTGGTTGAGTATGAAAATTTTACAAAGTATGTTCTTTATTGATTAGAAGGCTTACCTGCTCTTAGTAAAGAGTGTGTATGGTGAACTTACTTGATTGAATCCCAACGATACTTTGTCGTCTCCTGAGCAGACAACAGGACTGAAGTACTTGTGAAAAAGTTTATTGAGCAGGCCCGCCTCACGCAGTTTGTTTATGCTGAAAAAAGAACTAAAGCTGCAAAAACATTGATTGAAAAAAATTTCCGTGTTGCTACCACCCTTCTTGATGACGTGTTTTCTCTAAAATATTTACGTTGACATCAATTTAAATTTTCGTTTGCAACTACTTAATATTTAAGCTGACACCCATTCATGATCTGATGATATCCTACTCTATACTAAACAACTCTGTGCAAAATATGAGAAAGGAATGGGTCTCTAATTCTTGAGTAGAAGAACTCACTTCTGACACATCACTTCGACGTCACCCGTACCTTATTTTGGAATGGAATTGAAACTTATCTATAGTAGTGCAAAGTTCCTAAAAATTAGGGTTCAGAGATTGAAAATGATCTCATCCGAGCTTTATTCATTCGTAAGCGAGCACTCTCGAATCAGTTATAGAAAAGTCTTGAAAGTCAAGTTTTTGTGATTGAAAACGAACCCAATCATCGGAAGTTAATATTACGCAAGCACTTATGAAGCCAGTGTCTACAGACGAACGCTAACCGACTGATGCTTGCTTTTCGTATGGTGGCGAATTTCCGTCTAAGTTCGTCCAATGTGCCAGGATCGCTCACGTGTTTCCCACCATTAAATAAGAGTAATTTGACGGTTTTCATTACTGCGCACAGTTCCAGTAAGAATAGTAAGATCATTTTGCACGTTGACATATCAATGCGCGGGGATCATTCTCCGATCCTCCGCTGATGATGAAACTTGTCATGAAGTTCTTTCTGCAGCAACTGAATACTCGAAATTTGCTACGCATTGACTGCAATTGATGCACCGCGGTAGGTGACTCTCTTTACACACTAAATTCTAATGCCCATGCAGAGCCATTTTCATATTCTCAAACACAAATTTCAAACAACTAATAGTTAAACTGAAAACTAATTCACTTAATCTTGAGAAATTAGTGACACTTAATAAGTAAATACTCATGACAGGTAAGAAAACAGTTTAAAAATCCGTATGCAATAGGAAATCAAGGAAAAGTTTAGCAAAATTCCGAAATAAAATCTTAAGCTAGTTGGGTTACCCAAAATGTTTTCGCCTATTGTAATATTTAGTACCTAACATTTCCGTGCAGAGTTGCATCAAAGCAAAATCTAAATAATTTCCAGATCACCCTAAAATTAGTAGGTACGCTTCCAGATCATAAAACGTAATGATAATGTTTGAAGAGTTTTTGATTCACAGGATATAGAACGTGCGCATCGTTCCTGGATGTGGTCCCCTCAACCTGCCCGGTTCAGCAGCTCACAAGTAGTTGAAGAGTGCAGCGGAGTGCAGGTCTTGCCTGTAGGCGAGGGAGGCATCGCTCAACATGATGTCAGTTTTGGAGTCCGTCAGGACGCATGCACCCTCGTGCGTGAGGCCATCTATTTCGTACGGTGCCAAGAAGGCGTAGAAGGGATCTTTTAGGGCACGATCCTTGATAACTTCGAAGTCGTCATGAAGTGTGTCAGAGTAGGGCTTCACGAGCCGGTTGTACAGCGGCATGTACGAGACCTTGTCCAGAAAGGGAAAGCAGAAAGGATGTTTTATTTCAATTAAGTTTGAGACATATCATCATGTATGCTGTTTCTCTACAGGCCTTATGATTACACCAGAATGCATTGACGGTACCTATTCCCAACGACTGATTCGAGCAGGGAATTATGGCTGAGTTCTCCTTTTTTTCTGACGAGGAGTAACACCAGGCTGGCATTAGTGGGATTCGAACCAGTGACTCTTCACATGAAAGGACGACTTCTTAACCACTGGGCCAGGGTAGACAGAGTGAATCACGTGAGAACTGTTCCTGAGGATTTAGCCGCTGTAGCATAGCTCGATTTCGTGAAATTTTTTCATGATAATGATTTTAGTGAAGGACTGTTATCTCGAACCTTTCATAAAACATGCGAAGAAATTATCGAACATTTAAACCCCCGATTTTAACCAATTTTGCAATGTTCATAAGTCAAATTTTTCATGAATACTGTCACATTTAAGCGTGAGTTTTATTGATGAAACATATTTCTCACATGAGACTATTCACTATGGCTGTAACTATGACTATGACTAAGAATATGGTCGTATCCTTGATCTCATGCAACAAGTATAATTTTATTGCTAGTACTACTTTCGACTGCTCGTAAATTATGGAAAGTTCGGACAGAGAAAAACTCTTATACCAGGGATAGTTCTGATAAGCTAAACAATAATTTTTATATTGTCTTCAACGCAATTGAACTGCATGACCTAATGATCATGATAGATAAACGAAAGCAAACATATCACGTGGTCCGCTTACATAACACTAAATCAGTCTCTACTTTAAACTATTTTCTGCCAGCATATTCACCGTGTGTTAACCGTTGAAATCTGCCCGTGTTTTAGCCATCTTTTTAATAAACTTATACTGCATTGATTCTACCTACACAATATTTCAAGGGCACGAACATTATGAAAGCTGTGGAGTTGTTATTTTTTATAATTAAGTCACACAGAGAGAAGTTTTAATCACACAATCTGTGCAATATTTTTAAGCGTATACCTGCAGAAGTTCGTCTGTGGTCGATCCTGGCAAAATCCCGAGCCTGTAGCGGCCGTGGTCCGCCAGGGACTGGAGGGAGGTGAAGGGCAGCGACGAGTCCACCACCGTCAGGAAGGACACGAGCATGGCGGAATAGGACGTCAGCAGCAGCAGCCCCAGCAGGTAGTTCACCAGGAACAGCATGCGGAGGGCGGCGCCCCTCGGGGTGCAGGGATACCCTACAGAAGTACGAGGTGACGGCACTTGCATGCGAGGGTTGTAATTTTAGAATGAATTTGTGACCTGATGGTGCTAATAGTACTATGAAAATAAGGTACTAATCGTACTAACTTTAAAATTATAGCGAAGCCGCTGCCTCTGCATGAATTTGCTATTGGGTCGCAGTGACTGATTTATGGCATCCAGAAAAGAACTTCATGGGGAGGAACGGTGGTTACAATATGAACTTGAGTATTTTATTGTTTCGGATATATTTTTTCCAGACCAAAGCATGTATAACCAGTAAGGTACCAAATTCGGGTATGTGATGAACAAACGGAGTAAAGAATAAAAATTTAAAAATCGCCTGTGCTGATTAGGGAATATCCTGATTAATCTCTGCACTCGTGTTCAGTTATTCAGTAAACACCTAGTACCTCGTCAGTGTGTAGCATGCGGTCGCCGCCTGTTAGTAATTCTTGGTGCCCTGAGCTGCAGGGGAAGTAAACACTGACAACAAGGCGTGCGCAACTGTCATTTCTCTGCAGGGGGAACTACTTATTTCAAAGCTTTTTTTGCACCTTACATCCAGAAATTCATCAGAAAGAGGTACCGGACAAACACTGTTACCCAGTATTATGTATGTAGGATTGCCGCGAGCTACTAAACAACTAAAGAAACTTGATTTAAAATTAAGCGGAATGGAGGTCACATTGATGTATTACTTAATTACTTACTTAATTACTTAACAGATAAATTTGTTCATAAAATAAAATTGAACATTATTGCCCTCTTCTTCCCCCTAAAAGCTGCTCAACATAAACTAACGTAACGGTTGCTTCGTGCATTTAGTTGATGCATAGCCGCAATTTTTGACCGTGCAATACCCGTCATGAGACGTACTGTAATTTCTCCCTTCCGTTCCCGAGCACGCCAACCGCTTCCTCAAAAGTCACTCGTTCTTTCGCAGAGCCTCATTCATGTGTTTATGCTCTTTTTTACTCGATGAGTGACGTTTTAATTTCAGCCAAGATTGACCAATACATACATTTATGTTCCCCTTACCTCACATTAGTACGAGAATCTAGGAAATTTTCCTTCTGCTTTTGTTTTGCACAGGACTACCGTGAAAAATTGAGTTCTACGGTCTTGCCACACTCGACTGTGTTAATAAATATGATGTTGCTGCCTATCCGGGAGCTCATTAAACACTTCAAGTAAATCTCTCGTATCGCGTTCAGCGCAACTAATTAGCGGAGTATTTCTCATGCCATTTTACAAATGAAACCACTGTTGAGGATGAGACAGTCAGGGCCTTCATTCCCATTGAGTAAATATAAGCTTCAACATTTTGATTCTTTGGAATACTGTATGTCGAAAACTGTTTTATCACTGTACCAATTAGAGGTGTGTTCAATTTCTATAGCTGTTAGGTATGAACACTGCGAAAGCAACAAAGAAACACACCTTGCTGCATGAATGCACTCCAAGTCATGAAGAAAGAACTCCACTCCGTCAGATGTTTCTCTTCATTTTTTGACTCGTCGAGCAACTTTTTACTTGCGCTGTTGGTGTGGTGACAGTTAGTACCCCTCTCGTTGCTGACATCAGCGTCATCACTTAAAGTGCGTTCATCAGGAACCACTTCGAAGGAGTTTTGGCTCTTCAAGCTCACTTCATCCGACGCAACCAAAGTGTTGCCATCAACATCTCTCATTTTCCCCATTTTGGCGACGATGCTGAGGTGAAGTGCGAGGGCAAATGCCCCGCTCAGTGTCAAGTACGCCACGAAAATCAAAATCCAGAGCTGCTCATCGAACGACCGAAGGTAGGCCTCCCATCGGTACTGTGATGAGCTTTTTGGGCTTAGTGCGAAGATCCTGAACCTACAAAATTCACTCATTACAAAAGAATAATGTTGGTCCTGACGAAGTTTCAAGTTAAAATGTAATTAAATCAAAAACATGTACTGCAGCAGTGGCAAATTTAAAAGTATTAAAAATTAATTTATACTCGAGAATGGATTACCGATGAAACAAACATATTACAATGTTTCGATGAAAAATTGTAAGATTTTAAAATATTATATTATTTTAAGCGTTTAGTGACATCACACTTCCATGCATCAGATATTAAATACAGGTCACAGTTGACACTATACCTCCGAAATTAACCTATGACCGACCAAGCTCCAACGCACACTATCTGCCCTGTTCTACTGGTCCACTGACCTTGTTCCAATGCCCACATTAACTGCCCTGTTCTACTGGTCCACTGACCTTGTTCCAATGCCCACATTCATCAAGTGCCCTGCTCCGCAGATCCAATGACCTTGTTCCAATACCCACATTAATTAAGTGCCCTGTTCTACTGGTCCACTGAAATTGTTCCAATGCCCACATTAACTGCCCTGTTCTTACGGTCCACTGACCTTGTTCCAATGCCCACATTAAGTGCCCTGCTCCGCTGATCCAATGACCTTGTTCCAATGCCCACATTAAGTGCCCTGCTCCGCTGATCCAATGACCTTGTTCCAATGCCCACATTAAGTGCCCTGCTCCGCTGATCCAATGACCTTGTTCCAATGCCCACATTAAATGCCCTGCTCCGCTGATTCAATGACCATGCTCCAATGCCCACATTAACTGCCCTGCTCCGCTGATCCAATGACCTTGTTCCAATGCCCACATTAACTGCCCTGCTCCACTGATCCAATGACCTTGTTCCAATGCCCACATTAAGTGCCTTGTTCCACTGATAAGACTCGAGAGGCACTATTTACAAGTGATGGTAATGTTCTAGTCACGTGCTCGCGACGCAACCTTGACGACATCTTGAATGTCCTCAACCCTCATCGTGAGGTGAAGTTCAGAAGCGAACGGTTCCATTCGGTCGTTCCCCATGTGTTGACGCCCCGTCACTATGAAGCTCCACGAGAGCACCTCTAAAAGTTATTAACTTTTACAACTTGTGTCTTTCAAGCTAACCTCGGCAACTGCTCCTTATTAATAATTCATTGACAATAAAACCTAAGGCTATCAATCCCTCGCGAAACAGGAAATATTTTTAGTCCCACAACTTACGAACAACTGATCGTTCAAGAGTGAACGTTTTAAAACTAAGGGCTCTTAAGAAATAAGCGATGGATCCCAAACTAATCAATTGACGCTACCTAAAATTTAAATAGCTCGAGGAATAGGAAATGACGTCATCCCTGGCTTTTGTCCTGGACAGCAGAGCGACAGCGATGTCAGCCCTGCCGCTCACGAGGTCCCCCACCATTCCCGTCCACGACCCGTCGCTCAGCTGCAGGCCGTACTGGCCATCCTTGGGGTTGGTGACAGAGTACCTGAAGCCGCATTGATGGTGTTCGAATACAAACGAAATGTATATATCTGGTACTACTAGATGCATTACTCGTTATTTAGGGTGATATCCCCTGTATCCCGTTTGTGGTCTTAGGATGAGAAAAGTAATTAACAGGATGAGCCTTGTACTGAAGACATTACTGGTCTGAAATGCTTTGAGTTATATGAGTTATATTTACATTCAAGATAATTTCAAAAATCGTAGCATTATTTTTGTATTTCCCCTAACGACTTCTTTTACACTGGGTAGAATTACATATGGAGAAAAATAAGATTATGTAGCGGGTCAATCCCTGCAACGTATTGACCTATTATTTTGCATTGAACCCTCAAAAAAATTCCATGCAACGTTACAGGCTCACCTTATAGATCAAGGTAGAAAATCGTATTGAACTGACTGGTAGCTGTTCAATATAGTAAGTCTATTTAACTGCTGAAATATGTTTCTAATGCTAAGTTTGTACATTTGTTTTCGGCTTAGGTCAGCATTAGCTTGCGGTTCCCAAGCATGAAAAAAATGCTCTATTCCAAATTTCCAATCAATCAGGCCTGATACATAGCATCTTGTTCATTGGTTTTTCAAATGCCTTGTAACCAACACCAGGACGCAATGATAGTTACCCCCGGTCAAGCCGGTACTTATTTCCGACACCTGGGTGGAGTGGGGAATTGTGCTTGAGTTCTTCCTCTACCCAATGGGGAGAAATCACCGCGCAGCGCCGGGATTCGAACTGCCGACACCTTCACGAAAGGGAGCGTTCTTAACCACTCGGCCACCTCGACCAAAAGGGGATTTACTAAGGGTTGAAGACTAGAAGATTTACTGAGTCCCTAGCCAGCCTGTTTCTAATCCTGAGTGGAGATGGTGTTCTTGCTCAGAAGTGTGTACAGTGGGCAACTGGATGAAGGATGCCTATCTATAATCACCCGTTCAATCTTCAACTTAAATCTGTCTGCTCAGTCTTGTGCATTCCCATCATTCTTTTCACATTCCCTCTCACTGACCTAATCTAGATTTAGGCATTGACTGAACCTTCTGAGACCTTCATTACGGTGAAACTGATTGTTGATAATCGTGCTAAAAGCTGAGTTCATGCGTGTGTGTGTGTGTGAGGGTGATAAGAGCTGAGTTTATACGTGTGTGTGTGTGTGTGATAATTATGTAGCACATGCAACTAAGGAGAGTAATACTTAGGTTATTCAAATTGTTCAGCTTACGTATGTAGATCTTATGAAGTACTCCGATTTTAATCAACTCACGTGAAATTCATCATTTCTTTCATCATCTCAAAAATTTCTCCGGTCATTCCTGTCCCGTTGGCGAGTCTCATCGAAAACGAATCCGCTTCCTCGTTCCCTCTGGAAGAAAAGGCTTCATGAAATGCAACAAAGGATTTAGGTATCAGAATCTCTTACTCTGTGCATTCAAAATTTCTTGCTTTAAGTTTGTTTTTTGTAGAACCAAAACTACAGCATCTCTGTTAAAATATTAGTTTTCAGCTTCGGAAAAATCCATAAATTTGTTTGTACTCCATGTTTCAGAATGGTGAATTTCATTCATTCGATATTTTAAAATCAATGATAGTAAAGTGAATATTTGCTCACTGGTATGAATGAAAAATAAAATCGGGCAAAAACAATGAAAACTGACGCCCACAGTGAACAGGCACGGAATGTTTATTAGCATTCTGTGAGTGCAAGAACCAGGGCTCTGTCACTTCTGTCTCGCATTCAACGAGGCAGTCAGGGGCGAGAGAGTGGCTACATTCTTCATTATTAAATGCAGCCTCATTAGCACAGCGACATAGTGTTCCAATTTTGCGACGACCTGAGATTCCTGAGATGTAGTTTGGAGCGCAGCTCCAGGCCACGATGAGTCGTCGCCTCATTTACTAAATTTACATTTACGACTATACTGGATTTCTAAAAGATTTTTTGTTAAGTGTCTTGCAGTTGGCAGCGTAAGTTCTTTCAAGTCAGCTTAGAAAAGCCTATCCGTCCCCGCAACTCTCCCACCGAACACGCTACCAGAATACTGTTTTTTCAGGATCAGATTTTTACTGGAATCTACGAAGGAACTTGTCACCGTTAGCGCAAATGCCGTCATCGAGTGCGACAGTGGCTTACCTGCAAAGTGGTGACCGTGAAGTGTACATCGGTGAGGTCTTTCTTGTAGCTGAGATGATGCTGATCGGTCATCCTCAGCTTGCCAATACCGTCGCAGTCTCCAACGACCGTGAAATGACCAACTACGACAGAGCGAAGAGGCAGGCCTCGTTTCGGTGTCCAGAGGGCCTCCAGAGTATGGGATGTACTTGAAGATCTGCGAAGCTTGACCACCTGGAACCGTTCACACACTGATTTTATATTCGTGGATGCGTTAGTTTAGAATAATGCGTAAGTAAAGTTTGTTTCTTCCATATATGTTCGTATTTTACTTGCGAATTTTGAACGAATAGCGGAGTTGGGTAAGAGCATATGTATTAAAGACCGGAAAAAGACAATGCTGGCAAACTTAATTGTAACATTTACTTCCCACACGTGAACATTTATTACCAACACGTAAACATTTACTGCCTACACGTAAACATTTACTACACACACGGGAACATTTACTGCCTACACGTAAACATTTACTGCCTACACGTAAACATTTACTACACACACGGGAACATTTACTGCCAACACGTAAAGTCGAAATGTAAGCATCTCACAATTTCGTGCTACATTCATGGGAAATTTGGAATCTTCGAGTGTTCGTTTTTTAATTAACATCAAACAATTAACATTGCCTGCTATATCACCGGCATGATTTTATAGAAAAAGGAATTGAATGATGATAATCATGAGATCACTCAGTGAACGAATCGAAAACTTTTGCCCTTCCATTCTTGTGATATGTCATAAATTATTCGTCGACTGTAACGACATGCAATGTGTACATTCCGCAAGTCATCAATCGGTTTTTGGCATGAGCCTACTTAAACATTTCAGCGATCTTAAATTTTAAAAAAGATTTACGTTGAAACCAAACCTTATGTTTAATATCAGAAATTGAATAAATAAACTGCATGAAATCGAAATTAGCTGAGATGTGCAACAATCAATCATTATCTCAGGTATCAAATGCTTGCCGGAGTTTCATGTCATCCCACTGTAGGTGGCGAGCGCATGAATACTTTGACATCAGCTAGAGAAAAAATGGCTGCTCGATTAACACCAATAAAAACCTAATTAAAATTTGATATTAACTCAGCTCAACAGGAGGATCAGCGAGGCCAAATCGCCATCAGCTGGCAGCCTGAAGCTTGCAAATGACTTAGAGAAGAGCGAAGTGATTTAGGACTAAAAACTAAGGGCATTAACATAACATCAAGAAATAAACCGGTACTATAGCACTCTAGAGACGCTGAAAATCGCTAGAGCCTACGCACTCTTGTTCATGAACTTCGGGATGAGCTCAAGATTTACCGAATAGCTAACATGTACCAATGAAAAATTTTTAACTTTGAAACATCTGCGTAGCGACTTTAGAAAAGAATAATATCCAAAAACAGCGACCAGGTGCATGCTTCCTATATTAAAATATGAGTGCAGTTAAAGGCAATCACTGATTTTTATACTAAAGTTGCCTTAGAAAAGAAGGAAAGAAAGAAAGATAGAAAAACCGTTTATTTAAAAAAAAATTTGATGCACGAAATGTATTGCAACACATTGGTTTTTAAAACATTATTAATGTTAAGGTATTTAATTGATAGAAAAATCACACGATGTGCACAAATAGACAAGCCAAACGAGGCGGTCAAATGGACTAACCATGTCGGGGCTAATTGTCTACAAACCGTGGTGCTGAGAGGAATGTAGAAGTCGAGAGGCAACAGGTCGTCTCTTCTACCATCGTCGAGGATCATCCAGTGTGGGAAATTTTCCTCTTTGGGGCCCTGGGGCTGGGACGAAGCTTCGGCATACATAAATTCCTGCGTAGTGGAGACCATGCATCACCTGACAACATCATGCGCTCTGTGCACAAATAATCGTGAATTTGAATTACAGCTGAATCAGCTTTGCGACAAGCTTACAACTTACAAGAGAGAAGGGGGAGTTCGTATTTGCGTGAAATTCCACTTTTCGTTAGTCTCAAACTTACGATATCTATTTTATGTCCTTCATACCGATTGCAATGAACAGACTGAAACATACATTTCCCAAAAAGAAAACGAAGAGAAGAGTTGAATGCCTTTTCTGTCTTTCAAAAGGAGAAAAAGTTTTGTTATAAAATATAGTCAAAAGGTATTCAGGAAGAAATACTGTGAAACAACTTGTATGGATGACGCAATAATCAATGAAAATATTGAAAAAGTAAAAAAATGTAAATAAATACATATGAAGTGATAGGAGCTCCGGCGGAACTGTCTTAGGTTCCAATATGAGCATGAATTCGAAATGAAAACATCTCTAAAGGCTCCACTGTTTTCGGCGGACCTCCATCGCAGTTGAACAATAATTTGGTCCAGTTAAATGGTGAAGGGAAGCGTGAAAATTTTTTCCTGTACACTAGCAAGCTTTGTACAACGATGAAGCTTAGGTGAGTGCATGATATATACGAATTAGCATCAGCAGACGGTTCACAATGGACTCGAATTATTGGTAAACTGCCATGCGAGCAACGAATAATACCCATGAACAGAGTAACTAAAACGAGGCTACATTGAGATCTTACCAGCAATAAAATCGCAAGAACTAAGCTAATCAAACAAAGTAAATCAATACAGGACCACCAATACCGTCACGCGTAAAGGCAGCTATAGAACGAAAGTAACGAAAGACCAACGGACAGGCCCAGACTTATTTAAGGTTTTCGATGCTACATTTAATAATTACGAGGTGCGCTAACAATCGCATTAGGACTCATTACGTATTTGGCCAAAACCAAGTTTTCAAATATAATGACACAATGACACTTCACTTTAACTTACTGTTCCGTGACCTATTCGACTGTAAAGAGAAAAGCTTATTGAACACGAAAGAAATACAATTCCCCAGACTCAATTCCATAAGTAATGGGCAAGGTAATGCTGTAACTATAGAAGCGCCGTACATTCATTTCGTTACTATGATAAATAGAAAATAAATTTTAATTGTAGAGCGTCTCTGATTATGGAGTTGCCTTTTTTAAATTTACTAGTGCACAAGGCCCGTCAAAAAATGACAGGATTAGATATCGGACAAACTGAGTTTAAACATGGCTTTCCCATGATTTCTCATGCTATTCTATGTTTTTCCTATACATACTTCGCTAATTCTCAACTGCTGATATTCTATACAACCTAATCTAACCTACAAATACACGTGATATTCATTCCGACTCTGAATCTGCTGAGTTCATACACTGAAAATCGTGGAGTTGATGAAGCTGGTATTACAAGATACGCTCATCATCCACTTTCGGCTGGTGGGTGTGACACACTGACAGACGCCGGCTCTTATTATAGTATATATATATGTATATATATATATATATATATATATATATATATATATATATATATATATATATATATATATATATATAAAGAATAGATATAGGTACAAGGGTAAAATACTTCTGATGGAGAAATATGATTGGCCACACATGTACAGTTAAACTGGGCTCTCAGTTCTACCTTACCATGTTATGTTTCGTATGTCTTACTAATACTAAATTAGAAACATAGGGGAGTAATAAAAATAATTTTCAATGTTTTACCTTTGTTTCTCTGGGTGAGTTGTCATAGAAACCTCGCTACTAATTTCGCCCATAGTGCTAGTGTTGTTAACTGTTAAATACTGAGTTCATTCTGATATCTTATGTGCAAACATTTACGATCTACATAGTGGTAACTGAGTATTTGGAATTTTTATTTTTAAAACAATTTCCTACTCATGTTTAAGAAGACATCGTTAAGAGATGCTGAGTAAAAAAGGGTCATATGACAGGTAAAGGGGAGTAAAGTGGATGTTTTTGTGTCTCTGGTGATGCCATAATTTTAAAATAGAACAAAAGTGGAAAGCGGAAATGCTAATATATTAAAATTATCATTCTGTTTGAATTAATACGTATAATATTTTACCATGCCAGCCCCTGGGTATGGTCGAGGGAGCTTCCAGTGAAAAATTGCTGCAGATAACTATCGCAGAACAACGTCGTCATTTTAATTCTTTTCCCAATAAATATTGCATCTGCGCGTGTCTAATTTGGCAGACAATGCCATAGTATGACATCGATCTTACGCTCACATTAAGGATCTCAGCTGCCGAGTCACAGAGAACGAGATGCAAGGCATTTCTGTTGATGAGCTCCTGCAACGAGGCGTTGGAAAAAGAAGACGCACTTTTCATGCCTTGAGCGGAACATTCTCGGACCGTCACTAGCAGACCTGAGGACTTTATCCAGCCGAGCAGCAATTTTTCTGTGGATGAAATTAGATCTGAAAGAACACGGTTGAAGATCTACGCACATTACATGAAATCTTATGCTTGCGATATTCTGAACTGACGAGTTTGTATGAGTGCTCTTGAGCAAGTAATTTGTTTGTAGTTGAGCTGTGTATTGCAGTGTTAAGCGGCCCATAGACGATCAATATTATTGTCAATATAATTGACAATAATGAATATTGACAATTTAATTGATCGTCTATTGACAATTTAATTGATCGTCTGTGGGCTTGATTGATGACCGTCAATTAGACTTAGTGAGCAAAAAAATGTCATCAAAATATTGAGTCAATGATACTGACAATTAAATTGATCGTGTATTGGCCGCTTAACTGACATGTTTGTTACGGCGGAACTAATAAGACGTTAGGCGTGCGTTCACCAAGAGCGACTGAAAATTTAATATCTCGCGTGAGATTAAATGTTTCAAATGTAACTACGTATGCGTAAAACTCAAGAAAATTGCGTTCATTTAACAATTTCAGATGTCAATTTTTTGTAACTAATTAACATCCCTCACAGAGCTATCAAATTAGGGACAGAGCAACATATTTACTACCGGATATAGCGACTCCAGGGCGTGTGTGGTAAGCAAATTTTTGGTCAAGGCATATTGAGGTCGCTGTGTACTCTAGGTATTTCATTTGATATTATTTCTTTCCCAGTTTTTCGACCTTGCGAAACTTTTCAAGTTCAAAACGTGTTAAAATACGAAGATAATAACTTATCATCTTAACTAAAAGAACACTCAAATATTAAAACATTAAACAGTAAAATTTTACCGAATAATAAGCTCCTTTTGAGCGTACTCTTCCGTGAAATGACATCAAGTGTTAAAATACGAAGATAATCACTTATCATCTTTACTAAAAGAACATGCACTCAATTGTTAAAATTTTAAATCTGTCTAAATTTGGGTGTTCGTTTAGTAAAGAAGATAAGTGATTATCTTCATATTTTAACACTTGATGTCATTTCATGGAAGAGTACGCTCAAAAGGAGCTTATTATTCGGTAAGATTTAAATGTTTTCTTTTAGTCCTTTACAGCCTACTGAATGGTGTGCATTAGTTGCCTAAGTGATAACATGTATTTGATACATGTTATCACTTCGTTAAATCGGTTTATTTAGTTTATTAAAGGACATAATTTGTGAAAATGAAGAGTATGATTAAAATTCGTATCTTGTGCTAGATTTTAAACCATTTGTACTATGTTGATACAGAAACCGTTTGGATAATCTTGTGCGTTTTCGAATCACCCGTTCAGCATCCAAAGAGCCACGAAGTTCTTTAGACTGGATAATGGATAATTAGCGTTTTAAGTGTTTATTTTCATTGCCCATGTTGCGGAAGCATTGCGGGCCTAGCTGCAGTATAGTACATTGAACGGTTAGACAAAGTTCTGTACACCAATTACGTTCCCTGTTGAGAACTAATTTTAGGAGAAGCTGTACAACGTTATCGGACGTATTCGATACTTGGTTTGGCTCCAGAATGACAAGTTGTAAAACGATTGAGTTTTTAAACAGCTTCCTTCTCTCAGTTCGTGCTTTCAATTTTTACAGAACGAACATGTTCTTAAAGATTACTTACTGTTGCCACTCCAGTAAATCTTCAAGAACCGAAGATTTCTTCGAGCCATGTATTGTCGGCAAAGACCCAAGATAGGAGTTATCCTCTGTTCTTTGATTTCGCATTTTTCCGGAGGTTTGCCGACATCAAGAAAGTCTTCCAGTTTAGTATATTTTTCTAACTTGCTCGGTGTTTGTTCAACGAGGCGTTTGAAAGAATCGTCTGAGAGGGCACCAAGGGAGCTCATGTTACGCGTGCTATTTGACGTGGCTGGTTCGGCTGTTAACTCGGTCACCGAGCTGCCAGACCGTTTGTTGAACAAAGATGTGGTCAAAGTTCCCACTTTGTCCTCATTGTAGCTAACAATATTATTATTTGCTTCAATGTTAATGTTTCCTATAATTAAGAAAGATAGTATTGCGGTCCTCACTGCCATGATAACATGAACCTTACTTTTTCGCTTGGTATAATTTCATGTTCAGGCTACGCAAGACCATTCCTTTTTAACTAGCCGAAAAGTTGAAAGAAGCAAAACAAGAATTGAAGCATGCTTTGCAGACTATTATTTCAAATCTATCGTCACGTGAGGTTACACGCACTTAAAGTTAAATAATTCAGTTTTGGGATGCTTCACCTATCTGTTTACGTTTCAGGTCGTCCATCTGGTCCTTCTGAAGTGAACTCTTCATTGCGACTACGAATTATACAGTCAAGAGAGCGGTCTTTCTTGATTCGTTGTGCAGGGATCAATAATCCATTGTTATGACTCATTCGACACAGGCAATTTATTTTACTGTTGACTCTCCAATGATTTTAATAATAAAGAGTTGCAATTGATCACTCGATTATGGACAAAGGATGATATTCTTGAAGCGATAGGTGCTCGCTAATGCTCAAGAAGGAAAAGCTAAGTCAACCGAGAATCCCAATCGTTGACAATACGAGGGGAAAATTGAACACGAATATATAAAGAGCGTTCGCGAAAAAGTAGGTACACCTGTATGACAGAAGGAAATTTTTTTTAAACCATTATTAACCTACGAAAAAATGTTCTTGAAAATAGTGGAGAATAATTATTGAAATGTGCCGGCGATTGATGGTTTAGTATAACCAAGAAAAATATGAAGTTCGCGTGATCATACGCGGAAGTGAAGAACAAGCAAACACACACAAAAAGCGCTACACGTTAAATCGTGTTCAGCTTCATGCAGCTAAAGAAACACTGATGGAGTTGCAAAAAGACCATTTTAATGGTCTCTATTCCATGCTCCATACATTGGTTATCCTCCTCATATCACTTGAGTTAATGTATAATTCAACAAGGCTTTGGTATGAATTCTTTCAAGGTCCGCTATTCAACTTCTGGGAAACTCAGTAACTTTACGGAAGTAAAGTTACTTCCGTAACTAAAGTTAAAGTTCGGGAAATACATGATAGCCCAAAATCGTTATGAAAAACTATTGTTATCGTTTCAATTGTTGATAGCACAATTTCTAACTCGTGTGTAAGAATAATGTCAATGATTCGTTGAGGAGCATTTTCGCATTCTACCAAACGAGAAGATTGGAGTATTATCGGCTCCTAAAGAACAATTATAAATTGCATGCAGCGTATCACAAGGAGAATACAGAACCAAATAAATACATTACGAACAGTAGAAATTCAAAAGAACACATTTGTCTAATATTTTGGATAAGAGAACAAATTTTAAGATGTCGAATGTGTTCATATAATCTTTCGTAATTCAGCTCCATGTGAAGTAATTTAATTTCTAGCTAGGGACTTGGGGACAACCCGAGAATGAACCACTAGGCTCACGTCTGTTATCTTTTTTTATTCTGTTATACCTATTGTAGAGACACATAACAGGTCGTAAAAATGAACTGCAGTCGAAAACGTGATGTGCACATGAACCCCTTTACTATGGTTAACTTCATTAGCAAAAGACACCATATTTCGTTATATATTTTGAAAGTGGATGGACGTGTATTTTGCAAGTGTAGAATTTTTGAATCCGTCAACCAAAACAGGTATTTGACCAACGGAGAGCAAAAGACAATTTAAAAACGGCTCTGCAGTCACAAGCGCGATGTCTTTGACGGGTGGTAACACAGTCGCTAAATATACAACTCTTGCGACAGCTTACAAAATGGCAGGCAATAGGTTTGGGAAAGTGAAATTTATCTATCCTTTACTTAAGAAACTGGCACACCTATGAGAGATGCTGATTGGTTACGTCAGCTAAAGATATATGCCTTCTTAGCTATCTTTTCTTTTTCTTCAGCCTTGACATATTGTTACTCTGCTCACGGTATCCTGTATGGGACCACACGTGCATAGAACTTGAAATCGCCTTTGTTGTGTCTAGGGAATATTACGCAAAGTGATAAATTATAAAAATACAATTAGTGTATGATGAATGAATGGACGATATCGGGTCAACAGCGCAAATATTTATTTCATTGTTCTGTCTTGGCATTGCGCTACGTTTTTGTGCAAACTTGTTGGACAATCTTACTTGTTTATCATTCTCAAATATGTTTTCTGCAAGTGTTACACAGGTGAAAAATTTCGTAAATTTATTGCGTGATAATGTATGTTCTCACTGACAGGGACACGCAAGTTCCTAAGTGGTTGCTGATTTGTATGTTTGAAAAGTCAGCCGATTTTAAATTTCTTCCAGCTTGTCTTCTACATTACATGATCGTATTTATACGTCAGTTTGGATGCATATGTGATCACTTAGGTGTATTGTTAAACCAATGAGTATTATGTTTATTTGTAAAACAGTTTGTGCAAAATCATTTAAGACAATGACTCACATTTAAACTCTAGACTAAGTACCTTTTCATCAAATACCGAATATCAATTCATTACACAGCTGTTGATAAGCCCTTAAGTCAATGTGTGAAATCCTCTTGAAAACTAAAGATAAGTAAATTTTAAACCTCAAACGTAGGACGAAACGCGATTTTGAAAGGCTGGAAGTTTTTAGAGCTTGCTCAATTTTGTGCGCTCTGTTTCTGTCTTTAGCCGATAGTATTTACAAATTACCTTTTGTAAATTTTGACGGTCGAAATTACTTGACTGCGCAACAATTAGGCATTCATTTACAAGTCAATAGCATTTGTAAAGCTATTAAATTTCATTTACAACGTATTATTTCCCCTTACTTTCAACAACATTGATTACTATCACTGAATTACTAAACATATTTGCCAATCTAAATAGAAACGATATAACCCAAGGCATCCTTTTAAACGTCCCCGTCTTTTTATTGTGATTGGTATTAATGAGCTTCTAAATAATGGGTAAACTAAACAAGGGAATAATTTTCATGTGGTACCCTTCATGTTTTTTATTCAACCATTGGTTAGGCTATAATAATATCTCTGTATAATTATAATTATTTATTAAAAAATCAATGTTTAAATTGCTTTAATGTATCAACAGCATGGGAAATAAACTATTTTTCTTTATTTTTCCGACTCATTATTCAGCCGTTTTCTAAAGTTTAAAGCTCGGAGCTAAAGAGCGCACAGAACCTCATCACTCCATCGCATGGCTGACTCGGTAGTCCAGATTGCGGGGTATTCCTCCAACTTTGTTTCAGAAAATATTTCGGGAGCACAAGTCTCCACTTCATTTTCCCTACAGTATTCATTTTGGTGTCCTGCCTTACTCAGTGAAACACTATGTTCGATCCCTTGGGACTTAGAAAAATTCACCTAAATACATTCACGCCGGGCCGAACAAAAAGTACGTTGTAATAAATTGTCGCTAGTATGGCGAAAACTGAGGGTTTCATTAAATAAGTCGCCATGAAGAGATCAGGTGCAAATATCAAAACAGGAAGATTAGCCAATGGTTTTATTCAGGAAACAAAACACGCTTATATTTAGCGCTTCTTAAAACAATGTTAAAATAGCCAAGTCGAAGGAAGGCGATCTTGGCATTCAACACAAAACACAATTTTCGATCTTAATTAAATACTAAGTTTAGGCAATAGGTTTCGTTAAGTTTATTTTCATAGTTCGCAGAACGTCAATAAGTTTAAATTTTACGATGAACACACAAAAACGGTACGTCGGCGGCACACGGCGGGCCCGTAGCACCTCGTGCCGACTGCGCAGTAAGTTAAAACCTAATAGAAGAATTATTCAAAGGTAGGTCGCTTGCCAACGGCCTTTAACACTTGTAGCTTGAACACCTGCCAGCCCCTCTCCAGGTCCGTACAAAACGGACAGCCACGGACGGTTAGCGTCTAGCTGACTAGCAGACGCTATGCCCCTCTCGTCCTGCGACGAACGGACGGACAGTGACGACAGTAACGGACGGTCGTCGTCCTCGCCGTGGTGTAGCCGATCGGAAAATGGCTTGGCACAATTACTCAGCCAGGCTGAGCCAGCCCAAGGGAGGCACCACTCGCGAACAACTGGGCGATCGCAAGAGTAGCTGGAAAAAATTATGAAGGCTTAGGAAAGCTCGTAATGACGGTAATAATAGTAATGATGAATTTAATTATTGGTCGAATAAAAAATAAGCAAGGTTCAAAGATAAGACATTAGTACCTTTCAAATAGCGGCTGCTGCAACCGTAGACCCAGTTGACCAGCAGAGACAGCTCCCAAACGTATACATGTGTGCAAAGAGAAAAAACGGTAAGTATATTGAAAGTGGACGAGCCAGCAGTAAAATGTCAACGAAATGAATGCAATTATGTTCAATTATTATCTTTACGTTAATTATACCCACCTAAGGAAATGGTGCCCTCAGTGTGTTAACTTGCAGAACAAAGTAAGGGATGACGATGCAATTAGTCAAGAGGTCCAGAAGTCAAGATGTCAAGTAATTCAACGAGATCAAGTGTTCCAAGGTTGAGGACAGTCAAGTCGTCCCCCAGCAAAACCAAGTGCAAACAACACTCTTAAGCAAGAGAGCTGGGAGAACGAAATAGAGAGACAAGCTCAAGTAAAGTAACCTAATTCACAACCAAATACCCCAATTACCAATTCTAAACCAACTTCAATAAATAATGACAACATAAACAAACACCTCCAGCGACTCCGCAATCAAAGCCACAGCGAAGGAACGTACGTTACGAGGACGATCAAGCAACCACCAGCGCCACATACGGCCGCCCTTACAGAGAGGTCTGACGAAAAAGGTAGTACGAGCAGGAGACCAGAGGCCAGGAAGCGTCTGTTCTCGGTGATGGCAAGCGAACCAGTGTCTAACCAGGCAAAACACCTCTGAGGAAACACGCACAGAGACAAAAAAAAACAAGAATTCTATTTAAAATGTTAACCTCCCGTACACCCTGTGGGGATTTTTCCCACACTAGTAACTACAATACCAGCTTCAGCCTTCCACACGAATATCACGGATTAACCTCTGCATCGTATGTTTCCCAGTTACTGCACACCGAGACTCTAACCATTGCAGGTACTACTTGTGTAGTCCATTGTACGACTCGAGTGTGAGCTACTCGTATGATTACTTTATACCAAACTGACACCAGACAATTGCCAATAGCGTGTTAGACTGACCACCCACCCCCTTTGTGAAAAATATAATCAGCCTAGTAGCTTCATTCGTATCTCCTCAAAAAACAGTGCAACGTAAAATTCGCCCCTTCGGATTCCAACTACAGCCCTATTCTATAGTTTCAGCCTAGGGCTTATGGAAAATAGCATCGAATTTTCAGCCAATTTAATAACCCAGACCAAAAGCCGCTCCTCAAGCTCTAAAATATGATGGAAATTGGAGAGCACGAGTCCCTGTTTCATTGTTCAGACCTTATTCGACATAATGTCATGCCTTAATCCTCAGGCATTGAATTTGATATCTTGGTCTATGAAGATATTCAACTCAAGATATGTACATGAGACCAAACTAATATAACGTTTGAGAGTTATTGTCGATATCTGACTCCACAACGTCGTAGGGTTGGACTGGGCGAGTGATGAGTGTTAGAGGAGTGAGACAGGGCTGTACTCTGTCTCCATTTTTGTTTGGATTCTACTCAGATGAATTAGCAGTTCGACTGAGAATGAAGGGCTTAGGACTGAAAGTTGGTAAGAAGACAGAGTTGGTTGTGGTTAGTGAATCTGGGCATGAACTACAGAGGATGCTGGACATTGTGAATGGATCTAGTACAGATTTCAAAATGAACTTTGGTACTGATAAGAGTAAGGTTAGGGTTATAAATAGTGATGAAACTGACAGAGACAGACTATGGAATATTGGGGAAATCAGAATATGTATAACTAAAGAATACAAATATCTAGGCTGTATGATAAGTGAAGATGGATGCGCTAGAACTAAGGGTGAAAAAGTGGCAAAAGCAATGCAGTGGAGTGGACGGTTAAGTAGTGTGGCCAAATACAGAGCAAACAAGAATGAATGTGTGAGAGGGATGTGGAAATACGTTGCTGTACCTAGTGTCATATGTATGGTACGAGTGTTCTAGCCTGGAATGGAAGTGACCTTGAAAAGCTGGATGTGATACAAAATAAGCTAGGACATCTAGCATTGGGTGCTCCAAATGGACACCTACAGAAGCTATTAGAGGTGCCCTAGGATGGAGCCTATTTTCAGAAAGAATGATGAAAGCCGTGTTGGATTATAAGGTAAGAATTTTACCAACCACTTACGCTATCCAAGCAATTATGGACGCCTGTGGTACATTTGCCTTGACTTAATTATAAATAGGTCAAGGTTAGTGTCAGTGGGCAAGTCCACGATGCGCACTTAAGTCCAAAAGGGTCTTGGTTTTATCGGGTGTTTTAAAAGGACAACCTGACTTGTCTTAAGGAAATTGTTCTTAGTGGGAAGAGATCTGAGAGGATAAGGACTTCTCAGACAAAATAAAAACTGCGAATACCAAAGCTTTCTAAACTTGGCCACCATGACGTCACGTTTTTCTAGCGCCGAGAACAAATGCTCACATTGCTTGTCGTCTTCGGTCACCAAGTCGGGAGCTTCATCAGTTAGAATTAAAGAATTAGAAGGAGGGTATAGTTGTAGGAATTGAAAAGACATGATACTGTCCCCAGTTTCTGTGTAAGAAGAGAGGACTTCTGTAAAAATTAAGAGTTATATCGGAAATAGAGGGAAAAAAAGAAGCATAAGAAAAGGTGCTTTTGCCAAAAAGCGTATTCAGGCATTCTTTAATAGATTTGAACAACCGCTCCCAAATCGTGTCAAATTGTGGACTATAGATAGGATCATTTTAAATTTTATGTTTTATGCTCTAAACCAATTTTCATATAGAGATGAATTTAGAACTTCAGACAACAAGTCTGACGCTGCTAGGAAAGTTTTAGCATTGTCTGAATAGACAGCGGATACGCCTCTATGGTTCGTGAAACAAATAAATTCGAATCAAAATTCTTCCAGAGTCACAGAAGGGAGAAGTTCAATGTGGATAACCCTAGTTTGAAAACAGGTAAATAATAATAATAATAATAAATGAGCTTTTTGCTTGTAACCAAAGGGGCCAAGCACCCAGAAATGAGAAGAGAAGTCCATGCCCGTAGCTGCAAATGGGCCCACAAAACTAGTACGCGTATCCGACAACGCGGGCGGGTCAGGATAAGAGAAAGGTTTCGGGTTTATACGTTTGCAAACCATACACTTAGATAGTATGACCCTGATTGTCCGCTTACAGCGGGGGACCAGATAACCTTCTAGTTTTAATTTTTGCATGGTGGATTCTACTCCGAGACGATTTAAAGTTTTATGAATGAACATAATGAGTGAACAAGTTAAAACTGAAGTATTGGCCAGCAAGTTAATATTTTTAGTATTTAGTCTAGCTCTTTTGCTGAAGCTATGCGACTATTCAATCGCAGTAAATTATGCGAGTTGAAGAAACAAGTTGAAAGACCTGACTAGCAAAGGCGGTCAAGGATCCTTGGTTATCAAGGCCTCTTTCACACTGGAAAAATGCTCTCTTTGCATAGTGGAAATAAGGCAAATGTACGCTCTGGTCTTCGCCTCCCCCGGATAAGCGCGTTTCCACATGCCTACTGCTTTAGATACCTTTTCAACGACTCCTATTAACTTAGGGTAAGAAGAGAAGCGCTCTATGTCTATAAGGCCGGGGCTTCACTTTGGGGACCGACAGCTAACGCAATACATTTATGGTTAATAAATTGATTTGGAATACATCCTAAATGTTCCTTAGGCCAAATATCTCTACTCTCTCTAATCCACAAAGTCCTTCCAACCATAAGGTTTTGCATTCAAGAAATTTAGTTACCTTCAGCTCGCGAGTCAGCATGTCAGTCACATTAAACACGAAAGAAACATACTCATAATCAATGCACCCTATCTTTTTGCTTTCGAGTCGCTTCCGCATAGACTCAATATCCAATTCGATTTCCAACAAATAAATTTTTACGAGGAGCATTTCCACTCAGATGCCAGGCTAGCGTTACTTGAGAATCAGTTAGAATGGTTATCTTCTAAAATAACTCCAGATTGATGCTTCTAAGCTAAAGAATAGAAAGCAAGGCGAAAATCGCTACACGTAAAGTCATTTTTATTAAAAATTATCAAATAAAACTGAACGTTTCGGACGAACTGTCCATCTTCAGCAAAAATCTCTGTAAAACAAAACCAAGAAAAAGAGGAAAAATTAAATCACTAATGAAGTATGTATAAAAAGTTTAAACTATGAAGAAACACAAACAACGCTAAAAAAATAATAAAAGGTAAAGGAAAAACTGAGTAACCGAACTATGTGTTGCCACATGAAGCGGGAAAGTACTTTGGTTGTCATTCAGAGAAGGTTTCATTTTGTAAATATGCAAAGATTCGAGAATGAGCAGATCGGTTTTGTAAGAGGTACCGGCCAAGGTATTAAAATCGTTTAGGGAGACCGGAATATTGCACTCTTCTGCATGAGATCTAACAGAGGACAGTGGGGGGACCCAAGAGGAAGACCAGTTCTGCAACTTCGCCCATCGTGCTCGGAAACTCTAGTCATCAGGGTACGGCAGGTAGAACCAACGTACCGCGATTCACAACGTGAACAACTGTATTGGTACACTAGAGACGAGCACAGTGAGGGTGGCAGCCTGTCTTCGAAACGGAATAGAGAACCAACTGTAAAATTATTGACTGGAATCATTTGAATTTTGAGCTGCGGGAAAAACTTGTTAATAAGGGATTTAACATCCTCGCTTAGTTTCAATGACTGATTTCCAAAATACGGCAACTTCACAAAGAAAGTTTGTTAAGCACAAGCTTGAACAGATTGGGAGTTATCATAAATTTTGGCAAAAATTTATTAATATGTCTATCAACAACAGAAGGAAGAAATCCGTTTTTGGCAAAATATCGTCGTAGAAAATCGAACTCTTTGTGTTAGTATTGAAAGTTAGAACACACATTAAACGCTCTATGGACGAGAGTACGAATGCCGTAAATCTTAAAATTGTATGAACAAAAGCTAAAAAAGCTAGTCCCGAGCCCAGAAAAAGTTTTCTTGCGGAAAACAAAGGACTGAAAAGTATTGCCCTACAACCTATTATTGTCTTTGTCTTCCCTAGTAAATCCAATATTGCTATGACGAGAATTCAAATATTGGAGGAAGAGGTCAGCATGAGCTTAAACTCTGAACAAAACAAAGGTGTTAACAAACCGCTTTTAAAATACCGGTCTAAACACAGGAGGACATTCTTTTAACCAGTTTTGTTCATGGTAGCACGGAAATATGTTAGCAAACGTTGGGCCTAAAGCTCACCCATGCCCAATCCATCCACTTGCTTATAATATTTAACATTGCAGAACTGGTCTTCCTCTTGGGTCCACCCCTCTGTCTTCCGTTAGATCTCATGCAGAAGAGTACAATGTTCCTGTCTCTCTAAATGATTTTAAAATCTTGGTCTGTACCTCTTAAAGAACAGATCTGCGCCTTCTCGAATCTTTGCATATTTACAAAATTAAACCTCCTCTGAATGACACCCAAAGTGCTTTCTCGCTTCATTTTGCCAACACGTAATTCAGTTGCTCAGTTTTTCCTATACCTTTTATATTTTATTACCGTTGTTTGTGTTTTTTCAAATTTTAGATTTTTTATAGATACTACTTTAGTGTATTATTTCTTCCTCTTTTGGTTACGTTTTACAGAGATTTTTTGATGAAGATGGACAGTTAGTCCGAAACGTTCAGTTTTATTTGATCATTTTTAATAAAAATAATTTTAAATGTGTCAACTTTCAGAACTTCCTGTTTGTCGGTTCAATGATGCGGAGCTATTAGACACGTGACATTCTCGAATCTCAAATGTCCTGAGGCTACTGAAAGCAATTTCGTCTCTGTAAAGTGCATAGTCTGGTTAGGTGGTTGAAAAAGTGAACTGTGTTATTTTGTTGCGTGAAAGCAACATTGGGATAAATGGGTTAAGCATACCGCATGAGAGCGTTTGAACAAATAGTTCTCAAGCCACTTAGTGTCCATTCCTAAATTTGAAATCTTATAGAAAAGTCTTGTATGCTCAGACTATTGGTTTTGCATTTGCTGGCCGAGTGTTTTCGTTATGCTGCTAGTTGCCAGCGACTTTGTCCCGATTCCCAAAATTTTGACCAGACTGCCTGACAGACTGGAGATTTTAACCAAGTTTCCCAAACGTAGGTTCGTTGTAAAAACACTGATGGCACTCTTGTAGCTTCATAGACCGACATAGAAGATGTAAGGCTGCTCGCCCACTGAGGCGATGCAATAGATGAGACGTCGCAAGAAAACAGAGCTCATTTAAGTTGCATGCGAAGCGTTGCATCAGTACCGCCAACTGAGGCAACTCGTCTCCCACGAAAACATAATAAACATCTTGCATCTGGCAAGAAATCGGGCCCTGCTTTGCAGAGCTCAACTGCTGCTGATGAGCTGCGCCGCGGGAAATTTTATGTATACAAATTCTAGTGACCGCTCAGTCACCTTTGAACATGGATCCTGTGGTGATATACTTGTGGTACAAACGACGTCAACGTAAAGAATCCAGGCAATGGGTTCATCCCATAAATCGTTTACGTGCAGAGAGAGGTGTTATGAAAACATCATTCACACAACTAAGTAATGACGAAGAAAAGTTTGGAAACTACGTAAGAATGAGGACGGCTGCATTCGACGAGTTGCTAGGAAAGGTGTATCTCAAATTGAACGGTCTTGACCCGAACTGCCGACGCTCCATTGATCCGTCAACAAAAACTTCTTACATTGAGATGAGTATAAATAATTTTGTTTTTCAGATTGTTGATGTAATTAATGTACACGAATACGAAATTATTGCTCAAAACAGTGCATTGATCTTTTATTTGAAAATCCGACCATATGTAGAACAGAGCAGTACAAATTCAGTAAGAAATAACTCATGAAAAATGAAGTGCCTATGAATATAAATGATAATCTATAACGAAAATTCTGTACTATAAATATATATAATATCTGACAAAAATTGGATTATATACCGTGTGAAACGACTGATAATAATAAAGTATGTGAAGTTGCAATGCCAGATGTTGCTGCTTAGGCCATTGAGTTCCGTTTGAGGCGAGTGAAGCAGCAGCCTTACATTTATACTTCTCCTGCAGAGGGTATCGGTGATAAGCAGAGGAGAACTTGGAAGATTTGAAGAATAAATTTACAGTGAGACACATTACGATTACTGAACGTAAATGATTAGAATCGAGGTTTGAGGGGTAACTAAGGTAGAGCACTACAAGTACCCTCCCCCTAGAGAGAAAGAAGTTCGAACGATAAATTAGTATTCAAATGATGATGCTGCAGAGCGTTCAAACCGAGCGATGAGGCCGTGCAATGAAGCCGATCGATGAAACCGAGCGATGGGGCCGTGCGATGAAGCCGAGCGATGGAGCCGTGCGATGAAGCCGAGCGTAGAGGCCGTGAGTAGAGGCCGTGCGTAGAGGCTGTGCGTAGAGGCCGAGCGATGAGCTGTGCGATGGCGCCGAGCTGTAGGCGTTTTGGCGGCTCGGTTATGCATTTTCGCGCTTTGTTAAACGTTCTTGCGGTGCTTGAAACACATAGCGGAAATTGCAATGAAGGCTGGCTCGTTGATTGCAGTTAGAGAGCAGAGATGGGTGCTGCTGAGATCACCAGGTGGAATGGGCAGGCAATGTTGAAGCATCGACCGGATGGTGAAACCGCTGGAGAGCTGCTGGCTCACCAGTTCTTAGGGGCAGGCAATGTGGAAGCCTAGGCCCGATGGTGAACCCGCTGAAGAGCTGCTGCGGCCACCAGTCGTAAGGGGCAAGCGATGTTGAAGCCTTCGCTGGTCGGTGAAGTAGCTGTGCTGTAGGGCTGCTGCGGTCATCAGTTTTTGGAGCTGCTGGGGTCACCGATTGAAAAGGGCTGGCAAATTGTCAGGGGCCACCACTTGTGAGGTGCCGATTCGTCTGGAGTCCCCATTTGTAAGGGGCTGGCAATTTCAAGGCATCGGCTCGATGATGAGCCCGCTGGAGTCCTCAGAGTTTTGATCCCGCGATGGTTCTGGGATCACCAAATCTAAGGCCAGGTGTTGCTGCTTCTACCATTGAGTTCAGTTTGAGGTAAGTAAAGCAGCGGCCTTACAAATATACTCCTCCTGCGGTTGATATCAGTGATACGCGGTGGAGGAATTCGAACTTTTTAATGTATAAATTTACAGTGACATATTACGATTACTGAACATAAATGACTAGAATCAAGGTTTGAGGGGTAACTAAGGTAGAGCACTACAAAGTAAACAACGCCGCTTTATGAGCAAATTCATCTCTAACTTATAAAATCATGTTTCGCATACAAAATAAAATAATGTAACTAATATTCTGAAGGAAGTAGAATTACATTCACATAAATCATTCCCAATTAATTACTTTGATATTCATCAATATGAAACCTAATGACGCTCTGACAAACTGCACGGTAGCTGGTGACCATCACCTCGTCGCACGAAAAATGCAACATGTAGCATTTTGGTGCGACGGACAAATGAGAACGAATGAAGGCAGGGGTTGTATTGCCTCAGCGGGTGGTGAGTTAGTCAACACAATGCTATTCCTACGGTGCTGCAAATGCAATGTGCGATTTCGCAAGGCGCGCACCCATCGCATCGCATCAGTGGGCGGGCTGCCTAAAGCTGTTGAGAGTTACGTGGAGGTATTTGTGATGTGAACTTAGGAGCTGTGAACTGACGGATGATATGTGAAATCGTGTGTCAAGATAACCCTCACAGCATTAATTTAATTTGCGAAATGACTTTTGCTGCAATATTGAGTGTGTTGGCTAATCTACCGAATAATATTAATTCTCATACTACTGCTTCTACTATAGATAACAATCACAGTATTTTTATAGGAGCATGAAAGTCTCACATTGATTACAGTGCGACAACTAAAAAGTAATGGACCTGATGCGATGCGATTTGTGCTCGTCGTAGCCGTGCGACCATCGAACTTGCCTCCGTCCAGGCAGACCCTGGTTCGAGTCCCCGCGCTGGTGGCGATTTTCTCTGTTGGTGTAATATAGCGAGTAGTGTAAGTTCTAGTTAGAGAGACCAATAATTGGCAACGCTCGAGAGAGCAACACTCGCAGGAGTCTACTAGTGAACTCGGGTTCGACAACAAGTAAATGTTGACCGAGTGTGTACATAATATTACCTACTGTGGTTGGTATCTAACTTCTTAATTTCTAAACTAATGTACTAATTCTATGCTACCCTATTCTATATATATTCCTTTCTATCTCCGCTCTGCTCTCGCTAACCACATTCTGGTATCTGAGTATCTATGTTGTAAAGTATCCAGAGGTGAGTAAACTATTTTACCTAACTTGATGTCTATTACTATGTTGTGTCTATGTCTATGTGAAACCTATACTGTGCTATAGTGTAGGATGCGATATTGGCGACGAGGATTTGGTAGAACTGCTGGAAGTGACTAAGTGGTAGTGACTACTGACTAGTGAGGGAACATAAAATTTGCCTAGTGAAATTTTTGTTATTGTTTTTCTGCTCACTGGTGTTGCTAGACTGGCTAGACTAGTGGAGAAAATTAAAATTGATCAAGTGATTGTACTATTTGTGCTGTGAAATTTTTTTTTTTACAGTGTGTTTTTGACTTACTAAAAAATTCAATATGCCATTGATAGGTTCAGTGGGAGAATTTAATCCTGGAGAGGAAGAATTTGGAGACTATGAAACTAGATTACACTGCTATTTTTTTAATAAACAAAATAGAGGAAAATAAAAAAGCCCCCACCATAATTTCACTAGTGGGTCCTAAAATTGCTAGGTTGATCAAGGACCTTGTGTCTCCAAAGAAAGTACTTGATGCTACTTATGACGAGATTGTGGAAGCGTTGAGACGGCATTTTAAGCCAACAAGAAATCAAATCTTTGAGAGATTTAGGTTCCATAAGCGGAACCAGAGACAAGGGGAAAGCATTGCTGATTTTGTGGCTAGCTTGAAAGCACTTTCTAATACCTGTAATTTCAAACAGGAAGTGCTAGAAGAGACCCTGCTGGATCGTTTCATTTTGGGTGTGTCCAGTAATGAAATTCAAAATTGCTTGCTAAATGAGGCTGGCCTGACATGGCAAAAGGCCATGGATCTAGCTACTGCTAAAGAAACCACACTGAGAGAAACAGTGGGGTTGAGGCAACCAAATTCAATTCTAAATGTAGGTCAGAGCAGAGTTCAGCAAACTGCGTACAAGCCTCAGGGCAAGACTCAGGCCCAAGCTAGCCCCAAATCAGCATGCAGCGGCTGTGGTAATCTGCACTGGCGTAGAGATTGCCCCTACAAAGACAGTGTTTGTCATGGTTGTGGCCAAAAAGGTCATCTAAAAAAATGTTGTTTCAAACTAACAAAAGGAACAAAAGGGCAGAAATCTGATAAAGGCAACAAAAATAATTTTGTGCATGCTATGCATGAAAAAAGGGGGAGGGAAAACCACCCTAACCCTAATGGAACTAGCAATGGAACCAATGCAGACTACCCAGTTCTCAATCAAGGTTGCTATGGGGACATTTTTGCTTTAGCCGAGGAAATGAAACCCCCAATCAAAATAAAATTGTTACTAAATGGTGTGCCATTAGAGATGGAGGTAGATACAGGTGCTGCCAGGTCTATCCTTTCAATGGCCACCTACTCTAAAATACCAGCTAAGGCAAGACCCGAGCTGAGACCTTCTGATGTTAAGCTTAGGACTTATGGGGGAGCTGAGCTGGTAGTTTGTGGGGAGATTAGGGCTAACATCCAGCGTGAATCTAGTGGTATGGTTCCTCAGCTAGCAACTATTGTGGTTGTAGACAGGGAGGGGCCAGCCTTGCTGGGTAGGGACCTGATTGATTTCCTTGGGCTAACTATAGTTTCAAATAATGTCAACAAATTGATCACTTGCCCTGAAGAGTTAGCAAATAAATTCCCCGACTTTTTTCAACCAGGTCTAGGTTGCTTTAAGGGAAGGAATTTCAAAATAGAAGTGGATCCAGCCATACCACCAAAGTTTTGTAAGGCCAGGAACGTGCCTTACACACTGAGACCTAAGGTGGAGGCAGAACTTGATAGACTGGTGCAGGAAGGTATCCTCACCCCTGTACAGTACTCAAGATAGGCAGCGGCGATCGTCCCTGTGCTCAAGGCTGATCAAAGCATCCGCATCTGTGGGGACTACAAATTAACAGTCAACAGAGCCACTAGGCTTGATACCTACCCTATACCCAGAGTGGAAGATCTATTCAGCGGGTTAGCAGGAGGAGTTATATACTCCAAGCTAGATATGTCTCAGGCATACGCCCAACTACCCTTGGATGAAGACTCCAAGGAACTCACGGTAATAAACACCTACAGAGGTTTATTTGCCTACAACCGTCTCAGTTTTGGAATTGCGTCCGCACCTGGAATCTTCCAGCGTGCCATGGAAGGACTATTGCAGGGCCTCCCAGGAGTGTTCTGCTACCTGGATGACGTCCTGGTGAGTGCCACTAATGAGCAAGAGCACAACAAGCGTCTCTATCAAGTCTTATCTAAACTACAGGAGGCAGGACTAAAACTGAAAATGGATAAATGCCAAATTGGAGTGCCACAGGTATCCTACCTTGGATACCAAATTGACAAGGATGGGTTGCACCCCACTGCAGAGAAAGTAGCAGCAATCCAGAATGCACCAGCTCCTACTAATGTAACTCAACTGAGAGCCTACCTTGGGCTGCTAAATTTCTATAGGAAATTTCTAAAATCATCTGCAACTATGCTGGAGCCCCTAAATACCTTACTGAGAGACAAAACCCCTTGGAAATGGGATGCAAGTCAGGAGAGAGCCTTCCAGAAATCTAAACAAGCCCTCCTGGACTCTCAGACTCTAGTCCACTTTGACCCTCAGAAACCCATAGTGGTAGTGGCTGACAGTAGTGCGTATGGTGTGGGAGCGGTGCTGTGTCACCTTATTGATGGGATTGAACGCCCCGCCTATTTTGCCTCCCGAACTCTAACAGCAACAGAACGCAACTACTCTCAAACTGAGAAAGAAGCCCTAGCTATGGTGTTCGCACTTCGAAAATTTCATTGCTACCTGTGGGGACAGGATTTCACTGTGGTTACGGACCACAAACCTTTGTTAGGACTATTTGATCTGGGTAGAAGCATTCCTCCGATGGCATCCGGGCGCATTCAAAGGTGGGCTTTACTACTGCAGTCCTACAAGTTCACCTTGCGTCACCGGTCCGGCGTGCTGTTGGGCACGGCTGATGCTCTCAGTCGTCTACCTTTGACAACTCCCGAGGAAGCCACACCTATTCCTGCGGAATGGACGTCCTTAGTGAATTTCCTCGAGTGAGCTCCAGTCACCAGCACCCACATCCGCGACGGCACCCTAAGGGACCCAGTACTTTCAAAGGTGTACAAATACTGCCAAGTAGGCTGGCCTTCGACGGTAATTGGTGACCCTGATCTCGCTCCGTATACTAGGAGGCGGAACGAATTGTCCACACAAAATGGCTGTGTGCTCTGGGGAGCAAGAATTATTGTACCCCAAGCCCTCAGACAAGCCATTGTGGATGAACTTCACTCGGGTCATGCTGGATCATCCAGGATGAAAGAGTTAGCTCGCAGCTACGTGTGGTGGCCCCTTCTGGATAAAGACCTAGAAGAAACAACTAAGTCATGCAGCGAGTGCCTGAGCACTCGAGCCGCACCGACGAAAGCTGAACTCCATCCGTGGGAATGGCCTGCGAAGCCTTGGCATCGCATACACATTGACTACGCGGGCCCAATGGATGGAAAATACTATCTAGTGATCGTGGATGCACACTCTAAGTGGGTTGAAATTTTTCCCACATCTACTACAACCTCTAGCGAAACGATCTTGTGCCTGAAACACACTTTTGCGACATTTGGATTCCCAGTAACAATTGTTTCAGACAATGCAACGTGTTTCACATCGGCTGAATTCCAAGAATTTGTGAAGGCATGTGGTATGCGACATATTACAAGCGCACCATACCACCCTTCAACTAATGGACTGGCGGAGCGCATGGTACAAACTTTCAAGAAGAATATACGGAAGTCAACGGAACCCCTACGCCTAGCACTAGACAGGTTCCTGTTCAACTATCGGCTAACACCTCACACGACAACAGGTGTTACGCCTGCCGAACTGATGTTAGGCAGGAAAGTCCGCTCTCGTCTTGATCTGCTTTGGCCGTCAGAAGCAATCGCGTCCAAAGTTGCTCAACGCCAGGACGCTCAGAAAAGATACCACCCAGGGTCTCGCGCGGTTACATTCCCCTGGAGTCACCTGTGATGGTCCGTCAATACACGCCGGGTTCCCCAAAATGGACCCCTGCTACCACCATTGAGAAAACAGGCCCGGTATCCTACAAGTGCCAACTGAAGGGGGGAGAGGTCGTTCGTCGACACCAGGACCAAGTTATTACCTGCTCGAACACCATCCCTGAACCCTTGGAACAACCTACGGAGGAAACCGTTGTGTTTCCACAACCTGCTCAAAATTCATACCCACCACCTCCGACCCATGAACCTGACTCCGAAACACATGATTACCCGATTCCCACCCAGGAGGCTAGGATGCACGAGCCTCCAAGCGCTAGCGTCTCGCGCAGGTCTACCCGAGCTCGGAAGCCTGTGGTGAGAATGGACCTTTAGGATTGACTATATCGAATAAGGGGACTGGGGATACAGGGGGGGTTTCTAATTAAGGAGGGAGGGGTGTAATATAGCGAGTAGTGTAAGTTCTAGTTAGAGAGACCAATAGTTGGCAACGCTCGAGAGAGCAACACTCGCAGGAGTCTACTAGTGAACTCGGGTTCGACAACAAGTAAATGTTGACCGAGTGTGTACATAATATTACCTACTGTGGTTGGTATCTAACTTCTTAATTTCTAAACTAATGTACTAATTCTATGCTACCCTATTCTATATATATTCCTTTCTATCTCCGCTCTGCTCTAGCTAACCCCATTCTGGTATCTGAGTATCTATGTTGTAAGGTATCCAAGAGGTGAGTAAACTATTTTACCTAACTTGATGTCTATTACTATGTTGTGTCTATGTCTATGTGAAACCTATACTGTGCTATAGTGTAGGATGCGATAGTTGGGTATAGGAGAAAAATTCCAAGCACAATACCCCACTCTACCCAGGTGTCTGAAATGGGTACCGGTCTTGACCGTGGGAAAGCGTAATGGCATCCTGGCGTTAGTTATGTAGCATTAGCTACAAAGTGTAAAATTATAAAAATTCTCATTCGCACTTAAATAGCATAATTATTGACATTAAAAATCTTACTCTAGATTATTATTATTAATTTTCTACTTATAATTAGTAATCCTTGAAGTTTTTGTGTAAATGCATGAGCTATAAAATAACGGTCGACATTTTCGAGTTTGAAGCCTTTGTGAAATGGCAACACCACGCGGGGACGCTTTGTTTCAGCGTCACTCTCTCGTTCGTCTTTAGCTTGTGCATTACAGCGTTCTTGTAAGTGAAAGAAATTAAGTGTTCAAATAGAGCAAATCTGGTAAAATATATCGTTTTCATTCCTTAGAGTGCATTGTGTTTAAGTATAAGGATCTGGTCAGTGTCGTGCTAGATATAAACATGTAAATAGTCGTGGGAGTCGTAAAATAGCATGGCTCATTCCAAGTGCTATCTCAACATAACGTAGCGTAAATTTTGCGTGTCATGTTCATTCTTGTGTCAAGAGTATAGTATAGATGTTTAACCACGTCTTTCTCCTTGCTGCAAAAAGATATACTTGCAGTTGTCATTATGATATTGAAACTCGCTCATCAAATTACTTCGTGAGAGCGCACGGTGGATTTGCCGGCGTTTTTGCGGAAGATGGCGGAGCGTAAACTGTTGTGTCATGTCATTTTTATGTTCACTGTATTAGGTTTTGAATATTTTTCTTTTGCTGCAAGAGATACGTATAGTGTTTCTTTTTTTTCAGTATGATTGACATATGGATGAATTTAGGACTGCCTTTTTTATTTCTCGTACGGATATAGATATATTATAGAGTACGAAATTTATTCATTCACATTCTTGCATTTTTTAGCTGTTTCGTATTTCAGTTAAATTCCTCGAATCATGGTACTTAAATCACATGTATTTTCCATAATTCCACAAAATGGAATAACAGATTTTTACTACTCTTAAAATCACAAGTCTTGTACTGTCCTGCTTAAACTTAATTCAAGCATAAAGAAACAGCCATTGCCAGCTTGTAACCTTTCTATTTTCTTCCTGAGCCTGTAAAGAAATTAATAGCTTTGGGTTAAATCTATGGAAGAAGTTCAGGGTTTTCTCCGTGATGGGAAATTTACCATTGCAATGTAGGGATTGTCAGTTGTGGAATTTTTCCTTGATGCCTCTTCGAGAACTTTCTCATTCAGCGTCTTCGATTATTGCAGATCCTCGTCGGCACCAAACGCCACAACACACATTCCCTGGGTCTGAGCTTTACAAACTGTACGTTTTCTCGTTTTCTCTCACTAAACCATCGAGTTACACCACGTAAATTGCCTATCTGTGACGTGAGACGGTCTGACCTTTGGTCATATATCACTTTGCAATCACTTGGTTCGGAGCTAGTACAGCCTAGTATAGTACAACAAATGGCCAACTAAACTACTGCTCAACCACGACAACTTGTTTTTTACATCGTGGAATTATTCTAAAGTCTGATCCCATTAATAGTGACTCATCCACACGTCCCGGGTGAATTGATATTCTGTCAGTCGCTAAAATTTACCAGACTGTGAACCTCCACAAACACACTCACTTACACCTGGCCAACGTCATCGCTCACGGATTTCAACACATTCTTTTCAAAAGTAGGGGCTCAAGTTTTCAGTGAGGTGTGTACCAATCCAGATGAAACGACAATTGAAAATTCATGCCCCACTGCACCCTCGAGGACTGATGTCAAGTGGAGACCACGCCCTGTCGATTTACCAGAGTTACGAAACATCTTATACTCACTAAAAAACACAAAGGCAGTTGGACATGATGGTATCAGTCTTCAATATATCAAAGAAAGTTTCCCTGTTACAGCACCATGGATTCGTCTGATAATTAATACATCAATAGTAACCAATACGTTTCCAAACCAATGGAAACACTCCATTATTAGACCGTTGCACAAAAGTGGTGACCTAAATACAGCATCAAACTACAGGCCCATTAGTCTTTTGCCTGTCATGTCCAAACTACTGGAGAAAGTGGTGACAAATCAACTGTCATTTCACCTGGACGAGTCAAATTTACTCCACCAAAATCAATATGCCTATAGAAGAAATACTAGCACTCAAGACGCTCTGCTCAATATATCTGAAAAAATATACAGTGACATCGATCAAAAGAATGTAACACTCTTGCTACTACTCGATCTCTCTAAGGCGTTCGATAGCGTCCAACATGAAAGACTTCTACGTAAAATACTGAACTTGGGAATAGACACGCAATGGTTTGAAAGTTACTTGTCAAATCGATCTCATGCAGTCCGCATAGAAAACAAATTGTCCCCATTCATTCAAAACAATTTTGGTGTTCCCCAAGGATCCATTCTTGGTCCGCTACTGTTTTCTATTTTCATTAATGATTTCCCTCCAATGCCTTCTAACACACGTATCTCTATGTATGCAGATGATGTTCAAATTGCAATAACAAGTTCTGTATCGGAAATACCACAGACGCAAATTAAATCCGAAACTTTACTGACTAGCCTGAAATCATGGTACGACCGAAATGGTCTCAAATTAAATGCTAACAAAACACAATGCATCATTTTTGGATCCAAAGATGCAATTAAAAAAACTTCAGATCTTACTCTTGCAGTTGGAAATGATAAAATTAATGCATCAGAAAAAGTTAAAAATCTAGGTATCTGGTTCGATGGAAATATGTCCTTCAAATCTCACGTTGAGACTACTTGCAACAAAATCTACGGAACTTTAATGTTTTTTCATCGAATAAAAAGTATGCTAGACGAAAAATCCAGATTATTAGCCATTCAATCCCTTGTGTTATCGCGCATTGACTACTGCAGCCTAGTATGGGGAGACTTACCTCAATACCTTCAAAGGGACTTACAAAAATGCATGAATTTTGCAGCCAAGGTGGTATGCAACGGTAATTTCAAAAGACGTGATCACGTAACCCTCTCCTCAATAAACTCGGCTGGATCCCTATCCAAGAAAGGCTCCTCATGCAGAAGGCCCAATACGTATTCTACTCGTTATATCTTCCTCAGAGCAATGCTGAGATAGTGCGTTTCCATCCACCCACTGTAACCAATCAAAAACCGAACAGAAACAATAATGTCTTAGTCAACTATCGTTCATCTCACTTAGGGCAGAAGGCTCTGTCCATATCAGGCGCCTTACTGTGGAACAAACTTCCCCTGAGTATTAAAGTCCCTCAAAGACCGAGAGAATTTAAAGCCAAAATAACTCGTCATCTTGTGTCTCAATAATAATCCTTAGTTACAGAACATACTGAATGAGTACTGACGAATCTCATTTACCTGGTATCTTCATTGCTGAACAATCTCCCTCGCTCATTGTGTTATAATTCAAGACATCAAACAACAGTTTTGAAGTATGCGTAGGTATTTTGATTTGACCGCCTATACGTTGTCATTTGCAAACATGCTTACTTGTATATGTGTGTACGTATATAGGTGTATGTGCGCATATGGGTGTGTATATGTGCACGTACAACTGTGTGCACTAGAGTAGATGAACCAGTCGAAGGTGCATTTTATGTCATTCCTCTCCGTTTCTGTGCAAGCATCAAACTAGACCGTCATGGTACCTATGTGTGTGTGTGTTGATCAATTACAGACATTCTGCACCATATTACAAAGATAATGTATTTTTTCTAATATGAAATTGTAAAGCATCCATGTAAAAAAAAATAAATTCGTTGTGTGATTATCCATTTATACTGCAGTAATATACTTATTCGGCCTATAGTTATATGCTTATAATAATGTGATACCTATGTTTGTTTATCAATTGACGACAATTTGCGCCATATTTCAAAGATAATGTGATTTTTTTTTCTAATATGAAACCATTATAGGACATTAAGGTTTTCTTTCTTATTCACGTCCCACAATCGTTTTCATGTTTCTGACTTAAGTAGACTGTTTTGTGCCACTATTTTTAGTACGAAATTTTATAAAATTCATGCTATAATAAAAGATATTTTCTCCGTTTCCCTCGATTGGAATTCTGATTTATACTGACTAGTTTACGCTGATATTTGCGCACATGCTTACTTGTGTAAATGTGTACGTGTCCACGCTATGCGTATGACACTCTGTAGAATGCGTATGTATTGCCTCGATGTATAGAAATGCATTTGCGTATGCTTACGAGTCAGGTGTAAATATGTGCGTGGGTATATGTGTGCATGTGTATGTGTAAATATTTACATGTATACGTGCATATATGTGTGTACTAGACTGACAACTAGCATTTTACTAGAGATAATGGTCTTTTTTTCAGTGCACTCTCAACTTGTAACATTACCTAACTCGTCATATCTTTAGTATTGTAAAGCATTCATGTAAAAACTATACATTTGTTGTGCGATCATCCATTTATATTTAAATAAAATGCTTGTTAACTAATGACCGTTATGTTAAAATTGTTGAATCAGAAATGCAAAACCTATAATCTTCTTGGTCCTCTTGCTTATATGTACACACGTGTGTGTCCATGTTAACGAAACCGGTGTTTTTCGTAACCTAGGCACACACATGGCCGTAAAACGCGTGTATATATATGTGTGTGTGTGTGTATGTGTGTGAGTGTGTGTATGGATATATACACACATGCATACGTATATGTACATATGTGTGTATGTGGGTATATATTTATATATATTTTTCTTTTTTTTATGCTTCCTCAAAATGACATTTGTAAACATTGACCGAAACAAGCGATTTCATATATTATTTCCTGGCGTCAAGAATTGCGAAGTCTTATGTCATGTACATGTAAACTGTCAAAAGTGTTTTCACCCCACAATGAAAATGCATCGTCCATGAAATTGTGTTATCTCTTACAATTTTCATTACATGTATTATCAGATGTAGATTAAGCTAGATTAGGAGTTCATTGCCCTCAATCATTTCTTTTGACTAGTGACACGAGTTTTTCAATACTCGTGTGTGTGTATCATCTAAGTGTATTAATTTTGAGATATTTTAAAAACCAATGATGGTACTTTTGTACCATCTCTATTGGAAATAAACCATTTTTTTTTCTTTTTTATGTGTACATATATGTGTATATATTTACATGTATGTGTGCACATATGTGTGTACTAAACTGACAACTAGCATTTTAGTAGAGATAATGGTCATTTTCTGTTCACTCTCAACTTGTAACATTACCTAACTCGTCATCTCTTTATTATTGCAAAGCATTCATGTACCAACTATACATTTGTTGTACGATCATCCATTTATATTTAAATAAAATGCTTATTAACTAACGACCGTTATGTTAAAATTGTTGAATTAGAAATACAAAACTTATAATCTTCTTGGTCCTCATGCTTATGCGTACATATATATATATATATATATGTCTGTATGTGTGTGTGTATGTATGTATGTATATATGTATGTACGTATATATATGTATATGGATTTGTATTTATATATATATATATATTTTTTTTTCATGCTTCCTTAAAATGACACTTATGAACATTTGCCGAAACAAGCGATTCATATATTATTTCCTGGCATCAATAATTGCGAAGTTTTATGTCATGTACATGTAAACTGTCAAAAGTTTTTTCACCCCACAATGAAAATGCATCGTCCATGAATTTGCGTTATCTCTTATAATTATCATTACATGTATTGTCAAATGTAGATTAAGCAAGATTAGGAGTACATTGCCCTCAATCATTTATTTTCGACTAGTGACACGAGTTTTTCAATACTCGTGTGTGTGTATCATCTAAGTGTATTAATTTTAAGATATTTAAAAACCAATGATTGTAATATTGTACAATCTCTATTGGAAATAAAGTTTTTCTTTCTTTCTTTCACCGGACCTCGCCTACAAGGTTTTCCCCATCTAAGAGAAGATCGTCAGAAGTCAAGCACGCCATCGGTCATCACGGCTTCCTCCAATAAAAATTCGAGCTGAGTTATCCCATGAAGTGTCTTTATTATCCCTTTCTTGCAATTTCGAAAAACACTATTGAGAAAACGTTTAGGGTTGGATGTTAATAACTAACCATACTCCACCAATCTTAACATTTATAAGGCATTCGAAAATCCAATGTACAAGGTGATATGTATCAGGCTTGAAATTGGAAATAAAGCATCCGTAGATACCTTCATTATTCATTATTATTATTATGTGTTGTCGTTAACTGAGTTTTAATCATTATTATTATTACATACAGCAGAATTGAGTAGAGGAGTAGAAGAAGTTATAGGTGGAAAGATTCTCTTAATTTAGCTTGCGCTTTATTTCTTGCTTTTAGCTTGTAATATGGATCAATCAATAAAAATGTTCATTCAAAAACAATGTAGCTCTACTTCTGCTATAGCTCGTAACGCGGACGGCAAGAATATTATCCGGGTACCGGGAAAGTTCATTTTCAAAATGAGGTTGGGTTTAGGAGCAAGATAGGATGGAATGCAGGAAAGTTAGATGACCTCGTAGTAGAATTTGAGAATGGAAAATTGGATTGTGTTGGTGTAGTAGAGACCCAAATGCGTGATAGAGTCAGTTTAACATGTAAGGAGAATAAGTATCATATGATAGGAAAAGGGCGTGTAAATTGGCAAAAAAGAGGTGGTGGAGTTGGTTTGATTGTAAAGAATGCTCTAAATTGGAAATTAGAGGAACTTCCTGTTGGAAATGAACCTGAAAGTGAAGATTTGTTAGCAATTAAGTGTGAAAGAATGCATGCCAGAGAATGTATTGTTGTGATTGTATGTTATATGACAACTGATGGGATTTTAGCTCATGAAGAGAATGTAAAAAAGTATGAAATATTAACAAGGATTGTACGAGAACACTGCAGGTGCCCTCTGATTGTGATGGGTGACATGAATGGCCATGTTGGTATACTTGGTGAGCCGGTGAATGCAAATGGACAAAAATTGATAGATTTTTGTGATGAGAATGAACTTGAAAACCTGAATGTAACAATAGGAAATGGCTTGCATACATGGCAAAGCAGGGAATGGAAAACTGCAATTGACTATATGATTGTGAATAGTAGAGCAAGAGAGTGTGTCAATGAAATGTTTGTAGATGAAGATGATTTTGATATTGATAGTGACCATAAAATGCTTGTGCTTGAATATAACTGGGGTAGAAAGGAGTCAATGCAAAAGGTCAGTAGTGTGAAAGAAAGTTGGCAGATAAAAAAGGCAAACTGGGAAGAATTTAAGAATGAATTGAGTAGGTATAACTGGAACAGGTGTGGAAATGTAAATGACCTAAATGGTGAGATTGCAAGAACCTTGTATGATGTGGCAGAGCAAAAGATTGGTAGAATAAAATGTAGGAAAGGGACAGGGAATGCCAGGTGGTTTACAAGTGAGATAAAGGAAGAACGAATGAGAAGAAAGACTTTAAATAAGAAACAACGCAGTATGAGGAAAATGTATGAAAGAAACAGAATTACTGAGGATGAATGGCAGAGTGCATGGAATGAGTACAAGGACCAGCAGAAGAAAGTAAGGAGAATGATTAATGAGGCTAGAGTTAAAGAGGAGAGACACCAAGTTGAAAATCTAAGAAAGAAAGGTCCGGATGGAATAAAAGATTGGTATAAGTTTATACAAGGTAATGATAGAAGTAGTGAAGTTCAAGTTGATGAATTAGTAGTTAATGGTTGCAGTGTGCAAGATAGGATGCAACTGGTGAAAGCAGTTGAAGAATACTGGGAGGACATTGGTGGAATGAATGAGCAGGTTACAGATAATGCACCCATAAATTTTCTGATTGATGAACGTGAACTGCAAATGGAAGACGAAATCACTTGTGAAGAGATTGTAAGTTTTTTGAAGAAAGTGAAAAATGGAAAGGCATGTGGCCCTGATAAGATCCCATATGAGTTTTATAAATTTGGAGGAGAGAGTGTGGTCAGTATGTTGAAATGTTTATTTGATGAGATATGGAAGAGTGAAAGAGTACCGGATGACTGGAACAAGTGTAATGTAGTTCTGTTGCATAAGGGTGGACATAAGAGTATGAAAGAACTTAAAAATTACAGACCAATTGCACTGGGTGACACTGTATGTAAGATATTTTGTGGTATTTTGAATGAGAGAATGAAAAATTTAGTTGAGAAATTAGGAGTCCTAGGTGAAGAACAGAATGGTTTTAGGCAGGATAGACGTGGGGAAGATAATCTGTTTGTAGTGAGTGAAATAATTGAGCGAATGAGGAAGGATGATAAGAAGGTGTATTTAGCATTCCTGGATATTGAAAAAGCGTATGACAGAGTGGATCGGGTTAGGCTCTTTGAAGTTCTGAGAAAAGTTGGGTTTAGCAGAAAAATAGTAAAAATTGTACAAAGTCTGTATGAGAACACAAGCGCTATATACAGGTTAGGAAATTTGGAAACGGGGCAAGTGAGGAGTGTTAGAGGAGTGAGACAGGGCTGTACTCTGTCTCCCCTGTTGTTTGGATTGTACACAGAAGAATTAGCAGTTCGACTGAGAAGGAGTGGCTTAGGACTGAAAGTTGGTAATGAGAGACTGAGCTGTTTGTTGTATGCTGATGATGTGGTTGTGGTTAGTGGATGTGGACATGAACTGCAAAGGATGCTTGACATTGTGAACGGATATAGTACAGATTTCAAGATGAACTTCGGTGCCGACAAAAGCAAGGTTATGGTTATAAATAGTGATGAGACTGATAGAGACAGACTGTGGAATATTGGAGAAATCAGAATATGTAGAACAAAAGAATACAAATATCTAGGTTGTATGATAAGTGAAGATGGATGCACTAGAACTAAGGGTGAGAAAGTGGCAAAAGCTATGCAGTGGAGTGGACGATTAAGTAGCGTGGCCAGATACAGAGCAAACAAGTATGAATGTGTGAGAGGAATGTGGAAGTATGTTGCTGTACCTAGTGTCATGTATGGTATGAGTGCTCTTGCCTGGAATGGAAGTGATCTTGAAAAGCTGGATGTAATACAAAATAAGGTAGGACGGTTAGCATTGGGTGCTCCGAAATGGACAGCTACAGAAGCCATTAGAGGTGACCTTGGGTGGAGCCTATTTTCAGAAAGAATGATGAAGGCGGTGCTGAATTATAAGGTGAGAATTGAAAGAATGCAGAATAGCAGATGGGTAAAGCGAATTTTTGAATGGAATCTGAGTGTAAGCTATTGGGAGAAAGTGTGTTGGGGGCATGCAAGGAAGCTTAGTATGCAAAAGATTATTCATGTTAGAATTGGGAGACCTGTGGATGACTGGAGTTTAATAAATCCTGGAGGTGTAGGGCCTGAGTGGGACTGCAAGAGGTGGAAGAAAGAGATTGAGAGGAAAACAAAAGAGTATGGATTGAATAAGTGGAGGCTTAGCATGGTGCGGAAGCCTACACTTGACTGGTATATGAAAAAAGAAGCACCTAAGTTTGAGATGTTCTATGATGGTAGTTTTGGAAGTCAACTCCTGTTTGCTGTGAGATGTAAGTCATTGAGTGTGAACAGACGTACATGGAGGTGGAATGAGAATAATAACAGATTATGTCGGCAGTGTATTAGTGGAGTGGAGGAAACAATTGAGCATTTTGTGCTGGAATGTAGTAAGTATGAGCAAGAGAGAGAAAGTTTTATGAATGTGGTGCTTGAGCAGTATGGAGAGAATGAGTGGTATGCCAGATGTGCTGAAGATGATTGCGGTATGAGCTGTCTTGCTGGATTGGATCAGGAGTGCAATTTGAGTATCATTGAAGCTATGAAATTGTTTCTTGTGCGTGCCTGGAGTAAGAGACAGTGACTGGAATGAGCCAGTCAGGTACAATGGTCAGTAATGACCCAAAATGCCTGGGGATGGTGTTTTGACGCACTGGCTATCCCAGTGACGCCATCCAATGGCAGCTTGTGACAAGGATTGGTAAATCCTGAGTAGTTTAGTGGACAAGTCTGGTACCAGGCGCTGAACTCTTTGTGTGATAACTGTGGAGGGAATTGTAGGCCGTTACAAAGGCCCCGACGCTGTCGGCCCTCAATTTCAAGTTCAAGTTCAAGTTCAAGGATGCAAATGGTGAAAGCAGTTGAAGAATACTGGGAGGACATTGGTGGAATGAATGAGCAGGTTACAGATGATGAACCAATAAATTTCCTGATAGATGAACATGAACTGCAAATGGAAGACGAAATCACTTGTGAAGAGATTGTAAGTTTTTTGAAGAAAGTGAAAAATGGAAAGGCATGTGGCCCTGATAAGATACCATATGAGTTCTATAAATGTGGAGGAGAGAGTGTAGTCAGTATGTTGAAATGTTTATTTGATGAGATATGGAAGAGTGAAAGAGTACCGGATGACTGGAACAAGTGTAATGTAGTTCTGTTGCATAAGGGTGGACATAAGAGTATGAAAGAACTTAAAAATTACAGACCAATTGCACTGGGTGACACCGTATGGGTGATCTTTTGTGGTATTTTGAATGAGAGAATGAAAAACTTAGTTGAGGAATTAGGAGTCCTGGGAGAAGAACAGAATGGTTTTAGGCAAGATAGACGTGGAGAGGATAATTTGTTTGTAGTGAGTGAAATAATTGAGCGAATGAAGAAGGATAATAAGAAGGTATATTTAGCATTCCTGGATATTGAAAAGGCGTATGACAGAGTGGATCGGGTTAGGCTGTTTGAAATTTTGAGAAAAGTTGGTTTTAGCAGAAAAATAGTGAACATTGTACAGAGTCTGTATGAGAACACAAGTGCTATCTACAGGTTAGGAAATTTGGAAACAGGGCAAGTGAGGAGTGTTAGAGGAGTGAGACAGGGCTGTACTCTGTCCCCCCTGTTGTTTGGATTGTACACAGAAGAATTAGCAGTTCGACTGAGAGGGAGTGGTTTAGGACTGAAAGTTGGTAATGAGAGACTGAGCTGTTTGTTGTATGCTGATGATGTGGTTGTGGTTAGTGAATGTGGTCATGAATTACAAAGGATGCTTGACATTGTGAATGGATATAGGGTAAGTTCCGAAAATTCGTCCACTTCGAAATTCCGTACACACCAGGTATATTTTACTTTAACAAGCTAATATGGAGTTGAAGTTCATCGAAAAGTGGTCCACGTGGTAACTGCTGGTTTATAATATTGTATAATTGCCACACACCGCAAATAAATATCACTGTTTGAACAAAAATGGCAGCCCAAGTGAATGACCTCGGTTTCAGTTGTTTATGAAGTCGTCACACCTTAACTGACTACCATTTTGCATCGCCGACTAAAATTTTTTCCGTTGACGAAGTTGTTGCGTTAGGCGATGTCGTACCTGTGTGAGTGTTGAAAGATATAATGCTGTCATTTTACCGAGTTTTTTTTCTCCCTTTGTTTGTTTCTGAGGTGTACTAAATTTCGAATCTTTTAACGGCTTGTGTTATTACTTCGTCCACATGTACGGAGTTTTGAAAAAATCATTTTTATGAATTCGTTTGTTCGTACAACGTTTTTTCTTCAAGTTTCTCCTCATTGCTTATGATACTTAATATCTTTTCAGGTATTGATTTAATAGTTTATGAATTGGGACGAATGTTGACCTTAAATTATGGCTCCTCGTAAAAAACACCACTACTGCAATGATGATCTCGTTCACGCATTAGCAGAGATAAAAAATGGAAGTTTGAGTATGCGCAACGCAAGTGATAAATATGGTGTTCCAAAAACAACGCTTCAAGAGCGTGTGCAAGGCACTGGCAGGCCGCAGCCCAGACAGTTCAAGAAACGGTTTGTGAAAAGTGCAGAAATTTCTTGAGTCCTGTTATATTCCTATTTCCTCTCATCGATGCCGCATTGTTCGTTGGCCAATTTTCAGGAGGCAATTCTTTTCTCTTTGCATTATTTTTCGTCATTTTCTCTTTGCTTTCATTTTTTTAAGGTCGAGACAGAAGGTCTCCATTATTTTATTTTGTCATCAATAAAGATCATATATACTGAGACTTTTCAATGTCTTTTACTATTAATGGTAGTTTTGTTGTCAATCAAATAGGGCCTTATTAGGTGAATGACGAGATGGTTGCAACGTAATTTAATGTTATGATGATGACGTCTTTCAATTAGCAAATGGATGAGACATTCGGAAGTTGAATAACACACAACATACATACATCGTATTCTAAATCTATACAGCGTATTAAAGAATTTACCGTTAATTAAATGACAATAACATTATCAGATCTCGGTGATTACGTTAGTTCTGATCTATCAATTGACACAATTATTGGAATTCGCATTATTACATCAAATAAGCAGGTGAAGCCTTTAACGTGACTAACAGACGCAACATATATCATTAATATATTGAGAAGTCTGACAAGAACATTGTATAAGGGGTGGAGCCTCGACGCTAGGTTATTCAGTTGAAAAGCAAAGGTCGTCAAACACTTCCAACGATGCTATCCTACGCCTAGACATGAAGCTACTAAGACATGAGTGAGAGTATGGATAGACACATTGAGGGGTATACTTAGCTCGGTCTTGAGAAACGCCCAGTTAGTCTATGCACGACTTTAACAGCCATTGGAACTCTTGGGCAAAGAGCCCACTCCCACCTGTCCGCGAGGACAGGCGAGAGAATCACACGTCTTACTCTCTTAATGGCGCAGGCTCTAATGCCGCTCGCGCACACTGCTCAGAGGGAGGCTGTGCGACGCCGTCTCGAGTGAGGACGAACACGTTCATTCGTAACGAAGCTTTACGTTAAAATATCATAGGAAATAGCAAGTGTTGCGAGATAATTAAAGTGGATTAAGCTTTACAATTAATAAACAAGTAATATATGTAGAATGAACAAGATCTTAAGTCAACAAGGAAGGAGTTGAAATATACGAGTAGAATGGAAGCGTTTGGAAATGATCCTCGGTACAAGCGTCGGTCGCGGAGCAAAGAGTACAAAGTCCAATGGTGGATGCTCGTAGAGGGGGGGGTGCGAGGTTCGCTGGTTGATTCGAATGATGCTTGGCGGTTGGTGAAGCTTGTCTCGAAGCGTAGTTTGTAGAGTTCAGAAATGCTGTGCTTATTTTCGAGAACATATTATCCAACGTCGGGTCTTTTAGAAGATGGTTGCTTGGCCAAAACAACCTTTTCTTAACGTTATTTGAACACGACGAGAATCTTCCATAGTAGAACTATGACAGTCCTACTTTAAACTTCAGTCCACCACTCGTAACTTTTGAAAAAATGCACCTATCGACTTCAAATTACTTTCAAACGAAAGAACAAAACATTGTCTGCAAAGGTGTTATAAACACATTCAAAATTGTTTCTGAAAAGTACAGAAATTCTTCGATGAACCTGTACGACTCACGCGCCGTCGAAAGACCTAAGTCCACCATTCGCAACTTTTGAAAGAATGCACATATCAACTTTGAATTACTCTCAAACGAAGGAGCAAAACATTTTCTACAAAGGTGTTGTAAACACATCCAAGAAAGTTTTCTGAAAAGTACAGAAATTTCTCAATGAATCTGTACGACTCACGTGCCGTCGAAAGACTTTAGTTGACTCTTTCGCGCTCGCGATGGCAGGCGAATCAAACATTTTTATCGAAGAATTTCTGTACTTTTCAGGAAAATTTTTTGAACGTGTTTATAACACCTTTGTAGAAAATGTTTTGTTCTTTTGTTTGAGAGTAATTTGAAGTCAATAGGTGCATTTTTTAAAAAGTTACGAGTGGTGGACTAGTTAAAGTTTAAAGTAGGACTCAAGAAATTTCTGTACTTTTCACAAACCGTTTCTTGAACCGTCTCGGCTGCGGCCTGCCGGTATCAAAACGTACGTATCAAATCCATTAAAAATGAACACGCTATTATATTACATAAAATTCGAACGCTCACAGGTAACTTTAGCGCTAAACAAAAATATAAATTTCATTTTAGAGGATGTACGAACTTTTGTAATGAGATTAGAAACGTGGTCGAAATTTTGAATTAATTTCGAATTTGGTACGAACTTTCGAAAATTTCAGTTGGAGAAAGTGTTCACAAAGCAAGTTGTTTTTTCACATCAAGATTTGAAAGATCCTTTTTAGAGCAAAGCACGATGAACCCAATGCATTTGCGCTTTTTTGACGATATTTGCTGCAGCAATAGCGATCTTGAGAACCGTTTGAGAGGGTTTGAAGTTTGAACCGTTTAAATCGGACGAACTTTCGAACTTTACCCTAGTACAGATTTCAAGATGAACTTTGGTGCAGATAAAAGTAAGGTCATGGTTATAAATAGTGATGAGACTGATAGAGACAGACTGTGGAATATTGGAGAAATCAGAATAGGTAGAACAAAAGAATACAAATATCTAGGTTGTATGATAAGTGAAGATGGATGTACTAGAACTAAAGGTGAGAAAGTGGCTAAAGCAATGCAGTGGAGTGGACGGTTAGGTAGTGTGGCCAGATACAGAGCAAACAAGTACGAATGTGTGAGAGGAATGTGGAAGTATGTTGCTGTACCTAGTGTCATGTATGGTATGAGTGCTCTTGCTTGGAATGGTAGTGATCTTGAAAAGCTGGATGTGATACAAAATAAGGTAGGACGTGTAGCATTGGGTGCGCCAAAATGGACAGCTATAGAAGCCATTAGAGGTGACCTAGGGTGGAGCCTATTTTCAGAAAGAATGATGAAAGCTGTGCTGAATTATAAGGTGAGAATTGAAAGAATGCAGAATAGCAGGTGGGTAAGGCGAATCTTTGAATGGAATCTGAGTGTAAGCTATTGGGAAAAAGTATGTTGGGGGCATGCAAGGAAACTCAGTATGCAAAAGATTATTCATGTTAGAATTGGGAGACCTGTGGATGACTGGAGTTTAATAAATGTTGGAGGTGTAGGGCCTGAGTGGGACTGCAAGAGGTGGAAGAAAGAGATTGAGAGACAAACAAAAGAGTATGGATTGAATAAGTGGAAGCTTAGCATGATGCGGAAGCCTACACTTAACTGGTATATGAAAAAGAAAGCACCTAAGTTTGAGCTGTTCTATGATGGTAGTTTTGGAAGTCAACTCTTGTTTGCTATGAGATGTAAGTCATTGAGTGTGAACAGACGTACATGGAGATGGAATGAGAATAATAACAGATTATGTCAGCAGTGTAATGGTGGAGTAGAGGAAACAATTGAGCATTTTGTGCTGGAATGTAGTAAGTATGAGCAAGAGAGAGAGAGTTTAATGAATGTGGTGTCTGAGCAGTATGGAGAGAATGAATGGAATGCCAGATGTGCTGAAGATGATTGCGGTATGAGCTGTCTTGCTGGATTGGATCAGGAGTGTAATGCGAGTATCACTGAGGCTATGAAAGTGTTTCTTGTGCGTGCCTGGAGTAAGAGACAGTGACTGGAATGAGCCAGTCTGGCAGAATGGGCTGTAATGACCCAATGTGCCGGGGGATGGTGTTTTGACACACTGGTTGTCCCGGTGATGCCTTCCAATGGAGGCTTGTGACAAGGATCGTAGATCCTGAGTAGTTTAGTGGACAAGTCTGGTACCAGGCGCTGAACTCTGTGTGAAAATTGTGGAGGGAATTGTAGGCCGTTACAAAGGCCCCGACACTGTCGGCCCTCAAGTTCAAGTTCCAGTTCAAGTTCAAAGGATGAGGAAGGGTGATAAGAAGGTGTATTTAGCATTCCTGGATATTGAAAAAGCGTATGACAGAGTGAATCGGGTTAGGCTCTTTGAAGTTCTGAGAAAAGTTGGGTTTAGCAGAAAAATAGTAAAAATTGTACAAAGTCTGTATGAGAACACAAGCGCTATATACAGGTTAGGAAATTTGGAAACGGGGCAAGTGAGGAGTGTTAGAGGAGTGAGACAGGGCTGTACTCTGTCTCCCCTGTTGTTTGGATTGTACACAGAAGAATTAGCAGTTCGACTGAGAAGGAGTGGCTTAGGACTGAAAGTTGGTAATGAGAGACTGAGCTGTTTGTTGTATGCTGATGATGTGGTTGTGGTTAGTGGATGTGGACATGAACTGCAAAGGATGCTTGACATTGTGAACGGATATAGTACAGATTTCAAGATGAACTTCGGTGCCGACAAAAGCAAGGTTATGGTTATAAATAGTGATGAGACTGATAGAGACAGACTGTGGAATATTGGAGAAATCAGAATAGGTAGAACAAAAGAATACAAATATCTAGGTTGTATGATAAGTGAAGATGGATGCACTAGAACTAAGGGTGAGAAAGTGGCAAAAGCTATGCAGTGGAGTGGACGATTAAGTAGCGTGGCCAGATACAGAGCAAACAAGTATGAATGTGTGAGAGGAATGTGGAAGTATGTTGCTGTACCTAGTGTCATGTATGGTATGAGTGCTCTTGCCTGGAATGGAAGTGATCTTGAAAAGCTGGATGTAATACAAAATAAGGTAGGACGGTTAGCATTGGGTGCTCCAAAATGGACAGCTACAGAAGCCATTAGAGGTGACCTTGGGTGGAGCCTATTTTCAGAAAGAATGATGAAGGCGGTGCTGAATTATAAGGTGAGAATTGAAAGAATGCAGAATAGCAGATGGGTAAGGCGAATCTTTGAATGGAATCTGAGTGTAAGCTATTGGGAAAAAGTATGTTGGGGGCATGCAAGGAAACTCAGTATGCAAAAGATTATTCATGTTAGAATTGGGAGACCTGTGGATGACTGGAGTTTAATAAATGTTGGAGGTGTAGGGCCTGAGTGGGACTGCAAGAGGTGGAAGAAAGAGATTGAGAGACAAACAAAAGAGTATGGATTGAATAAGTGGAAGCTTAGCATGATGCGGAAGCCTACACTTAACTGGTATATGAAAAAGAAAGCACCTAAGTTTGAGCTGTTCTATGATGGTAGTTTTGGAAGTCAACTCTTGTTTGCTATGAGATGTAAGTCATTGAGTGTGAACAGACGTACATGGAGATGGAATGAGAATAATAACAGATTATGTCAGCAGTGTAATGGTGGAGTAGAGGAAACAATTGAGCATTTTGTGCTGGAATGTAGTAAGTATGAGCAAGAGAGAGAGAGTTTAATGAATGTGGTGTCTGAGCAGTATGGAGAGAATGAATGGAATGCCAGATGTGCTGAAGATGATTGCGGTATGAGCTGTCTTGCTGGATTGGATCAGGAGTGTAATGCGAGTATCACTGAGGCTATGAAAGTGTTTCTTGTGCGTGCCTGGAGTAAGAGACAGTGACTGGAATGAGCCAGTCTGGCAGAATGGGCTGTAATGACCCAATGTGCCGGGGGATGGTGTTTTGACACACTGGTTGTCCCGGTGATGCCTTCCAATGGAGGCTTGTGACAAGGATCGTAGATCCTGAGTAGTTTAGTGGACAAGTCTGGTACCAGGCGCTGAACTCTGTGTGAAAATTGTGGAGGGAATTGTAGGCCGTTACAAAGGCCCCGACACTGTCGGCCCTCAAGTTCAAGTTCCAGTTCAAGTTCAAAGGATGAGGAAGGGTGATAAGAAGGTGTATTTAGCATTCCTGGATATTGAAAAAGCGTATGACAGAGTGAATCGGGTTAGGCTCTTTGAAGTTCTGAGAAAAGTTGGGTTTAGCAGAAAAATAGTAAAAATTGTACAAAGTCTGTATGAGAACACAAGCGCTATATACAGGTTAGGAAATTTGGAAACGGGGCAAGTGAGGAGTGTTAGAGGAGTGAGACAGGGCTGTACTCTGTCTCCCCTGTTGTTTGGATTGTACACAGAAGAATTAGCAGTTCGACTGAGAAGGAGTGGCTTAGGACTGAAAGTTGGTAATGAGAGACTGAGCTGTTTGTTGTATGCTGATGATGTGGTTGTGGTTAGTGGATGTGGACATGAACTGCAAAGGATGCTTGACATTGTGAACGGATATAGTACAGATTTCAAGATGAACTTCGGTGCCGACAAAAGCAAGGTTATGGTTATAAATAGTGATGAGACTGATAGAGACAGACTGTGGAATATTGGAGAAATCAGAATAGGTAGAACAAAAGAATACAAATATCTAGGTTGTATGATAAGTGAAGATGGATGCACTAGAACTAAGGGTGAGAAAGTGGCAAAAGCTATGCAGTGGAGTGGACGATTAAGTAGCGTGGCCAGATACAGAGCAAACAAGTATGAATGTGTGAGAGGAATGTGGAAGTATGTTGCTGTACCTAGTGTCATGTATGGTATGAGTGCTCTTGCCTGGAATGGAAGTGATCTTGAAAAGCTGGATGTAATACAAAATAAGGTAGGACGGTTAGCATTGGGTGCTCCAAAATGGACAGCTACAGAAGCCATTAGAGGTGACCTTGGGTGGAGCCTATTTTCAGAAAGAATGATGAAGGCGGTGCTGAATTATAAGGTGAGAATTGAAAGAATGCAGAATAGCAGATGGGTAAAGCGAATTTTTGAATGGAATCTGAGTGTAAGCTATTGGGAGAAAGTGTGTTGGGGGCATGCAAGGAAGCTTAGTATGCAAAAGGTTATTCATGTTAGAATTGGGAGACCTGTGGATGACTGGAGTTTAATAAATCCTGGAGGTGTAGGGCCTGAGTGGGACTGCAAGAGGTGGAAGAAAGAGATTGAGAGGAAAACAAAAGAGTATGGATTGAATAAGTGGAGGCTTAGCATGGTGCGGAAGCCTACACTTGACTGGTATATGAAAAAAGAAGCACCTAAGTTTGAGATGTTCTATGATGGTAGTTTTGGAAGTCAACTCTTGTTTGCTGTGAGATGTAAGTCATTGAGTGTGAACAGACGTACATGGAGGTGGAATGAGAATAATAACAGATTATGTCGGCAGTGTATTAGTGGAGTGGAGGAAACAATTGAGCATTTTGTGCTGGAATGTAGTAAGTATGAGCAAGAGAGAGAAAGTTTTATGAATGTGGTGCTTGAGCAGTATGGAGAGAATGAGTGGTATGCCAGATGTGCTGAAGATGATTGCGGTATAAGCTGTCTTGCTGGATTGGATCAGGAGTGCAATTTGAGTATCATTGAAGCTATGAAATTGTTTCTTGTGCGTGCCTGGAGTAAGAGACAGTGACTGGAATGAGCCAGTCAGGTAGAATGGTCAGTAATGACCCAATATGCCTGGGGATGGTGTTTTGACGCACTGGCTATCCCAGTGATGCCATCCAATGGCAGCTTGTGACAAGGATTGGTAAATCCTGAGTAGTTTAGTGGACAAGTCTGGTACCAGGCGCTGAACTCTTTGTGTGATAACTGTGGAGGGAATTGTAGGCCGTTACAAAGGCCCCGACGCTGTCGGCCCTCAATTTCAAGTTCAAGTTCAAGTTCAAGCAGAAGTTGGGTTTAGCAGAAAAATAGTAAAAATTGTACAAAGTCTGTATGAGAACACAAGCGCTATATACAGGTTAGGAATTTTGGAAACGGGGCAAGTGAGGAGTGTTAGAGGAGTGAGACAGGGCTGTACTCTGTCTCCCCTGTTGTTTGGATTGTACACAGAAGAATTAGCAGTTCGACTGAGAAGGAGTGGCTTAGGACTGAAAGTTGGTAATGAGAGACTGAGCTGTCTGTTGTATGCTGATGATGTGGTTGTGATTAGTGGATGTGGACATGAACTGCAAAGGATGCTTGACATTGCGAACGGATATAGTACAGATTTCAAGATGAACTTCGGTGCCGACAAAAGCAAGGTTATGGTTATAAATAGTGATGAGACTGATAGAGACAGACTGTGGAATATTGGAGAAATCAGAATATGTAGAACAAAAGAATACAAATATCTAGGTTGTATGATAAGTGAAGATGGATGCACTAGAACTAAAGGTGAGAAAGTGGCTAAAGCAATGCAGTGGAGTGGACGGTTAGGTAGTGTGGCCAGATACAGAGCAAACATGTACGAATGTGTGAGAGGAATGTGGAAGTATGTTGCTGTACCTAGTGTCATATATGGTATGAGTGCTCTTGCTTGGAATGGAAGTGTTCTTGAAAAGCTGAATGTGATACAAAATAAGGTAGGACGTGTAGCATTGGGTGCTCCAAAATGGACAGCTATAGAAGCCATTAGAGGTGACCTAGGGTGGAGCTTATTTTCAGAAAGAATGATGAAAGCTGTGCTGAATTATAAGGTAAGAATTGAAAGAATGCAGAATAGCAGGTGGGTAAGGCGAATCTTTGAATGGAATCTGAGTGTAAGCTATTGGGAGAAAGTATGTTGGGGGCATGCAAGGAAACTCAGTATGCAAAAGATTATTCATGTTAGAATTGGGAGACCTGTGGATGACTGGAGTTTAATAAATGTTGGAGGTGTAGGGCCTGAGTGGGACTGCAAGAGGTGGAAGAAAGAGATTGAGAGACAAACAAAAGAGTATGGATTGAATAAGTGGAAGCTTAGCATGATGCGGAAGCCTACACTTAACTGGTATATGAAAAAGAAAGCACCTAAGTTTGAGCTGTTCTATGATGGTAGTTTTGGAAGTCAACTCTTGTTTGCTGTGAGATGTAAGTCATTGAGTGTGAACAGACGTACATGGAGGTGGAATGAGAATAATAACAGATTATGTCTAGAGTGTATTAGTGGAGTAGAGGAAACAATTGAGCATTTTGTGCTGGAATGTAGTAAGTATGAGCAGGAGAGAGAAAGTTTCATGAATGTGGTGTTCGAACAGTATGGAGAGAATGAGTGGAATGCCAGATGTGCTGAAAATGATTGTGGTATGAGCTGTCTTGCTGGATTGGATCAGGGGTGTAATTTGAGTATTATTGATGCTATGAAAATTTTTCTTGTACATGCCTAGGGTAAGAGACAGTGGCTGAAATGAGCCAGTCATATGGAGTGGGTTGTAATGACCACCATCCCTAGGAATGGTGTTTTGATTTTTGGGTTATCCCAGTGATGACATCCAATCACTTCAATGACAGCTTAAGTTAAGAATTTGTAAATGTGAAGGAGAGGACAATAATCAATCTATCAATTTTTGTTGCTTGTATAACGGTAAGGTCAATGTTTATTTTTTCTTCGGCAGGGAAATTAAAGATGTCGGTGCTGATAATCACAAAATGAGCACATTTAAAAACCTTTTACAAGAATGACATTATGCTCGCTGATGCGTTATTTTCGAATTATTGAACTTTGAAGTTGGCGCCGGCGTGCGCCGTAATTTAGTTAATAAGGGTAGTTAACCCACCTATTACACACGTAAAGAGGTTGGGTCGTAAGGGTTAGCCACAGTTCTTCTAGTGAAAATTGTAAATAAAGGTTGTAACCGACCCATTACGTCGAATGATCGAGTGTGTGCCAGCGCGCACCGCTGCTTCGACTTAACTTGCAGCCTTGAGATGACCGCAGGTCCGTAACTTCAACCCCGGTATATCGTGGGTTCGACGTATCTGGGAACATTCGAAACAAGTCTTTCGCATCGACAATATAACTTGTCATCTCATTAACTATGTTTATGCAAGTAGAATTTCAATTGATTTATAATTTCCACTAAAAGAACTGTGGCTACCCCTCACGACCCAACCTCATTACGTTTGTAATAGGCGATGCGCGCCCGCGCCAACTTCAAAGTTCAATAATTCGAAAATAACGCATAAGCAAGCATAATGTCATTCCTGTAAAAAGTTTTTAAATGTGCTCATTTAGTGATTATCAGCACCGACATCTTCAATTTCCCTGCCGAAGAAAAAATAAACATTGACCAATGGTAATGACATAAAACTTTTCTTCTATGCAATTTCCATCGCAAATGAGTATTTTGCGAGTTATAGCAGTAATGTAACTGAACTAATCTAACCTAACCTAACGCAACTTAATGCAATCTAACAAGTTCTTGAGCGCGTTACAGCCGTCAGAATAGAAATTCTATTGAAGTCATACCTCAGAGTGATTAGTCCCGCGCTTGAAAGAATAGAATCGCAGTAGATAACCTTTTGCTGTAACTCGTTAAATACTCACTTCGGTGAATGTTGATTAACCAGTAATCAATTTTCCACTTTTCAGTGCCTAAAAATAGTTATTTAGATCAAAATAAACAAGTTTTCTTTAATGTACTTACCGTTGTAAATGAGTATTTTACGAGTTATAGCGGTAGGTTTAGTTACGTCTTTGATGATGAATGTGCTAAAATAAAAAGTTACTCATCGATTTCCAAATTTTTGTTGCTTGAATCATGGTAATAACATCAAAATAAACTACTTTTTGGTCAATATGCAGTTTAGGGGATCCACCAAAATTGAAATATTTATTCCAAAGAATCACTAAAGCAACCCGTTTTAAAACGTTCTATAAGAATGACATTCTTCTCGCTAATACGTTATTTCCGAGTTATTGTACTTAATAAGTTATGGGAGCGTCGCTCATGAAATGGGTTTCGTGCGCCAAAAGACAGGATGTTCCAACAATGCAGCGAGTGTGCCTACCGGAATTTAATTAATAACGGAAGCTAACGTAAACAGGTTGGGTCGTTAGGGGGAGCCACAGTTCTTCTTGTGAAAATTTTAAATAAAGGTTCTAACCCATCCATTAGGGTAACGTCCGTGGTAAATTAGTTACTGAAACTCAAGTCTTTCAAGCGGGAGCGCCCGTATGGCAACACTGTCATGGATGCTCACTTCTGGAACCAGCGCGCCAAGCAGCGTACCGGGTGCCCGCCATTTTAACCTTTATTTATAATTTTTGCTAGAAAAACTGTGGCTCCCTCTCCCAACCCAACCTCTTTACGTTTGTAATAGGACGTTAGCTTCTGTTTTTAATTAAATTATGCTTGGCGCGCGCGCTGCGTTGTTGGAACATCCTGTTCTTTGGCGCGTGAAAGCCAACTTCAAAGTTGAATAATTCGGGAATAACGCATTTGCGAGCTGAATGTCATTCTTCTAAAACGTTTTAAAATGGGTTCCTTTAGTGATTCTTCAAAATAAAATTTTCAATTTTGCTGGATCCCCTAAACTGCATATTGACCTACTTTTCTTCTATGCACTATTTTTGTCAAATGAGTATTTTACGAGTTAGCGCTGTAGGTATTATTTTTTGGGCGATTGAGCTGTTGGAGTATCTTTGAATACTTTGTAATTTATTATTAGCTCACTCTGCGGAGCTTGCGGAGCCTAAACCCACTTCTAGGATCTTTTAATTAATAATGCAATAGAAATTATCACCCAAAAATAACAAATTATAAGTATGTTAACTTTCGTCTTAAATGGCGGGAAAGGGTTTGATCATTTGAGCGCGTCAGAAGCAAGCGTCCATTGCAGTATAGCCATATGACTTGATGAATTACTTCCCGCTTCAAACACTTGAGTTGCGGTAACTAATTTACCGTTATAACTTGTAAAATACTTATTTACAACGGAAAGTGCATAGAACAAAACTTGTTTATTTTGATCCAATTAATCCCTGGCAGAAACGAGTATCCTTGTTTTTACAAAATGTTCTTTTTTCAGTCTGCGACAAGTATACTCGTCTAAAACTTTACTTCCAAAAACCAGCTACATACGTATATACTCGCCGATTTTAAGCCTTTGTAATCCATTCTACGTGGGAAACAAGCATTCTCATCAAAATAAAAAAATTAGTCTGAAAAAGAAGCATTTGCAAAACAATTGTTGGGGAAGGGGTTAACCATGTTTAGGCACCGGAAAATGGAAAATCGATTACTGGTTAATCATCAACATTTACCCTCATTTACTACAGAAAGTGCATAGAAGAAAAATTGTTTATTTCAATTTAATTACCAATGTACTGAAAATTGAAAAATCTATTATTGTTCTCTCCTTCACAAATACCTAAGAATTGGTAGATCCTGAGTAATTTAGTGAACAAGTCTGATACACAGGCGCTGAGCTCTTTGTGTAAGTATTGTGAAGCAAATTGTAGGCCGTTACAAAGGCCCCAATGCTGTTGTTCCTCAAGTTCAAGTGAAAATGAGCGGTTATGTTTTGAAAGTTGGTAAGAATGGGTCAAGTTTTATGCATACTGATAACATTTCTGTGATTAGTGGCTCAAAGCAGAAACTACTAGGGATGCTAGAGATTATGAATGGATACTGTAAAAATTTCTATTTGCCATTTGATAAAGAGGAAATTAAAGTTTTGGCTATAAATGCTGATGATACTGGTAGAGACTAGAGATAAATAGAAGAATATTGAGGAAGTTGAAATAAAAAACAAAGGGATTCATAAGTTTCTTTGATCAATATTGAGTGAAGGATGATACAAAAGAGCAAAAGTGAATAAATGGCAGAAGCTTGATAGTGGTATAGAAAGTTAAACAGTGTAGTCAAAAATAGAGCAAGCTATTATTAATGTGTCAGAAATATAGTATTATATTGCAGTGCATAGTGTAACTTCAGTTTATTGTGTGGATGCAATGTTGTGGACAGGAAGAGAGATTGAAAAAGATAGAAGTGCGGCAGAGTAAAGAGCGGAAATTAGCATTAGGGCTCAAAAATAAGCAGCTGGAGAAACTACAGAGGTGATCTTGGTTAAAGTCTGTTTTCAGAACCAATGATAAAAACCTGCTTATATGAATTATTAGATTAAATTAGGCAAATGCAGAGTGATGAGTTGTTAATGTAAATTTTTTAGTGGAATCTAAGCAAATGCATCTGAAAGATTTTCTGCTTAGGGCATGCAAGAAAGCAGATCATTCAAAAGACCATTTATATTAGAGTTGGCAGGCCTTTAGATTTTTTTGGGGGTTTTTGTTATGCAATGGAAGGGGAGGACTTAAGGGAATTTGCAAAAAGTAAAGAGATATAGATGATTTGAAAAATTAGAATGAACAAGTAGATACAGTGTAAGAATAAAACCTGCATTAACTTTGTATGTTAGAAAGAATGCCCTAAAGATTAAGATATTTTATGGTGAAAATTTCAGAAGTCAATTCCTATTTGCTGTAAGATGTAAGGCTTCACATGCAGACAGGTTCACATGATTCGGAATGCAGGAAGTCATAGACTAAGTATTAAATGTGACAGCAGTATACAAAACAATCGAGCATTGAATTAGCAAAATTACGAGTGTTAGCCTGAAAAGAAGTTCATCATTGAAAATGTTATTTGAGCTTTATAGAGTTAACAAGTATGCCCAACATGCAAAAGGAAGTTCTAGTATAAGCTTGGTTTAGATTAAATGAATATCTTGGCAGTGTTATTTGGCAACCAAAAACATGTTAGCATTAGGAAATGATGTTTTGGTAGAAAGTGTCATAATAAAATCAATAAAAATTATAGATTAAAATCAGAGGAGCAATCTCATGAAAGTTAATAATAATGAAAAAAGTGTATCAGCGTAAAGGCTAGATATTGTCTAAGTATTGTAGTTGACTAATATTAATAGTTTCTGATGTTGAGGATACAGTTGATTGCTGATAGCAATTGAAGAAAAATTTTTTTGCCTTTTGACAAATTACTCATTTTTATCCATAATGTAAATCTCATTTTCAGTTTATAGTACTGACGATGTCTTCATTTTGTGTGGCTTAATACTTGTGATTCCTCTTTCAGATTGTTTGTGAAAAATTGAGTCTTATCTATTAAAATCATGAATAGTGCTAGCAAGGTGAGATTATGTAATTCAAGATAACATTCATTATCAATTATTTTCATTTGTTCATTAGCCATCTAATTTTTGTTGGTAAATCTATAATTTAATCTTAGAAAATTATGATAAAATTTAATCTAGTTGATTTTTTCTTTTATGATTTTTTGAACAACTTCATTCATTTTTTGTTCAAGTTTTGTTTTCTTGTTTTTCTATATTGTGATGGTTTCCATTTTTTTTGCTGTCTTTATATTTGCAAATTTTTTTAATTCTCAGGGTATTCAACAACTTTTGGTTTAACTTAAAAAGATATTTCATCATACCACTTCTATTCAAAATTTTAGGCATAGAAATTTACTTGTCTTTTTTTTTCTTTTACAATAACCCAAAGGAGCAGAGAATAGACTGGAAAAGAAAAAATGATGTAGCTTTTGTCCTAATGCATAATACATATTCTGGAAATTAGTTGAGCAATTTGCTAAATTTTTACTGGTGCCTATCAGAACATTTTCTGTGTATCAAGTGTTCACATGATCTGCAATCTATAGATGTAAAATAGACTTTGTAGTACCAATATTAACAAGCTGCTGGGCTGAACTTCTGCACAAAAATTCTTAAAAGCTCTTGAATGTCTTCAAATACATCATAAAAATTTTGCAATGTTTTAATCAATTCAATCAAATTTTTTGGCTCTGTGACTATTTTTATATATTTTTATTTATTTTATATTATATTTTTTAACTTTATTGGTGATTTATTATTGTTATGCTGAATTAGATATAATGGGATTTTAACTCACAGGTAAAAGCATTTCATAGCATTTTTCAACCACCAAATACTTAACAATTTTTGATGCTGTACAAACACTTGATAGTGTTATATATTATCTACATTGGAGAATTTGGAGAATCAAAGAATATTTACTAAAATGAAATAAGATGCAAAATTGGAGCTTTGCATATTTTGCATTCATTAAAGCCTGTAAATTTCCTGTAGTTGCTGTGCATACATTGAAATTTATTGGAACTATGTCAGTACAGGAAGACATTGCCTCAACAAGCGCAGGGTAGATGATACCCATGTTCAGCATTTTAGGTCAAGTTATATAAAATTTTTGTGTGAAACTATTGTGAAAAATGTAGATAATGAAACTGTAAAAATTGATATGACTGTTTTATGGAGAAAGTAATTTTTTGCCTCATAACTTCAGAAGTTTATAGTACTACTTTTCTTGAATTTAGGCTAAGTTTAATTTCAGCAAGGGTTATGTCTAGCCTATTAAAATTTAGCTGAATCAGTCTGTGAAATCTTCTACTGCTAAATTGCTCTGGAAGTCTTATCTTTTTATAAGATGATGCTAAAGTACATAATATGAATTTAAAAGTTTACTGTCAAATTTTGGTACCCAATGTGCTCAACAGGAAGCACCTTGATTCCAAGATTGTTCATTTTAATTTGTGGCATTTTGATGTGCTGAAGTTTCAAGTTTTTGTAACCTTTCATGTCAAAATAGATGCACCAAATTTCATGAATTCTTCTTGATTTGGGAAAGGCAATTTTTCTAGGCTTTTTATGAGCATCATTTGAAAATTTGAAAAACAAATTTTCAATAAGACTGATCTGTTTTAACAATTATGTTTACAGTGATGATGTTGGTGTTGCAGTATTTATGAACACATTCTAGTGGTATTTTTCCTTTCAGGTTGGTGAAATTTTCTTAGCAGCCGGCACAGCCTTCAATCAGCTGGCCGACTTGACCATGGAGCTCCATCCAACAGCGGAAAATTCTCCTGCAGGGTGAGCTTTCTTTTTTAGCTTGGTAAGTTTTAAGAATAACAGGTTTGAAAGAAGAAAACATAAGTTAATCACATACTTTGGAGCATATTAAAAACAGTAAAATGGAGGAGAGAAAGTAAGTTTTCCACAAATTTTGAAGTATATTGAAATTAACACGTTCACTCCGTTTCTGTGGTTGTTAACGGTTGGTTTGGTTTGGTTGTAAGTAGCAGAATAGGGAAATCGATTTTCCAGCTGGAGTAAATTTTAATTATTTCTAATGAATGAAAAAATACAGTTGTACAATAACATTTCTCCTTGTATGAAATTTTTTTTTTTAAATTTTGTGAATCAAATAGAATGTAGTGCATTTATACCGGCACATAAATGGGCAATGTACCTGTTGATGCACATGTGGCCCAATGCACAGGGAATGTGTTAATATTAATATAATGAAAATGTGAAAAAATTTTTTACAATGTTGTAAGTCTGCTTGTTCTGAGAGTATAATTAGATTTTAGCTGTTTTATTTGAGTGGTGGTACAAAATTCATAAGGTAATTTTAGATAAATGGGATTATTTTTAAGTTAAATGTAACATAATCTTTTGAAAATGGTTTAAAATGTCAAATATCATAAAAATAGATAGTGAAAGCCAAGTAATTAGTATAATTTTATTATTTATTACAGTATTTAATGCAATCATCTATAATTTTAATTGCTTATAGCAACTATAATTTAAGTGAATGGCTTTGGTTTCTTAAGCTTAAAAAAAATCTTTCAATTATGTCATGCAAATCATACGTGCAACTACACCTTGAAAAAATTCTGGTATTGTTGTAACTCTAAGTCTTATGTATACTAGTAGGGTACCATCTTAATCATTTATTCAAAGCAATGCTTATTGTGTGTCATATTGGGCATTTTTGAATGACATCTTAAGGTATGTCAATGGGAAAATAAAAGTGTAGAGAAAATTCTCACTTCTGCATTACTCTTATTGCATTGGTGTCATTCTGTGTTTATGTTACTGTAATGTATCAGTCTCATTGCTTTTATATCATTCTATGTTGTGCCATTCTCAATGTCTTGTAACATTTTCAAAGTGTTGTATCATTCTGTGTTGGTAGCATTCACATTGACATATCGTTCTTAATATGCTTTATAATTGTCAATATGTTGTATCATTCTCAAGGTGTTGTATCATTTTGCACACTGGTGGAGAAAAGATCTCACTCTGTTGCTAAATTTTCATCGTGTGGAAGTGTCCGTTTAGTTTTGTTAGCATGAGTAGTTTCATGTGAGTGAGCATTGAAGAAAGAGTGAGAGTTGTGCTCAGAGCGTGTTGCCTGGTGTGCCCGCAGAACCAAGTGGACAGCTGAGGAGATAGACATGCTCCGCAGCGCCGTCAAGAGATTTGGTGATGACCTCAATACCATCAGCCACAGAATCAAGAATCGCACAGTGTAAGCAATTCCTCTCCAAGAAAAACCTTGTATTTGAAGGATAGGGATTAGTTCGTTTCATAATTGTCATTTCTGTCTCAGTTGTTGAGCTGAAATGTAAAATTTATTCACTTTCACTCCAGTTTGAGTTTTAATTTCAACAAATGAGAGACTTAGATGGCATACATTGGCACCAAATATCATCAAGTTTCTTTTTCTGCAGTCTCTGCTGTAGCTTTGATCTATAGTTAAATACCTTGCATTTATTTGTTGGAATGAAATATTTTTGTTTCAGAAGTCTTATTTATTGGTATTATAAGCTCTTTGTGGCACCGCCGTGGAGCATGTCTATTTGCGTGCTTGTAAATTGTACTAGTTATGAATTTAATTGCTTTTTTTTTGAGAACTCGACGAGCTGGATGAATGAGGAATTTTGGTGCGTTTTAAATGACTCCTAAAGCTGGTGCCACGTATATTAGAATTAAAAATTATTGTTAAGGGTATCCACAATACTGCCAAGAAATTTTCTTTACAAGAGCTCAAAAGGAGATTCTGTCCCTTATTCAAGTTTTATCTCAGGTCCCAAATCAGATCTGCTCTGAGAAAAAAGGCATTTGAAGATGCAGGCATCACACCGCAGCAGCTGGTGGCTCTCCAAGCCAATCAACAGCAACAACAGCAATTACAACAACATCAGGTTTTACAGCAACAGGTATTACAAAATATCGGTTTGAATGTTTCAGGCTGGTGTTTCTTATCTGAGGTAGGTACCGGCTGATGACACCTAGCCTTAAAAGGGCGTGTTGCAAATAACTAGTATCTGTTGAATTTTACTAGGTTTTTCCCCGCACATAAACTTTAATCAATGAAAATGTTGAGTTTGAAGCTGAGGAGTTGTACTCTTTCGCTTTGTAGAAGCGCAGGGCACACATAAATGCAATCACACTGTAAAATTTTCATGAATTCCCAATGTATGTATTTTAATGAATTCCCAGTAATTTTCATATCACCAGAAAATGCACAAAATTCCGTTCAGGATGTGGTTTACGATTTTTAAATGACCGCTCTGGGAGGGATTCAGTGGAACGCTCGTCACCTTGGGAAATTTTTCAAAAAAATATGTGACCGTTTCCGACGTGATTACTTCCTAGGTCATCTTAGAGAGCTCGTTTCAGCCATTAAGTTGACTTGTGCTGGACTTCACAAGGCTCCCTCTTTGAGATCCCCAAATATAAAAGTCAATGGAGTCTTTGCTGTGGGACGATCGTCTGACGCATTGCTTCTGGAGTAATTTTTCTGAAAACAAATGAAAATAGCAGGAAAAAACAGTACTAATAGCACAGAAAAGGACAAACACTTCTATTTGAACAAAATGAATAAAAGCAGGGAAAAATCAATATTTCAAAATTAGTAGGATGTGACAGTATTTCTGGTGTAGTCTGTACGTCAACTGTTTACAAAAAAGACATAAAACTTTAAGAATTTGGCTTTCAATTTCAAATTTCAAATTTTGATACAGGGAAATACTTCATTTCTGTATGTTTTTTTTTTGCGTATTAATTATTTAAATTTGGTTATATTTCAGCTAGAATTTTTAAATTTTCAATCCCAATTGTGATCAGTCTAACGTTGCAGATGATGTAGTTTTAGAAACTAGGCGAAAGTGAACACATGGTGACTGCAATAAATTGTTGGCTTCGTGACTGAGAGGACAAAAACATCGGTATACTAATTCGGCACCAACTTGCACGGGTGAAGGGTTTTATTTCCTTGGTTTGGTCTGTCAATCTAATCCTTGAAGGTGAAATATTTGGAAGCATCAGACTTTGAACTGTTCTGTGGACACAATGAATATGACCTTCGTATAAAAGCAATGAATCAGAGAAGCTTTTCTTTCTCTTGTAGGACATTTTTAAAGAAGAAACAGTGGTGATCTGTAGGGAAACTTCTGTAGTTTTTTTAAATTCAACGATTGAAAGTTCAGTACATATAATTGTTACTAACAAATGAAATTCTAATGAAATGAAATGAAATGAAATTGTAACATTGTCCCTGAAAATTGGGTTCCTGTGATGGTTGAAATTTTTAATCAATTCTCTAGCTTTAACTTTGATGTTCAGCAGCTCAATGCATTTGAACATATTGATGCAATGTGCACTGTCACATACAGGCCTGAAAACACGTATCTTGAATGTAGACTCTTGGTTTAAATATTTTAGCAATCAGCCTCTCCCACAAAAATTTGATGTAAAATTTGATGATGCACTGATCTCGGATAGTCGCGTGTTTACTTTTTAATCGTGCTTATGGGTCCGAAGTTCTACACTGCTTAGGGGGATACTGCAACTGTATTTAAAAGAATTAGTGCTCTCAGGGGGAGATGTGACAGCTGAAGGTTTGGGAGGCAAGCCTTCTTCTTGTTGAAATAAAATTTTTTTGTTAGGTTATCTTGAGGACTATCTTTTATCGGTTCACAGCTGTTGTTTTTCCTGCACTTTTTACCTTTTTCTGCCCTTATTTACTTTTTCTGCCCTTATTTACTTTTTCTGCCCTTATTTACTTTTTCTGCCCTTATTTACTTTTTCTGCCCTTATTTGCTTTTTCTGCCCCAATTTACTTTTTTGCCCTTATATACTTTTTCTGCCCTTATTTACATTTTCTGCCCTTATTTACTTTTTCTGCCCTTATTTACTTTTTCTGCCCTTATTTACTTTTCTGTCCTTATTTACTTTTTCTGCCCTTATTTACTTTTTCTGCCCTTATTTGATTTTTCTGCCCTTATTTGATTTTTCTGCCCTTATTTGATTTTTCTGCCCTTATTTGATTTTTCTGCCCTTATTTACTTTTTCTGCCCTTATTTACTTTTTCTGCCCTTATTTGATTTTTCTGCCCTTATTTGATTTTTCTGCCCTTATTTGATTTTTCTGCCCTTATTTGATTTTTCTGCCCTTATTTACTTTTTCTGCCCTTATTTCTTTTTTCCTTCAACTGTAATTTTTTTCACAAACTTCGTTTAATTTTACTATTTTTTATGCGCAGGATGGGGGAAATCACCTGATGTATATATTCTCTGCTTCCTTAATTCCAGTGAGCACCAACTTCCCTTCATCCTTGCTTGAAATTCGGGAGACTTAAACTATCTTTTAACATAATCTTCGAAAAATCATCGTAGTGCTGCGTATCATACATTCACTCATGTCTTTGACAGCCTGATTTCATTTTTCTTAGTATTCTATTTCATTCTCATCAATTTTTCTTAATACTTTATTTTTTTGGTTATACCAGTTAAAAAACTCTCTTTGTAAAAGCTAACATTCTTTCTTTAACCATGTCTAAAAACCGAAATACTTTAGCACTCCCGGTGGGATTATGTGAGGGCTCGAGCTAAAGGTTAGGTAGGCCTTCTTTTTGTTGAAATAGAATATTTTTTTTCGTTTTGTTGTGGACCATCTTTTTTCTGTTCACTGCTGTCCTGTTTTTCAGCACCTACTGCTTTCTTCTTTAACTTTTTTCTTGTTTCATGAACTTCTTGCTTAGCTAACTGTTTTTATGCACCTTGTGGCGTGGATTCCGAGCTCCCTTAACTCCCTACTAAATGGTGCCTTCATCCTTCCTCTCTTTGATCATCTTTTTTTGTGGTAAAGGGAGGCTACAACTTTCTTATAATCAATGAATCAACCAAAAGAATCAACATTCCCCATTACGGCTACTGCATGTGACTGAGCACAGCTCACTACCGTTCCACTGAGACCAGTCGCTCGTGCAGGCGGCGGTGACGGAGGGAGGGGCCCCACACCGGGAGGTCACGCTCAACATGCTCAACGCGGCGGCCGAGTGCGAGTCTGACGTGGTCGACGTGCCCGGCCAAGTTAACATGGTGGACTTCGGCGCTGGCGCCAACCAGGTCGTTTCGTCGTAGCTGCTGTGTTGCGTCTACCTCGCGTTACCATAGACTCCGTGTGGTTGGAGCGCATCCGCAACTGTTGTTCATATGAAGAATTGCTTTAGCGATGTTAAAAATATGGAAGAAATACACACTCAACAAGCGGCATTGTTCATTTCATGAATTGCTTTAGCGATGATAAAAAATTATGGAAGAAGCGTACACTCAACTAAAGTGGTATTGTTCATTTCACGATTGCTCTAACAATAGTAAAAGTATAGGTTTTGTGAAGTACACTATAACTCAAGTGTTATTGTTCATTTCATGAATTATATTAATAATGATAACATTTAGAGGTATAGGGTTTGTTCTTATTCAAGGCATTGGTCGAGTCTCCCTTGACTGTGCGTTTTAACGTGATAGAATATAAACGATATGCTTTAGTTATCGCTGCCCTCCATTTCATTCAACCTTCCATGTTCATCGCAGCTGCTTTTTTCAGTTATTTAGGATCATCTTTTCATCTCATTTGTAGCACAGGTTCCTCATAATATTCGTTCCTTTATATACAATTCATCTAGTTCAGTATTCCTGTTCCATCATGTAAATTTCATTTGGTTCAGCACTCTAACATCATCACCATCAAGAAGTTGCAATCTCAGCCTGTATGTATGTCTATTCCCCTTATGACTGTTTCTCCTTTGAAAGCAGTAGTGTAAAAATATTATCATTGTTTTTTATTTCGTTGAATTTTTCCCTATTAACGATCGGACTAGTTAGGTGTTGTGACCAGCCAGTGTAGTAAAATGAGAGAGGGATAGCTGTTCGCAAAGAACATGTATGGCTTCTGCCAAATTTGTAGCTTGACTTTGCAGTACCCTATATTATCATTGTTATGCGGGTAGCTAAGTCCGTGTTGAGTGCGATATTGTTTAACTTCATTTACTTTCCCCTCAGGAGAATACAACTGTTGTAGTTATCGGAATTAGCGCTCCTAGGGGGGAGAATGTGAGATCCTGAAGTGGGTGTTCGGTAGGGCTTTTTTATGAAGTCAAATAGGTTTTCTGTTGTGTTACTCTACTTGTCCATTTTTTTTGTTTATTCCTATTCTGTTTTTCAGCACCTTGTTCCTCCTTCTTCAACTTTTATCGTGTTTCACAAACTTTCTTCCCAATTTCCTGTTTCTATGCGCAGGAGATTTTGTATGCGTGGATTTATTTCTGTTCTGTGCCATATTTTATGGTGCCTTTATCCTTCCTTTCTTTGTTTTGGTTAGGGAGGCCTAAACTGACCTATAATTTAATCATTTTACTATTTGAGAATAAAAGGCGATTAGAGGCTAAGGGAAATTAACATTTGCCTTTACATTTCAAAGAGAGCTCATATCTTGTTGCTAAAAGCAAAGCAAACAATTTCTAGTAATAAACGTGAAGAAGTAGATTCCTCCCAGCAGCATAAAGTTCATCATTTTCTGTGCGCAATGTTAGTAATCTCGTCCCTAGTAAAATGAAAATCTTGGAGTATTCGACGGCACGATTGACGTCGCATTTTTTGCCTTTGGAGGAAGCTCGGTGACTTCATCTCTATACGCCAAGTTCGTTTACCTATTAGTACTCCTCGTATGGAACGTTTGCTTTAGGGCGTCTTGTATTAAGAAATTTTTAAAAGCCAGTATGTTGGCATGTATCTCATGTGGCAACGTTTTTGGAAATAAACGTTTTTTCTTTCTTTCTCTTTTTTTCGATAAACTTAGCGATCTTTGTGCATCGTTTTTAGTAGTAAGCTTCCAGCAAACCGAGGCATTTTGCTTTTGTGTTGAAGGATGTGTTGTTTAGATAATTTTTTAGGTCGGTTAATTCTCAATTCTCTAATTCGTGTATCACGCAGCCACTAGATTGACTAGATTAATATTGATTAGGATGCTTGAAGATTAAAATCTATTAATTTCATATTGGCGATGTGTACTGTTTTTTCTCAAAAAAGTTTTGTCTGCCGTGTGGGTTGGGAGCTGTTCGCTTCGCGACTTGAACTGGAGGTGCTGTTTGAAATGACACATGTGACTTTGACGTCCTATTACGGTGTCTCGGAAATTGAGTACAAATTAGAAAGCTACTTTTTGTATCCCTAACCTTCTTGAAAAAGAATTATAATCGTTGGAGGCATTCTGGAATATAGTTTTCACATTTTTATTTCTTCGTCAGTTAGTTGCAATCGAGAATTTTTGCTGGGAGCGAAATAGTTGACATGTGAATAGAATCTTTTCTCGATATTTATTTACCCGGTTTCTCATAGTATGGTATTTATAAGTACCCAAAAAAGATCTACAGACATGAATCGGGAGGTAGGGCAGGTTTCACCTAAAATTCGTAGCCCTTAATGCGATATGGTGTGAGCTATTGAGCTGACGGGCCTAAGTTATTCCTGCTAATACAGGGTGTCTACTGGGTAGTAAAGTAGTAAAAAGTAGTAAAAAGTAGTGAAATTTGGAAAGTAGCAAAAAAAAGTAAAAAGTAGTAAAATTTGCCTATGGGTAGTAAAAAAATTGTTGAGTGGAAAAATTTTCTGAAAATTTGAAGTAATGTTACATATTTATATAGAGTATGAAGATTTTTTAAAATTTATTATTCCCCTAATCATAAATTTGCCTCGATTTATGGGAAATATTCCTGTAGAGTGGGGTATAATTTTAGGATTGAAGCACACAAAATGGAAAAAAATTTCAAAATTTTTGCGAACAATAGGAAAAACAGTTCACTTTTTCTTCTCATTCTGTTTGATCTGAAAGGTATCTAGTTGTTTCATGATGGTAGGTTCATTTGAGTCATTTTATCAACAAATTATTGAGAGAAAACAATAAAATGGCTTTCCCTTTGACGCGGTAATCGAGGTTTCATAAATCGTATAAATGTAAATTTAAAAAAGTGTAATACCAGTGGCGATGCATTATTGAGAACACTTCTATTGAGATACAAGCTTAGGAGCTTGTGATATCAGGGATTAGTATGGAAAATAAAATAATGATTTATAAATTATGCATTTATGATTATGAGATCGACATTTAACATCTTTTATTTTTACGTATCAAATATGCATTATAAGATCTCAAGAAAAAATGAAATAGCATAGCTACATATTTTCTTGTGGAAGCATATCAAGCGGCTTTGATTGATATATGTTTGTCAAGTAAAATTTATATTTTTTGAGAATTACAATTTTTTTAAATGTAAAACATATTGTGAACTTTTTCTCTTAAATTTTATGAATAAACATTAACAACTAGCCAAAATTTTTAAATAGGTAGTTGTACTTATCGCTAAATAACCATTACATTTTATTGGATTTCATCTTTTAGTGAAAAGGCTAGGTAGGCTTCCTTTTTGTTGAAACAGAATAGGTTTTTGTTTTGTTACGGACCATCTTTTTTCGGTTCACTGCTGTCCTGTTTTTCAGCACCTACTACTATCTTCTTCAACTTTTTCTTGTTTCATGATCTTCTTTCTTAGCTTACTGTTTCTATGCACAAGGTGCATAGATTCCGCGTTCCCTCAACTCCATACTAAATGGTGCCTTCCTCCTTCCTCTCTTGGAACATCTTTGTCGTGTTTAAGGGAGGCTGAAACTTTCTTATATAATAATAATAATAATAATAATAATAATCATCTTTAGTGAATGCAGTTGCCCATAAGATATATAGCATAGTTGGCATAATTGTTCTTTTTGTGCACTTTTTCCCCTCAGGGGGATACAACTATTGTGTCTATGGTAATTAGCGCTCCCAGGGGGAAAATGTGAGGGCCCGAGCTGAGAGTTAGGTAGGCCTTCTTTTTGTTGAAATGAAATGTTTTTGTTATGTTAAGGGCCACCTTTTTTCGGTTCACTGCTGTCCTGTTCTTCAGCACCTACTACTTTCTTCTTCAACTTTGCTCTTGTTTTGTAATCTTCTTTCACAACTTCCTGTTTCTATGCCCTTTCTGCGTAGATTCCGCGTTTCTTTAACTCCATACTAAACGGTGCCTTCCTCCTTCCTCTCTTTGGATTACATTTGTTGCTGGGTAGGGAGGCTAAAACTAATGACTAATCCAATCTTAGTGCACTTGATACTCAAAAATTAAAGTATTTTATTCACAAACATAAGTACGGAAATAAAATTATTCTCAATTAGCTTTTAGAGAGTCCTGCTGCAATTTCAGATTAGTAAATCGTGAATCAAACTTATTACATTTCAATTCCTCCTAATGAATGATGTTTAATTCAAAGTCATATATTTGACTGGTAAGGTCTTGATTATCATAAACTTGATGTAGACTTCCAACTTATTCTAAGACAAATATTCTCACACTCAAAGTTGTTGCGGCAGGATAGAAACATTACAATGACGTCAAAGGAACTTCTCCGCAGTTCATTTATGTCCAGTAAATGTTTTTTTTTTGACCTGAGCTTGATTGTGAGCAGTATTATCTTCCTTTGAAAGACGAGTTTATTCTGTCCACTTCGATTTGGGGAAACAACGATTGACTGAAACTATAAACGTTTTTTTTTAGAAATTACCTCTTTGTAAAGCTCAAATTTTTTTTCCAGTGATATTAATTTATATCCAAGTACAGAAAAAATTATGCTATAAAATTATCTTTTAATACAATGTTTCATCATTTGAATGAGAGTTTAGTCCCTTTGAAGTTCCTTTTGGCAGTCATGGCGATTCAGTTTCCTCTAGGATGTCGTCATAGCATGGTGATGATCCTTGTAATCAAAGTTCATTCTTCTACCAAAAATACGAGGCCTGTCGAAAAAGTATCCGACCTTAATTTTTCCCGCGCAAAGTAGTGATTCTAAGGCGGCGCCACTGTGCACGGTGGAAGGAGGAATCTTAATGCGCATGCTTGACTTTTTTCACCGCATTCACTTGGGCCAGTCACTGGCTGGTGGTCGCCAAGTAAGGTGCTGTTCTAAGTGTTTGTCGGATTTAGTTTTCTTGCAAGATGACTGAACGAATTGAGCAAAGACACTGCATCAAATTTTGTCAAAAGCTTGGTGATTCTCAAATTGAAACAATTCGTAAGATTCAGCAGGTGTTTGGGGAAGATGCTATGGGTGTAACACAAATTAAGGAGTGGTTCAACCGATTCAAAGATGGCCGCACATCAGCGGAGAGTGAGCAGCGTTGTGGCAGGCCCAAAACTTCTCGGAGTGCAGCTGTTGTTGAGAGGGTGCGAAATTTGGTGATGGCAGATCGTCGTTTGACCGTGCGGGAGATTGCCCAAGAGGTTGGAGTGAGTAAAGATTCTGCACATGCCATTTTGCGTGACGATTTGAACATGAACCGAGTGGCTGCGAAATTCGTGCCCAAGTTGTTGTCGCCGGAACAAAAAGACCTCCGTCGTGACGTTGCACAGGACCTTCTGGACACCGCCAACACTGATCCTGGGTTTCTGAACACCGTGATAACTGGAGATGAGTCATGGGTGTACGGGTACGACCCAGAAACAAAAAGACAGTCATCCCAATGGAAGCATCCCGAGTCTCCAAGGCCGAAGAAAGCGCGGCAGGTGCGAAGCAAAATCAAGGTGATGCTGACTGTTTTCTTTGATGTCCGTGGAATTGTGCATCACGAATACGCACCGGAAGGACAAACAGTGACAAAGGAGTACTATCAGGATGTTCTCCGGCGACTTCGTGATGCAGTTCGGCGCAAAAGACCAGACATGTGGACTGCGAACAACTGGCACTTGCATCACGACAACGCGCCCGCACATTCATCCCATTTGATCCGCAATTTCTTGGCCAAACATGGAATTACGACCGTTCGCCAACCTCCCTAACTCTCCAGACCTGGCTCCTTGCGACTTCTGGTTGTTTCCAAAATTGAAGACACCACTGAAAGGATCCCGTTTTGAGAGTAGAGAAGAGATAATGCGGAACGCGACGACAGAGCTGAACACCATTCCAAAAGAAGACTTCCAGAGGTGTTTCCGGCAGTGGAAGGATCGGTGGGCTAAGTGTGTGGAAGCACAAGGAGCCTACTTTGAAGGGGATTAGGGTCCCAACCCCGTCAGGTTGTTGAAGTATTTTTTCTGGCCAAAGGTCGGATACTTTTTCGACAGGCCTCGTATATAGGAAAGCTACATGAAATTTGCATTTTCGTGATTGGTTCCGTAATATAACATGTGTATAACCTATTTGTTATTATTGATCGCAATTAGGATGCCGGTTTAGATTTTGAGGTACGATTGAAATAGCTTATGAACTCATATTTCCGAAGTGCCATAGTGTTTGGTCATAATGAAATTCCTTGATATTCTACCCTGCTGTAAAGGGATCTGACAATCCCCTGGTGTCTACTAGTTTCCAGTCAGGTTTTTTTTCCATATGATGAACTGTTTTCATTATAGTTGAAAGATTTTAAGACAAGGTCTTTGCCAAACATCTGTTGGAGTCCATTTAGGACGGGGTACCTTAAAAATTTAGGTAACTTTTTGGCCGTAAAGCTTTGGTTCTCCATTTAGTATTAAGTTTTTTAAGTATTAAGAAACTTGGAGCTTTTTTTGAACCTTTGGAATTGCGTATATTATTGACTCAAATTACTCATTATAGGCCGATTACTTACCTCTGGACATTTGGACAACATTCATTCTGTAAAAAAATGTAGTAATATTTTGCTGTTGAAGGTAGTAAAAAGTAGTAAAATTTGGAAATGAAATATCAGTAGTCACCATGTAATATTACGATGAAATCATCATTGCATCGATACAAAAGTAACTTTGGTTAACTATCAAAGCGACAACTACATAGTCTCTGGCCGAAGTTGTCGTTAACTGAGTTTATTATTATTATCATTGTTTATTTATTTTTTTTGAAAGATAAAGAAGTATGTTTTTCAGGACTTGCCGCAAATGAGGGATTTGATGGGTTCCTGAGCTTCTCTCTGGTGCGTTTCATTGGCGGTAAAGTCCAACTAAGAAAACAATATTTTTGCGGTTTATTGTAGTAATTTGCATGTAATCTCTTATTTGCTTATGTTTTTAACGTGCGAAGGGCCGTCGTATTGAACTCCTGACACCGGATCTTCAAGCATTTTGCATCCTCGTTGCTGTACAGCAGCAGCAGCAAAAGCTTCACTGACGACTTGACTACTCTCCATGCTATTTTTGCCGGAAAATATCCAATTTGAATTCCTTCAGTGTAGGATTATATTTATTATGTAAATATGCATATGTGACTAAGTCTAACCTCAAATCAGATGCAGCAAATTCTACCTCGAAAGATCCCGCACAGTTTTACTTATATTCGTACCTAACTGGCTCAGATTTTTACGAACTTCGTGACATCGTTTACTTTTTTAGCATGTAAAACTAACAAAGCCCGTTACAAGGTACGTTTAAAATCGACTGGAGGTTATGAGCGCTCACCAACCTTAAAAAAGGTTGAGGGTTGGTGACCCTGCGTTACGGACCCAGTGTTTCTTCCCATTAGGAAAAGAAGGAGAGCCACAATTCCGCACTCTTCTCAGTTGTATTAAGAGGGTTCCAACTCTACCGGGAGAGTCTTCGCTTTCTGACAATTATATGAGATATGAAAGGCCAAAATGAGATTTAACTAATATCAAATTGGTTGGAATAGTATATTTCGATGCATACAAAATAACAAGGCTTTTTCGTGTTAAGTGGTCTGAGTGTCCTTGGGCATGCAATGTTTTGATATTCTCTGTGGCGCCGAACAACGTACAGTAGGAAAAAGCTTACTTTGATCTCTGGAACTATAGATTACGCTGACCAATATGTTACATCCCTCCTAGTACATTGAGGTGAAGTAAATGAGCATGAGTTGTCCTTTGAATAAAATTACCTATTTTATTAGGATTTTCTTCGCGTTTGAATGTTTACTAATTGAGGTGTTTGCGAACAGTTGTCACGGGTCACAGCGAGCGGACAAGTTACTGTTGAACGAAAAATCATATAGGTCCAAAGGTCCTGGAGCTTTATCGTTTTACGGTTGTGGGCTGTCAAAACATAACATACATTCTTCCCTATATGTGGAACATGTTAAACTTAAAAAGAAAAAAATGTGATATTTATTGCCATCCAACTTAGAAACGAACTTTAATCGGTGAGGGAAATGCTCCCTGAACACAGTGTGGACATTTTCATGGCTGATCCATGAGCCACTCTCTCACATCGAGTTCTGAGGCCACTTTCTAGCCTTTTAATCTTGAGCTCTGCAGCTTTTCTTGCGCTAGCAAGCCAAAGACGTCGACAGTAGAAAATTATTTCTCGCTTGAGGAAAAGTTTTTAACAAAGTCTGCTCTGTCGCTAGGAGATGGTTCCGAACAGATTAGTGCTCGCTCTAAGCATACACACAAAGTGAACAGCTTATGTGGTCGGCGAAGGCTATGTGGGGAAAATTCACTTTTTCGAATCAAAATTGAGGGAAAGTTGCTGTGCAGATTTTCCATTTCTAAAAAGCAACTTCATTTTCCATTTCTTCTGTCGCCATTCGGAATTTAAATCCTATATATAAGATGAAACTTTTGTTGATGTGCAGTTGACGAAGCGGGGAGCATAAATTAACAGAGAACGTAGGCGTATCGTTGATCATGCGAACTAGGAATCTTAAAAGAATCGCATTGCAGTCTCATGTCAAAACTGAATATAACAGTGCAAATATTTTTGTCTGGGAACGAATTTAATTACAATGGAAAGATGCTTAATTGTTGAAATAAACTCGGCCAGTTTTTACATTCGATTCTAATTTAATATTCTCAGTTTGACAACGTTGCAAAAAAACAGCTAAAAATCAATACAGATTAAGAACAAACTGCGAGTGAAGATAATTTTTCAACGAACAAAGTTAGTTTACCTACCAACTTTTCTTCTCGGGCAATGTATTCACACAGTGTATTTTAGACTTCAAAGAAAATTACAATAAAAAAACAGAGGAAGCCAAACAGGATCATTCATATTATTTAGGTGCAATTTAGGCCAAGCATTGTAAAGAGCTCCAGCAGATCCAAAAGTCAGTACTCTAATGAGACGAATTATATTAGTTTATGAGTGCCGCTTAACCACAGACTTAGTATTGCGAAAACTTGCATTGCTCACGTGTGATGGTGAAGTGCGGACCGAGTGGCAAGCAATAGCATACAAGGTTTGGGTAACTTTATTTATGAATTGGTATGAGTATTAACTCGAAGAAAGTATCATATGCATTACAGAACAAAGGATGTACAATGCTTCAGGACATTTGCATATTTCTGCAATTACATTTAAGGAAATTATTCCTCAGAAAATTTTGAGTTTGCCATCGAATTCTTGAAGTTCTCTTTGAGGGAAGGAGGTACGCTAGTACCGACCAAGTACACGCTATAGAGCGCTTGGCTGTTCCGTCGGTATACCTGCAAGAATTAGTTCCATCTTTCTTATTCATCGCAAACTCGGCAACGCTTATTGCAGATGCATAAACATTTCTGCTTCAAGTTTTGCCATAATTCTCCTTTTTCTACTTCTCCACCGAGGTCGGAGTTACGGGCACCCGATCTCTTGTATGAGCGTCATCGCAGTATATAATTCTACAACATTCTTTAATTTTTCGTTGTGTTGATTTACTTCCAGCTTCCCTGACTCCCCACAATTGCTTTGACAAGGATGAAAAAATAACGCTAGTGTTTCGGTGTGCAGTAATAGAGGAGAATGGGGTAAACTATGCCTGTCTAATGAGACGAATTATATTAGAATAGCGTTTCGTGAGTGCCGCACAGACTTAGCTGCTGAAAGTAGCACCACAGCGAAATAATACGGGTACATCTCATGTAGCGCATACCGTGTAATGTTAAGCAAACCAAGTGCACGAATTTAAGTGAAAACAAATATCTTCATTCATCATGTTGAAATGAAGGTGAAATATTTTTTACGTTGCTATCCATTGATTGATATTGTGATTAAGCAGGAATATCTTGAAAAAGGCATACGTACGCTATGCAGTCAGTATTATTATTATTATTATTATTATTATATAAGAAAGTTTTAGCCTCCCTTAACCACGACAAAGATGTTCTAATAGAAGAAAGAGGAAGATACCATTTAGTATGGAGTTGAGGGAACGCGGAATCTATGCACAAGGTGCACAGAAACAGAAAGCTAGGAAAGAAGTTCATGAAACAAGAAAAAAGTTGAAGAAGACAGTAGTAGGTGCTGAAAAACAGGACAGCAGTGAACCAAAAAAGATGATCCGTAACAAAACAAAAACCTATTTAATTACAACAAAAAGGAAGCCTACCTGACCTTTAGCTCGGGCCCTCACATGGTTCCCCTGGGAGCGCTAATTCCCATAGATACAATAGTTGTATCCCCCTGAGGGGCTATGCAGTCAGTATATTCAGACATGGGTTGGTCTCCTAATTCCGAATTTTCAGCCAACACACGTCGTAGTAGAAGTACAGCGCACAGCTTGAGCTATACAAATTTACTTGACTATGCGCAACGTTTTGAAAAACGTTCAGTCGCCAAGCCGTCGTAGGTAAAATTACGCTTCCAGCTATACCGATATAACGACGGGAATTTTTTAAGACCCTCGACAGCAAAAAAGCATGATGAATTTGGCCGAAAACGGCAGGACTCTAAAGAAAGTAGCGCTACTGACTGTAGCGTGATATAACAACACATCGTATTTACAAAACTAGCGTCGGCTTCAATTTCAGATTCTATAAAAGTTTTGCAGTTCGTGAAATTCACGTTCTCGTTGAAAACTTTAATGAACATGTTGATCGCAAACTGGCATTTTACAAGCAAGCACTATCTTCTTTTCATCATAACTTTTGTTTGAGTAACGCAATTTGGATTCTAGTTTCACATTTGACGTCAGAATATGATTATTAAACATTGTAAAGCGCATATTCGTGCAAACTTTTAATAATCTACGCTACTTATTGATCTACCATATTTTGCCATACTTTTTGCTGTCGAGGGCTTGAAATTTAGCCCCTGAAGCTCGAGCGTCAGCGTAACTTGTATTCCCTCCTCTACTGAAGAGGGTTTGCAGCCCAAGTGCTCAACTGGCTGAAGAAATTCTACTTCATGAAATGTTATTTGGTGAGATCATATAATTGCAGAACATATTCAACTTTCCAGGAGTAGTTACCATAACATAATTGTACTCTTCGTTTCTAAAGAATCTGTTAACACAACGGGCGATGGCCCTTCATGTATTTATTGTTGGGACTGGAATTTAAATTGTAGTTTCTGGCTGAACATTTTGCATATGTCAATTTTATTTCAATAAAAAGCTAAAAGAACACAGGAGCTTGCAGGCGGTACTCCTGTATGAATAATTCATAATTTTTTAGTAACCCAATAAATAAAAAACGGAACACTAATTTCTGATCATTGAATAAGCAGTGCTTTATACTTTCCCATTTAAGTTAATTGTGGTTCACATTTGGACAGCGTAATGATCGGAGAGGTACGGGGAAGCACATCCAGTTATTCAAAGATATTTCTTGTTCGTTACATTTTTACCACTTTGATTTACAAGAAAGATGTTCCTAATCTTATTTGTACCACTGGACACTGACTTCAGCATTTGAGCGCCCATGATTGATTGGTCCAAACTATGCCGAAGTAAAACGTCACAGCCGGTCTTTCTTTGTTGTTAATTAGAAACACGCTGAACACGCTTAAAAATATGTTTTGTTGTTATAAGATTTGAGAAACACGCTGCCATTTTGTCGGTTGGCACCGTGATTATATGTGAGGCTTAAAACTGGATGACCTTAAGCTCGTTCTGTCAGAGACAAGAAAAAGGACTTCAGTAAAAATGCGGTCAATGGAAGTAAGTTAGTGCGTAGGATATTGAATGGAACTTTTTGTTAAATGTTTTGTTTGAGATAGCTATTTATTAAGTTAAATATAACACTAGAAAAGTGTTTGTCAGTCAGCATGATTCATTACATTAACTAGAAGTAGTTCACCGCCCGCTCATACAATCTTCACAACAGTACACAATCGGTTATGGGAAGAAAAATAACCCCCGGCACTTCCGCCTGTTCTCCAGAATCAGGAAATACGCCCTGGTTCATTTATCACCATAAAGTGGAACAAGGAAGTGCGGCCTGGTTTATTTAGTAAGTTGAACAAGCGGCAAAGCCACAAAGCTGGCTCGCATAAGCCGAGGGCGCAGTCCCCGCAGCCACGATCAGTGTCTCGCAGGAGACGCCGCACGTCCCTTGGGAACGACGATCCGAGTCTGCGATCAATACTAAGCTACTCACTTCCTTCTCTTCCTTCGGTCCTAAGCTTCTTTCTATCCTTGGCCATGATGCCAAAGCAAAATACTCTGATAAACAGAGAGATTTTTTCAAGAGTTCGCCAAAGAAAAGTTCACGGCATCCCCTGGTGTTTGAAAGGCTTTGTACGGATCCGCCTCGGCTCGCCCTCTAACGCTCCGCAAATCTGCCTCTTAACTTTGCCTCGCAGTTCTCAGTGTCATCCAGCTCAGATTTGCTCCTCGAAATACCGAGGGCTTCTTCCTTTACGCTCGATGAAGCCCGTTGGTCGAAATCTCTGCTTTGGCAACCAATCCGAGACTGGCTGTCCTCTCCCAGCTCGCGATTGGCTGTCTTGTTTTTGGTGTTGGAGTGCACCAGCTTTTGCGAACGGTATGAATTTTTTGCGTTCGTGTGATGAATGTTATAGGCCTATCCGACTGACGCCTTTAGATCCGAGATTGGATATTACGGGAGACTTGAATGTGTCGGACCTATCCAAACTTTTGGGAATTATCTTGACGGAGAACAGTGGGCGAGAAAGAATAATTTGTAATCCAGAAGAGAGAAAGGGCAGGAGAGGGATGGAGGTAGCCTTTCGATTCGGTGTAAGAGGAGGTATTGATTCGAACCATGTCACGGCCACCGCGAGAGAACGAATATTTCTATCTTCTCTTCTAGTTTAGATGCTCCCACTTTGTCAGCTTTGATGGAACTCCGCCCGTGTACTTTGCGTTCAAATCGGAGTCAGCGCTTCATTCATTTATCAGCTGATGTGTCAAACCACAACCGAGCTGAATAAAATATCATAGGGTTCTGTAAAAAATGGCAAATTTTGAATAATGATTTGAATAAAAAATGATATCGAGTATAGTTGTTTTACTAATGCTCCTGGTGTGAAAATTTAGTCAAAGAATTTGATGTGAGTAACCCAAAACCGCACTTTTGGCTTAAAGAACCCGTTCGCAACAAGTAGCGCTGCACATCTGATAACAAATGCACCGCAGAAATGGGCGATTTCGGACTATATGGTGGAAGAATATGCCAAAAGCTAAGAGCCACAGAGCATATATATAGATGGCGTCAGGAACATTAAATGAATTAAATCCAAACTGTTCTTGATGTGATGTTTTTTGAAGTCAAATTGCGATGAAGCGCCCAGTGGAGAGGTGAAGCTGCAGCAGGGCCAAATGTAGAGGCTGACAAACTGCCTCCCGTTGCTATTTCTATTAGTATTGATTTTATTGTCTCCATTCTTCTCAGTCACAATGATCGGAAAAATCATATTTTGGGGTCTTTGAAATGCTTTTACATTGCATATTAAATTGGAGATTTTGTTCTATTATTTTATTACTTCATTTTGAAAATGTGAGGAAGTATTTAATTACTCTCATTGCAAAGCCATAGTTTGTTGACGCAATGTTGGGCTTAAAATTTCGGCAGTCGCATAGAACTTTCTCATGAACAGGATTTACCATACTAACATTCACGAAATGAATGTTTATCAGCTTATTAATTTCTTTTCCATGACTAGGCTTTTGTCAAAGCTAAAACGGACACAATAGAGATAAAAACACAAAAACTCACAGTGATAGTTTTGCTTTCCTGGAAAACCCAATTAACGCCATCAAAAAATTCAACAGTTGCGAATGATGGTAATGATTAAAAAAAGGAATTAATCAGGTTCTGATTAAAAATTCAATTAACAGCTCCATGTGACTTGTACACTTTTTTCGTCAGGTGTGGGCAGCAGCTGCACAACTTAGCTAACAAGCACACCAGCAACAAAAGCCTTACATCTTTATGTAGGTGGCATTGCTCGTTGTGCCAAATTTCAACTGGACATTCACTTCTGCTCCTTATACATTAGCACAAATCAGTACGAAACTCTCAAGTTCACTGGAAAATATTTTGGTAATCATAAAACTTTTGAGAATCTAGGTTTCAATCCCTCATTACAATTTTTAACGATGATTGTTTACTTTGCGCCTGAACAAGGTGTGCAAATTATTTATCATTATAACAGGAACAGAATATGCAAAATTTGCTTTTATTCTGAGCAACGGTCGCCAGTAAACGGCAGGTGAGGGATTTGGGATTCTAAGGATATACAGAAAAAGAAAATGAAAGTAAAATTTCAAATTTGATGACAAAAACATGAATTGTGGTCGAACCCCGTTAAAGGTTTGAAGTGGATTCCAAACCGCTCTGAGACGCGCATTGTTCGGTTCGATCACACTGAGTATTTTTTTAAAAATATGATTGTTGTTTTTCGGTACCACTGACGAGTGTCTATAGCACTCGTGCTTCTATGAGAAGAGCGCTTTTGTAGGTTTTGTTCGGTTTTCATCAATATTTGAATTATATCTTTTTCGGGCAAAAGTGCGACAGAATTTGCAACAAGAAATTTGCACGGATCACATAATCCGATTGAAGTCATTTAACCTTTTAGCGCCCGAGTGGACTGTTCGGTCCTCTTTCAAAAATAACAATAACATATTTTATTTCTTATTCAATTTGTTCACTAATGTGTCTTTTGAACGTCACTGCCGAGTGGCAGTTCCTTCCACATCTTGATAATGCCAGTGTCGGTTTTGTGATAGTGGTTGTGATAACGGTAATATGAGTATAAAAATGTGGGCGTTAAAGGGTTAACATTTTTTTCTCGTTAGGGGAAAAAATTGGCGTTCTTCGCAGTTGTTTTAATCAACTTCGTTAATTATATTATCAGGATCTGTCTTTTGCATTCAGGCTGTCAATAAGAGAGAATTATCAGTTACGGCCTTGTAGCGCAAATGAGTGTGTATCTCTAGTTCCTATTACTAGTGTTGTGTTTCAAGAGACGCTTACGTTTGAGATCTACGATAACACTCACTGTTGAAAGATACATTTAAGTAAAAGAATAGTTTTGTAGGCTGCGATGCTTTCTGCCATTGCATTGATTTTGAGAGCAAAACACAAATTTTATTTAGTATGAGTAATTGATGCAATTTATTATCTCCACTGCAAAATTATTCTGCGATAGGTAAATCGTAAATATTTTCTCGGGACAATTTTAAGTTCTCTTTCTAAACCAACCTGCAAACTCAAGTTCCTCGTCGCTGTCTTTCAAGAGTCAAATAAATTATTTAACGAGGTCTCAATTTCAGTAGCTTGAAATTGGTGCTTGACTTTAAATGCTAATGAATAAAAAAAAACTCAGGCAAATCTGAACACGATGACGGAACTTCCCAACCTGGCACCGGATGGTTTGCCACCTTCCAATACAGGAATGATTAGATTTCAATGGAAGGTATCACGTTGGTGACAGCGCTCAACCACAGGGCGTCAGTCTCGACTCAGCCCGCAACAAGGCGCGTAACCTTATCCAGTCTTTGTGAGCCTACCATGCACCTTTGAGAGCTCGTTTCTTCCACGGCCTTTCGAGTCGTGGAGCAGCCGAGGCATGGCGCTTAACTGATCGATTTCCAGCCTTTCCGTAGGATTATCATTTCTAAAAGCTGCCTCCATTCATTTGTGGTAGGTGACGAGCGATTCTCACGTCCAAATTGTGTCGTTAAGAAATTCATGGGTGCCGAACTGATCTTGTGTTTTTTCCTCGTAGAAATACCGCTAAAACTTTTTATTGGGGTCTAAAATGAGGGGCGAAAAGTGATCGATGATACCCAGTTACTCAGCCACTGAGATCTTATCTTAGGCCTCCAGGATCAGTTATCTTTTGCAGAATTGATCAAAAATTTCAACCTGGACCGGACACAAGTCCCAAAGATTTTTGGACTCAGTTGGGCGTCTGAAGTTCTAAAGTGAACACAAATTTCGCGTCTCTAGTAAATCTGAGAAACATTTGAGTGTGCTGAAGAAGTGATGGCAATTAAGATGAGCATATCAATTTCATTACGTGCAAAGAATATTCTTGAAATGAACTCAACGGGAAGCTGATATGAGCGATCGAGAGTTGTAATTTCGGTTTTTATTACAGTTGGCAAAGGATATCAACATCAAGTGATAAATTAATGAGGTAGTTATGATTAATTCCACTTTAGACATGCAGCATTTTACATTTTTGAGAGCTCTCAGAAAATGAAGGCACAATTTATGTTTGTCTTTTATTGATCTCGTGTTTCTTAACAAAAACTCCACGATGTAACTTTTTTTGATTACAAATTTAATGCCAATATCATTATAGTGTGATCCTGCTATTTTCCTGTTGTGGTGGTGAAAAATAAGGCAATGTAATTTAATAACCTATTTTGACCCCTACACTGATTTTGAGCCCCTTGTTATAAGAGCATAGAATTGAATCGGACCAAAATGTCTTCTTCGTAGAGAGTTGACATTCGAAGCAAGACTAAACAATGCCTAGGAGTGGCAACAGCTGACAAATACACCCTCACCTTCGGAAGCAGGGTCTTGGGAACGACAATTATAATCATGGACAACGATTATCATTATTATTAACGGTTACAGCTAATAGACAACGATTACAGCTGGAAACGAAGACCGTATACCAGCTGAAGCTACCGGGAGATCGCGACGGCAGCTAAGCGACAGCTAGGATGACAAGAGATCGATTGATTTGAAGCTAAGGTCATTAGCCAGATTTTAAAACAATTCGCTACATCGTAGCTGTGCAACTGACTGCGTAGGTTCTTCAAGTCTGCTAGGATAGGTTGCGTGTTGTGGCACGTAGCGTATCCAAGTCGACTTAAAAAAGACTTATGCTGTTAGCTTTACAGCTACAACATATTACATTGCATGAAAATCTGATCTTCGTTAAAAATGGAGCATGGTAGTTACGTTCGTACATAGATGCTGACTTGGCTGCTTAAAGGCGTTGACCTCAACTAGACATTTTCATCACCGTAATGGCCTGTGACAAACACTAGTGACTGCTAAAAATTCTTTCATGAGATTTTTGGCTCATTATTAAAAAAGCACAGCAGCTGACTGGCGAACGTTGCTGAGACATGCAATAGGCCGAAATTGCAGCTGAACGATTGTTGTCACGGCTGTTGTCACAGCGCCGGTGTGCAACTGGAATGGACAGGTATTCTTCATTGCAAAGAATCATATTTTATAATATTCATTGGGTTGCTAGAAACAATTTAAATCCTATTTCAAATCAAAGTAAGGTCAATTTCAAGTAAAGACTACTCACTTGCTTAACTATCATGTCAAATGCTTCGTAATTCCGTCGTTATAATGAATTTATGTCATTGTAAATTGTTATAATAAATTAACATAACATAAATGTTATAATAAATTAATTATAATTGTTATAACAAATTAATAATTGCTAATGCTACAAATAAAAAATTCTTGTTAAAATAAATTGATGATTTAGAAAAGAATTACTCAGCAACAAAACTGGCAGCTCGATTGGCACATCTTGTGGCTTCTTGCTAGAAAATGTAGATACATTTTAATGAAAAGGACTCAGGCATTTTTAACATTGCACACATATTTAGGGTGGTAGCAGGTGCAAGCCTTTCGGTTTAGTTTTGAAAAATGTGATTTCTCAAATTTCTACCTTCACACCGATACGAATTACAATATATAAAAAACAGGTCTGATGGAACAACAAATTTGATGTCAAATTTCGATTGTATTGGATAAGGTTTCGATTGTATTGGGTTAAGGTTAATGTCATTGCTGCATATATATGGAATCAATTTTAGTTTTTAAATGGAAACAACGGTTGCAGTATCTATTAGCGCTTCATGACTTGGAACTTGAGTCGTAGTGGAAATGGACGTATAAGTCAAAATATTCCAAAAATAATGAGATGCGCTTCTCACAATTGTTAAATTTTTGTCAATGAATATCTGATTTGAAGATTAGAAAAGGCGTCACGGAAAATGTTTTACGTTATTTCAGCAACGGCGAAAACAGCTTATATGATTATTATCATTCTTAATTTTAAAAGCATCATTTATAAATACCGCTAAGAACAAAAAGTCCATCGGTTTGGTGGGAGGGGGAATTTCGTAGTCGGAGTAATATTTTAGCTTCTTTTTTATGCTAGTGCGCCTATTTAAGTTGTTTCGCATCAAATGCTTTCAACCAAGCTTTAATTAATTTGGAAATAATATTGTGATATAAATTAAATATAATCTGTTCAAATAATAATTTAGCTCCTTACCGAAACTTCATCACTTATGTAATTTTTTCAATATTTAGTGCCATTCCTTTCAAAAAACTTGCATTTTTCACAAAATATAATTTTGCTTGCATTTTTAAATGACCATAACGATAACTGTGCATGAAAATTGATCCTACCATTTTCTATTTCTGCATTGAAAAAATTAGGGAAGTAATGACATGACATGAGTCAGGAAAATGGCTTCAAGAAGGTTAATTTTTACGTAAAGTCGGCCAAATTGTCTGATTTTCTGGAGAAAAGAATGTTATTAAAATGGTGTTGTTGTACAATGCTTACTTCTATCAAGAAGGGAAAGGTCTACATGATTTTATTATTATTTTTTTGAAGTTTACGAGAATATTGATATTAAGGAAAATGGTCTAAAGATATTTACTATATGAGTAATTCATTTTAAAATTAATTGAGGTCTCTCACAGAATATGTTCTAAAAATGTTTCATAACTAAATATGAAAAGCTATCTAGTGAACTGAGTTTTTTAAGACATCATTTTTTTGCTTGCCTTGACTAAATGTTTTTTTTTATGCATTATTATCAGTGTTTTAATTGGGAATCCGATAGATCTGAATCAATAATTTTCAAAGTTTAATAGATGAGATCGTAGAATCTGTTTGAACAACTCGATGTTTTCAACTCTCGTAAAGAGCAACACTGCAAGGCTATTTTCCCTGCGATTTACGTTATGAGTTTTGAGTTGGTGATGCATACCAACGAGGACATGAACGGGCAAATCCATATACGGCAAGTTTGATATTCTCGTAAATAATACATGAGGACATCGACACGGTGAACATTTTCTTAAGGATATGTGTGAATTTACCTCTCAGTAAAACGAGAAAATTCCATTGCTTTATCAAAATTTAACACATTTTATTTTCTAAGAGCCAAAGATTTGACCAACGCTGAAGAAATAGGACCCAAGCAATCTGTGATTAATTTAAGAATCAAAATTTTGAATTGATTGTCCGAGGACAATTTAACGTCAAAACAGGAATGTCTGCAATGATTTTCACTATAGAGATCCACTACAAATGCGACCTTTATCATATGCCTACATCAGAAGTACAATTCTATCAGTTATATACGTTTACTAATTACATACTTTCAAACTATAATTGAATATTGTTCTACTTTTAAGTAAATAACAAAGGCTGTTCAGTACAATCATTACATATGCATTTGGTACATTCAAGCCAGCGCTAAAAGCACCACAAGTAAGTTAAATATTTGTTCCATAAACCGTAGACTTTTTCAGCTTCCTAGGTTTCTTAGGTTTCCATGCATTGACCATTCGTAGGCGAACTGGAGTATATCCTCTGTTTAGAGTTGTTCACAAAACGAACAAATGGAATGTTCTAAAAATTACTTGACATGTTGCATTTATAATGTTCTTATAGTATATTCTTGATATGTCTGTTCATATGATGCTTTCTGTCGCCCCTTTCTATTCTATATACATACCATACACCAAAAATTTCATGCTTAACTCTAAAGATCTTTCGGTTTTTATATCATCCTCGATTTTAAAACTTATTTTTATTTCATATTAAATATTAGTTGCAATGATGTTTATTATTTCGGAAACTAGAACGTTAGCCAGGGCTGCATACTTGTACTTTGTTCATTTAAACAATTTAAACAATTTAAACAATTTAAACAATTTATTTACCACAGGTGATACAGAGGTAGAATTTTACTTAAGTCTAGTACAATGGTCAAATTTGAGTATAGCTACCTGTGGGCCCGAATAAGTTCAGCGACTTCTAGGGCATCCTACCATCACGTTATTCTAGGGTGTACAAAAAAGTTTAACCTAGTTCACTTAACCTAGTTTCGCATTAGACTGATCATTGAGATAATTAGCTCGATATTTTATGCTGTATTTTACAATATAGGTCAAGTCGGCTATATTTAACAGTATGTTCGATAAAACGATTCAAGAGCAGAGAGAAGATTGGTTATGGTACACAAGGCAAGTTACATTATGACATTATCATTAGTTACATGTAGGAGGCAAGATTTCGACACGGTGATCTTACACGACTAGTATTCTGATAGGAAGTGAGACTCAAGATGTCTTTTGAATACTTTGTACGAATTACATTCACGGATCTCTGCAGGTATAGAGTTCCAAGTTTTAGTTCCAACGAAGAGAATACTGTGTTGCAACCTGGCCTTTGAATAATAAGGAAGCATGAATTTACCTCTATTTCGGGTTAAATGGTCGTGATGACCAGTTTGCGCAGTCAATAATTGTCTTAGGCTATTGTCGCCATCATTTCTTAATGTTTTGTTAATGAAATTACAGATGGAGATTTTGTAGAGATCCGAAAGTTTAAGTATTTGTAAATTTTTGAAAGAATCATTTGTGTGAGCATTATATTCTAGGTTCTTTACCGCTCTGATAGCCCTTTTCTGCAGAGTAAAAATTTTGTTGGTTTTATTTTTATCAGTTCCGTGCCATGCTTCTATTCCGTATTGCAAGTATGGAGAAATGAGCGTTCGGTAGAGCATTTGTAAAGCTGTTTCAGGCAGAAAATTTTTAACTTTATTTAGGATTCCGATGGATTTTGATAATTTAGAACTAATATGAGTGATGTGCTCTTTGAAGGTCAGATGTTTATCTATTATGATGCCCAGAAACTTACATGAGTTGGTTTCTTTGATTTCACCTTCGCCAATTTTAATGCATGGGAGAGATACATCTTTCTTGTATGAGAAAGTAATATAATTTGTTTTATCGATATTTAGGCTTATTTTATTAGCTTTGAGCCACGATGAAACCTTGTGAAGTTCAGTATTTATGCTCTCCACAATCATAGCAGGATTTTGGTTCGGAAGGACCGCAGAAAGCGTACTGTCATCGGCAAAAAGTATGAATTTGAAGAATGATGTAGATTTTACAATATCATTGATAAAAATCAGAAACATGAGAGGCCCAAGAACAGATCCTTGTGGAACTCCATGGCTAATTGTCTGTGGGTCTGATTTTACGTCGTCAATGACAACGTATTGCTTCCGATTTGTTAGGTATGATCTGAACCAATCATGGGCAATCCCTAAAAGGCCCAATCCATTTGGGCCTTTTAGGGATCCATTAGAAAGTTCCTGTTCCGTACAATCACAATGTTTTAAGTTGAGAGTGCATGCGGTAATACTTAAAGGATTGGCTCCGGATTCGAAATATGGCATCTGATTTTATTTCGTCACAAAATAACTAGGAGCTTTTGTATTTGCTAAATATATACAAATATTAGCTAAGCTACTCGAGGATATTTGTCGTAATAATTCACACGTCCTCGAATATGCAGGGATCAATTTTTGCTGAAAATGGGTGAGCATAAGTTTTCTGTACTCAAATCCTCATATCAGAATGATAATTTTAATTCTAAATTCTGTCTCATGTTTTAAATGCTTTTCAGGACTTAGAAATTTACTCTATCTTACAGGATAGTGGGAACGTGTTGTGGAATATCCGAGAATAGAAATGATGGGACGCGCCAACTGTTGAGATCCCGAGGAAGCCGAGGATCTGTAGCCACAATACAGTCGTATTGTGGCTACAGATTCATTTTCTTTTTCAAGTTCTCCTCAGAATATCCTTCCTAATTTGAGACATGCTGATTGTGCTCATCTCAAACATGAGATTTCATTTACCCATGGGTTTCAGTAGAAATTTTGATACTGAGAGTAAGAACTGTTGATAATTAAGTATAAAAACATGCAGTTTTGTATACTTGCCTTCAACTTATGGAGGATATTTTTCTGCATGATGTTGTGGGCTGAAGAACTGAATTTGTGTGCCCGAAGAAGAAGGTTTTTTTTTGATTGCGTATAAACTGAGGGTATTGCTTGGAAAATAAGAGAGAAGAAGCCTGTAAGCAGATTTTAAGGCATTTGTATCATTCATATCACGATGCAGATTTGTTAATACCGTCTATAAAAGAGTAAAATTACGTTACGTTGAACGTCCCTCGCATTAGATGATTATTCGACGCGTATGATTAGAAATTTCCGTAATGTTGAATTAAAAAGTTACGTGACTAAAGAGCTTCGAGGAAAATACCCGAAAAAGGCAGCAAGCTTAGACTTTGTTTTTCGTAAAAACTTGAAAAAATTGTAAATTGGCTTTGATGCAAAAGCTGGGAAGCGCAAGTTTGAGTTTGTTTGCCGAGCATTCAGGCGCAGCTCTTTGGGCAGTGAGAGGAAAGCAAAACTTGGGCTAGCGTGATTAGTTCTCCTTTGTCTGGTCTTTCATTAGAGTGATTATTTAGGGCGGGCCGGAGCAGCGAACAAGCCAAGGCAACATTACAAAAAAGAACTTCAGGTTAATTAACGACCTCACGCTAGGAACCGCGGTCCCTCTTCCCAACTCCCGGCAAAAGTGGGGAGGAGTTAGAAGCCGCTTTGCGAGGCCACTTTGCTGCAGTTTACTCTTTTTCTCGCCGACGGCCAACTTTTTTACGATTTTGGAGAAGTTTTCTGGGTGTTGCGGAAGTTTTTAGTAGCTTCAGGAGCGCTTTCCAGCCGACCAACTGCTAATTGCTTCGCGTCCGCACGCACGCAGAGAACGCGGGGGCTTACTTGCGTCTCATCACGCCGCGGTCGCGCGTATAGCGCCGCGGCAACTCCTGTACTCTGCGTTTGTGTGCAGCTACTGCACTCAATGTCAGGGCAGGGAGCAAGTCTGCATATTTTGGTGCATTTAACGCTAGTTGTACTCTGACAACGAGCAACTCTGCATACTTTGGTGCGTCTAGTGTGATATTTTTATTACGCAAGGGAACAACTTTGTTGTTTTTGTGCATCTAGTGCACTATTTATTAGGTCAGCGGAAAACTCTGCCTATTTTTGTGCACAAAATGTAGTGAATATCTGGTAACAGGACTACTATATTCCTTTTTCCCTGTATCTTAGTGTAGTGAATGTCAGGTTAGCTGCCAACTCGGCTTTTTCATCTCCTGAATATTAGGTCAGTAAGCAACACGGAGCTCATTAGCACTAGCAATCTTCTGAATATTTAGTTTTTTCGAGCTCTTCCATTCTTCTTTCGGCATCGCTCACAGTATTTCGTTGGATATTGTATTTTTTGTGCATTTGCTTCACAGAACTTTATGTTAGAGAACTTTACAAATTTGTTTTTATGCCTACTATATGCTGAATATTTTGCGAGAGAACAAACGCTTGCTCATATTTTTTAACCTATTGAACGAGATATCACCTTCAGGGAACTTAGATTTGTTATTTTTTGAGCATCTACCGAATGTTCGCCTTTAGACACGTACATATATGTTCGTGCATTTTTCGTAACTTTTTGCGGAATAAATATTTTAGCTTAGTTTTAAAATTTAAATGGTTTTATGTCTCTATTCTGAGGAATAAATATTTTGTGAAAATTGGTAACGTATGCTAATGGCTGTCTAGCTGAACTTGTGAAGAAATACATTGGTATTTTTTGAATTTAAATAATCTTACCAAGCCTATCCTAACCGATCATAACCCTGCCTATTTTATGGAAATCTAGTCAATCTTGCCCCAACCTATATTCTCTCTTATCCTATCCTCATATAACTTGGAATTTGTTAACCTAATCCAACTTAATACAATTTACCTTAACTTATTCTTTACTACCTGAACCTTCCTAAGCTCATTTAAATATTCCTAACGTCTTTGAATCAAATTCCGTGGACGAATAGAAAAAAGTTAAGGTTCTTTTTTAACACCAATCACCTGACCTACCCTATCCTTACTGATCCTAACTTAGCTTTATGCTTAACCCAAGCTATCCTAGACTTATCTTACCGTAACGTATCGTAACACATCCTAACTCACCCTAAAGAGCCTCTTTTAATAAATCTTTAGCTGACCTAACACCTTGAAGTTATACACCTTGACCAAAAATTTTCCATATACCTAAAGACAGTTGACCTGGTGACAACAATCAACTTCAAAGAACTTCAAAGAATTCAAAAGAATGAACTTGAAGAACCTGAGTTAATTAACATAGCACTTTCGAGGGGATGCATTGTAGAGCATTTCAAGGTCTAAGCGTTCTTCAGAAATACATAGAATTTATGAGGAACACTCAGGAGCGGTACGCTGGAGGTGCACCGCTTCACTTCATCGTGAGGTGCACGCGCCTCCCAACACCTAAGCTACCTACCCACCACAAAATCAGTATCATATATTGTCGTTACGAGTATAGGCTTGTAGTTAGCCAGGCCTTATTATGATCTCTGACGCTTTCCTTTGTTTCATAATTAGGGAGGCCTGAGTACACGGCGCCTCCAACTTTCTTTTCTATAGTGTTTTCGTTGTATTATTAAGTCTCATTTCTCTTTTCGCTTTATCGATATCCTGGCACCTTTTAACAGCGTATCAGGCTGTGACAGCCAAGACACTCAAACTTTGCGGTATTCATGTGCAACTTGGATTGATGCTCCACTAATTTTTTTTAAATATTGCATTAAAAGCCCTACTCTTCTAAATTGTATGATAATCGCTTACCCGAGGGAAAGGAAAGAAATGAAGGAATATTGCATACTACCACCAATTGAATATTACCACCAATTTCACACTTCCCCGGTAATTGCATACTACCACCAATTGAATATTACCACCAGTTTCACACGCCGGTAATTGCATATTACCACCAATTTCACACTTCCGGTAATTGCATATTACCACAAATTTCCCATTTCCGGTAATTGCATATTACCACCAATTGAATCCTATCACAAATCGCAAACTATCGCCAATTCAATTTAGTTGAATTACTACACTGCTGTTTTTTCACGTACGTTTTTTGAACTTATCTTAGGCTTGTTTTATTTTGCAGCGACGCAGTGTTTTTTGTCGTAGATCCTGTCTCATGAAATGTATGGAAAAATTTACATCACGCTAAAACCAATGAAATCAACTCGCAATTGGGTTTGTTTGCACCAAAATTTAAAATACACTGGAATGCCCCGTAATATAGAAGTTCAGATAGCAAAATCTTAATTCAAAATATTCTGGCTTCGCCGAAACAAACAAGGCCCCTTCCCGAATCTAGGGGGATGATTGAAAAAGTTCAAGGAAATATATTGTTGCTTACCGCCACTTTTTAATTTAACAAGTTAAAGTAGCTGAGTTGTTTCTTGTTTCATGTAAATTATTTCTAATGATTTAGATGCGTTTCAAAGTTGCATGTGGCGTAGCACTCACACAGATCGCAAAGTGATCGTGCTGGAGAAAAAGCCCTTATGCAATTTCATTCGTTACCAGGTCGATAAAATATAATACATAAGGAAAGTAAAAAACACGCGTCTTAATAAAACCATTTTGCTTTCGAAAAAATTTCAATGTGTCTCATGTTTTGTTGTTTTCACAGATGAGCAGCTGGTGCAGGGGTGTACGATTAGATTCAGAAGAAATTAAAAGCTCGGAAAAACAGACGTTATAAGAATGGTGCCATTACAATTACATACCTAAAAAGTATCAGACCTGTAAATCAGAGTTTAAAGGTTGGTCTTTCCTATTCTCTTCTTCTCTTTTACGTTAAATTTGCGATCTTTGGGAATGTTGCAGTAAATGAGATGTTGAAAATATACAAAATCAGTGCAAATAATTTCATAAAACACAACAAAAAAAAAAAATCCGCAACTGGAATGAAAAATAATTGGCTATTCATTATCTCGTATTTATTATCATTTCATGTGAATCCTGTATATGTCACGTACTTATCACACGTGCTCGTGTGATAAGTACCTGATAAGCAGCTCTTGCTTGATTACTGAAAGAAAGAAATAATTGTTACCAGAAGTCACTAAGGAAATTATTAGGTACTTATACCGAATAGGCTTGTCTTTGTAATACAAATATTTCAGAGAACGTGTGTTTTGCATATGACTGTGAAGACGTATACATGGTGACCGGCTCTTTGTTGAACAAACTTTACCATAAGGTTGGAACAGTTGAAATAAGTGCTTATTACTCAAAAATCGTCTGGTCAAAAATGCTTCGTAAAGAGTTACAATTTAAGGACTTGAAATTTTTATGTAGTTTTCTGAGTGTTCCATTACATCAAAGATTCAAATTTATTTGTCTAGTTTGAATATTTCATCGACTGCAAAGGAATTAAAGACAATGGATTGAGTGCCCTGTGCTGAGTTAGCACATATCCACCTAGCTCACGGTGCAGCAAATGGCAATATCCAAATTGCTGAATTGGCCCTGGCGGCAACATTACATGACTACCAAGATTTCCTGATATACGCTACTAGATTTCTACTTCTGAGGACATTTGAAGAATTTGGTGAACGGAACACCGATTCATTCCGAAGAAGACCTCATCGGTAGAATTCTTGAAACCTCCGCAAGGATTCGTGAAACTCCTGGCGTCTTTGATCGCGTATGGCAATCATTGCACCGGCGTTTGAACGCCTGCACCGCAACAGATATTAGCGACTTGTTGAACTTCTTTTGTAAATACCTAACCTAATCGAAAAATCTGTTTCGTATGGCCATTAAAATTAAGGCTGTTATTCCGTTTCTCGTATTCATGATAAAAATGGTTACGTATAATTTCTATTTTTCATTTTTTTTGCCACTCTCGAAGTACGAATATTTCTTCAGAACGCTTAAAAATTTTAAAGTCCTAATTAGAACTCTTTAACGAAGCATTTTTGACCACACGGTTTTTGGATAAAAAGTGTTGGTTTAAACGGTCCTAACCTTTTGTCAAAGTTAGATTAGCCAAGAAGCTTTGAAAAAAATTACCATATGATTTTCCTTGCGATGAGTTGAGTTTTCTTGAACAACAGATTCAATTTTCGTTGCTGCAATATTTTCTCTTATTTTTTGCCCTTTACTTGATTTGTGTAGGTGTCATGTATTTAATACACACGCGTCAGACAAGCACCTGCATGGTAAGCGTCACTTACTTAATAAAAAATAAAAAAGATCGCCAAAAGTTACTTAAGAAGTTATTAGGCACATTTTCTAGATATTTTCTTCATCGTGGTAAATAATTTGTCTGAGCTAGTGCCATGTGACTATAATTTATATAATTCATACATTTAACGTGTGTATGGATGAGTATCCACTGCGTTGTAGGGTAATGGCAATCATAATCTCAATCATTCATATTTAGACGTCTGATCACAAGCTTTCTTAAAAATATAATGAAATTTTGAAGTTTTCCTCAATTTAAAAATGCAATTTAATGACATTTTTAAAACCATTTATAAACTAAGAGAAGGTTGTAAAACTTCATCCCTTTGTCTCTGCGAGTTCTTTGAGCTCGTTGATTTATTGTCTGGCTTCCTTCAAATTGCTCATTCTAAAAATACGTCAGAGTAACCCATCGTTGTTGAGCATAAACTCATGAATGATATTAGAACCCATGCTATACAATGATTGCAGTTGTGTTATACTGCCTTGTTTATTTATTTTTCAGTGTTTTCATATCTACCTTTGCCGTACCAGAATTATACGGAAAACCGTGAGTATCTTCGAACTATGTTTGCCTCTATGTTTGTAGTTTTCTTTAAGAAATTTTCAAAGTAAGTAACCTTTCTAAAAGACCATCCTTAGATGAACAAATAACTGATATTTTTGCAAAAAAAAAAATCTAAGATATAGTGAGTCCCATCGTAATATATCTAATAAATTCTTTGCATTTCGTTTCTCTGGACTTCACAAGGTTCAGGGGACAGGTTTAACTACAAAAACTATATGAATGATTACAAAGGGATTTGCTCCATTTTATCTTAATGCGTCATCAAGGTTGGTGGTGATCGAGTACGTCGCACGTAACTGAAAAATTAAGTGAGGCCAAAATTTTTATCTTGTTTCATTTCAAGTGATTTTGACAGATTTGGTATAGGGTTCAACCACTTTGCTCCAAGAGATACTTAATTTTGCACGTATTTTTTGAGCAAAGAGAAATTCTATTTTGCCCGTATTTCTTGCGTTCACAGGGGTGCAGCTATAGAGCTTGGGTAAACTGTTAAATTTTGAAGAAAATTAGAAGAGGAGGAGGATTGGTGTAATAAGAGTAATACTGTTAAGGAATAATAAACCTATGTTCGACGTGCTCTTTTGAACACTAGTTTAAAGACAACCTGCTCATTGAAATCTAAATTTTCACACAAAGCTCAGGCACACATTTAGGGTTCAAAATATATCTGGAGATGAGAGAAATGGAAGTAATTAGACAGTAATGTTATTAAACCATTAAATATAATAAATAAATTTTCGGGCTTTATCGAACATTAGATTTGCGACAACTAGCTTAACGCGATGGAAAATTAAGTAGTCTTATATGAATCGCAAACCTACAGTACAGACAAAAGACTCTGCTCAAAGGTGCATTAATCGTATAACTGATACAAACAGACAGACGCTTCAAACTTTTCAAGGCATATATCACAAATGATCCCGTCATATTTGACGGTACAGGTAGAGTAGTGCTGAATCGACAACATTTTTGTATTTAAGTGTATATGTTAAAAGTTCCGATTGTATAAAAAGGTTTCTAACAAGTTGTTACTTATTTTATTGCTGACATCTGTCGAGAAAGTAGTATTCTGTGCCATTGAAAAGCATTTTCTAATTTAGGCGTTAAAAGAGGTCGTTGTATGCATTGAAAGTTCAAAATTAACATCATTACAGTGAGCCCACTCTATAATTCAACTTCTTTGCTTCGAAACGATGTCTAATTACAAGGCACCCGCGTGGTCAAACATAATATTGCTATTTAAAAGAAAGTTCTATGACTTATTTGTGGAAACTGTTTCTAAACGAACTTTTTGAACGCCTGCATTTCCTTTCGGACCCTCCATTTTTTATACCGTTAACTTTAAATTAAATTGCAATCAATGGAAATCATCAAATCATCTAAACAAGAATTTGTTATCAGAACGTAGTGCCCAGGTTTCTAGTTTACATGGGAGTGAGGAGTTTACAGGCAGACCATGCAAGCAAGCAAGCCAGAAAGCAAGCAAATAACAAATTAAGCATTTTAATGTGCTTCGAAATTTTGATTTCTCGAATTTTTCAACCAATTCATAACTAAAAACTGTAAATTGTCGTGAAATTGATCTAATGCCTTGATAGAATGTTGCACTTCTGCTTGTTCCTTGAACTTACTGATTTATCGTCGTCTTCCTTCCCCATTACTCATGCTAAAAGTACGTCTCAGTAACCCATCATTGTTACTCATGCTAAAAATAGAAACGTAGATGGCCTTCGAAGAACACGAAATTGATGGCTTTTGCAGTATTGATAATTTTGTCTCTACTTTCTGTACAATGTCTCGCCAAGACAGCATCATTGAAAACGATGTCTACGTATGACCACGATTAACTTCATTGCGTATAACTATCATCGTGTTGACCGTTTGTGTCATGTATTTCAGATCTTGCAGATCTGCTGTCATTATATCTGACCGCTATACATCAGTAGCATTAGAGTTCAATGCTAGTTTTCACATCCCGTTTTCTAGATGCGAAAATAACCTCGTAGCGTATTACCATTATTACTTGAGCAGCACACTCTCGAGTATATCCAGTCCGCTGCCTCCATTTTCGGCTGCCCCGCTCTCACGACCCCATTATTCAAGCTCGAGGGGACGTCCGCTACATACGCAGGTCACGTATCCACTATACAGACTCTGAAATAATTCCGACTCCGGCACGTAATGGCCGCCTGCACTGTGGAGTGCCCACTCCAAGTCCGCGTTTTGATTCCAATCGAGCACAATTTGCTCAAGTTTAATAACCATAATAATGGTCGCAACTACCCTCGAAGCTCGTCAACCCTTGTTGCTATTCAGGACCACCGTCAGACGACCAATGGTAGTCCAGGTCCCTGTCTCGAGGCGTGTCCCGCCCTTCAAAAGCCTTTTGTCCCAACTGTAAACCAGGCCAGGACTTATCCTCTCGATCCTTTCACTCTCTGTAATCCATTTCAGGGACCTTCTAAGCGCATTTGTGTATTCTTTCAAGCTGTGAGAGTGAGAAAGAAAGCAGGCGAGGGCGATCTGCTCATGCAGAAAGGGTTCCCATGCGTTCCCTACATTAGACTCTGAGTGACGGCAGAATAATCTTGCGTACGTTTCAAGAGAGCTATGTATGCAGATGTCTCAATACAAGTTCCGTGTTCTCAATACTTCATTGAATTTCTTTAAAAAAAGTTGTCAAGAGTGGAGGTAAACGGGAGCAATCATGACATCGAAACTGTACGAAATTAGCAGATCAATTAAGAACAAAAGCAAATCAATAAGCACATTGAACATTTATATTGTAAATTAGAGGAGTCCTCCGTCTGTAAAATTATTATTCGTCACACCGGAGCCTGATATTACTCAAGAGAGTCATATTGAGTAAGAAGACAGACACTCATTGTATTTTTAAAGACTTCACTGGCTGCCGCTCCTGAATGACAATTATGCTTCAATAGATTTTGGAACGTTAGTATAGAAGAATTTTTCTTCTATAGGAATTAAGCATTACTGTATTGTAAGAATTACTGTAATTTCTGTAAGAATTACTCTAAGAAATTATTGATGAAACTGACAGCGACTATATTACAATACACGGTTGCTGGTTTGGTTGGTTGGTCGGTCTCTAGCTATCAGGCTCCTTTCATTTACATAGGATAAATATTGAAGTCAATATATCATGGGAACAGATTGTTAATTTTTCTCACATTGGAATCAGACTGGAAGTACTTAATGACCGTATCTGTGATACGAGTTTTACCAGTGCACAAGAACAAGAATATCGCGGGTACAATAATGGATATATTTGTTTGTCATCCACATCTGGAAGATTTATTTAAGGAAAATATGGAATCCCGTCGTTTTTGATGGGCCTTGTATATTAGTTATAACATATACTCAAGTTTCATTTCTCACTAGGTGCTATCTTGAGTCACATGTAGAGCAACGAAAACTCCTGTCTCGACTTTCAATAGAAAAAGTTTAAAATGAAATACCTCGCAAAGTTCGAGTGCAGGCTTATCAACTATTGCGATTTTTTGGACTCGATGATTTTCAACTATGTTGGAATTTCCGCATATATGCAGACACCTCCGTACACCTTTAACACGAAAGAAATTCAGTCATATCTAGGTGCCTCTTAAAATTAATTAGCCTGTGATTGCTGCATCACCTTATACTTTCTCTCCTATCATCTCAATATATGAAGAAAGGCCTTTTTTTCATAACTTATTTTGAGTGATGGAGCCTTTAATTTGATGAATGCAAGTTTTGGTGCAGCCTAATTTCTTTTCAGTTTCAATTTCACTCTTTTCACAGCGGGATTTTCATTAACTTAATACGTAGATCGCTTAAAGATCTTGAAATATAGTTAACTTGCTTTAAAAGACCATGCCAGCATTGTTAGAAAAATTCCTAAGCGTAGTCACCAACGTACGAGGATCTTGATGTTTTGTGCATTTCTAGCACACCTGAAAAAACTTCCTAAATTCCTAAAATTCTTAAATTCTTAAAAAATTAATCATAAGCTTAGTCTATGAATCAAAACACAAAATTTTTGAGTTAAATTACCTCATGTTACCTCACCAACACCCCGTGCTAAAATTACCATATTACCATACCAACCAATCAGCTAATAATGTTCAGTTTGGATACGATGACTCCTCCCGTTCATCTCTACTCATAAAATTCTTTTCATGAGATTCAAGGAAGCATTGGAAGCACGGTGCTTGCATAAAGACATCTACATACATCGCACTCTTTTAGAGATTATCTGAGTGAAAATTTTGCTTTGAAGTGTGTGAGGGTGAACAACCCTTTTAGAAATTAGCCTTCTGTCGATTTTGGTTGCGAGAGAGAACCCTCAGGCTTCTGAATCCTTTTTAAGGTCCTCGCCGTCCCCAGATTTAGTAAAAAACCCTTCAGCCGACAATGCACACATAGGCGCTGGGTTGATGTAGTGAAAAGGCAGGATGTATAGGAGCAGCCATCTCGTAAGGCTTTCCCTGTGTCCGCTTTGTCTGAAGTTGCGGACGCGTAACTGCTTCCATTTGATCGTTGAGTTTTTGTGCCTAGATCGACCTTATTTTCGTTCTCTATATATATTTACCTGAATGCCTTATCTCATTTCCTTAGCATATAATTCGCGTCAGGCTCATGAAAACCAGCAAATGCGAAAATGACTTCATTTAGTGTTGCCACTGTAACTTAAATTCTGGTGAAGTATATAGGGCGCGAGGAAAATATTTAAAGTCATTTCAATTTTAGATTTTTACAATTCAGAATACATTAATGCTGCTCAGTATCCTACACATAACCCTCAAAAAATAAAATAAAAGGCTTGTCAGGGAAAAATACGGAGCTAAACGTGGTAACAACAGTGATTTACGTCTAAGCAATTATCCAGATGTGCAATAGCATTGACACTTAATCAGCAGGACCAATAGATTTGCTAAAAAATGACAGCTAATTATGTATCGATCGTTCTGATGCGCTCAAAGAACGCATACATGAGCAAATGTGTCGGTTTTTGGAGCAGAGAATAGCGAACATCGTGTGTTGCCTCCCCACGTTTCTTCTTATGGCGTTAAGTTGATGCTGTTAGAAATTTTAAGGTAGTGGAAACAGTTTTCAAATTCTGGATTGATTGAGAGTGCAATAAAAAACCATCCGTACTTCAGAAGGACTCAGCATTTATATTAAAGATCTCATAACTTGCTAATGTTGGTCAGACAACTTCAGTGATCAAGTTACACCGAAATGGTGGCTCCTAAATTCCCCAGACTTGAACCCATGGTCTGGAACCTGTGAAGTGTTCTTGAAAGTCAGACCTATCATGACCGTCATAATACTATTCTTTAACTGTAGAATACGGTATACCGTACTGTAGACCTAAATCACCCGAAGAAGTTCAATATTCATGGAAAGCGATAATTTAGTGTCAACATGTTAGGAGTTACGGTTCAGGGTGAAATAACCGTTAAAGCTCAAAGCAGTTTTATATATTAATTTATGCAATGATTCCATATTAATGACCATGCATATATTTGTGTTTCCGCTAAAATGTACATGGTTGTATACGTATATGCGAAACTTGTACTCAAATACCCCTGGTACCCTATTTAAAAATTCGTAACTTGATTTTAAAGAGAGTTTCCATGTTTGAAAAACACACCACCACCACATCCAACACTACCTTCATCACTCCAGTACCACCATACCACTACCACGATCACCACCACCACTACCTTCATCACTCCAGTACCAACACACCACCACAACCACCACCATCACCACCATGCTGGGGACCAGGCTCATTGTATTCACATTAGCGGCCGGAACAATACTGATGAGATGGAAACATGTCGTCCTGCTACCGATCGATCAGTGCTTACTTGGGGAGGCCGAGCCCGAGGGAGGGAGGGCTGGTGGAAGCCCGTGGTGGTGGAGAGGTGAGGGGAACTGAGAGTATCGTCTGGTATGCTGATGTATTTGGAGCTCAGCGTAGATGTGTAATTGCAGAATTGGGTAAAACGAGTGATGATTTTACGAAATAATCAATGATTTAGATAAAATGCTTCATTGGAAACCGGTGGTGGGGAGGTGAGGGGACTGAGAGTCTCTTTTGGTATGGTGATGTATTTGGAGTTGAGTGTAGATGAGTTATTGCAGATTTGGGTAGTACGAGTGAAGATTTTGAGCAACAATCAATGGTTAAGATAAAATGCTGTATTTAGTGTAAATGAGGTACTGCAGAATTGGGCAGAACAAGTGATGATTTTGAGCAAAAAGCAATGGTTAAGATAAAAAGCTTCATTTAGTGTACATGAGTTATTGCAGAATTGGGATAGAACAAGTTACGAATTTAAGCAATAAATAATGCTGTATTGAGTGCAGAAAAATCATGGTGGGTTGCAGTAAAAGAAGAGTAACATGAAGCACTGATTCAAGGTATTGACGAATGTACTGGCGCACAGTGGTGATGGTTGTATGAAGTGAGTGATGACGGTAGCGTGGTGGTGGGAGCTGGAGTTATGCGTAATTTAGACTTGATCATGGATGCAAATGTGTTGTACAACTGAGTGACGGTTTCTTGGAGAGCAATACTTGATGTATTGTTACAAAGTATAACCTCAAACTCAAATAACCTTATCTAATTGAACAGAACAAATCATTACATTTTCAAAGATTTCAAACCCATATTGACGTATTTCCTAACGCATCCTAACGTGAACACGAATGTCTTAATTATCTGACGACAGTCGACTTAGAACATTCGTTATCAAACATACCGTTACGGCGTGATAAAGTCTTAGAACATCCAGCCTAAAATAGTCACCAGGAATAGTTGAACTGTTCTCTGCGTGGCGATTTGTAAAAACAAAAGGTACTCGGTGCAAGGTTTGGTATCGAATTATAGTATCTATGGCGTGAACTTTTCATGGAATGGGAGTGAAATTTTTACTATTATAAGCAATTATGAAAAGGCTGGCCATTGCTTTTGGCATTACTGACAGCGCGATCCTCATGCATGATGCGTGTAATAGGTTAAGGACAAGCGTATTAATACAACATTTTCTGAAGTGAAGGAATGAAAGATTTTCAGGGCATACTAGGAATGACTTTGTATTACCAAAAATAGATACTTCTCTTTGGAAAATTATGCAATTTTTTATTGTTACATTTTAAACACAAACTAATTTACGATACTATCAAAAACTTGAAACTATTACGAAAGCATAAAATACTAGGCCTTTCAACCTTTATAGCCTACTGATATAGTAAATGATGTATTTATTTACTACTTAATCTTTACATCCATCAATTTACGGAAAAAACTTTGATTTACTTTGGTTGCCTATCTCCGTTCACGTTCTACTTTCATTAATAACATAGGTCAAAATTCGAGGCCTTGCTTCAGCACTATGAAATTAAAAATTTTACTTTTTTTCCGCACTGTAGATAATACAGGTCTTTCACTAACACTTAGAGAGAAATTCACTCTGTTCTCGATCCGACTGATCATAATAATCCCACACGCTATTTAGTGGATACGGTGGGTGACAAATTTTCATTTTACGAGATACATATTTCCCACCGTTAAATTAAATTAACGAAAATTAAATTTGTTAACAACCTGACCCTACAAGTCATTACTGAAATAGAAAATTATCGTCCCACATTTACGTCAATGTACTCCCATACCATTCATATTCCCCCACTGGTGAAGAATCACCTCAACTTCAACAGTTCCAATCAACAATAATATCAACTGCGAGTGTCACCACCACCCATCACAATGCCCATCACCAATTCCCCCACGAAGACTAATCGATCACAAAATAATGGCCACCCTTCACAACACAATCCCCAAGTTCCCCACCCCCACGCCGTGGGTGCCCCCGATCTCTAGGGGAGTCGACCATTTTCTGACGCGGGCTGGCAAATCGTTACTGGTGACACAATAGCGACCCCTGCTTCCAGCCTTATAGTCCGCTCATTCACCCAAGGTCTTCATTTATTGAGCATTTTTGGTGGTGTTATAATAATTAGAACAGAATGCATCGTAGTATGCTGTATATACAGTATACAGCATACTGTATACGGTATATATAGTAGTATACTGTGCATACGGTATATATTGCAGTATACTGTATATACGGTATATATCGTAGTACACTGTGCATACGGTATACATCGTAGTATACTGTATATACGGTATATATCGTAGTACACTGTGCATACGGTATACATCGTAGTATACTGTATATACGGTATACATCGCAGTATACTGTGCATACGGTATACTGCGATGTATACCGTATATACGGCATATATCGTAGTATACTGTATATACGGTATATATCGTAGTACACTGTGCATACGGTATATATCGTAGTATACTGTATATACGGTATATATCGTAGTATACTGTATATACGGTATATATCGCAGTATATGTAGTATACAGTATATACAACATACATCGTAGTATACTGTATATACAGTTTACATCGTAGTTTACTGTATATACAGTACATGCATACATCGTACTAAGTACAGTGTACATAGTAGTAAGTACAGTATACATCGTAGTGTACTGTATATGCCGGTACAGTATACATCGTGGTATACTGTATACATAAAATCGTAACGTAGCGTTACAGGATCATCTGTGATGGCTGATCTATTTCTATGCATTTATTAAATATTAGTGACAAGTTTTGGCTATCTTGTTTGCTTGCTTGGTAGTCGCCATCCGCGCTCTGTGTTTAGTTCTTTACATCGATCAGGGAATTAAATTTTGTATCAGGGCGTCAAATTTTTATTGTTTTAACGAAGAAATCGGAGCGTGGACGGTGACAACGAAGCGCGCTAACAAAAAAGATTGTCAGAGTTTTGTAAGTATATATGTATAAAGGTAAGGCAAAGTTCATTTTATTTTTTCATACCATTATGAGATCATGCTCATTTTTAAGTAAAATTCATGCTCTTCTTGACCCAGCTCATTTTATTCTCACGCAATCTATAGAGGTAAAGATCTGTATCAAATATTAGTTTTACTGAGATATATATTTTGCAAATTCTCTTAAGTAAGTTTTGTTGAAGCTTCATTAGTTGAAATGGAATTATTTCCCTCTTGCTTGAGCATGAATACCAATAAAGGGTAAGTTAAAAAAAGCTCTAAAAATAACCTAATGCGTTATCATCTATTGCGTATTGATCATCGTCGTCTCATATGGTCAGAGCATCGGTAAAATTCTAACCTAAAATGGCCTTATGTTATTTGATGATCAAAATGTATAGCTACACGATTGTGGAATTTACACCTGAAATTGCCGTGTGCAATACGCTCATCAAAAAAGTAAAGCTACTAGCTAGTAAATTTTTAAGCTAATATTGCCATGTACAATACGATAATCAGTTATTCGATTGTAAAATTTTAACCTAAAATGGAATTATGCAATACACTGATCAAAAGGATTAGCTGCTCGATTGTGAAATTTAAACCAAAAATGAATAGCATAGCAAGTCAATGGCAATAGCGGTTTTATAACTGCGAAATCACCGCTCCTAATATATTTTTACTTCTAAGCTGTCATCGTTTCTATCACAGTATCTTTGATAACGATAGACCGATTAGGTTCTGTAGCTTTCTTAAATTATTTTTAATCTTCATAAAAGGGATATTTGAAATAGTTGTTATTCACGATGCCGCGAGTGGGAATTTCATATCTTATCCTATGCTGTTAGTAGAAGCTGGGTGCTGATTGGCGTGAACTGTTTTACTGAAAATAGAACAACGACGTTGACAAGCCACCAATTAACTAAACCAGCGAGCAAGCGTCCCGACTAGATTATCAAAGTTTTATAAGTAGATGGATTTGTCGAAGCTTATTTCACCGCATTATTTCTTGACTTAACTTACCGTAACTTAACCCCGACAAACAATAATGCGGTTAAAGCTCAGTACCTTGAGTCTCATTAAATTGCATGAGGCATGAATCTCTCAAAAGTTAGCGAGTATATGATGACATTAATATGACATTAATTACTCTCTGATTGCTAAACTGAACAACTGGAAATGTGAAATGAGCAAATTTTTAGCAAAAGATTCACTATTATCTAAGTTTCGCTTCATTAATCCTTCAGGAGCAGCAGGGCGATATAAAGAAATGTCTGTGCAGTGATTAAGAATACAGCAATTGAAGCTAAACCTCACACTAGAAAGATATTTCAATATAAGTAAACTGCCATTCAGAAACAGAAATTTGGAGACATTCTACAACCTTCAGGTATACCACGTAATTTCCAGCATTGTAATTCTGTTGAAAGCAAGCAGCTAACAAACAAGCAAGCTAGCAAGCAGCTAAAAAACTACGTTTTGTTATAATTCCTTTAAACGTCACTCACATCACCGTATTAATGTTAATTCATTATCGCTCACATAATCGTATTATCGTTCATTCATTATCTCTCACATTCCCACTTTATTGTTTATTCATCATAGCTCATATCATTGTATTATTGTTCATTTATCATTCCTTACATCACTCATTTATTGTTCATGAATCATCACTCACATCACATAATTGCACCCCATCATCGCTTGCATCACAGTAGACAAAAGTCTCGCCGAGTATAGCTGAGTAAATTTATACATTTAGTAATGTTAGCTACCAAAAACTATTATTCACTGAAGAAATCTTTGGTGCAAAATTACGTACTTATAGTTTGCAGTGTAAGTCATTATTGAGACGATGAAGATACTGTTCATCGAGAGTATGTTTCTCTTTTTGATTTCACAGATTATGCTAGAATTTTGTGTGGCCGATTCGGTAATACGATGTCTTGCATTCAGCACTCGATGAACTTTGCTGGTAACCATGCAGTTCCTACGAAAGACTTCCTACGGATACAGTTGAATTATAGCATCACCATATTTTTGCCGTGAATTTAACTAATATTTTCTATAATCTCCGCTCCCAAGCAGGTATGAGTGACTGCACCATATCTAAAAATTATTGGTCAATGTCACTTCTATCTTATTTGAGAGAATTAAATACTGTGCGAACAGATATTGACTGTTTACATTAATGTTGGAATGACACGAGTAAAACAGCCAAAGATAATTGATATTAAAATCGATTCTTGGAAGTCATCCCACCTCTTTAAACTACATCCGCGTTCCCTCTGAGCCTTGAGGATGCACATTACGTCCATTAAAAACGTGTATTGCGACGAATATTCATAATAATTCGATACAGCGATGTACTTTAATATTGATGCCCCAGAACATCTCTTCTCTCGCGTTTGCTTACTTGGTGAGACAAAGGTAAGCTCCGGCAAGATGTTAGGTTTTAATTAAATAGCTAGTTTTAGTACGTAATTTAGTTTTTAATTAAATTAGATCAGTTCATCGTCGAATGTTGCCTTCTAAAGCATTGTAAAAGATACTCTTCGTGAAGCATTCATTAGGTTATTTATAAAATTCTCTGAGATAATTCGAACTCTTTCAGGCTTGGCCTCGTGATGAATTATCACGCGCAGACGGTTCTGAAGCTCATGTGTGCTTGTGTTAGTGTATTGCTTTGCCACCGTTCCATTCTAGATTTCAGGACGCTTGCAGGTGTAGTGTGATGGATCAGTGTGACTGATTCAGCGTGATTCCTTGAAATAGACTTTGAGTATTTGATTCAGTGAGACGGACTCAGAGACCGATTCTGAGTGGCCGATTTTTGTGACTGATTCTGTGTGAAATTCTGATTAATCGGATTTAGAGTGACAGATTCAGTGGCTAATTCTGTGTGACTGATTCAATGTGACCGATTCCATTTGTCTTATTTAGTGCAACAGATTCCGGGTGAAAATTTTCAAGTCGCAGATTCATTGAAAACTGATGCCTTGCCCATAAGTTAATAAGTGATAGATCGAGAATGATAAACCAAGAGAGACACATTCAGTTTATATTCCAGATTCATATATTCCAGTTACGTAAGTAGAGTTAAATTTATTTGTCCATGAATAAATTCGTCAACTCTACTTACGTAACTGGAATATGTTACTGCTCCCGTGTAAAAGACGAGGTTAATTTTAACTACATTGAAATATTAAGATTTATCTTAAGAGGATATAAATATTGATGAAGCAGTCATGCATGTCGGGAGTTTCACCTAAAGAAAGGGAAAAGATTCGAAATTCTGTAGAAAACATTACTTTTTTAAAACTCTTAACATTTTGTGATGTAAGTATTTGTTGGAAAGAAAGCTTGCAAGACATACTATCAGTTGGCTTGAGATGCCAATTAGGCGAAGAGGGACTATTTCACAGTACTTTTGAGTTAGGTTTGAAGGAAATACAACAAAGACATATTTTGTAAAAACAAGCTAAGTCCATATGTTGGCTGGCTGAGTTTTTCTTCAGTTCTGGTGTGATTGAATAAGCTGAAATAAGCTATTCAATTAAAGAAACAGAAGAAAAATACCGTGTGGCTTCTTTTTCGTATCAAATTAAAAAAATTAAACTAAAGGTTTAGAATCCTCGTGACTTCTTACCTTTGCTTTACTTTATCCCTCATGGTATTTCGGAGTCTACTCCATCACTTGAAAAGCTCTGCGTTTCCTTCCATTCACCTCTCTCTCCCACTCATTTAATTAGTTCACAAACCTTCCTCTTTCACTAACTTTCTTCTTCCATTCATCTTTACCTTCCATTGACTTTCTTCTTCCACACACCTCACTTTGCCGCTCACTTCCTTCCTGCTTCCCCACACACTTCTTTCTTCGATACACCCATTTCTTTCACACTCCTCCCTTTTGCACGCACCTCTGCCTTTCACACCCACTGAGATATAACACTTCACCAAGGATGCCGTCCCGCCATTTGGCAATTGGCACCCCCCGCGAGCTGTAATATCAAGGGATTCAGATTTTGTCCCAGTGAGCGAACCAAAGCAATTCAGCACTCGACTTCGACCCTCGCGCATTTGCATGTTAACGTGCAAAACTGGTGACGTCGTAACTGCCGACCTGGAGGGTGCTAAGTGTACAGGGGCCGGAGATGAAGCCGAGTGCAGGCAAAGAGGGTGGGAAGGATAGTGTTCTTTCTTTTCATGTATTGCCTATTTCTCTCTGAAAGTAAACTACAAACGGGTAAAATTTTCGGTGTCCTTGAAGTGTTAAAGGTGCAACTGAGCGTGTCACTCGCTGTGACAATTCAATGGTGAAGATTAAAGTAAGTGCAGCTTGTGCACATGTCGCAGCTGCACAGATGTGGCGCGGGATCTGCTGAGGAGAAGAGGCTCGGCATTTTGCCACACCAAACGAACACACCAAGAACGCGAAAACTCTCGCGTATACCACTTGATAGGGCTAATTTTTGTATCATTCGCACATTTCAGTTGAAATTTGATCAAAATGAAGGTTATTGTTTAAAATTTAGAAACGATGCATTTTTAAACGCTGAGCTTATCGTGCTGGAATATTGCATGCAATCATCGTTGGGTTCCAAGCTTTAATTAAGCTTACGTGGCAGCACACATGAGGAGTCACAATGAATGGAAGTATTGTTAATTATCGTCTCAGGAATGCAGATAACTGCAGGATTACACACACTTGTACATACATTTTCCTAAATTGGAGAATGTATTAGACTTTTCATCTTTTTATGTCTATAGAAAAAGTTCAAACATCATGAAGAGAACTTCAAAAAACATAATTTCAATCAGAGGCGAGGGTCTGTTAACAGGTCCAGTTTCATGAAGGCTTTTAATGAATCATTCAAATACTTCAGCAACAGTGAGAGTATTTGTTGAATCCTACACTGTCTTTCCACAATCAATGGAAACTGAGTTTAAGAAATCCATGATATTTCTCCGAGAGTTATCCAAAACTTTTTCTGTTGGTTGTGAACCTGGTTTCTGAGAGAATTAATTTCATTGCAATCCCACACAGGATCGGAGAGATGAAACGCTGTCTTAATAGCAATCAAACCATACTGTTCCTCACAAGAGCAACTGTATGACCGAGTGTCTCCAAACGACGTCAATGAAGGTATTTAAATGAAAGATTTTAATTTCAGGGTACTTGGAGTAGCTATAAAAGCCTTATGAAATTTTATTTAGACTGTCTTCGAGCAATGTTGTAAAAACAAAGTGAAACACAAAAACCTGGTCGAAAATAAGAAGTTACATCGGAATAAGTAAATCACATAATTGTTTCTCTCCTGTACTTACGTAACATGAAGACCAGTTTTTGCACATCTGTGTGAAAAAAACTCCAGCCAAGCATTAATAAAAAAATTTTGTTATCTGTGGGACGTAGAAGTATTCGACTGGATATAGCGGCACATGCCAATCTCGCGCCGTATGCGTTAAATGCGTCATAATTTTATGATATTGCACAAAGTTTACACTTCTTTATTGAAAGGTAGTACTTGTTGTTTATCGAATAAATTATGATACTAACTCCCAGCTGTTTCTCATCAGCAAACTTGTGTTTGAGAAAAAAAAATATATTTTCATTATTTTATAGAGGTAAAATGGGCTCACCTGAGAATGTGTTGGAAATTTGTGTTTGACGTTATCCTATTTTTAGGTTTCAAGTTTTTGTTCAGACGTAGGAAGCATTTCATTCTGAGTAAATTGCTCATATTCTGAGATAATTGCGTGTACATTTGTGTCAAATGTATCCAATGTTAATTATAAACAGCTGTCAAAGAGCTGTTTATAATTGTAGACATTGAACCTCAAAAATTCCTTGATGCATTTCAACATTTTTTATTTGAATTAACCTCTCGCTTCTCAAAAATAACACGCCTTAAATGTATTCACAAATTTACATTTACGCTCATCTTCCTTGTCTGTCAATTATTTCTTTTTCAGGTACAGGACTGGCGCTGAGCTTCGAGTGGCCGCACACTAGCTTCACTTCAATTAATGAAGCACGCTTCATTTGGCAGATCTTTCGAATTCACAGTGACTTCTCAAAATTCGATATTTCCTTCAGTAACGCATAAAGCAAAGTGATATGCCATGGAAAACTTTCAATTCTCTAACGTATTTCATATTTTGGTATTGCAATTATGTTCAAAGTTTTCCACTAGTTTTTCAGTGAAAACGCCTTAGCCATCCATCAGTCGTTCAAAACAAGGTTGGATTTTTTTCTTATATATGTCCTGATATCGAACATGATGGAAAAAATCATCACATAAGCTCTTTCTAGGAGCGTCACTTAATTTGTGGGCTTTGCTTTTGCTTTCCAATTACTTGCTCAATATACGAACAATTCCCATGTTCATGAGGCAAATTAATGGAAGTGTAACATTAATCTTCGAAATCTTCGAGGACAAAATCTTAAACCGTGAGGCCTGCTTCTCGCAGACTAGACATTACCATAAGAAAGACTCGAATATCTCGGCTAGCTTCTCACCCAGTGAGGTTTGGTGAGTTAATTCAATAGGAGAGCTTGTTAAATCTCCCCTGGGTGAACTGAACTGAGGAGGTGTCACGTAACTCGGTCGCTACAATGAAGACCAGGCCGCAACGGGAGCTGTGTCTGCTCTATCTGCCGCCATCTCAATGGGTCTGATGAGGGGGTAACCTGCCTGTGGCAGAAATGAGGCCCTGTCTGAATTTATGAGAATGCGGGGTGTTGAATTTAATCCTGTACACCAGATTTGATTTAGAGGTGTGTGTTAAACATAATACTACACAGCAGATTTGATTTAGATGTGTGTGTTGAACATAATACTACATATCAGATTTGATTTGGGGCTGATAGTTAAAAATAATTCTACAATAAATTTGATTCAGAGGTGTTTCTGGAGCGCAATCCTGCAGTAGATTTTAGGTAAAGGTGTGCGTTGAGCGTAATCCTGCAGTAAATTTGGTATAGTTGAGGAGTGAGTTGAGCGTGATTCTACCTACAGTAAATTGATTTTTAAGGTGTGTGTTAAATATTACCCCCTGAAAATTTGATCATGAGGTGTGTTAGGCGTTATTTTCTGAAAATGTGATTTGGATGTGTGTGGTAAACGCAGTCCGACAGCAAATTTGATTTAAAGGTGTCTTTTGAGCGTAATCCAGTTGTAAATTGATGTGGAGGCTTGAGTTGGAAAAAGTATTGCAGTAAATTTGATTGAGGTGGGTGTTGAGCATAATCCAGCAGTAAATTCATCTTCAGCTGAGAGTTGAACTTGACCTTTTGGTTTCGAAGTGCGTGTGAACCAAATTTATGGTAAATTTGATTTAAAGGTGTTTCGAGTTTAATATTATTGCAAATTTGAATTAGAGATTTGTGTTGCATTTCATCACAATGATAATTTAAAAGATTTGCCAATTCAATTTGGACCTGCAAAGCGCTTAACTAAGTTGTGTTCATGTTCGGCAACATAGCGTGAATCTGAGATCAACTGAATTGAATTTAATCCAAGAGAGAATGACGAATTTTACCTATTTAATTTTAAATGAAATTTGATTTAGTAATTTGGTTTGATTTTGGTTCAAATTTCGCAGAATATTGCGTACCAAATTTAATTTTAAAAGCCCGGATGACATTATAACGCATCACCAGCTTTACAAAATTGAAAAATAAGTTCCAGATTTGACAGACTTGAATGTTCCAAAATTTTCATGTAATTTGGCAGTGAGCTCCGTATCAAACATCGCACAATAGTGCAATGTTTCATGACACAAATCTATAATGGTATTTGATGATGCTCAGTTTTCATGAACGCGTCACTAGAGCCAACGAGCCTATCGCACAGCATGGGTTGCACAATATATAAATACATATTTAATAAATTACCCCAACCAAACATGCAAGCTAGTAAGTTAGCTGGAAAGAGAATAAAATAAATTACAACAATTTTCCATCCGCCAGCAATGCATTAGGATAAATTTAAGCTCGGAAGCCTCGGATTTCCATTCATTGCACGTCGTCGTCAGAGTAAATTCTTTCTAGTCGATTTGGCTGCACTAGGTACTGAAGCACGCAGCGTGCCATGTTTACCGGAGTTCTTACGCTGCCAGTTGTACTATGACCGTGAAGTAAAATTCGGTAAGAAGCTGACACCTGGAGTGTCGGAGTACACTCGGAACATCTTCCGCTGTGAGGAGGTGGGGAGCTACTCTAGTTAGTATTAGTCAACGTACGGAATTTATTTCTCGGCTTTGTGGTTGACAACAGGATTCCGACGCTATACGTTTAAACCCTGAACATGATACTGTATGCTTCAGGTTAATATTAATCAAAAGTACAGAATAATTGAGTCCAGTGAGCTATAACAAAAAAGAATTACTTGTCATATCCGTAGGGACGTTTATAGAAACAATGTGTTTTTACATTATTTTCGAATGGTCGAGCATGAAAATGCGATAAGGCAAATATTCTAAAGGTAAAATTCGTTAAGTACAACACACCAGCACACAAACAGCAATGTTTTGATCGATAGCCGAAAATGTAAGGAGACAAGTATTTCTCTTATTTTGATAACATCATTTAATTACTACATTGCATTTTTATTCAACCTTTAGCTTGTATACGAGAACTGAACTGATACTAATACACAAAATGAAGTCCTGTTCTGAGTTTAATGGTCACTCTCTATGCAGTTTACATGTTAATGCTTTTTTTGTACACAGTATCATTGCATGAGAATTGATACAACATGATAGTCACAATTATTTTCAATAGTGATTTTTTTGAAGTACCCTGAAATTCAAAACTTCTGGAGCAGTTTAGTTATAGGGATAAGAAAATGCGATGCCCTATTAAAATTCACCATTAAAATATTACCGCGTAGTTCATTAATTATTGTTATTATTATTTTCTGAAATGGAAATGAAAAAGAAGCAGTTTATAAACTACGATTCTTTCTTGATAAGAGAGATGTGTGAGAAATTATCATTCAGAAACTTTACAGCAATTAAATTCTGTCAGTTTTTCTCTCTTGAGCAGTCAAAACGTAGTCTAAGAAGTAACAAGATAAAAAATCAAAACAATTGCGGCGTAAAATAAAAATTGAAAAAAGAATTAGGCTAGCGGAAGATCACTCACTCACACGTGTCACGCACATCCATTGAGAACTGTTTGGAGTTTTTGAAACCGACGTCAATTAGCGGGAGTGACTTGCTTTTCTGCAAGCGGTTGCGCATGCTCACGCACCTCCTTATGGGTTCACTACTCATAGATACGTGAATGCGTAGATGAAAAGGGCAGCTTCAGTTATTGGCTACAAATTCTCCACATTATTCTCCAAACATACTGCACATTGTAAGAAATTCGATTCTATAATTCCTTTTTGGTTGAGCTTTTCAAGATTCATGATATCTAAATTCTACTGTAAAATAATTTGGACATCGAATTATTTGGTCTGAATTAAGATTAACATGTATGACTTGGCAGTGATAATTCCCAGTTTAAGAGGAGTGATTTTTTTCTTTTTTTATGCGGAAACTGCCAAGTTTTGTGGATCTATAGAATAATGATTTTGTTGTTTGAAATACTGAACTTTATGTTCAAGTGCCAATGACGTCTTCAATGTCTCACAAAAAATGAAAATTAAGAGATAACTAACTTCAATTTGCTGTCCGTGCAGAGTAGTCTTCTAATGAAAAAACGCTGAGATTATCTTAATACTGGGGATATCCATAACGAATTAATCATTAGAGGCATAAATAAGAAGCTTTTAGTATTATGTTTCTAAAATAGTATAATTTTTTCACTTTTCAGGGTGTGTAATTCAGTCGTACAAAATTTACGTTGATTATAGATGCAACAAAAAATATTTTTACGTGTTTCAACTCGTATCAGTTAAATAGGACAAAACAGGTATCTGTGTATTAAATGTAAGTATTTAAATTGTATATAGATATCTACGTAAAATTTGACTCTATATAAAAATTCGAATGAATAAAGTATCAAGAAGATAAAAAAGTATTTTTAGAGTGAAAGGCTAAATTATTCATGCCATTTAGTATGTGTCCTGATTAGCGTAATAATTTTTGATAGTAATTCCACGTCAGAGATTCAACGTCATGAATTACGATTAACAATATTAAAGGCCTTTCACCAATTTATTCATAGAGTTAATTGAAATATAAGTAACCCAATCATATTGTTACAGCATTACGTTCAAATCTAAAATATGCTCAACCTGTTGAATCAAACTCAACCTGTTGAATGATTTTCTGTGACTTATCAAAATGGTAAACGAAGCTACGAGTATTTAACATTTTCTGGTGTACTTAATCAGCAGTGAAGAATAGGCAGCTAATTTTTTTGGTTACTTGTTGGTTTAAAGAAAACTTCCGTTCACCGAAATCTTTATGCAGGCAGTGTGCATCTCTTTGTATTTTCCGAAGTTAATTATTTATAATTGTATTTCATAACTACTTAAAATTTTCTGGCTAGAGTGTAGTGCCAAATGTAAAATTAAGAATTGTCATTTTCAACACTGTGTTGTTTTTGTATGATATAAAATAAGAGTATTTAAAAAAGTAGTTTTTGGCGTTTAATCTGGCAGAAAATTTATCAAACTTGTTGAGTAGCTGTGATGTTTAAGAGTGTGAAACAAGACAAGCTTGACACAAGTAAGGGAAGCGTTCGGACGCTGGATGTAATCCATATATATACAAGGTTACCTTTGATGCATGGAGGTATTTTTGGGCTATTGTGAAATTTACGATGACTTATTTCAGTACCACGGCAATGATCTCATTATGAAAATTTCTTCGATTTGTGCTGCGTGCGTAAGCCAGTATGTCTTGAAATTATTGGTTAAACTAGTTGATTACGAGCAGGAAAAGAGCTCCGATAAAATAATCGCGTTAGAGCAGTTTGAGTCCTTTATCCCAGCAATGACTCGAAAAATCTGAATTTCATAAATGTTTAGATTTCAGTTATGATTCGTTAAATATCTTAAAAATGATTATTAAAATATTATAAATAAACTCAATCATGTATAATCATGTCGTGCTTAATACAACAGTCAAATCGTAGAAAAGAATTGAGCAGCGCCAGGAAGTCAGGATGCTGTCGTGGGACTCTTGCTTATATTGACACCTCTTGGGACAGTAACCCAGATGGGTTATTACTAATATTTTATGCACTCGTTATATCAAAAGTCAGCAGACAATATCTGAATTTTTTAGAACAAAGTGAACCAGTTTTTTTGGCAAAAAGCTGAGCGTAAGTAGAATATTGCACAGGTCGTTGATTTGATAAAATTATTACTCTTAAAGTGTCGATAATGCAAATATGACAGCAGATAATTTTCGAATTACAGTGCTGTATAGCATCAATTGCTATGTGTTTGACATTGTTCATAACGAGATGACAGCAATAAATCCATCATTATAGGACGCAAAAATACAGACACAACCCGGCTTTTATCGAATTAACTGCTCTAAATCTGCCAATGTTAATAATGACATAATAGGAAGCAGGAGAGTCGAGTCCACCGCCGCCAGGTGTCTGCGTATGATCAGGTAAAGAGCACACGTCAATTATAGAGTCATTGTATGAGGGGCCCGGCAGCGTGACTTGCAAGAGGAAGCTGTCAGCCGATACACAAGACTAACAACAAAGAGTTTCCTTCATTTGTGTGGAGCGATCGTGATGTCATCACCATAAGCTGGTGACGGCAGCCCTGATGGAGACATCAAGTGAAGCATCATCTAAAGGGCTCAAGACCAGGTAATGCGCGACATGATCATTGTTCGAGTATTTATGACGAGCTTTGTCACTCGCTGAGAAGGATAGGATTCCGTTGTGGAGTATCCCTTGCCAGCCGTGTCATTGCGGAAGTGGGTGAGTCGTTATCTCTTCATTTCGTAGGTCAAATGCTCGTCGTAATGAAAGAGAGTATTGAACTTGGCAGGAGTGTTGCTGAATCTGGTCGTGATGTTGATGCATGAGAGGGCTTTCAGTTTATGAATTTCTTCGAGTTTAGGAGGCTAAATTTGGCGGTAAAAATGTATGCGTTTGCTGCAATGAAAAGTCAACTTATTAGTGACAAAAATAACGAAGAATCAAAACTTAAAATAGGAACAATTAACACGCCTGCTGAATAAAAAATCAGCTTTCAAAACTATACTTGATTTAAAGAGCTAGAGGGAATTGCTAGACTATACTCGTGCAGGATGTTACAAAAAGACAGAAAGAAAGAAAGAAAAAAAGATAGAAAGAAAGAAAGAAAGAAAAAAAGAAAGAAAGAAAGAAACTAAGAAATAAAGAAAGAAAGAAAGAAAAAAAGAAATTGGTCTACCTTGTTCCCCAAGTGATTTTTACCGAACATGGATAATTAAGCGACTCATTCTGGATACTTATATAAAATATACAATTACTCATACAATGGAAGAGCAAATTCGATGAACGATGATGGCCAAAATACTCGACTGTCTTGCTTCGTTGAGATACTAGTTCATCCAAAGTATTTCTTAGCACTGTGATTTTTAATCCTCCTAATGCAATGATTACTAATGAGTGGACGTTATTTAGGGAGTTTAGATAATTGTTAAAACTGTGCAAATTTGATATGTTTTGTTCCAGTACTGCCTTCTTCGTGTCTCACTCCGGCTGTTTTATGAGCTCTTCCTCATTCATTTCCGATTGAATTACATTTCCAATCTACAAATGACAATTCTATGTATGTTAAACACAAAATTTGACCAGGGAGTGAAGCCTTAAATACTGTCTTATAACAGACGATGAAATTTTACCGCGGCCTATTAGTACAACTTCACATAACTAATATTTTCAATTGGAGGACGGGTACTGAGAAAATGTGTTCAGCAATTTTGATTGATATCGACATGACAAACTATCTCTCACACTTCTGACTGAAAGACTGCGGACACTGGAGCAAGATTCTCCATATCTGCTCCGTGTTACTACACGATTCGATGTGTCAGGTGAGGGGCGCCTCTAAAGGCTCGTCAGTCGCTGGGGATGACCATTGTGGCGGTGTCATGTTTTGTTTCAGACGCCACCCTGCAGAGCCTTTGTATGGCAACACTGATTGTTCTATTGTTTCAACGAGAGTGCCTTGCGAACAGCCCTCATGACGATCCTTAATTGGTAAAGGGCCCGAGATTGAGCCTTCACCTGGGCTGTGTAATGTGGCCAATGCTGCCGCTTTCATGAGGAGCTGGCCGTGAGGTGTCATCTCCTAACGAGTTGCTTCTTGAGAGCTCCGAGTCCTGGACACAAGCGCGCTCGGCCTTGCAACTGCTTGGTTACAGGACTTATGAGAGAGAAAGAAGTACAACTGTTGCTAGGAGGCTTTGTGATGAATGAATTTCAAGAGCCGTTGTAAGAATTGTGAAATGAGAATCCTATGATCGGATCTGTTACAACGAAGATTTGTGAAGTTGTAATTTCAAGCCCCGTTGCAAGCAAGATTTGTTGAAAGGGAATGTCAAGAAAACAGGTAAATTTTTTGGGGGTAAGATTTGTAAATATAGAATTCCAAGATACGAAGTGAAGCTGTTGCGAGCGAAATTTGTTGAAAAGTAGTTTCAAAAGGGCCGATTATTTCATTGAATGCATGATTTGCTAATTAATAAGAATTGAAATTACTCTGCAGATTTGCAGCAAGCAATTTTTTTAAATGAGAATTGAAAGAAAACGATTTGATTCTCAAAAAGAGTTCAAAATTGAACATAAGCAGCTAGATCGTAAGCCGGTTACATTAAAATTTATGTACAGCGAAAATTATTACATAAATGTGATAAATGCGAATATGTCACCAAATTTGGAAACGCGATGCTGTGTTGTGATGTAGGAGAGAAATATTTTAAACATTTATGGATGCAGAATGGGTGCAGATTTCACAGTTCATAATTAAATAAATTAATTAATAATGCAGTAAAATAGTGCTTCAGAGCAGAAAGACTTTTTATATTTAAGCTAAGTGTAAAGATCTGGAATAGAACGATTGAAAAATTTTCATCGCTGAGATGAGACGCACATGCAACACTAAAATAGAATACATGTCAGATTGATGGGAGGGATTATGAGAATTATTTTCGTTGAGTTGAATTTTACTTTCAGGTACGAGAGTAGAGGTGCCAGCATCATTGGTTTAACTTTCATTTAAGTTGAAAGTACAAGTGACCGGAGCAGGAGTTGCTATGGCTAGGTGACCGCTATTTCTGTGAATAATCTGCCATCATTTTGAAATCTTTATCAGTTACTTCGTAAGCACGAGGAAGTTCAACGATGGTGTGGATGAAATGTTGTGTTAATTGCACTGGTCGATAGTAAGAGCTGGTTCGACAATCGCACTTGCGCAATATAAAAAAATACGCTCATCTTTCGTAAAGAAATGTCATGAATTTTAATGGTCCTGGACCTTAAAACCAGAAAATGAAGAAAGTATTTCTATTCAGACTATGTTTAGACTATTTCTCAGCAGTAAGTGAACAAATTTATCAGAGAATATTTCCTATGCAATGATCTAGTGGTATTAAGGTGCAAATGACGCTGTTTCAGCTGCGACATCATCAGTGTGACGATAAAGTCTAGGCAGTGCTTTGAAAAAAAAAAATCCATAGAACATCCTTTCACTTAAATTGAATTTTACACATGGTGCCCGATAATACGATAATGCGTAAAATCGCTTAGGTCCTCACGTAAATTTAGCAGCTCATTGCAACAACGATCACATTCACATTCATCGAACTTACATTCAAACGCTTCATTTGAATGTATTTGTATTTTCCACCTCTTGCACGGACGTAGGTACAGGCGTGGCGCACTTTCAAAACTCGATTTCAATGAAAGTTCACCGATTAGAAAGTTCAGATCATCATCATCTGAAAACATCCAGTCTTGGCCTCCGTAACCCTGACGCGGTAGCGAGGTCCTCACGACTGGAAACGTGATGGGCGATACCGGTGTTGACTTTGTTTCTTGATGAGCGCTTCCATTTTTAGGGATTCCAAATTACACGGTGTTGAGAGAAACAGAGATCGAGAGTGAGCGTGCTGGAGAGAGTGAGAGATAAAGAGCGAGTTCCAGCGTCTGATGATTATCAAGTAGCATAGAGTTGTCCAATTCTTTTGGCAGGATCAATACGTTTAATTAGAGTCGCATTGAGACGAATGATCCACCGTAATTGAAGTGAACAAACAAACTCGGGATCATCAAATGAGCTTCTGGGAGCGACACAAAGGCAAAGCCCTCCTCTCCACCGGGTCTTGGCCGCTCGTTCACTCAATGCTCATTGATTTGTCTTCATTATTCGCTCGCCGCTAATCCTAATTGACGAAAATCCACAATTTAGAGGAGCATTAACAAGGGCGATGACGAGTGCTCTTTTTAGGCGTCCGTGGAGGGCTTGGAGCGAGTCATGGTAGGTCGGCTTGTGCAACTCTTGACCGACCAGTCCGGGCGCTGCAGCGGCAATTTCGATCCCTTTGGCTCTAATCGTATCAAATATGATGCACCTCAAATAAAGGCGTATCAATTAACTCACATTTGACCAACCAGGTCTGGGCGCTGCAGCGGCTATTTCTTTGAACTCATTTGCACTCATCGCATCAAATGTGACGCACTTCAAATAAAGGCTTATCAATTAAGTGAAATTCGCTGAAAAAGAGATCCTTCGATGTTTCAAGTTTACTGCGTTCGTTGAACGAACTTTTAATAAAGGTTTCGTCTGTAATATGTCCCGTCATATAACTTATTTCTTAATGTTATTGTCTTAATTTTTACCATGCAATTTTGTCATGGAAGTCTTTTGGTCAGGGAGCTCTGTTGAACTCGTACAAGAAGCGAAAATAAGTTTCGAGGATCATAATTAGTTTTGAAATAAGCGAACGATTTTTGAATTTGCTGTCCACAATTTTGGTTGTTATTATATACGTGTCTCATGCGTTTTGGGGCATTCCGATGCCATTTCCGGTTGAACAAATGACCAAAAATAATTTTTTAATAATCAAAGTTATTGGGCATTTCTTTGCCGCCAATGATATATTCATAGCTTAAACTGTCAAATAGATGCATGACTTAATTGTTCAGGTTCGTGTATTTTCCGATTGAGGTAACTTGGTTCCTGAGTTTGAATAATAATTTAAACTGCGTGTATGCGTTATCTACATTTTTATCTACGAATTTTGTCATCTAAATTATCTTCATATATTTTTTTATATTGATATATTAGTCAATGTAGTGTTTGTTATTATTTTTACAGAGGCACATTTTATTATGTGATTAGATGAGGGAATTCACTTAATTTAACCAAAACAAGAATCCACCGTAAAAATTCTAAATTATGTTCAAATTCCCAATTAGCAGCATTGTTAACTGTTCATTGTACGCCTCACGCATTGCGGTCGAGATCAAACGTTTTCAGGAGTTCACAACTTATATTTTATCAAGAGCCACAACCAAAGAGATTTGTAAAAAATTGTTTCCGACTGTTTTACTAACTCCGACATGTCACACAATTACTTAAAAAAGCAGGATGAATGAACTCTTTTTTTGCGGAGCTGGCTAAGATCAATGCAGGAACGGAGATGGTAGAGCCTATTCCTAGGCCGAATAGAAACCTGGCTACCCCGTGATAGGAACTGGCGTGTTTCACTCATCGCAGGGTAAATATCGTAGCGGTATCGGTGCTTCATACTTCAGTAAATACGAATACTTCAGTATCGGTGCAGTATTGGTAGCGTGACGCGGCAGTGACTCTGCAATGACGTATGTAATACCTGTGCATACTCGTATTTTATCTGTTTCAGCGTGGAAGCAGATAGAAAAAATTAACGTAGAGAACGTTTATCCGCTTCAGCGGGGCTCGCTGCCGTTGTAGCCACTCGTCATCGCGGTAACTCCGTCAGTGAACTCTACTGAGCGACGCCGACAATCAATTGGCGCATAGTAACCACTTTTTGACAATCATCGAACTCTTATTAGTAACGGTCGATCCGTTGCGGCTCAATAAACTGCTCTGAACAGATCCTAATCTACCCTTACTGCGCTGACCTGCAGAAAAACGTTGGTTATACGGTACCAATTTTTACTATAGGACGAGGTAGAATAGAGTGAACAAGACTGTAGGCCAAGACAAGGTACATATTCTTAAATCATACAAAACATAACGGAAGAGCAGCTAGACACTAAAAGAAGAAACTTGCATTAGGAAGAATTCAGAATGAAACCCACGGCTAATCAGACAGATGGAGGCAGACATTTTGATGTAAAAGCAATAACATGGGGCAAATTGGCCCTGTAGAGGGAACTTACGTAAAGAGAACCGACTGAAAAGAAATGGAGATCATAAACAGTACGGCCACAGCGCGATAGAAATTCTACATCTGTAGCATATTTCAGAACTGGTAATAGGCGCATACCAGCTGATATTAGGCTCACAATAGCTGACATAAGGCGCATACCAGCTGACATAAGATGCATACTAGCTGACATAAGGCGCATACCAGCTGACATAAGATGCATACTAGCTGACATAAGGCGCATACCAGCTGACATAAGGCGCATACCAGCTGACATAAGGTGCATACTAGCTGACATAAGGCGCATACCAGCTGACATAAGGTGCATACTAGCTGACATAAGGCGCATACCAGCTGACATAAGGTGCATACTAACTGACATAAGGTGCATACCAGCTGACATAAGGCGCATACCTGACATAAGGCGCATACCAACTGACATATGGCGCATACCAACTGACACAAGGCGCATACAAGCTGACACAAGGCGCATACCAACTGACATAAGGCGCAAACCAACTGACGTAAGGCGCATACCAACTGACATAAGGCGCATACCAACTGACAAGGCGCACACCAACTGACATAAGGCGCATACCAACTGCATAAGGCGCATACCAACTGACATAAGGTGCATACCAGCTGACATAAGGCGCATACCAACTGACATAAGGCGCATACCAACTGACATAAGGCGCATACCAACTGACGTAAGGCGCATACCAACTGACACAAGGCGCATACCAACTGACATAAGGCGCATACCAACTGACATAAGGCGCATACCAACTGACATAAGGCGCATACCAGCCGACACAAAGCGCATACCAACTGACATAAGGCGCATACCAACTGACATAAGGTGCATACCAGCTCGGACTGCGTGTTTTGCGAGCCACGCTACTTAATTTCATAGCAGGTTTAAAATTACACATTTTCGAACAGAAATGCGGTTTCATTTTTTACATTAACTATAATTCAAATAATATTTGCTCTCTGAATGACTCAGTAATGAAAGTATTGTTTCTACAGTACTTAACTTAAGTATCTTTTGATTAAATCTTCTTGTCGCTAAATTGAACTACTCCAACATTTTTTCACGTAAGACTACGCGAGAATCTGTGCTATTTATGCAAACTCCAACGTATATTTACTTATTTATGAAATACGTCATTTACACAGATTGATTCCTAAAATTCCTAACTGCTGTTTGAAAAGAAAATAACTCTTTAATTCATTAACCGACTTCATTTTTTTACTTTGACGCAGTAATTGCCGTCTTCTGCTAAATAGTTACACCGAATGTTAAATTTAATCTTAATGAAAATAAAATGGAAACAGATACATTTGACACGACACGCATCCTGCATGGAAGTTTCTTGTCCGGCGCTTGTTCAGGCACCGGACATTTTCCGGGAGATCATCGTATCTACTCTACGTAGGTTGTTTATTAAAGACAAAGATAAAGTTTATTAAAGATAATAAAGAAGCTTTAAGCTTCTTTATTGCTTGAAATAGAATAATTTCTTAGTTATGGTGTGTAAAATGTGTGGAGTACTTATATAAGGTTGTAAACATAATTTTGTATATAACATACAAGATAAATGAAACTAAAATATCTACAAGGGTTGCAGATATATGTTCGCAGAACGTTTTTCCTCAAATTTGTGGGTATAGGTCTCATTTTAGTTTTCCATTATAATGCTCGTTTATTCTCCTGTTGCATGAACCCAAATAAAATACTTTCTGATAGTGAGAACTTTTATTTGAAGAGAAAAAGAGTTATTAAGCATTGAACGAAAAATTAGGAATCATTGAAATATGTTAAAATGGTGCGACTGTTTATTCAATATTGAATGCGTGCAGTCCGACCAGGTCAATTATCTCAAAGAAAAAAAAATAAAAGCTGACACAAGGTCAAGTGAACAAAAAATATTTCCAGCTAAATTTAATGAAACTTATCATTTTCGTTTTGGCGATAATATTCCACCATTACATAAAGCTAAAAGGCATTACTTATAGTATGTGACCTTAAGAAGTGCGCATAATATGTTCTAACATAAATGTTGTAATCATTATTCCCAATTTCATTATTTCTCATGTTACATAACACGTGAAGTGCAAACTTGCGTTAAGATTGTGCACAGTGTAGAGACGCTGGTGTGATAACATTTCGTGTAAATATCTCCACTGTAAACTTTTGAATTCATGAAACAAAGTTGCTTGGTGTCACGCCTGGTAATCTTGGTGGTATCTTCTTGAGCCTAGTGAAAGCTATTTGATGGATAAGTTCATCTAAAATAAAATGTTTGTAATACTTTGACTCTGCGAATTAATGTTGGAGAGCCATTAGACGTTTAAAATAATAGATAATGTGAGACGAAGTAAACTCAAGTCGATTAAATCTTCGCAGAGCATTAATTCCATAAACTAAAGGGACTTGACTCTTCATATTGCATTTTGAAGGGTGGACACAAAGATAAAGACAAAAGAGAATGTTTATAATCTTACTTGGCTTTTTAACGAAGAGAATTTTTTACAACACACTAAGACGAATTGCATCAGTCAAGATGGTGAAGAATTACATGTTATTTTGAGATGGCTCTTGAATTTTCTCCACCGTAAAATGGGTGCCATGCAGAATACTACATAATGGCCGCAAATTTATATTTTTGAGCAGCAGTCGATTTACGGAGAAATTCTGTATTTTTTTATAAGACTTACGGAAAGAATGAAAAACCTGCATGATTTACGTGCTCTATCGAGCGTTATCAAATGACTCCATTTAAACAAGCTGTCCTCACTAGCTTGCATGTTTTTTTCACCTCTGTCCCTCGCTTTCAAAATATAACACTAAATTTACTACAAATACACTATTCTACAGCTTATTTCGAAGGCAAATCTCATTTTACTTCTATTGATTTAGCTTTTCGCGGATACAGAGCATGGGCTTTAGATTTTAGAATTTATCAGTTAATAGAAGCAGAAATAATGACAGTAATGTTATTTCTACAGTTCACTAGGCTTGAGACAATTTGGTCATTGGGGTACAAAATTTCATGTTATATTCTTAACAACAAACACTAAAGATTTTTCCCTAGAGGATTTTAATGGATGATCTGATGTCGCCAGGGCATGCAGATGATGCCGTTATTTTTGATGCACATGCACACTATGATGCGCTTGAATAAATCTTGAAGTGTATCTCCCCTAAAGAATGAAATTAACAGGAAAAATAAATTTCTGATCAAATTAAAGGCTTCAGTACGATGATGGAATCGATACCTTCAGTACGCGTAGTTCAGCTTGGTATGCATCTGCTCATTCGGAGCCTAGAAAAGCTATTTTTCTCATAAAATTTAGACTTTCCCTCTTTTTTCCCTGAAAGCAGGATGAATTTTTTAGCTCATGCGAATTTTTTGCGAAGGCGAAATTCTGCCTTCTGCAATGGATTAACAACCATCCCTATTGCATGACACTGGATTTATTGGCGTCTTAATTATTTATACAGGCTTCGTACTCCACCTACGTCACGCACTCACATGCCTGACCTCAATATTCATTGCACTGAAAGATTTTATTTCTGTTTCCATGAGCTCGAGCTGCATATCTTAACCTCACGCGTATATTTTAATCCTGTCTCAGAATATTCATTGGCGTTCTTTGCATTCGAGCTTCGTATCAGAGCTACGCCCGTCACTCGGGTGACTTCGGTCACATTTTAGGGCCCGTTTTGAGTGCTACTTGAGCGCACAATGCACAACCAACGTAATCCGCGCCTGCGCCGAGACCCCGGGCCTGCGATGACAGGCGGTGTCCCCTTACTCCGCTGGGCAGCATTCATGCTTCTCGAGGCCTCAATACACCAATTATGCGGCGAGATGAGCGTGGGAAGCTGCGGGGCTGCGTTGTGTGCTCAGCCACACTCGACGCGCTGGCGGGGCTGAGAGAATATCAGCGCTGTGAACTCTCTCCCAGCTGGCTATGATTTGGTGTTTTTTAGTGAGCGCGATCTATACCTTTGTCTGTATTTTTAATATAGGTTTATACTTTAGTGAGAAGCGCTTCAAGTTTCACGGTGGTGTCTTTGGGATATTAGAAATTTTAAATATTATTGCAGTAACATTGGTCGAGGGTAGCTGCAATTATTGAGTGACAATTACCATTCTTTAAAATATTGCTCTTTGTAGTTTGTGATGCACTCCAACTTTAGGAACAGGGAACAAATATAAAGACATACATAGTGCTAGTTAAATAACTTGAATTAATCATAAGCCTGACAACTTTTAGATTTGTCATTTTCATTTTCATAGCATGTTTAAATTTATTACCGGACGCTTTCAGAATAATCGTAATTAAATATGAACTGGCAAAAAAATAAATAATTTGGTGCAACGATAAGTTCATCTTTGAATTGTTTTGCTTTTCTGAATCGCTCTATCGCTGCACTATTGCAAAAATTTGGAGTGTCGTCACAATGATATCATAGACCTGACGCGTCTCATCTCATACCACAGCACAAGACTTATTTTTCATAATTCAATATGTAACAATTTCATTCACACAATGATGCATCTATATGTATGCTCATCAAACCATGCATTCATATGTACGCATGTTATACTTATACAATTATATTTGTGTTCGCTTTTATGGACTTGTAAATAACTTTCTATGCATTTGGATGCATGAGCATATTTGGCAACTTTGTTATTACTGCATCAACTATTAAACAATTTTTGTTGAATTTAAACAAGAAAAGAAGGAACCTCAATGTTTAAAAAATTATTTATTTATATTTTCTGAATCCCATTTATTCGATATTTATTGAAAAACTTCTCATTATTTTTCTTGGTTCTAAAGGTTGTTGGTAAATTGTGTCCAATGAAAAGGCATGTTAGTGTATAGCGTTGACTTGTATTATACTCCTACATGGAGTTTGTTATAGACCAACCGTGACCCGTCGGTTCAAATTACTTATACAGAGTGTCACACAAAAAAATGAAACCCGAAATGAAAATAACATAATTCAAAAACTATTTGCAATTTTTTTATTCTTTTTCGACTATATTCTTCTTTGACCTTTTTTAACAAATGTTGTACGGTATGACAAAATATTTGCAAAAATATTTACCTATGATTACTCAACTTTAAGGCTGTCAGAAATGTGTTTGCGCAAGAAAGTCAAATAATTAAAAGTACACGGCAAAATTTACCTTTATTTTAAGTTTTAGAAAAGAATTCTTTACAACTACCATGTTGTAAATAATTTTATAAATAATATTATTATGGTGAATACAGGACGGCGCATCGGTTCATCGACTGATAGCAGTAAGAAGACTACTGAGAGAAAAAATGTTTAATAACCGCAAAGCTGCATTAAATCAAGAAATTGAGTGGCCTCCAAGATCCCCAGAAATTACCGGCGCGGTAATTTCTAAGTCCTGAGTTCGAGTCTCGGAACTCCTTGTGTACACGCATGTAGTTAACAAGATAAACTAATTTTTACAGATGAGCACACAACTGAAGCCTCAGTGACACGATATTTTTAAAGCAATCGACGCCCCTCGAGTCGATTTAAATTTTGCCATATTTGTTAAATCAATTACCAAAATTTCATCAAGTATGGAGCAGCCCTCATAAATATATGTATATATGTGTCCCTCATAAATATACGTCACCAGACTGAACTCCTTGTGATCAAGGCAATGACGAAGTATTAACGAAATGAATGCAAAACTTCAAACTCAAGCTGTGAAAAATTTTCGAAGCAGTTCTACGAAAGTTTTCAGTTTTCTCATGTAATAGCATAGAAGTAATGAAGAGAACGTTAAAATATGAGCTTTTTAAGAAAAAACATTTAAAATAAGAAAATATTTGCATTTTCTGTGCCGTTCATAGCACGATTCCGACTTCAGGGAGCAACTCTGACCTCACTGACCAACTCTGACTCCACAGACCAACTCTGACTCCACTAACCAACTTTGACTCCACTGACCAACTCTGACTCCACTGACCAACTCTGACTCCACTGACCAACTCTGACTCCACTAACCAACTCTGACTCCACTGACCGACTCTGACTCCACTAACCAACTCTGACTCCACTGACCAACTCTGACTCCACTGACCAACTCTGACTCCACTGACCAACTCTGACTCCACTAACCAACTCTGACTCCACTGACCAACACTGACTCCACTGACCAACTCTGACTCCACTGACCAACTCTGACTTCACTGACCAACTCTGACTCCACTGACCAACTCTGACTCCACTGACCAACTCTGACTCCACTGACCAACTCTGACTCCACTGACCAGCTCTGCATGACTCCACTGACCAACTCTGACTCCACTGACCAACTCTGCCTCCACTAACCAACTCTGACTCCACTGACCAACTCTGACTCCACTGACCAACTCTGACTCCACTGACCAACTCTGACTCCACTGACCAACTCTGACTCCACTGACCAGCTCTGCATGACTCCACTGACCAACTCTGACTCCACTGACCAACTCTGACTCTACTAACCAACTCTGACTCCACTAACCAACTCTGACTCCACTGACCAACTCTGACTCCACTGACCAACTCTGACTCCACTGACCAACTCTGACTCCACTCACCAACTCTGCATGACTCCACTGACCAACTCTGACTCCACTGACCAATTCTGACTCCACTAACCAACTCTGACTCCACTGACCAACTCTGACTCCACTGACCAACTCTGACTCCACTAACCAACTCTGACTCCACTGACCAGCTCTGACTCCACTGACCAACTCTGACTCCACTGACCATCTCTGTCTCCACTGACCAACTCTGACTCCACTGACCAGCTCTGCATGACTCCACTGACCAACTCTGACTCCACCAACCAACTCTGACTCCACTGACCAACTCTGACTCCACTGACCAACTCTGACTCCACTAACCAACTCTGACTCCACTGGCCAGCTCTCACTCCACTGACCAACTCTGACTCCACTGACCGACTCTGACTCCACTGACCAGCTCTGCATGACTCCACTGACCAACTCTGACTCCACTGACCAATTCAGACTCCACTGACCAACTCTGACTCCACTGACCAACTCTGACTCCACTGACCAACTCTGACTTCACTGACCAACTCTGACTCCATTGACCAACTCTGACTCCACTGACCTACTCTGACTCCACTGACCAGCTCTGCATGACTCCACTGACCAACTCTGACTCCACTAATCAACTCTGACTCCACTGACCAACTCTGACTCCACTGATCAACTCTGACTCCACTGACCAACTCTGATTCCACTGACCAACTCTGTCTCCACTGACCAACTCTGTCTCCACTGACCAACTCTGACTCCACTGACCAACTCTGTCTCCACTGACCAACTCTGTCTCCTTTGACCAACTCTGACTCCACTGACAACTCTGACTCCACTGACCAACTCTGACTCCACTGACCAACTCTAACTCCACTGACCAACTCTGACTCCACTGACCAACTCTGACTCCACTGACTAGCTCTGACTCCACTGACCAACTCTATCTCTGAGCACTTTGAATGACGAATCATAAAGCGTGCGTCTGTACGACGGTCGGAAGGACGAGACAGAGAGACAGACATCAGTCAGACAGGAGATTAGGGCGCGCCATTAGACGACAGCGCTCGACTTGCACGGCTTCCCTTCTTTTGGACGCTCGCGTCAACTGTCCGTGGCGGCCAATGAAGACTGACAGCTCGCAGCTCACGCTCCGGCCTGCAGGGAATGATCAGCTCCGCGTTGTCATCTTGGTGTGCTGGTTGGTGCATATAGAATATAGTATATCTTTCTGCTGGGTGTACCAGTTGATGCTACGTGTACCTTATACACCTGTCGCTGCAGCGTGTACCGTATATACCTGTCGCTGCAGCGTGTACCGTGTACACCTGTCGCTGCAGCGTGTACCGTGTACACCTGTCGCTGCAGCGTGTACCGTATATACCTGTCGCTGCAGCGTGTACCGTGTACACCTGTCGCTGCAGCATGTACCGTATATACCTGTCTCTGCAGCGTGCACCGTGTACACCTGTCGCTGCAGCGTGTACCGTGTACACCCCTGACTGCAAAACGTCAATTCATCGTAAAGCCGTAACTTGCATTTACGTCAGGTTTATGTTGCTCATTGCCATAACAGTTCTCGTTGCAGTTTTCGTATCCAGACTACCAATTTTTGCTTTATCTGGGCCTAAATCTGGGGTATATATAACTTTTGGATTTTGTATCGGACGTGCAGTGCAGGTTGTGCATGTTCAACTTCGGTCTGGACTTTCTTTTCCACACTTATTAAGTGCTAGGTAGAGCACGTGTGACCCGGTTGGTCAGGTTGCTGACTTGAACTAGGTTTTAGGGTTTTTTTTGGGATTGTATCTATGCTTGCGATAGATTGTGCCCACACGAGATCGTGAGTGAACTTTAAGTTTTGCTGAATGGTATGATAGTACTAACATTGGGGGTGTTGAATTTTGCACCTTTTGCACTGGAAACAGACTATAGATGGCGACATCCAAGCAAGCAACATGTAAGCCAACATTTTAAAAAAATTTTTTAGCTATCCAAGTAAGCATGCGAACAAAATTTTCGGAATTTTTCAGCTATCTAAATAAATAAATATATAAATAGGGACAGTGTGGTCTGTGCGAACCGGTAATCCTATGTATACGGTGTTCTTTTCAGCTCTATCTATTACAGTAATCGTATTTCTATACATGCATAAACCAAAAACCTTTCACTGTGGGAAAATGTTTCAAAGTTTCCTTCAAGGAAATAGGTTTGTAATAACAAATTTGATGGAAAGAGTTAAAAGAGTTAATTTAAGCATCAGTTATATTTAATGACGTTAATATTTTTTGTGTTTTCAACTGAAGTCAACTGCTTGATAGATATAAGGCATATTGTGGACTTGGAAATTCACGAATTTAATCTAGACGAATGATGGAGAATAGTTTACTTTTGCTTGTAAAAGTTGTTATGAATTAATTCAAAACGAAATAGATTCGTACGTCACACAAAAACTGACTCACATCACGGCCGTAAACGTTAAACTAATTTTGGACTCGCTAACGAAATTTTTATGAGTTTGATAACAAAAAGAGATACCATGTTAATTCTTTAAGTAGTTATAGGTTTATAGTTAATACTTGATGTATAATTGTGTTATTTGAATAGTCATATGTAAAATGTATATATATGATTTAACAATGATTACGTTATAGGTACAAAATTCTATAAATTATATTAATAATTTATATTTCTATAAATGAACGTCAATAAAAGTAAACCATCGTAAAATTTACTTCATAAAATATTGAAATTACTAGAAAATAAATTTGGGAGTATCGCATTTCTTTTATCGAAAAAAAGTGTGACGTTATATAGCGCGATTAAATGTAGTAGAAAAAAATCCTTACGTCAGACTGTTCTGTAAACCAGTACCTAACTCTACACTATAATTATGCACTCAAATTAGAGAGTTTTCTTGCATGCAGAAATATTTTTACCGCGTTACTAAGTACTTAAATTTTAGTTTTTTTGGGGGACTCCTCATAATATCTGAGCAGTGTAAATGCTGTTGAATTCTTGGCTTACTTGAATTAGTTGAAGTGCACGAATTCGTAGGATTTGAAATTAATTTTTCGGTAAGCTTAACCTTTTATTAGCATCTAGAGCATACCAAAGTACTTAGCAACGAAAACTACCCAGGTTTGTTTTACACTCAAAATTTGGAGACTGCTTTAAAAGCACTTATATCCTAGGTACTCAAGGTACTGCAGTATATTTACTGCGACGCCCATTGGTTTTACTGGTACAAGTGATGCACCATGGGTTGCGCAGGGTTGCGCTGGGTTGCGCTGGGTCTACTGCTGCATGCTGGTGTGACATACATACTCCTGTAGCTGATGTGAAAACTTTTCCACGACATCACTGGCGAAGAAAGAATGCGTTACGTGTGCTTGTGTACTCGTAGTAATCTCGACAGAGAAGTCAGTTACCCCTCCATCACGTGGGAACTCCGTAATTCTCCGGCCCCCTCCAGCAGCGCACAATATTCAAAGGAACCAGCACGCGTTACAAAAGGACACAACCTCCCTCTCCCCCCCCCCCCCCCCTCCCGCCCCTTCTGTCGTCCTCATCGGTCAAATTGAAAACGGAGTCTCCCCTCACACGCCATTTTGGAAAGGCACAATCCCAACGCCGTACGTACGATGGATTGAAAGTAAGTGCGAAAAAGTGTGCGGCCTTGTACATACTGTATGTTTGTGCTGCATTAAAATATTTGCGATTTACTCGAATAGATAATGATGTGTGTGTTAAACTAGTTAAAATTGATTAAGCTTCTAGATTTTTCAAACGGATGGTGGATTCGACATGACGGTGCATTCTTTGGTCTTTGTCTTCCAATTCCAATCCATACGAGACTATTCTCGTACTTTAAATTTTATTAGTTGAAGTGTAAGTCATACAGTAAAATACATTTATAGAAGATATTTTGTTGGGAGTATGGGTCAACTTGCTGGTTATTCATTAACAAAACATGAGAAAAGTTTAGATCAAAGTAAATACAAGCCAGGCTAAGCACCATTTTCTTAGCATTTGAAATGTGTTCTTTTACAGAACTGTTTCAAAATTTTAGAGATGGTGAACTATTAGTTTCATTTAATTGATGGAGAAATAATGATTACGATTAGATATCTTAGAAATGAATGAAATAGGAAATTCATGCACGGAATAGACAACCTTTCAAAAGATGCGTGAGGTTTGGTGCTCAAGTTTCAAGCTCAATTTTCTCAAGGCCTTCTAGGGAAAAGTTTCATAAGAGTTGCGAGAAAAACAACATCTTCATCTTATGATCTTTGGACCTATTCAGGGATACGTACTGTGCAACTACTTGAAATCAAGACGAAATTTTATCGAAATTTATAATAGATAATCTCGATTTTTGTCACATAATCATCAAAAATCAACAAACCAGTAAAAAAAACTCCAGCACACCGCCTACGCATTAAGTCACTGGTTGTTGCTCAATGTTTTATTGGCAATAACTAAACAATACAATTTTAAGAAACAAATTTCAATAAGATCAGGGTAATTTCCGGGTTAGATTAAGTTAGCAGAACTGAAAATTATTTGACTTAAAACAGCGAATTATTTGACGTTAAACTCGCATTATGCCATCAATTTAGCTATTGGGTTTTTGGGTTTCTTTAACTTTGAAGTTAACTACCACAGGATTTTACAGTACAATCGCATAATTACCAAGCTGCTAGCTTTGCAGCTTGAAAGTTCATGAAAACGAGATAGAAATTTTCCGCATAGGTAAAAATTTATGTAGCCGAATAAATATATCATGAACTCGGAAAGTTTAGATTTAGTTATTATTATAAAGACTCTAATTTAAAATCTTTTAGATTAAATTGAACATGCCCATAAGAATTCAAGTTACCCTCCCGCAAAAGTTTAACTTTTTTAATGAGACAAACCTTTTTTCATTGGCTACAAAATTCTATTTATTTGTCGTTTGAACAAATACTTAATTAACCTTGGTAACCTGGGAGCCCAGACTGCATGCTACACTATATAGAGGTGACATGAACAAAGCGGTTAACTTGTATATCAATTGTGTGGCATGAAACTTTTATGAGAATGGGCCGCGGTACCCAGTCTAACTTATTTTGCCGCCTGCATGCATGTGTTTCGCCGACCAAGTAATTAAATCGCTTGGGCGACGAAAAACATGCATGCTTCGGCGAAAAAATTAGACTGGATATCTCTTAGCACATCCATACTTTGCCTGCAAATGTGTGCGAATGTGATGCGCGAACTTTTTCACTCACTCCCAAATGTTTAAGCTCAGCTTTCAAATGCGTATGAGAATTAACTAGAACTCATAGTTATAGAAACAGCCTCACAAACTTGCCACAATTTTACCTTGCATCACAAGTAAATAGAGCATAAAACCAAGTCTAAAATACCCTATAGTTTTCCATTACTTGTATGAGTTCAGCATACAAATGTGCCGAAGTTTAACTCCGCTTGAATTCACTTAACAAGTGTACTAGGATAGAATTGGACTCACCTCGAATTCATCCAGCAAATGTATCAGAATTTTACCCCACTTGAAATCACCGAACAAATGAACCATAATGTTTATCACCTAAATTCATCCACCAAATGCGCTAGAATTTTACTCACCCTATATTCTCATAACAAATGGGCAATAATTTTACTCAAAATAAAAACATCCAACAAACGCAAAGCAATTTTACTAAGCTAAAAACATCTAAAAAAGGAGCTAAAGTTTTACTTGTATTCACCCAATAAATGTCCCAGAATTTTACTCAATTTGAACTCATCTAACAAATGCGCAGGAATTTTACGTTGCACGAACCGAACTCCAAAATGCGCCCGAATTCCGTGAACTGAGGAGCGCCGAGCAATTGAGGAGAGAGCAGCAGCAGCAGGCCGGCGCTCATCACTGGATGGAACCCCACGATACAGCGGCGAGGTGCGGGCTGTTAGCAAGATGGCTGTCATTTGATGAAGAGTTCCACTTCCCCTCAGCTCTAAAGCTTCATATTGCAATGGCACAAAATTTCGACTGTACTTGGATTGGGTTGGTTGGCAATCTTACGAGTTCTCGTTAATGGTTGGAATGTGTCGTGAAACGAACGTGGCATTTTGTTCAGGTCCTGCTATGGAGAAATTCATCGCGTCTATAATGACGTTATTTCGCATTAAATTTTTGCTTTTGTACCACTGGAGCTTATTTTGGTATAATTGAAAGATGAATTATTAAAGGAATTAAAAAACTGTTGTGCTGGATTAAGTACTTGCTCACGCCCTAACTTAGCATTAACGCTAGTTTTACATAGAAACCGGAGTGCTTTTCAAATTGAAGTCTTATGGATTGCTCGTTAGTACTGATTAACGGTAACACATTTATGCATTTATAGTGAATTTATAATTTTACAAATTAAACTAAAACGTATTGCGAAATGAATTTTTAAATAAAAGTTGTGTAAACACAAAATATTTTGAAATGTTTACATAGACAATATTGGTACTCGGTGCATGTTCAAAATGACATATTAGTGTCCCTTCAGAACACATAAATCAGAATGACTAGTGAGGAATAAATAAGCCAGTGAGGATTTAGAAGTCATTTCAAGGTGTAATTTCCTTACCACAGAGACTTTAGATCAGAAGCGGCGCAGCAGCCGGCGTGGTGTTTAATTAAAGGTCTTCCCAGTGCATTGAGTCGCTCGATGCAGCCATTGAGCTTTCGATCAATAAGCCCAGTACTTTCGTACTTTCACATTCATTCTTGATACATTAATTTCAGGGTAAAATTATCGAAAACAATGGAAAAAATGCGGAAAAAGGGAATGAAATAGACGTAAAAATGAATAAAATAAATTAAGAGGCCACGTCATAAATGAGCTAATTGCTCAACAATGTATGTTGATTTTCAACTTAAAGTCTCGCGTGAACCAAAACAAATTTGTTCAAATTGCCTTTGATAAAAAAGTTCCACCTGCTCCCGATGAAGGAGCGCTCGAAACCTGAAGCTCCTCTTTGCCGTCCAAATGTGGCTCGAAATTTTGGCTTTTCTCCTTGTTTTCATTTCAGAGGAGGAGCTTTTACGACAAGTGAAATTCGCAATCATTTGAGAAGCCATGGGATGTTCGAAATTGGCTCAGTTCATTTGATGGATTTGGGAGCTGCATCAACGATCGAGATGTTCGAGGCGAGATGTTGAAGTTTTCTGATTACCAATGAGGTCGTATACTTTAATGTGAGATAAATGTTTTTCGTATGTTGCGCACAGAATATATACATGTGATGGCAAGGGGTTAAAAATGTTCGGATTATGCAAATCGATTTTGAATTTAATGTCGAGCATGTTTTTCCCTCGAAAAAGTCTATTTTCCCGAAATTTTTAATGTATTTCTTAGTTAAGTTACAAGGAAAATCTATAACAAATAAGTTTCATGAGCAAAACGAATACACTGTAAGCTGAATTAATTAATGCTAATAACATTGAGATGCTGAGGTAAAAGTAATCACAGAAAATTAAAAACCCCACGTAAAACTAACTAAATTAATATTCCAATGAAAACAAATAATTGAAAAGTTAAGATTTGAATATGAGCTTAAAATTATATTCAAAGCCTGCAAAAGATAAGGAAGTAGAATAGTTGAGCACCATGAAAAAGACTAGCGATCTTACTGTCTCGCTATTGAGATAGAGAATAGAAGTCTTCGAAATTTTATTCGAATCCGTAACAGGCGTATCATCCAAAAACTTTAATGCTAACAGCTTAGGTAATCAATATTGCAAGTCTAGTATGTCTACAAACTCAAAGTTAAGTCAAGTCCTGAAATCACGCTAAATAAGGTGTGCTAAGCGATATTTTTATAAAATACCCATAATACAATGAGGACACCATATAGCGAGTATGTCAAAACTGAACACAAATTAAATGGTAAAAAAATTTAGAGGGTGTTTGATTTTCGAACAAAGTGAAACCCAAGCTTCCTGTGTGTAAAGTACGGATCATTTACTGTATGGAGAGTCATCATAAAATTTTTAATTGGAAAGAGACCCTAGGACTTATAAATAAAAACGCGATGCTTTGTAAATGAGAGATGAAATTCCGAGTAGGGTTACATTTTAAGAATACGGAGTTTCTAGTTTGTGACATATGTGTCGCAACACGTGTTCAAAATTACACACATCTGTTACAATGCATGCGTGGATGCGCCGGCGGAATGATTGCCGAGCCCATGCGAAGATACCAAGAGCTTCATGTATTAATTTAGCCGATGAGTTCTTATTTGGACGGAACTAATGTTGCGTTCTTTGAACTTTTTAGGTATCCCCAAAGGTAGGAGTCTATACAGGCGTCGCGAAGGAGACCTGAGCGTTCTATAGATTGGTTCACCATGATTTTACAAGTCTGTAAATTTCAATCTTAACATTTTTGGAGACCTCGTCTCGGAGTAAATTATGCTTATACAGCCTACAGCAACCTCAAGTTAAAATGTAACAACTTGCGATAAACTCGACAAGCCATTATACTGCACGCAGCAACATTACACACTGAAGCACTATACGCAGCAACGTCACACACAGCAACACCATGCGCTGCAAAACTACACATTAAAACACTACGGGCTCCAAAAGTACACGCTTCAACACCTCACACTGCAATACTGAGCGTTGAAACACTACACGCTGCAACAATACTCCCTGCGACGCTACACGCTGCAATACTCTACGCTGCAACAATTCACGCTGTAACTCTAAACACTGCAACATCACATGCTACCACAATACAAGATGCAAAACTACGCCGTTGAACATTACATGCTGCAACACTACTCAGCAGAACACTACGCAGCGCAACACTACGCAGCGCAACTCCACGCACTGCAACATGACATAGCTCAACACGACGCAATGCACACAACAAATTGCAATATGACACACTGCAACACAATTACACACTGCAACACGATACAGAGCAACACGACACAGAAAACATGACACAGTACAACATGACACAAAGCACATGACACAGAGCACACGATGCACTGCAAACTGGCACACAAATTTAGCGTCTCGGGTTGCATTAAAAGCTTCCTGCATGCCAGCGCTGCCGCTCACAGCCCCGCTCGTTGCTCACGTTACCACTCAGGGGGTGCGTCGCTCTCTCGTTGGTCTTAATTCGGTTACGGCGGCCAATTTGCTTTGTGCTCCTGCGTTACGTCCCCTCTGTTGCTGCCTCTGTTGCTGCTTCTGTTGTCGCCCCTCTGTTGCTGTCCTCTGTTGCTGCCTCTGTTGCTGTCCTCTGTTGCTGTCCTCTGTTGCCGCCCCTTTGTTGCTGTCCTCTGTTGCCGCCCCTTTGTTGCTGTCTTCTGTTGCTGTCCTCTGTTGTCGCCCCTCTATTGCAGTCCTCTGTTACTGCCTCTGCATGTTGCTGTTCTCTATTAATTTTTCTCTGTTACTACCTCTGTTGTTGCCCCTCAGTTACTGTTCTCTCAGTTGGTGTGGCATCAATTGCAGTTGTCTCAGTTATTGTTTCCCCAGTTACTGTCCACTCAGCTACTATTCAATCAGTTACTGATCTCTCAATTACTGTTCCCGCAGTTACTGTTCCCTCAACTGCTAATCTCTCAGCTACTGTTAACCCTCATTCACATGTACTAACGACTGCAATTCCTGTTTTTTAAGGAAAGTATTATAGGCTAGGTTCTTATTTGGCTGCATTTCAGTCATCTAAGTGATAATTAACTCTAGTGCTCGCTTGGATGCCTTGTCCGTTCGTATACTTCGAGCTTGTATACTGAAAACCTGTACGATACACTACTGTAGATTCACGAATTTTAAAATTTCATAATATTCTTGCAGATTGAAACTTATTTCGATGTTATCCAGACCCAAAATGTAGGACTCGAAAATATCTTACTCTAGAAGCAGCTTACAAAAATGAATTGTTGCTCTGAGAGTAAAACAGGAGTAACTTAAGTTTAATTACCGTCATGTCTTATGGCTGGGGTGCGCCTGCATTAAAATTGCGTAATGCGCCGATAGATTATGGATGTCGTGAATTATTGACTGTCTTTTGATATTTGCAGCGTCATTGTTACGACAAATTGCCTCACATTCGGCATCCTGGATGAATTGACAAGAAAAAAAGAACTAAAATTTGGTTTAGTCGAGAATTTGCAGAAGTTTTCATCTGCTACGTACGTAAACTTGACTCAAAATTTTCTGTATATAACCAGACTGTATATTCCTTCAGAACTTTTAGGAAAACTGATAAATTTAAAAAAAATGAGCATATTTAGGTCTTTTATGCTCTGAATAGGAAGGAATGTGCGTCTTACTTTATATAGTATTCAAAATTAGATGGAACTTTCAGCGTTATTTGCTTCATGCGGCGAATGATCGAGTACGTTTGATGATGAGTGCGAATGAGTAGTTCGTCTCAGAAAATTGCACTTTTTCCTTTTTTTATAGAATGTTTTAATTTCTGTCTCACTCACAGAGAATAAAAAATAGGTTAGGGGAACTGAAAAAAAAAATTAATAAAGAAAAATTTCAATTTTCTGTATACCTAACGCGATATACTCGTATCTGACTGGCTTTCTGATGCTACACGGCCCCTACATACAGCTGTGCTGGTACAGCTGGAGCTTTGCAAGTACAACTTTACGAGCATATAGCTGGAGTTTCATAGAGTTTTTCTTGTTTTGCAGGACAAGCTGTAGTACTACAATACAGGCGTACATGTGCACCACTGTATGTAGGTGCAGTTGCAGCGTTCAATTATAACTATTATTTTGTGAGTTCAGCTGTAGCTTTGCAGGCGCAGCTGTAGCTTTGCAGGTGCAGCTGTAGCTTTGCAGGTGCAGCTGTAGCTTTGCAGGTGCAGCTGTAGCTTTGCAGGTTCAGCTAGTTGTAGCTTTGCAGGTGCAGCTGTAGCTTTGCAGGTGCAGCTGTAGCTTTGCAGGTTCAGCTAGTTGTAGCTTTGCAGGCGCAGCTGTAGCTTTGCAGTTGCAGCTGTAGCTTTGCAGGTGCAGCTGTAGCTTTGCAGGTGCAGCTGTAGCTTTGCAGGTTCAGCTAGTTGTAGCTTTGCAGGAGCTGCTACATAGCTCCACAGGTGCAGCAGCAGACAACACCCACACTCCAAGAACGCAGCACACGGGCACAGATAGTCACATCCAGTCACGCTCATTAATAACATTTTCATCGAAGATGAACTTCACATATCAAACCAAATATAAAAATATTTTTTTGTCTTATCAATGAAGTTTTCGAAAGCTGGAAAAGAAGCATATATTATAGAAAAATAAGTATCTCATGTATCGTTCCATATCCGCATGATATTTTATTCTTCGCTCTCACAGAAGCTGAAGGCCTATTCTTATTTACTATAACTGTTTCCGAGATGTTATATCACTTCTCTCGTCACTGATATTTAGTTTCAATTGTAATACATGTTCAATACAAACTCGTGTGTACTCTTGTCTGCCTTATTTGATCCGAAAAATGCATGAATGGAGAATTTGAAAACAGGCGACTGTCGATATGTCAGCCATTTATTTTGAGTAGAATCTGTAGGAAGGAATTAATTCTACGTGCGTACTTGCATAAATTTAAATCCCTGATCGAGAGGAGCGCTTCTCAACTTTTCAGAGAACTGCCCGTTTATTAACTTCTTGAGTTTTTTCAACTTAGTTACCCACAATTTTTGAATCGTTTTTCTTGCCACCTCTATATATACCCAAGTTACAGTTTTTTTTGCAGGATTCAGGCTGAGATATCTGAAAGCGATGCATTAACATTTTTTATAATTTTTGAAGCTTGTTTTATGCGAGCGTTAACAGAATTTTTAGATAACGCACTTCAAATGTTCGCAACATGGACCACTGGTCTCAATGAACCTAATAATCCAGTTACTCCATTGATAAATTCTATAATCAGAGATGTGTTCCGATTCTTTAAGAGAAGCCATAATACGAAGGATCGACTTCAACAAACATTAGAGTTATCTATATAGACCGCCGTGAGATATAACGTTGAAGTATTTCGCTGATTTAGGGTGTTAGACATCAGCGATTTGTTGTGCTCTTGCCGAACAACAAAGTCACGCACTTGTATCTTGTATTAATTGTGGTGCCAGCACTCGAGCGGTGCACCTTGCGCTACTTTGCACGTATCGGTGTGTTGGCGTCAGAGTACACGTCGCGTTGTCAGTTGCCGATTCAGCGCAATTAATGTCGTCCTTGGCTGCGTTGTCCTCAATGATGTCAATAGAATTTAAAACTGACAAACAAGGTAAAAGAAACTACACAGCTGATAGAAAAGTATCCAAATGACGCTACAATAGAAAATATGTATGTTTGAATATTGTGTATGAATAGTGTATAAGTGTGAGCATAATTCGGTCTGTGATGAGCTATTTGACCCCAAATCTCCCTGTGCTGTTTAGAAGTTGATTTTGATAGGAACCACTTTTCATGTAAAGTTGTTTGCTGAAGCTATTTTGCCGACTTTGTTTTTTAATGTAAAAAGGTGCATAATTTATACTGTAACAAAAAGAACGTATAATTGGTAAATTCTTGTACAAGACAATAAAATTTACACTCCCTGTTGTATCTAGAACTACGTAAATGAAAACAATGTGAATGAAACTTTCTTTAAAAAAAGTAAAAAGAACTTGTGGTTCCCCATGATAGTTTTCCTTAAATTATATACCTCTGCTGTACTTCTTTATATAAATGAAATTAAGTAGGTTATCAAGAAAATATTGACTGTACTTGGGGAACATGATTTGAATGATAACTACGTCATTCCTAAAATTTTACACTAAATGCACTAATTATTTTCTTCAGTTTTTAAAATTTATTTGATGGTATTCACGTATATATACGAGCATTCCGCTGCCATGCAACGCACATATGAACAAATAAAAAAATGAAAGCAAACGTTAACGTAAAAATATTCCCGACTATTATCGGTTCCTTCTTCAACATATGTGTGTACCCAAGCTAAAATGCGAACGACAATTCGCGTAACCTCATACAGCTCTCTAAAATATCGAGAGTATAGAACAGAATTTTACATGTATCCGGCTAAATCACCGTTTTACTAAGTAAACCTGTATTTTAAAATTTAGTTATATCAAGAAATGAAATTTTGCAATAAAAAAGTGACATGCCGTATTAGTTGCGGTGAGAGACAATGGCTCAATCCTTCTTCACTTTTTATTTATTTATTTTTCGACAAGTTGTTACGTAGTCTTCTGATCGACCGAGCGTCTGAATTCGGAAAACTTGTCTACGCTTTTTGAAGTTCTGAACAGCAACTCATGATGGTATATTAATTAGTTTAAAGCTCTTTTTCTATTGCAAACATGTTTTTATACAGGAAAGAAGGAACCACTTAAAATAATTACTATATACTGTATGTATGGATTCAGGGAAACGTGGAATCTATATAGGTGTGCACAAGGTGTGTTCGCACGCATTACACCCTGCGCAGAGACAAGTCGAAAAGGAAGAAAAAGAAAAGACAAAGAAGATATAACAAAGAATAAAGAACAAAGTAAAAACTGTAAGAAGGAAAGTGTATATGCACGAAAGGTAGAATTAGCAATTAATCCGCAGAGTAAGTAAGATTTCAAGCCCGCTATTCTCCAGATATCCCATATCAGTCATAAAAATTATAATTTTTTGAAAGCACTGAAGAGTATCAGCGGTAAAACAGGAATTTGTAATGATTCTCTGGACAAATTAACTAAACAGTGTGAAAGGAAAGTATCAGTGTGCTCTATAGAATTTACAATTTTCAAAACCTGCAAAAACGATCGCAAGATTCAAGTGCTCGAACAAGCTTCAGGAACAAGCTCGAACAAGCTTCTACAGCGGCATCAACTGCAGCTACAGTGTATATGGTCACTCCCAGTTAGTTTATTGAGAAAAATGAACGCAGCCTAACTTCATAATTTCACATTTGGTTCATTTATATTATTAAAATACCAGAACAAATTACATTTCAGTATCTCATGTCAATTAGGGATGGAATATACCGAGCCTTTTTCCTCTTTTTAGTAGAGTGTTGCTGAGCATCATTGACATGATACTTTACAGGGAAAGTACATGATAGGGTTTCCCCAGGCCCCTAGTCAATTAACGATGTCAATTAGCGAAGGTAATAAATATGTTAGCTTTTATAAATATTTATAAGCAAAAATATATAAGCTAAAATATATAAGCTAAAATATGAATATATGCCCACTTTTATTTTGCATGCAATTCAGGAGCATAAATGCTCATCATAGGAAATATTTATAAACATAAATTCCTGTGAGGTAAATCAAGAAACCAAGAAAGACAAAATCTTAACAATGAAGTTATTATAGACAAAATTACCTCGTTAGGGAGAGGAAGAGGGGCAAATCTAATGATCGAGAAAAACAGTGCGTCAGACTCCAAAATGCCTTCCACTCAATTACGAACTCCAAATTAAGTGCCATCCACTCAATTACGAACTCCAAAGTGCCATCCACTCAATTACGAACTCCAAAGTGCCATCCACTCAATTACGAACTCCAAAGTACCATCCACTCAATTACGAACTCCAAAGTACCATCCACTCAATTACGAACTCCAAAGTACCATCCACTCGATTACGAACTCCAAAGTGCCATCCACTCAATTACGAACTCCAAAGTACCATCCACTCGATTACGAACTCCAAAGTACCATCCACTCAATTACGAACTCCAAAGTACCATCCACTCAATTACGAACTCCAAAGTACCATCCAATCAATTACGAACTCCAAAGTACCATCCACTCGATTACGAACTCCAAAGTGCCATCCACTCAATTACGAACTCCAAAGTACCATCCACTCAATTACGAACTCCAAAGTACCATCCACTCAATTACGAACTCCAAAGTACCATCCACTCGATTACGAACTCCAAAGTACCATCCACTCAATTACGAACTCCAAAGTACCATCCACTCAATTACGAACTCCAAAGTGCCATCCACTCAATTACGAACTCCAAAGTACCATCCACTCAATTACGAACTCCAAAGTACCATCCACTCAATTACGAACTCCAAAGTACCATCCACTCAATTACGAACTCCAAAGTACCATCCACTCAATTACGAACTCCAAAGTACCATCCACTCGATTACGAACTCCAAAGTACCATCCACTCAATTACGAACTCCAAAGTACCATCCACTCAATTACGAACTCCAAAGTACCATCCACTCAATTACGAACTCCAAAGTACCATCCACTCAATTACGAACTCCAAAGTACCATCCACTCAATTACGAACTCCAAAATACCATCCACTCAATTACGAACTCCAAAGTACCATCCACTCAATTACGAACTCCAAAGTACCATCCACTCAATTACGAACTCCAAAGTACCATCCACTCAATTACGAACTCCAAAGTACCATCCACTCAATTACGAACTCAAAAGTACCATCCACTCAATTACGAACTCCAAAGTACCATCCACTCAATTACGAGCTCCAAAGTGCCATCCACTCAATTACGAACTCCAAAGTGCCATCCACTCAATTACGAACTCCAAAGTACCATCCACTCAATTACGAACTCCAAAGTACCATCCACTCAATTACGAACTCCAAAGTACCATCCACTCAATTACGAACTCCAAAGTGCCATCCACTCAATTACGAACTCCAAAGTGCCATCCACTCAATTACGAACTCCAAAGTACCATCCGCTCAATTACGAACTCCAAAGTACCATCCACACAATTACGAACTCCAAAGTACCATCCACTCAATTACGAACTCCAAAGTGCCATCCACTCAATTACGAACTCCAAAGTACCATCCACTCGATTACGAACTCCAAAGTACCATCCACTCAATTACGAACTTCAAAGTACCATCCACTCAATTACGAACTCCAAAGTACCATCCACTCAATTACGAACTCCAAAGTGCCATCCACTCAATTACGAACTCCAAAGTTCCATCCACTCAATTACGAACTCCAAAGTGCCATCCACTCAATTACGAACTTCAAAGTACCATCCACTCAATTACGAACTCCAAAATACCATCCACTCAATTACGAACTCCAAAGTACCATCCACTCAATTACGAACTCCAAAGTGCCATCCACTCAAAATTACGAACTCCAAAGTGCCATCCACTCGATTACGAACTCCAAAGTACCATCCACTCAATTACGAACTCCAAAGTACCATCCACTCGATTACGAACTCCAAAGTACCATCCACTCAATTACGAACTCCAAAGTACCATCCACTCGATTACGAACTCCAAAGTACCATCCACTCAATTACGAACTCCAAAGTGCCATCCACTCAATTACGAACTCCAAAGTACCATCCACTCAATTACGAACTCCAAAGTACCATCCACTCAATTACGAACTCCAAAGTACCATCCACTCAATTACGAACTCCAAAGTGCCATCCACTCAATTACGAACTCCAAAGTGCCATCCACTCAATTACGAACTCCAAAGTACCATCCACTCAATTACGAACTCCAAAGTACCATCCACTCAATTACGAACTCCAAAGTGCCATCCACTCAAAATTGCGAACTCCAAAGTACCATCCACTCGATTACGAACTCCAAAGTACCATCCACTCAATTACGAACTCCAAAGTACCATCCACTCAATTACGAACTCCAAAATACCATCCACTCAATTACGAACTCCAAAGTACCATCCACTCAATTACGAACTCCAAAGTGCCATCCACTCAAAATTACGAACTCCAAAGTGCCATCCACTCAATTACGAACTCCAAAGTACCATCCACTCAATTACGAACTCCAAAGTGCCATCCACTCAAAATTACGAACTCCAAAATACCATCCACTCAATTACGAACTCCAAAGTACCATCCACTCAATTACGAACTCCAAAGTGCCATCCACTCAAAATTACGAACTCCAAAGTGCCATCCACTCAATTACGAACTCCAAAGTACCATCCACTCAATTACGAACTCCAAAGTGCCATCCACTCAAAATTACGAACTCCAAAGTGCCATCCACTCAATTACGAACTCCAAAGTACCATCCACTCAATTACGAACTCCAAAGTTCCATCCACTCAATTACGAACTCCAAAGTGCCATCCACTCAATTACGAACTCCAAAGTACCATCCACTCAATTACGAACTCCAAAGTACCATCCACTCAATTACGAACTCCAAAGTACCATCCACTCAATTACGAACTCCAAAGTACCATCCACTCAATTACGAACTCCAAAGTACCATCCACTCAATTACGAACTCCAAAGTACCATCCACTCAATTACGAGCTCCAAAGTGCCATCCACTCAATTACGAACTCCAAAGTACCATCCACTCAATTACGAACTCCAAAGTACCATCCACTCAATTACGAACTCCAAAGTACCATCCACTCAATTACGAGCTCCAAAGTGCCATCCACTCAATTACGAACTCCAAAGTGCCATCCACTCAATTACGAACTCCAAAGTACCATCCACTCAATTACGAACTCCAAAGTACCATCCACTCAATTACGAACTCCAAAGTGCCATCCACTCAATTACGAACTCCAAAGTACCATCCACTCAATTACGAACTCCAAAGTACCATCCACTCAATTACGAACTCCAAAGTACCATCCACTCAATTACGAGCTCCAAAGTACCATCCACTCAATTACGAACTCCAAAGTACCATCCACTCAATTACGAACTCCAAAGTACCATCCACTCAATTACGAACTCCAAAGTGCCATCCACTCAATTACGAACTCCAAAGTACCATCCACTCAATTACGAACTCCAAAGTACCATCCACTCAATTACGAACTCCAAAGTACCATCCACTCAATTACGAGCTCCAAAGTGCCATCCACTCAATTACGAACTCCAAAGTGCCATCCACTCAATTACGAACTCCAAAGTACCATCCACTCAATTACGAACTCCAAAGTACCATCCACTCAATTACGAACTCCAAAGTACCATCCACTCAATTACGAACTCCAAAGTACCATCCACTCAATTACGAACTCCAAAGTGCCATCCACTCAATTACGAACTCCAAAGTGCCATCCACTCAATTACGAACTCCAAAGTACCATCCACTCAATTACGAACTCCAAAGTACCATCCACTCAATTACGAACTCCAAAGTGCCATCCACTCAATTACGAACTCCAAAGTACCATCCACTCAATTACGAACTCCAAAGTACCATCCACTCAATTACGAACTCCAAAGTACCATCCACTCAATTACGAACTCCAAAGTGCCATCCACTCAATTACGAACTCCAAAGTGCCATCCACTCAATTACGAACTCCAAAGTACCATCCACTCAATTACGAACTCCAAAGTACCATCCACTCAATTACGAACTCCAAAGTGCCATCCACTCAATTACGAACTCCAAAGTGCCATCCACTCAATTACGAACTCCAAAGTACCATCCACTCAATTACGAACTCCAAAGTACCATCCACTCAATTACGAACTCCAAAGTACCATCCACTCAATTACGAACTCCAAAGTACCATCCACTCAATTACGAACTCCAAAGTGAACTCTAAATTATAAACATTTACAAACTCCGGATATATACCCTGACTGAACCATTATGCTGACAGGTGAAATATATTCGACTAGTTTATCCCATCGTCAAATCTAAGGGCTTTTTCCTAAGTTAGAGTTAGAATAATTCCTTAAAAACATTTGTATAATCCTTTACTGTAAACTGAGTGTAAGGGATCGACTTAAAACTACCCTTCTGTAAACAATTCCACAATGTTTAATCCCTAATCGAATTTTTAGCCCAAACAACACAAACGTGATTGTGTGTATTTTGGGTTCGCTGTCAAGTGATAATTCGTTTCTCAGTCTAATGTCTATCACAAAGTGATGCCATGCTGTGCAAGTCTAATAACTGTGGTTGTAATAAATATCGGGATAGTGATCGAGAAAAGAGAACAAATATAAGAATTTAGCAAATTACTTAAATATTTAAATAGGTGTCCTTTCTTATTATTTAATTTCTGTTTTATGTTGATATCCCAGTGGGACGATCTCTAATCAGTATAAAAAACTGCCGCAAAAAATAATCAGAAGCTTCCAGCCTTTATACGCACAGCTGTTCAGATATCCACTTTATACCATGGGTGGGAGAAGCAATAGACTTTCCAACTAATCAAAGAAAAACCCATCTTATTATTACACAGCTTTGCAGATTAAGGATTTTACAGTGTTACTTACGTATATACATATATATGAGCTATCGACGACTCTACTCTATAATATATAGGACATTCTTAATTACTTAATGCACTCACAGTCATAACGGAAAGAACTATTTTTCTGTATTTATAACGGTTACGAATGAATTTAGAACGTCAGTAATTTAGAACATCGCCTCATATGGAATCAGTGACGACATTCCACAGATATATATATATATACTCTCTATAATGAACGCGGAGTTATTATTAGAGCTTCAATTCCGCTCAACTGTATCCTAGAGACTCAAAATATCTACTTAGATCAGTCCCATAATAATAGTGAGCTTTGTATAAGTACGGTTTAACGATTTAAGCTACATTGGAATTATAGAATCAATCTGCATTAGGAAAACACTATACCGAATTTTACCAGTGCGCTATATTGCAACTAATGACGTAAACGTGGATCTTGCTTATGGCTAACCCAGATTCCCCCTGCCTTCTTCACGTTGGCTTGATGACGAACGTGAGTGAGGAGTGTTCTTGCAGCATTTCCTCGAAAGGAAGATATCTTTACGACAGCGGACAATAAAGCGCTATCAAAGTATCTCATTTCAAAGCCGTGCCCAGCAGCCAATACCAGCGCCGCTTCACACCTCCGAGCGCCCTCGCTGATACGAGTCTTTCTGTCACTTTGCATGGCGTGCGACACGATTTGCATTATTCAATCGGGAAACAGTGTAACAAAATTGTAATTCAGTTTATGAGCAGTGAGGCTAAATGTATCCCGTTTCAGGAGCGCAGTTATGCTCACAGTATTACTCAATTTGCTCAGTGCGTGGCCGGTGCTGAGGGGGGACATGATGACACACTATCGCTCCTCCTCATTCAGCCCTCCTCACGCTCCTCCTACATGTGCAGTTGGCGGCTGTTGCTAGACGTTATTATTAAACTATACTTTTGTGTTTTATACATGTACTTTACAGAGTGTTTATGCTAAGTTCTTTCAATTAGAATGTTTATTTTATAAAAATATTATATTTGAAAAAATTACAGTGACATTAGAGTTGTGTAATTCTACTGCCATGGAAAATACCTCACGGCTTTGATTAATTTTCGCACATCTGACAGCTTTTAAGCTCCTCCCATGAAACGATGCAGTTGTGCACCAGATGAAACAATTCAAAACTAGAATAGTAGAGCTACTCAGCCTCAAATACTGCTTAGTAATGCATTTCTGGCAATTAAGCGAGAACTGTTAAATGATTCTCATCAGCTTGCTGATCTACTTGCTCCATAACTGCAATTGTAAGCGTCTACCGCTCCTCGATTTCCACATAAAGGGCCCGTGTTTTCTGATGTGGTCGACAGATGGCGTTTCGATAAAGTCATCATACAAGCTTCCGTTCCGTCTGAATTTTTTATGTTTTTGAGAAAGGGGAGCTTCCTTAGCAATGGTATTTGCTTTATTTTCTTGCAGGTTTATTTTCAGGGTTTGTCAGAGTTATTTTAGAATTTGATAGCGCAAGGTAAGAAAGAGAAATGTTTTTGAGGGGATCTAGAAGTTAAATAAATAATTTAATCTTTTGAAAAACATTCGCGAGTCTCCTGATTTGAGTTTGTACGCAAGCATGCAAAATATGTATGTTTCTATAACACGTATGAGGTAGTGAAATGTTTTGAACATCTTCCGTAGAGTTTTAAACCAGGAACCAAGCTAGAGACTTTATTCCTGTATTTATATCATATATTAAAGCAAATCAGTCTCTAATTTTATGACCCTGACATGGCATTCATCCTAAAATATATTATTTAACCAATAGAAAATATTGGAAACCACTTCATAATTGATGTGATCATTAATATAACATTTCTCAATGCATTCCGGAGTGATAATGTGTAAAATATAAAACTTCTAAGAGCTGTTTAAAGGTTTCAAGCTCAATGAGAACTGAGCAAAACCTTTGATGAACCATGGGAGAGCGAAGGAGCGAAAATAGCCGCACCCGGTCAGATATTGTCGTTTTCTTATTAGGCATTAATTCGATCTCCCTCGATCGAGTTATACTCATCTTACTCGATCTTACCCATTTTAATCGATCTAACTCATCTTACTGGTTCATACTCATCTTACTCGATCTAACTCATCTTACTCGATCTAACTCATCTTACTCGATCTAACTCATATTACTCGTTCATACTCATCTTACTCGATCTAACTCATCTAACTCGATCTAACTCATCTTACTCGATCTAACTCATCTTACTCGTTCATACTCATCTTACTCGCTCTAACTCATCTTAATCGATCTAACTCATCTTACTCGATCTAACTCATCTTACTCGATCTAACTCATCTTACTCGATCTAACTCATCTTACTCGATCTAACTCATCTTACTCGATCTAACTCATCTTACTCGATCTATAACTCATCTTACTCGTTCATAGTCATCTTACTCGATCTAACTCATCTTACTCGATCTAACTCATCTTACTCGATCTAACTCATCTTAATCGATCTAACTCATCTTACTCGATCTAACTCATCTTACTCGATCTAACTCATCTTACTCGTTCATACTCATCTTACTCGATCTAACTCATCTTACTCGATCTAACTCATCTTACTCGATCTAACTCATCTTACTCGTTCATACTCATCTTACTCGATCGAACTCATCTTACTCGATCTAACTCATCTTACTCGTTCATACTCATCTTACTCGATCTAACTCATCTTACTCGATCTAACTCATCTTACTCGATCTAACTCATCTTACTCGTTCATACTCATCTTACTCGATCTAACTCATCTTACTCGATCTAACTCATCTTACTCGTTCATACTCATCTTACTCGATCTAACTCATCTTACTCGATCTAACTCATCTTACTCGATCTAACTCATCTTACTCGTTCATACTCATCTTACTCGATCTAACTCATCTTACTCGATCTAACTCATCTTACTCGTTCATACTCATCTTACTCGATCTAACTCATCTTACTCGTTCATACTCATCTTACTCGATCTAACTCATCTTACTCGATCTAACTCATCTTACTCGATCTAACTCATCTTACTCGTTCATACTCATCTTACTCGATCTAACTCATCTTACTCGATCTAACTCATCTTACTCGTTCATACTCATCTTACTCGATCTAACTCATCTTACTCGATCTAACTCATCTTACTCGATCTAACTCATCTTACTCGTTCATACTCATCTTACTCGATCTAACTCATCTTACTCGATCTAACTCATCTTACTCGTTCATACTCATCTTACTCGATCTAACTCATCTTACTCGATCTAACTCATCTTACTCGATCTAACTCATCTTACTCGTTCATACTCATCTTACTCGATCTAACTCATCTTACTCGATCTAACTCATCTTACTCGATCTAACTCATCTTACTCGTTCATACTCATCTTACTCGATCTAACTCATCTTACTCGATCTAACTCATCTTACTCGTTCATACTCATCTTACTCGATCTAACTCATCTTACTCGATCTAACTCATCTTACTCGATCTAACTCATCTTACTCGTTCATACTCATCTTACTCGATCTAACTCATCTTACTCGATCTAACTCATCTTACTCGTTCATACTCATCTTACTCGATCTAACTCATCTTACTCGTTCATACTCATCTTACTCGATCTAACTCATCTTACTCGATCTAACTCATCTTACTCGATCTAACTCATCTTACTCGTTCATACTCATCTTACTCGATCTAACTCATCTTACTCGATCTAACTCATCTTACTCGTTCATACTCATCTTACTCGATCTAACTCATCTTACTCGATCTAACTCATCTTACTCGATCTAACTCATCTTACTCGTTCATACTCATCTTACTCGATCTAACTCATCTTACTCGATCTAACTCATCTTACTCGTTCATACTCATCTTACTCGATCTAACTCATCTTACTCGATCTAACTCATCTTACTCGATCTAACTCATCTTACTCGATCTAACTCATCTTACTCGATCTAACTCATCTTACTCGATCAATAACTCATCTTACTCGTTCATACTCATCTTACTCGTTCATACTCATCTTACTCGATCTAACTCATCTTACTCGATCTAACTCATCTTACTCGATCTAACTCATCTTACTCGATCTAACTCATCTTACTCGATCTAACTCATCTTACTCGATCTAACTCATCTTACTCGATCTAACTCATCTTACTCGATCTAACTCATCTTACTCGATCTAACTCATCTTACTCGATCTAACTCATCTTACTCGATCTATAACTCATCTTACTCGTTCATACTCATCTTACTCGATCTATAACTCATCTTACTCGTTCATACTCATCTTACTCGTTCATACTCATCTTACTCGCTCTAACTCTTCCTACTCGATCTAACTCATCTTACTCGATCTAACTCATCTTACTCGATCTAACTCATCTTACTCGATCTAACTCATCTTACTCGTTCATACTCATCTTACTCGTTCATACTCATCTTACTCGATCTAACTCATCTTACTCGATCTAACTCATCTTACTCGATCTAACTCATCTTACTCGATCTATAACTCATCTTACTCGTTCATACTCATCTTACTCGTTCATACTCATCTTACTCGTTCATACTCATCTTACTCGTTCATACTCATCTTACTCGATCTAACTCATCTTACTCGTTCATACTCATTTTACTCGATCTAACTCATCTTACTCGTTCATACTCATCTTACTCGATCTAACTCATCTTACTCGATCTAACTCATCTTACTCGATCTAACTCATCTTACTCGATCTAACTCATCTTACTCGATCTATAACTCATCTTACTCGTTCATACTCATCTTACTCGATCTAACTCATCTTACTCGATCTAACTCATCTTACTCGTTCATACTCATCTTACTCGATCTAACTCATCTTACTCGATCTAACTCATCTTACTCGATCTAACTCATCTTACTCGATCTAACTCATCTTACTCGTTCATACTCATCTTACTCGATCTAACTCATCTTACTCGATCTAACTCATCTTACTCGATCTAACTCATCTTACTCGATCTAACTCATCTTACTCGATCTATAACTCATCTTACTCGTTCATACTCATCTTACTCGTTCATACTCATCTTACTCGCTCTAACTCATCTTACTCGATCTAACTCATCTTACTCGATCTAACTCATCTTACTCGATCTAACTCATCTTACTCGATCTAACTCATCTTACTCGATCTATAACTCATCTTACTCGTTCATACTCATCTTACTCGTTCATACTCATCTTACTCGATCTAACTCATCTTACTCGATCTAACTCATCTCACTCGATCTAACTCATCTTACTCGATCTAACTCATCTTACTCGTTCATACTCATCTTACTCGATCTAACTCATCTTACTCGATCTAACTCATCTCACTCGATCTAACTCATCTTACTCGATCTAACTCATCTTACTCGATCTAACTCATCTTACTCGATCTAACTCATCTTACTCGATCTAACTCATCTTACTCGATCTAACTCATCTTACTCGATCTAACTCATCTTACTCGATCTAACTCATCTTACTCGATCTAACTCATCTTACTCGATCTAACTCATCTTACTCGATCTAACTCATCTTACTCGATCTAACTCATCTTACTCGATCTAACTCATCTTACTCGTTCATACTCATCTTACTCGATCTAACTCATCTTACTCGATCTATAACTCATCTTACTCGTTCATACTCATCTTACTCGTTCATACTCATCTTACTCGATCTAACTCATCTTACTCGATCTAACTCATCTTACTCGATCTAACTCATCTTACTCGTTCATACTCATCTTACTCGATCTAACTCATCTTACTCGATCTATAACTCATCTTACTCGTTCATACTCATCTTACTCGCTCTAACTCATCTTAATCGATCTAACTCATCTAACTCGTTCATACTCATCTTACTCGATCTAACTCATCTTACTCGATCTATAACTCATCTTACTCGTTCATACTCATCTTACTCGCTCTAACTCATCTTACTCGTTCATACTCATCTTACTCGCTCTAACTCATCTTAATCGATCTAACTCATCTTACTCGATCATAGTATCGTACTCAATATACTCATCCTTCTCGATCTTACTCGATCTGCTAGACATATCCTGATGATTTAGCAAGTGTGCTCTGTTTGACAGTGTTTTTGGAAAAACGTTCATTTTTACGTAGAAAGAGATAAAGTAACGTACATAACGTTTTAATGCAGTGATGAAATCGGGAAATTGTCGAAATGAAATCCGTTTACGTATATATATAGTATGCCATTTGTTTTACGTTATATGAAAAATATATGTTTATGGCGGAGGTCTGTGCTATTAATAATAGGGCAAAATAACTCTTAACTCTTCATCATTATTGATCAATTACTCTTCGTGTCACATTCTATGCAAACCCCGAGGTGCAAACCCCTATTGAAATTTGTTCACCTGATTTCAAGAAAATAGACGCTGTTGATTAAGCTGATTTCACACATATATGATACATCATAGGTGCACCAAAACCCTACAGAAATTTGTTCACCTAAATTAAGCCGATTTCATACATAAATATGAATACGTCATAGGTGCACCGAAACCCTACAGAAATTTGTTCACCTAATTTCAAGAAAATAGACGCTGTTGATTAAGCTGATTTCACACATATATGATACATCATAGGTGCACCAAAACCCTACAGAAATTTGTTCATCTAAATTAAGCCGATTTCACACACATATATATGAATACGTCATAGGTGCACCGAAACCCAACAGAAATTTCTCCATCTAATTTAAAAAAAATAGACGGTGTTGATTAAGCCGATTTCACACACATATATATGAATACGTCATAGGTGCACCGAAACCTTACATAATTTCTTTCATCTAATTCCTAGAAATTGTTCACCGCGCAGATTAAGCCGATTTCACATACATACGATACGCCACAGTCAAGAGCTAAGCACTTCCCCCAGCGGCGAACAAACAGAGACAAGGAACAGGGAAGCAGCTCGGCCACACAGAGACGTTTACGTTGAATCACCCTAAAGAATTCCCGCGTAGCAAATACTGGCTTGCGAATAAAGCTGCGGCCTACGGTCTATTACCCAGCTAATAAGTCGCGGCTTCCGGCCTCTACGAATGGTGTTTATTCTTTGAACTGTCACTCAAAGAATGGTGAGAATTAGCCGGGATTATTGACAACTGTCTAATCAGATTATCGGTCCCAACACAGAAACGTAGAGCGCACGATTGTTGGCATTTAACGGTCCTCGAACACAGCGCTCGGATCCTTTTTCAGTCGCTCTACCACGTCGCTAACGCAAAATTGTGATTGTGTGTATCCTGCATACCTCGGCGGATCACGTCGAGATATTGGTTGACGTTTTTAAGGGGCGCTTGTGTCAGTGTGATGTGAATACCAAGCCAGTGATATCTTTACGTTAAAATTAAATTAACCAGAACCGCGGTAAACGTACGTTTACTCAAGGCATTATTAAACTAAAATTTTCCACGTGCTGTATACAGTGTTTACCACCAATAAAGTAGCAGCACTGAACAAAATATTCAAGCAATTAAATACTGTGGTTGAAAGTAGAGCAGAAAGAGAGACGTAATTTAATTTCCAAGGACTTCGGTAGCAAGGAATCTTGGCGTAATTTGACAGAGCGTCAAGCGCACAACGAATCGTTGCTGTCCATCGCTCTAACTCAGCGTTAATATTTCAAACTTTAATTTCGCGGTGGTCTACAGATAACTCCTCTTATTATTGAAGTCGATACTTCGTATTATATCGTAAGCTATATACTAAAACGACAACCGAGTTACAATTCAGTATATGCGTATTTAAAAACATTAACATGCCCATTTACTTTCCTCATCATCATCATCATCATATTATGAAATACTACAAACTGACGCTAGATCGAGGAAGCCTTTTAAGCGAGGACTTGCAATAAATATTTTAGAAAAATCGAGTGTGCTTTCAATGTTCATGAGTTAGACACGGAAGACTCTATACAACAGAAATATGCGAGGCTTGCTTGATCTATCTTGCATGTATATTTAATTTGAAGTTATAGCAATGTAGTTTTATGGTTTTTCTTGGATTCTCAGTTGATTTTCTGATATGAATGGGCTTTGTTAAACATTTCCCTGATTTAGGCCAATACGAAAAAAAGAAGAAGTAAGTAAACGGTTTATTACAATGATTACTTTATTGTCTTTCTTTCTTGTTCTGCGTACGTACGAAGTAAGTTTTGCCTGTATGAAATCGATCATTAAGACGTGATGTGTAATGAAAGTAAATAGTTAAGAAACTTCAGAAGTTCGAAATGAACAGAAACCGAAACTATATATCGGAACACCGCTCCATCAAAGTTAGTTTCAAATCTTGGATAAAAAATGGATCAGCATTACATAAGAGCATGAACCAAGAATGAACACGCTCACTTGAGTGTCAACGGAGAGAGATGGGACGCGGAGTGGGGGGTATTTGGTGGGTTTTGTGTTGTGTTGACCGCAGCGCACACACTGAACAACCCCCCGCTGCACCTCCCCTCTCCTCCACCAGTAGAGTTCAGGGATGCACCGCCCCCCTCTGGCCCCCATATGCAAACTCAGCGACAAAAATGGAAATTCTATTTGCATGTTGTCCGCTCAATCAATTTAGTGGTAGTGGACGTTGGCCGGCGAGCAGTAAACAATTGCATGGTCGCTCAAACATGAAGCCGTCACCCGCCAGATTGTTCTGCTCGGCGACGTCGCCTCGTGACGTCGAGCGCGACGAGGACGTCATTTCCTTGAAAAAAGAAAGTTCCGTTAGTCAGAAAGGAAGTTTGTGACTGGCAGGCTTGTGCTTGAGGAATGACGTCTTGATCGCACCAGTGTCAGAGATTCTTTTCTGATTTTTCTGGATTGAGCTCGGGAAAAAAGGGAAACTACATTGCTAGAAATGGTGGGAAATTTGGATTAAACTCTTTTCCTATACCTGTGATGGTCTGATGAAAAGATGCACATTTTGTTGAAAAATCAGCACATGAATTTAGGTTACAGAGTTATTTCACAGAACTATATATGCAGAAGAAGATACGCGCAATAATTTCCACTGCATTATGAATAGAAAAACAACCATCCGTGAGTAGTATTCACGTACTACGAATCTAGGTAAAAGTTTGTAAAAAATGAAGAATTTCTAGGATTTACAAGACGTATTGCTCATTTACTGTTTCTCAACAACATATATGAATCAGATAGATTCATGGGGCATTTTCCAGAAAAAATAATTTGAAGTTTACTCGTGAACGAGTGAGTTTCGGATTTTTTTTTTCAAAATTATGGAATTCGTGGAGTAGTATGAAGCAAAACCTATAAAAAATTCTTCAATTTTTATTTTCATCATAGAAATTTTCTATGAAGCAAAAATTTAACTCATCGTTAACAATCAACAGCTCATTATTTGATTTTTAAAAACTGCATGTTTCCCTTGTCCTTAATTGGGTAGAATGATCGATCGACAACAGGTCTGTGCTGCGAAGCTTCTCGAACTTGAAAACTCATAAAGACTATGTCCATTAATAGATTCTGCGTTGTGAGGGTAACTGAAAATGGATATTTGAAAAACTTTTCGAAAATTCGGTTCAAAAAAACTTTTCAAAAAACTATTAAAAACCTTTTCAAAAATTGCCAATCCTTAATGAATACTGAGAGGTATGAGTGAAGCAGAATTACATCATCCATTGTTGCTGAGTACATTAGAAAATTTGTTTTTCAAATGGCTAATTTACATAAATGGGATTTTATAATTCGAGTAGGCTTTGTGTGCACAAAAGTGTCCCTACTCATTGAGTTGAACACAATTGCAAAAAGCTATTTTCAACTATTTAACGCTACTTTAGTAGCGAAACTTTAGCTATTGGTATGATACAAGTTTTGAGTAATTATGACGTCAATAAACTTATTTCAGTAACGTACGCACCACTTAACAATTAAAACACATTTCACTTAATTTGATGCAAGTTTTTATATGCTTAATTCACTCACCTATATGATGTCCCGCCCAGCATTGACCCACGCTTATGTGTTTTGTACGATTACGGAGCGTATATATATATATATATATATATATATTTCATTAAAAAGTACGCAGTTTTTATTATTGATTAGTTTTTTGTTGAGATTTTCTATTTTCCTGAATATATTCTTAGCATCATTGCTAAGGAGGTTAAAAAGGTCGCTAATAATCGACGCGTTTCGGCGCTCTTGCGCCATTCTCAAGCTCAAGCGCGTCGACTATTAGCGACCTTTTTAACCTCCTTAGCAATGATGCTAGGAATATATTCAGGAAAATAGAAAATCTTAATACAAAACTAATCAATAATAAAAACGGCGTACTTTTCAATGAAATATGCTTGAAGGAAAGACTGTTTCCAAAATATACGAATATATATATATGTATAAATTTTATTCTCTATCAGAAGTTTGCGTACACTGATTTCTCTAGAAATGAAACGATCAAGGTAGGTTGTTAGGTGCAGCATTTTCTCCAGGCATCTCTAGGCTTGATTTTATGGTTTTAATTGTAAAACACCCACAAGAGCAGATGGTTGGCTCCCGGTTCCTTCAATTTTCTCGCTTCACATTTTACCAGAGAACATTTCAGCTGTGATCCTGCGCGGTGCAGTCCTTTTATGCAGCTGTACAAAAACGACCAGCACGGTCTCATCATTCCGTGCGCTGCACAGCAGCGGTCAGCACGGTCCCATCAGCAGCACAGCAGCGGACAGCACGGTCCCATCAGCAGCACAGCAGCGGACAGCACGGTCCCATCAGCAGAACAGCAGCGGTCAGCACGGCCTTATCAGCACAGCAGCGGTCAGCACGGTCCCACCGTCCCACATCGGACCGCCACCGTCCCACACGTCGGCGTAATTGAATGAAGGCGCGGCCCGCGCAGCCGACGTGAATTTGCCTCTCCGGCGGCCGCTGCGTCCCGTGGGGCGCCTTACAAAAAATCTCTGAATTTTACATAAGTCCTAAGATGACGGCGGATCCGCCATAAACAAAAGACGAGACTCGCAATGCGAATAATAAAGGAAGGTACTGGGGAGAGGAGTGATGTGAAGAAGATACGAACAGCAAGAAAGGAATAAAGGAAGGTACGAGGGAGAGGAGTGATGTGAAGAAGATACTAACAGGAAGAAGACGGAGCAGGTTACACTGCTTGTCAGGCATAAGTTTGGTTTAAGCTAACGTTTCATTCGATGATGCACGTGTAAATACAATATTTTTGGGCCCCGTTGCAGTTCATGAGCTTTGTTACTCGAAATGAACCGTTGTGATATTTACGTAGGTGATGCTCGTACTCGATCTTGTGCACCAGAGAGGTTCCTTGCTTGCCATGGATTGTGTTTTATCTTGCTGTAGGTGATGTGTATGTACGTTTATATTTGTCAAGTGAGCAATTTTTACATTGGGTTAACTGGACATAAGCATTAAGGGAATGATCAAATAATAAAGAGAACTAAAAATTGAATTGTTTTGTTTATATCAGTACTTCAACGTCAAAAATTCTAGTCGTGTCCTTTTTCAAATATTTTTAATGATGAACATATTGTGTAAGTACTATAACCTCTAAATTAAGAATATCTCCTGAAAATTCACTAATCATGCTTCCTGCGTTGAATTCTCTGGTGAAATATTTCGTGTTTTAAATCTTACCTAAGTGTGATTACAAAAGTTAGCTTCACATCTTACCAGTTTTGGATTTAAAACGCTGCAGATACGTATTTAATTCAAAACAATCATTTATTTACTATGCAGCAATCGATTTTTCATTCATTAACTTCAACCTCACGTTATACTTCCAATTGTTCATACTAACTTCTAATTATGAGGTTGTATATAAAGTGACATCCAAACTTCTCAGCAGAAAACCTATTTTGCTGTTTTTTAAAACTCGTCTTTCAAAATGAATTTTCACGCGTATACGAAACCATTCTGACGCTGATCGTTCGTTCTTATATATTTGTGGATTAAGCTCATATTTCGAGCCTCGCTCATGTTGAATGTGTTATAGACTCCTATTATAATTCATAGGAAATTGTTGCTTGCCTCCTTTCAGATCAGCGCGTTTCTAAAAGGTAGCAAAGTTGAAGATTTAGCATCCCTCTGAAATTGGCCTCCAGCTCAAAAAAAATATTTTATATTCTTAACAAAAGTACAGTATGTTTGAACAGCACACTGCAGTGACAGATATATGACTCAATTTTTGATATTCGTTGTAAAGGGAATAATCGAGCCAAATCGAGAAACTCTTAGATCGAAGAGGAGTACAGAATTTCTTGGCGAAATCTAAACAAAAATAGGTGAAAAAATTTAATTAATGCGCCACAATTCATTAGGCCAAACCTGTTTGCGGGAAAAAATCTTACGCTAATTCCCAGTTTTTGACAAATGATGATGGCCAATGTCAGAATTATTTTTTTATGAAGCTTTTAACAGCTTTAAATTATTGTTAGCTGTCATGGAAGATGATGCTGATCGAGCTGTTCTGCCAATAAGCTGATCGAACTGTTATGCCAATATGTTCTATCAAACAAACGTGGCGGCAGTTATCGAACGCCAGGAAAAAATTAACATCCTTTCAAAAGCTTAAATTTAGATTTGATAAATACAAACTGACGAGATATTCATCAATATAAGGTATCTTTTTCCGCAGTTCATACGTATTAACTGATTTGATGCATTCTAGCAGTAGAAAAGAAATAGAATCTACGAGGAATAAATTTGAAATCAAAACGGAAAGATTGGAAAGACGTGAAAATTCCCGCGTTGAAATTAATACCATTCTTTCAAACTGATTATCAAATAAAAATTCAATTTGGCTGTGAACAGCATGCTACAACTCACATTTGAAGCGAATGGGTCAAGTCTAGCAATTGCCGAATAAAGCCTTGCATGTAGAGAGGATCTTGCCATCTCCCCCAGAGATATGAGCGTCAGTCGGTCGCTCGACTGCCCATCAGAAGTGCACGAACGCGTTGGCCGTCACTGAAGCGTAAAATTCCCTTATGAATATCAATTGCGACTTTTATAGGAACGATGCCTCATTCTCGTCCGCCACCCTCTGTCATTTGACGCAATCTGTGACTGCTGAGCGACTCTTTGCGCAAATATGGCCCGCGGCGGCAGTCACTCGCCTGGAAAATACGCTTCCGATCGCTTCATGGACAGAATGATACGCTAGCTGGTGCGTCTGATGCACTGACGAGCCTCCTGTTCTCCGAGATCAAGCGCTGTAAATGATCAAGACGAGCACAATGTCGCTCGATGAACGCATCATTTGGTGCTGCGCTTGGATTGCTTGCGTCACTTTATTGAAAGAATGGGTCGTACGACAGATGTGTTTAGGGAAAGTTGAATAATATATCGAAATTATATGCGCTGAAATTTTGTTGCTGCGAAAGGAGTGTAGTTTTTCCGTTGCCAAAGCATAAAACTTGTGGAAAAGAGGCAAATCCCTCGCGCTGGAAATCTTGGGGATTACGTAACAGTCATGATCTTCTCATGGCTGTAACTTCATGGAAAGATGAAAATTTTACTTTTAATGATGCTTACATTATCTTATGTGGATCGAAATAAGAACCTATAACTCATACGCGCTTCGCCCTTCTTTGTCATAGAACGTCCTTGCGTGACTACAGCTGACCGAAAGAAAAATGAGAAGTACACTTTTATAACTATAGTCAGCAACCTTTAATTGGGTACGCCTGGGATCATCGTCGTGTTGGAAACTCCATCTTCTGCTAAAACTGAGGAAGCGTTATTTCAAACTAGAAATAGTATAGTGCTATTCAACTTGAATTCAGCGATGTTTCTCAAACTAAAATTAGTATAAATTATGAAATTGTACTTTTCATTTTATTTCAAATTGCGCTATTCCACGAACTAACTCAAACTTGCAGTATTGTTCCTCACACTTAATTTATACTTCAAGTCGACATAAAACTCGACAAACAAAGTATTGCCTCAGAGACTGTAACTAACATAGTGTCTTGAAGCATAACAAACAGTGATGTTCAGTGTAAAATTAGCGATGTTGTTAAAGCTATACCAACGATGTTTTTCGAAGAAAAACATCGCGATTAAATTGTAATTTCTAACAGTTTCTCTGATGTTGAACGAGCCAATACCTGCCGGCCTCCAATGTTTTTTCAACAGTCATGCTTGACTGCAGACACGATGATTTTCGAACAGTGACCTTAATTTCAACACAATGCAAAACAACACCAATTTTATTGCAGAAATGCCACCCCTCTTGTCGGAGCGACCATTTGGGTAGTATGACTACGAACCGCTGTGCTTTCATTCAATTTGAAAAGATTTCACCTTTGTTACGAGGCCTGAGTTTTTAAATTTAACTGAGGTTAAACAAGCGTTATCACTGCAAAGGATATAGTTGTTTTTACAGTACGAACAATTGTGTATCACGTTACCATAATTAGTTGTCAGATAAACTGTTAACATTGTTACATAATTTTTCGTGATGAATGTTTTTTCAATGAAATGATTTTTCGTGATGAATGTCCCAATGCAATATTGAAAACGTGAATGCAACATAGATCATCTTTGCAATTGCTATCAGCACGCACTTTTCAGGTACGCTAAAGGAAGGTTTCAATAACAGTTGTGGCACGAATTTATAACAACCATCAGCTGTAGCTGCATATGCTGACTTCAATATCATCAAATCATATTAAAAAAAATGCCGTTTTAAAGCCATCGACTGGCAGTCGCCACTTGCAGCTTTTGAATGTAATTAAGAAGGTAATTAAATCTACTGCAAGCCGAGAAGAGTGTGAAGTGGCCTCAACTGTAAAATTCATTACTTTCATGTTCTACTTTTGTTTGAGGTCCTGTGCTCTCATCGCTACGCAGCCTGTCTGCAGCTGGTGCACATGGTGCGCTCATACAGCTGGTGGTGTGCTCATACAGCTGGTGGTGGTCTCATATAACTAGTGGTGCGCTCATACAGCTGGTGGTGCGCTTATACAGCTGGTGGTGCGCTCATACAGCTGGTGGTGCGCTCATACACCTGGTGGTACGCTCATACAGCTAGTGGTACGCTCATACAGCTGGTGGTGGTCTTATTTAACTAGTGGTGCGCTCATACAGCTGGTGGTGCGCTCATACAGCTGGTGGTGCGCTCATACAGCTGGTGGTACGCTCATACAGCTGGTGGTGCGCTCATACAGCTGGTGGTGGTCTCATATAACTAGTGGTGCGCTCATACACCTGGGGGTGCGCTCATACAGCTGGTGGTGCGCTCATACAGCTGGTGGTACGCTCATACAGCTGGTGGTACGCTCATACAGCTAGTGGTTCGCTCATACTGCTGGTGGTGCGCTCATACAGCTGGTGGTACGCTCACACAGCTGGTGGTACGCTCATACAGCTAGTGGTTCGCTCATACTGCTGGTGGTACGCTCACACAGCTGGTGGTACGCTCATACAGCTAGTGGTACGCTGATACAGCTGGTGGTACGCTCACACAGCTGGTGGTACGCTCATACCGCCGGCTGTTCGCGCACAAACCTTACCACCGCTTCTGCAGTACTCGGAGAAGCCGTTGTGACAAAGTATTTAGTAAGTTACACACATGAAATTGAAAATAACCATTTATCAAACTTTGGTAACTTTCTCTGGTTTGTGATACAAGCAGAATCTGTTTTTTTCATTAGTAGCTGAACTTTGAAATTATTTTCATTAATTTAGCAGTCAAATGAAATCATGGTGTTTAACAAGTCAGCGCATGTCGTACCGTCTCTCCATGAAAACGACAGATATTTTTCAGAGTCTTCATTTTAAATGCATTCATTGTCGTGATTTTCGTTTCCTATGAGTTGCGTTGGATTCTTTTCTAATTTACACTGTGTGGTTCATAACATCCGATTCTCAATATTCAATTCAAAGACTTAACAAGTCACAAGCTAATTTAGTTTAGTAGATAAACGCTGGGCCCCAAGAGCGCAACTACAGAATAATTTCTTTTATTGAGAGTTCGTATATGGAGCACGTAATCTGGCTGGCACAATTAAGAGCTGTAAGAGGTTCATTATGAATGTCGGGATAGCCGCCTTTTGGAAGGACTTGCTTTTCTTCGACTCTGATGAGAACTGGAACTCTGCTACCGGTCATACGAGGCACCTTTCACGAGCCTTACCCGTAGGTATAGCATTGCAAAGGCAAGAACAAGTGACCCGGCTGGTCAGGCGCTCGGCCAGCGCTGGTCCATGTTTGTCATGTCGAGCTGTCTCGGTCCAGGACTCTCGAGGGCCCTCGAACGGAGCTAAAGAGGCTCCCACCAAATTTCCAGGAGCCCTGAAGAGAGCGGCTTTGCAATTGTTTCCAGCGCCTCTGAACAAAGGAACGTGCGCAATGGTCTGCACGACCGGCACTTCCTGCCACTTTTTTGAGGTCCCAGCAACCGATAACGATACGTTGGAGTATCTTGCCGCGACTTCAAGGGCTCTTCAACAACACAATCTTCCCTCGAACCTTCCAGCCCGCGCCATTTTTCCAGAGCCTCTTCGCTGACCGAATGGATCTGCGCAGGGACTTGTGTGAGAGGCGGCCTCCAGGGCTGACATGCCGTGGAAATTAGATCTGAAACATTCTGCTTCATTTACCGATTCAAATTTAATTGATCGTTTCGCTTAACTAGAAATGGAAAATTTGTTTCACTAAATGTTTCGAGCTGTTAAGTATCAGTCTTAAGCATAATTAGCTTCAAGGTTTAATAAACTTCCTGATACCAGTTAGGATCAGAGCAATAGAGTTCATGCTTTCCTCAACTTGATTTTCGAGGATCGTTAGAAGAGGATTCGATGAAAAGGAAAAGGTAATGACTGAATTTTGAGGTTGGCACTCATGAGTGTTGCTAGCTCATTTAGAATCAGTTACGAACGATTTTATGACGGGAGACTTTCCATCCTACTGTGAACTGGAATTTCTGAAACTTTTTTTTCTCTTACGATTCAAAAAAGTGTTTTGAGTTATGATAGTATTTTAACTCAGCCACACATCCGCATCAAAGCTCTTAATGTATTGAAAAAGTATTTTAAAAACACCAATCATTTGTGCCAAATCAGCAAATATTTTCTGAGAATTATAAATTCGCCAGTCATTTGCAGAAAAATAGCTCTTATATTCTTTAATTTCATTAAACAATTGATGCGTAGAACTGCTACGATGCTCATTCGTACACGGAGGGTTTTTAAGATTTTTCTCTCTTATTCTCATTGTTTATAACAGAAATTTTAATGGTACAGGTACAATAAATACGCGGACACTGAACTTTTTGGTCTTGATACAAGCCTCCTTTTGGTTGTAAAAAGTTTGTGCCTAAATATTGTTTGCTGTATTGATTCACATCTTCTTATAGCAGTGAAGAATTTGTACCTTAATATTAGCTGTCCTGACTCGCATCATGTTGCAGCTGTGAGGAATTTGTGCCTAATTATTAAGTGTCTTGCTTCACATTTTCTCATGGCTGTGAAGTGTTTGTCCATAATAATTATAGTGAAATTGTGGAAATGCGTTCAACTTCGTGACAGTAAGCGAAGTAGTTACGATTGAATATTGAAAAAGGTCTAATCAAGTTCAGGTATTTAGCTATGATCGTCGCGTCTTAGAATTTATGCACATTTACTGTCAGTGGTGCTCGATCGTCTTAAGCAAATAAAAAAAGATGATAACTGATGTTGTTATGGTCTTTGGTAACCTACTCAAAAATTTATAGCGGGATATAATCGAGATATTTGATGTTATGTGATCTTTATTACCGATTTCGTCGATTGTGAGAAAAGGCTACTAACGTCTTTTCTAAATGTATGTTGCATGTACCGTTAATACAGGGTTCGGAGAAAGTCTATGAAAGCCCACAAATGCATATATAGACTTCCATTTTGGTAAAAATACTAAATAACTGTTACAGTATTTTGTCAGGATGCTCATCTACAATACATTATGACCAATTGATTTTCGATATCTTACTCTTCATCTTAAATCATAAGCTCGAGCTTCCACAAAAACTTCTCACTGTATTACTCAACGAGTCTTGAGGAATTTCTTCCCACAGCCAATGATGAATGAACTGCACAAGCTTCAAACTGCCGACCGAACATGAAAGTTACATGAGTTGAGATCAGGCGATGAGGAGACCACATTTCCACGCTTGAAAATCCTGCAAAATAATCCAGACTCTTATGAGTGTGCCTTGTTTGACTTATGAGAGGGTGCGCTGTCCTGTTGAAAGTGAAATGATTTGTTTCTGAAATACCAGGTGTCCCACAAAAACGTCCCCGACTTTTTAATTGAAGATGAATCTTCGCTTTAAATTAATATATTTGAATTACCTTTTTTTACAATGTAGTAACTTTTGTTTTCTTTTCGAATATTTTAAGTGCTTGAAAATCGGTTGAATAACCACTTTACAATGACCGATTTACTAAAAGGGGTGGAAAAACTAGTTGTTAAAATGAAAATTTTTTAAAACAATATTAATATTCATCCTTATTTTGTACTTTCCAAAAAACCGAACAAACAAAATTTAAAAGAGTAACAAATAATTTCCTTAAATAACGTTTATATAAATAAAATAATTTAGTATCCTTCGACATACCCTCCATTTCTCTCAAGGCAAGTATTACTTCTAGCCACCATTGAACGAAGAGTTTTGCGGATTATTTCACCGTTTTCTTTCAGTCCTTGAAACACTATTATTGAAAACACTTGAAACTTGAAACCTCTCAGAGGGCATAAATACTTGGTGGTATGTAGGATACATCATTGTGAAATTATTTTTAACAGAAGGTATTGAGAAATGAAGAACACCAGTGTTCTTCATTTTGAAACTTTTTCTTTGAACAATTAGTTTTTCTACTCCTTTCAGTAAATCGCTCATTGTATCGTGGTTGTTCAATCTATTTTCAAAAACTTAAATTATTCGAAAAGGAAACAAAATTGGCTACATTGTAAACAATGACAATTAAAATATGTAAATTTAAAGCGGAGATATTATCAATTAAAAAGTCGAGGACACTTTTGTGGGACATCCGGTATAGTTTAGTTTTCTAAAGTGCAGCGACGCGTATTTGTTCGGTGTATGATTTTCTGTTCGCTTTCGTGACATGTGAAAAGAATTCCTATTTTGGAAATAGCATGACAGAGGCTGGCTTTTGGCGTCAGTAAACTGTCGTTTGGGAGTATAGAATGTCAGCAAGAGGATTTCTCAGCCCTTTATCATTTTAGCTATCGACCGTCTCCTCGAAGGGGAAAAGTTTCTCATCTGAAAATAAGATGTTATCTGTGAGCGTACATATGAACGTAGTCTCAGAAGAACCTTTACGCTAGCCAGTCATTTGTAAATTCAGTGATCTACATGGGCTGCTAGCGGCTTCGCAACTTGATGGAAGATAAAGTTCGAGTCTCTGACGTCCATACTTTTCAGGTTTTTACACTCAGTAACTTTCTTATTACCCTCTTTGAGTTTCGTTGACACTTGCTTTAACAGCTTTGACAATCTTGTGGGTTCAAAAAGTAGGAAGTGTGGCCATTTCGAGAACAATTTAAGTATTTCCCAATAGGAGAGTAAGATACACCGATAAAGATTTTGATGCCTTTAAAAACTAGCTTCATTCTCCATGATAGTGTCAGCGCTATTTTAGCTCAACAAAAATTGTATCTGCATCACTCATTACACCAAATATTCAAAATATTGGTGAATTTCCTAAACTAATAAACATGATTTATTGTATCCTCATATTTGTGAACCTTTGAGAAAATGAAAAATTAATTTCACTATTATTTAAATTTATGCGGAAAATTTGTTTAAAGAATTTTTCTGTGCTCAGCATTTTCTTCTGAAAACAACAAAACACGACAGAGCGCAGTGGTTTTCAGTGTACTGTACATATTGTGTAAAGTTACTGTCAAGCCTTTTGTCCTTACTTTGTAGCCATGAATCTCTGCAGCTAGATAATTTAACTGGCCTTTTTGGCTGTTTTTTGACTTATCAAAAAAATTTTATCTACTGTAACATTTCGAAATGACAGCACTCTTCAGAAATTTCTGACGCAGTATTTCAGGAGTCAAAATAAGTAATGGAATAATCCTTCCACTGTATGGTGTTGCTAGAGTCTGAAGCAACAAACTGAAATGGAAGCCAGAGTTTAAGTCCTGTACTGTAACGCTCTCAGTTTTATAAGAGCTGAGTTAAATTTTGTTGGAAGGCTCGCTCAACGCCGGCTATGAAAAACTCTCAAACAAGAAGCTATTCTTGAGAGGACATTTATAACACAGAACTAACATTTTTCTTTCTGCTTCGTACACTTTTGAATATAAAACCGTCACGAGAGCCTATCTGCAGGCAATTGATATTATATGCACTAAAACCATGTACCCAGTTCAAAACTTTCCATGCCTCTTTCAGTCCATTTCTGTTTTCGCACCAGCTGTAGGGATGTCTTTTGGACTCATCTATACTGTTAGAAATCGATCATCACTTTCTAAGCCGCTGCTGACGTAGGACACATATTTCAGGCTTACAAACATTTTAACCTAGTTTGATTTGTGGTTCAATCTTTACTGACGCTATTAAACCAGCGTTTGAAGCCCCAGGACTATACTCCTTGAGGCTGCTGTTCTTACAGTTACACGACACTTTTAAACTCGAAATGTTTTTAACAAATTCACTTCTATGCCAATTACCGTTATTCCGACACTGGTAAAAGTTAAGCAGCGCTTACGCATACTTATTGAATATTCGGTATTGCTGTTAGTTTCAACATGTTTCGTATGCGTAATTGAAGCGCTTTTTGAATTTCTCTCGTATGTTTTGTTATGCTGGCCAAATTTCCTGCCAAATATTGGCATTTGATTATCACTTTCTTAAGAAGCAGCTGGTCGGTGACGCTCGTGAGCTAATGCAGCATTACAGGACCATCACTAGAACACATGCATATAATCAGGTTACTGTAAAGCGAATTCTGCTGAGCAGCAGGGATGTAGCACAGCAGAAGAACACTTGCTTAGCTCCAGCTCCAGCGAATTCTACACCGGGCTGCAAGTTTCGAGGCGTGTTTTGATGGCGCACTCGAGAGTCCAACCAACCACTCCAGGCAGCGCTCATGGTGCGCGGGAATTCATACCTTGACTGTCAATATTATTGTATTTGCGAGCGGCTCTCTAGCTTGTTTTGAAACGTATGCTAAAACAGAGCCTCACATTGTCCTCTGCCGCTACGCCGCCGAATGTGAGCCATGTTTCGCTCACCGTGCATCTCGAGTTCATTTTTCCATGACACGTCTCGACCGGCCGTGTGTGCTCAGGAAACACTGTTCCAGTGACGCTTGTTTTGCTCGAGCGCTTTAGTTGGCTACTTGTGGGCCACCACGGTGCAATGTGAGTTTCAAGTGATAGTGTTAAAAACTACGAAAATACCTTCCAGCAATAAGGTCCCTACGCTGATTTCCGTAGCGGAATGAGTCGCATTTAGATTTGTTCCGCTAGCTTTAGGAATTAAATGTTGATTGCGTTTAATTTTCACAGTTACCACCAACGCTCATTTAGCGTAATTAACAATCGAGTAGACGCGTCTGAGTATAACGACTGATTTTCTAATCTTTCGAGTACAACGAAAGAGTTTCAGGCGTCGATTTGAAACGCAGCTGTGTGAACTCATGGCCATGTTTGTAACTTTTGTTTTATTTGGGCAGATTATGAAATTGTTTAGGCGGGATAAATAATAATAAAAATTTCAATCCAGTCATACAGCATTCAAATGACCGTTGTGAGATAACCCTAATAAGTTGAAATTCTGCACAGGACTTTTTTGCTAGTTTGAACTTGATGAACGTGAAAATTTAATTCTGAGTTGCTAAATTGCTGGTTTGAGAGAAAAAGATAGAATGGAGTGACTTCACTCGCGCTTTCTGCAATACATTGTCTCATAATATGAAAGTAATGGAGCTACATCAATAAAAATTCTACAGCCTACGCGTTTAAATTTTATGCGTGGAAATCCAAGTTTATGGTGGAAATCCGGAGAAGAAATTAGCTTTGCGAAAAGGAAAAGAAAAGAGTGAGGAACGATCGAGTTCGCGGAATGAAGTTGTACTGATTTGTCCTCCATTTCACGAAATTTTTTTCAGTGACTCTAATTTTGCTCCCATTTGAGACCCAGCTTGAACAGGAAACATTGTGACTTCGAAGAAAGAAAAACATTGTAGAAAATTATTGAGTGAAAACGTGTTTTCAAATTCACGGAGGGAGGTAAAATGCATAACTTCATAAACTGTCTTCTCCACAATGAATAAATCTATTAATGGACAACAATAAATTCACGGGAGAAAGTAAGAGCAGGAAGTTACAAGATTTTATTTGGCGTGTTCCGTGCGTGCGCGACGACAGAAACCTAAACTTAATTGCATGTAAAAGCTAAAAAAGGAGAAGCGTACAAAGTCGTCGTAGCTTCCCAAAGGAGCAAAGAATAATTACCTTCAGATTTGGGATCAATAGAACATTGTTCTAAGTGCTATAGGATGAATGCTTCATATTTTAGAAAGCATTTATCTACCAATGTGTTTAAAACATTTTTCGGTGAACACGACGCGGTGCCAACGGAGAGTGTTGCAAAAACCGAAGATGCCATGAAAAAGCTCTTGGTGTCGATCAATTTCTCGACGAGCCGTTCTAATTTTAAATGTTCTTATTTATGACATCATTACAACTAAAAGATGTAATTTTCCGCGTATTGCCACGTCGTTTCGCAAAAGCCGCATTGCGCTTTAAAAGAAGTGACGTCTCTCACACAGGCGTTTGACTCGAGCGTTGTTTTTCTGCCTCCGGCAAGAGTGACAACAGTTGCAAGAAGAGGTAAGCTAAGCTGGGCGCCACAAGGACAGCAGGTGTAGCAAAGTAGAATAAAAAATTGAGAATATATTCTTCAGTAAGTGGTAAAATTCAAGTAGTTTCTGCTTTTTGCTCAGTGATGGGCTCCTTATAATGTGAGAAGGTCAAATTAATGTTACTATAAATGAAGAGCAACGAACATGACTGCAATGTTAAAGATCATGATAAAAAATTTTTGAGCTATTTCACTTGTCATTCAGGATTTATTCTTGGAGTATAATCATCAATATTTTACTACGGCAAAAGCTTTTAGGCTGCTGGGCGTTCTGACGTATTATTTTACTGATGGTATCAGAGGGTTTGTGCCAAACGCAGTCTTTCTAGTGTGTGTGTCCGCATTTCAACGCCCTGGCTTAGTGTGTGCGTTAAGCATGTGCAAGTTTCGTTTCGTGCTTAGAAAACAAAGCAAATGTATCACGTTGAACTTCATTACCAAAATATTGCACATTGCCAAAATTTTTCTACTAATGCAGGTTTGAGTATCTCAAATTATGAGAAGTTTACATATAAGTGAACTAGAGCTACAGTTTTATTTACCATACCTGAGAACTTAGTAACGCTTGCGGTAAATATTGTCAATGAAGTAACTGACAGGAGCACTTTTGCCTCAGAGGCGAGATAAAAAAGTTTAAGCGTACAGGTATAAATTTTCCCACTCGATCAGGGACATGATAAATGTATTTTTACCTAATACAAAGGTTCAACCTTGAGTTCAGTGGACATACGAACTGCTTGACAGAATCTGCGTTAGGAAGGCTAGTTTTAACTCGTATTTGCATATTAGCATCTGATCTGGTCAAGCTTATGTAGAAAAGAGCCCCAGCAGTGATGTTCCGAGCGCAACTCGGTCTCCAATTTAATTACGCAGTCGTAATGTCATCATCGTGGGTGGGTGGTATATAGAGGAGTTCAGATTTATGTTCCACAATATTGTCAATTTAGTTGGTATTTCCTTCTGAGTCGGATGTATGGAAGCAAATTGCTATTTTTTTACTAAAATCTGCGTTGTAGTTCTTCCTTCAATCCGTTGGGGTCATTTAAATATCCTGAATAATTTTTAAACTTCTCACTTTCGGGTGTTTTTTGATTTATTTTACTCACTTTTTGCATTCAAGGTGACTCACGTGCATCCTGATTAAATATTCTCTGTAACTCCCTCAGCACGAAAACCCAAACAAAATCTCGTTGTATCTATATGTTACCTCTTTGAAGTTGTTTGCGCGTTGAAAAAGAGATCCGTGTAGCGGTAGGGCGCTTCGACAACCGAGGTACCGCAGATGGTGCTGCAGGTGGCTAAGCCAGCTGTGGCATGTCACGAACTTGTCTCGAGCATGACTAGCAGCTCATGCCACTTCCCCTCATTCTTTTCGCCTCTTTTTTCCCTCGTCATTGATGTGAGTTGACAAAAAAGAAAACTTTCACCTCTAAAGCAAACGTTACTGACATAACATCCAACACGGAGCTCTCTTTGGGGTCTAGTTGTTAGGCGTGAAGTTGTGAGTCCTTCCGAGACATCGGCCTTCGGTTCCTTACTTAATTCGTTTACGGAGATCGTGTGAGATCCGGGGGACTTAAGAGTTTAGATTTACGTGTTGGTGCAGCCATGCTAGGAATCGAGTTTAACATGCTTAGATTCTGAATTTTGTGAACGATCTCGTTAGTGAGTTTTTTGTTGACAAACTCTAACAGACTTAGCTGAGAAAATGGTTTGCTGAATCTTTTTTGGACTGATTGGCACGACTAGCAACTGATTTTTTAATTGAATAGTTTCGTTGTATTAATTTCTATTAGTTGAGGTATACTTCTCAACAATGCTTAATTAATCCTGCAAATTTTATTGGTGGCATCAACATTACACCAGTATTCAATGTTAAAGGTGAAGAGTAATGCGTGAATTCTATCATGCATTTTAAGGAATGGAATCGGATGACAAATTTCTAAAAATTAAACTCAGATGAATCGTAATTTTTCAGTCCCCGGGTTGATTAAGCAATAAAGCACGGCTTCTAGGTTAAGTATTTGCTTACAAAATATATTCAACTAATGATTTTACTTAATTTTAAAGTTTAGCATTAGGAAATTTGTAAATAAGTAGCTCAAATTAAGTGGTGTATTTAGGAGAGGAGATTCAACCGATATTTAGCGTAAGGATATTTTAAAGAGTTGCTGAAAAGCGGTGTATTTAGGAGTGAGGTTTATGTTAGTTTTTTTATTGTGATCTGTAACTGTTTTCTTAGGCCGCTGTTTGTGCGGGGAAGCCAAGACTCCCGCTGCGGTAATGAGCGGCGCTGTGGCGGACTGTGTTGCCTCAGTCAATAAGTAGCGGCTTTCCTACGCACATCTTGCGTTCTGCTTCTTACATCGAACCGTCGAATTTAGATTAGCCTTCAATGCGAAGTAGAAGAAGCTTCAATTTCGTGTTGTCTAAAACTGAGACTCAAGATGAAATAAATTCTTCTGTCATAACAAACCAAATTTCTTTAAAAATGCAATTCGAAATTGAACTCATTTTCAGATGGAAAATTTTTGCAATGAAATGCGTTTTAAAGAACAACATTAACACTAATTGACAATAATAGTAAAAACAAAGGCGTATAAGCGAGGCACACTAAGATGAACTTTGTTGTACATCGAATGTAACCAATTTAATCAATGACATTGTTAAGGTCGTACATTCGCTATTGTATTACATGAGCTATATTGAAGACTTAGGCTATACATGAATTCTTCATTTGTGGCATACATTTTCATTTGTTCCTTAGTAGTTTTTGTTATGAGTCTTCAATGAATGCTTTTAAGAAGTACTTTATACTTTGTCTGTACGAGACAACGTTTACCAGGGCTGCGGGAAACTAGAGACTGTGAACCTATAAATGCGCACCTACTCAGACACACAGGCATGCTAATACCTCTCCTGCTTGAAGGTGTAGAGCAGGGGTCTCCAAACTTTCCAGCCTTAGGGCCATACTGATCACTCCTACAAGTTCCAAGGGCCAAAACCGTTTTAATTTTCATGCCAGTTCGAGTTTTTTATGAAACTATAACACAACACAAGCCATTAGCTGCCGCGGGCCGTATTTGGCTTACGGGACGCAGTTTGGAGACCACTGGTGTAGAGAGAGCCACTTAAATGTTCTTTTAAAGTAGATTTCATTTTCGAAATCCTTTACCACTATATAACTCTCTGAAGCCCATAGACATCTGATTTCTTTGACTTTTTGCTCCAGACGTTTCTATGGGCGTTAAGCTATATCTGCATGTGATGAAAGACGCACAGCGACGGTTCGGACACTAAGTGGTTCATGAGAAGCTGTGATCATCTTTTGTGTTTCAGCCGCCGTACCGTGCAGATCTAATTACATAGAACGCAACTCCACTTCTGCGTTTTATTTGGTTTCAGTTCAACCTCGGCCAAGAAAGATGCCTCGGGATTTGAAGAAGAAAATGAAGTGAAGCTGGACACTCATTCGATATCGCTGCAAGCCGCACTCTGTGCTACATACTCTAATATCTAACCTAGGAAGTCTAAAGGCCACAAACTCGCCATGTCTATCATTTTCTCATAGATGAACTTATTGAGGAGTAAAAATTCTGTCGGAAACAAGGTATAGTTACCGCATGCCTGGTCAGGTCTACTGAAATTGAGATCCATACTGTCGGAAGGAAGATAGTTACTCAATATCAAGTCAGGTCTACTTAAATTGAAATGCATAAAGTCTGTAGGGACTAATCCTGCTGTAGCATACGTACTTCCTTATATATGTCCTTGCCTGACCTGCCCGCGCAGCAAAAAGTTTGCTGGAAACCATCGCACCGTAGCTGGTATTTGTCGACCTCTCCGATGAAAGTGAAGGGCAAAGTCAACTTTGGTGAGGAGTTGGTCCTGTTAACTCCTCATCCTTGAATCTCGAGCTCAAAGGACCAAGAGTTTAGTCAACACCAACTTGACTTTTGGCCGACGGCTATTGAGATCTCTGGGGTCACTGAAACCGCGAGAACTTTCCGAGTTGATAATTTTATTTTGGTGAATGGAAGTTTAGCTGTATGCACGTCTCTGCTAGTCAGTCAGAAGAACTGTGATGAAGGTAATTACAATTTTAATACCAATGAAAACAAAAGAAAAATGACATTTTAGCATGAATTAATCAATAGATCCCTAAAATTATCTCATTTATTCATGTAAGAAGCATTATGTTTGGAAATAATGAAGTCCGTGACCGAAAAATTGAACTTATGTTTGACTAAGCGTACATGACTCAATGTAGTATCGTCAAAATCAGTGCCACACTGAGAAAAATTACAATTTTAACAAACCGGTTGATCACGTTGTAGCTGAAGCGATGTCAGCAGAATATTAGGAAATCACTTCATTTTTTAATTCAACTGAAGTATATTTTAAGTCATCTATTTTATAATTTTTGAAATTGCGTTCCTAATTTACGTTTAAATACGTCAGCAGCCATCAGCAGCTTCTAGTCAAATCGTTTTACCCCTCATGTCATCCTTCAGCAGCAATGTTGTGTTCTCACCCTGAAAATTTTCCAATTGACTTTTCACGCTCTCATAGACGTAAAAATATCTTCTGTTCTAAGGGTCGCTTGAAAAGTACCTAACAACGCGGAGAGAATTTGTACTGAGGTTAAAGTGAAATGTTAATTCATTTGAAAATGAATTTAAAACCGGGGTACGTATCACACATTTTTAAAAAGCAAAATACAGAAACTAATTGTGATTGTTTCGTGCGCGTGTTGGAACGGCCGGACTATTTTAGTTTAAAGAGCAGTATGTGTAGTGTCATTCTGATAAATATTGGACCTTTAATTTTTAAAAAATAAAAAGTTTCCTTATTGAAGTTTGTTGACTGTTGTAGATAAGAAATCAAAAATAATTTTCTGGGTGTGACTTGAAAACTAGCCGATATTAGATGTTGAAATTTGATAAACTACGTTCAAAATGATTCGCTATCAGATTAAACTCATTTATTAAACACTTCCCTAAAATAAAATTCCCGCCATGATATTTAAACATATACGAACGCTGATTATGATACCTTTTCCAAAGAAAGTCTTTTCTAATGAGTTGAGAAAATAAAGAAACAGTTTCACGGAACTTTCACGCAGTCTGTCTGCATGGCGTATCCTGATTGAAATACCCAATAGAGAAGATTATTTAAGTGCTATCAAGGGCCCACATTTACAGAGACTAGATCCTCATTACAAGATAACATCGGCGATCAGCCGATGGGAGTCCAGAATAGCGTCACACCTATCTCTCAGTGATCGACATGCGTTGAGTGTTCGGTGGTGAGCGATGTACTATATAGGCCCTTGGCTTCTCGATACAAGGCTCGGAGAACCAAAACCTCGCCACAAAAGCTGGGCAAGGACTTAAAGAAAACGGACTCCTTCAATTGGCACTTGGGATGGCGATAAGATCTGTTCCCATTCTGCCCTTGGAAACAACAGAGCCTTTCGTCGGAACTGAAGACATGGGCTCTTCGACAATTAGTGGCGGAGTAGTGTTCACCAGAAGCTTCTGTTGGTTTAGTCGTCTGCTACCTGACCTCTTGGCATGTGGCCCCCGTGTGAGTGTGGTGCCTGCCAAGCATGAACATAGGCCTCAATGTTGTGACTTCTTTTAGTGGAATACATATAGAACCGCAGAAATAAAAATAAATGTGAAGAGTCCACACTTATCCTTCCCTTGTGAATTTACAAATGATTTGATTACTGCGACATTGATTGACTCCCACAAACTTTCATTTTTTTAACAGTTTTAATTTGAGCCTCAAAGTTATACAAAAGAATACTCGAACTACCATACGTAGTCACTCACTTCACTCAATGAGCCAAAATGAGCTTCCAAATTTCTCGGTTCTTTGCTCAGATTAAAAAAGCTCAATTCTGAGAACATGCTTTCGATAAGTACCGATGTACAGACCGGAACAATGTATTGTCAGAAGGATTATATTAGCTACGAAACCCCTCAAGGGGATACCACTGTTGTATTCAATGGAAAAATAATTAGTACTTCCATGGGTAAAATTTGAGGTCCTGAGCTGAAAGTTATGCAGCGTTACTAGTGTTGAAATAAAATACTTTTTGCTTTCTTAAGAGCAATTTTTTTTCGGTTCATTGTTATTCTGTTTTCAGCACCTACTATATATTCTCCCTCAACTTTTACCTTTTTCATGAACTTCTTTCCCATCTTACTTTTTTACGCGCAGTAGGTCTAGTGTGGGAACCCACCTTGCTTATAGATCCGTATATTCGGTGTTCCCTAAACTCCACACTAAATGGTGTATTTCTTCTCTCTCTCTTTGGAACACCTTTGTCGTGGGTGGGGAGGCTTAAACTAATTTATCTAATCTAAAAAAGTAACTTCTAAAGCAGTTCTGAATTTCTAAGTGTACGCTACACTCGCGTCTTATTTGAGAAATAACACTCACAAGTTTATTCTAGATCGACCCTTCCCGTATTTGAGACTGCTATTGGGGGCGATATCAAACTCAAACCTGCCTGAGCGAACCAATTTTGGTCACATCGATACTTTCCTCGACACCTAAACTTGATACTACCCTTATGCTCTGCCTAGACCGAGTGTCCAGATCTAATGTAGAGTGGGACGTGGCGATTATGCTTGGTGTTGAGCATAATGGGCCAGAAGTGTCACAATAGAGGGTAGAGAGGTGCGCAGCGGTGGAGGTGTTGACGCAGCCACCTCTCTTTGTTTCGAGTGTTGAACTAAAGGACACTAATGCTCGTACACCCATCTGGTGGTCCTTTCCTATGGACCGCGCATAGGAACTCCGTTTCCGCTATATGGAGCGCTTCGAATGGCAGTCGCATGCTTGCCGCATGTTTGCTTGCTGGTACTGCATAAGATGTGAGATTGAAAGCGGAATGCAAGACTTTCAAGAGAGATGCTGCGTGGTGGTAGAATGGGCGTAGGTGTAATGACAGTGTAGTGATACAAAGGCTAAATAAAGGGGAACGATTTGAATTTTATGTAAACTGTGTGATTAGTATTGATAAATTTTGGGCATATAATATAAAAAGCATAATTGAGTATTATTTTGGTGTCAAGTAGCATACATTATTTGACTATTAAATGTAGTCCTAGAGTAGCTGCATACTCTTAAAAATTATTGAGATGTTTACTAATGTACATAAAAGCTTTAAACTGTCAAGTTTTTTCCTTAACTCTTCTTTAAGCCGTCACAGAGAGCAAAAGACAGATATGTGATAGCGGGGCGGTAGTGAAAATATTTCCAAAAGCTTGAAGTACTCGGAATGCTTCACAGATACTGATCAGGACGTCAGCATCGAAACTATACTCGATTTTCTTGTATTGTTCAGATATTTTTTATGTATCAAACGATTTCAGTTAAAAGAAACCAGTAAATCGGCTTGATTATTTATATTCGCATCGCCTAAAATACTTGACATCTATTATTAAATCGCCACGGAAACCATTCTTCACTACTGCCATCCATTTTTTATTTGACGCTGTCTACCGAAAAAGCAAGAACCTAGAAATATTTTTTCTTTCTCTCTTCCTGCATTTTTTCCGTTGTGAAGAAGAATAAGAGTGATAAAATTAGGAATGAATTGCTAATTAAAATATTAAAACGTAATGTTCTGTGAGCGATGTTGTGAAAAAATCATTGTGAAAGCTGTATTGTTTAGAGATATTTTTTAGGAACAGACCGTATTTGCATGGACAATTTCAGCTTAAACTTCACTATTATAAAAGTAGCCGCGTCCGTCCGTCTGTGGGACCCCCTCTTCTAATCGATAGCTTTGATAGCAACAAGCATAAAGCTTAAGAAATACAAGAAATTGTTTTATTGCAATTTTCTGCGGTGATTCAATTCCCTTTCATTTGGATTATGGTATCCAGAATACGCAATCGGCTTATTTTTATAAATAGAAATTTTCTTTTGAGCTATTTCTATTGAAATTCATCATGTTGCTTTGATATTTTTAATTTATAATGCGAAAAAAATGTTTTAAATTCGTTTGACCAGTAACCTGACTACCACTTAGTATAAAGCCCAAGATTTTGGAACTTGAGTTATCGTTTTCGAAATTGTGATTTTCTTGAAAAGCGCCGAAGAGATAATAGACGACATTTCAGAATAAAATTCTGGCAAAAGAAGCTCCCATGGATAGAAATGAGTCCAACCGCAAGAGAGAAGTAGCAAGACTTCGACCGCAAGAAAAACGCCGAAGACGGTCGGATGAACGACGCGAAATGGCAAGACGAAGCAATGCTGCTCGCCTACGAGAAGCTAGAGCTAAATTGACCCTTGAACGGCGTTTGGAAATTCTACGGAATAATGCAGAGGAACACCGAGTAGCTAGAGAGAGCTTAACACATGAAAGAAGCGAGGAAATTCTTCGGCATAGCGCTGGACAACATCGAGTGGCACGAGAGAATTCAACTCAAGAAAGAAGGGATGAAATTCTTCAGACTAATGCCGAACAGCATCGACTTGCTCAAGCGAATTTAACTCAAGAAAGAAGGGATGAAATTCTTCAGATTAATGCCGACCAGCACGTGTGCACTAGTTAATTATAAATTTTAGCGTTCATCGTATTAATGCGAAAAGTACGTAAAATTTAGAACGTAAAAAATTAATCAGCCACAACAATTCTCATTTTCATGACGCATGCAGACTCATAGTATCTGAAAAAGTTAAAAGCATTTAAACGAGTTACAGCATGAAACGAAAATGTGCATTAATTTAAGACTTCCAACCATTTTTTTAAATTAAGATTTTCTGTATAAAGGTACAGGTCAAAGTTCTCTCATGAAATGTAAACAAAAACTTGACAAGATTTTACAGTGTTATTTACTTCAAAATAATTTCACACTTGAATCGTTTAAATCATGGTCCTGCCGCGTAAATTCTCGTTTTACCACATAAATATGAAGATACAGAACAAGCTACGGAAACTTCAGAAAACTGAGCTCCTAAATGGTTGTAATAAAGTCAAAGAGAATTTCCCAATCGACGCATTTATGGAGACACGCAGTCTAGGATCCCAGTCTCTCTGTCATATGCACTCGCCGCCACTCGAGTCTGTTGTCCGTCTGTGTGGGCTGCGGACCACAATTTGGGGCTGCATATTTGTCAGCTCGCCTATGTCAACAGAAACCTCAACTTCAGGAGATCAGCAGATACAATTGAGGGCATGCGAAGGGATGGGCGGTGGCAGGAAGGTCTACTAATTACCCTGCCTTTGTTTACGATCCTTGGGACGCTCGAGAGGCTGGCATGCGTTCCACGAAAGGCCTTTTTCTACCTTCATGAAGTGATCGAATAAGCGCATGCGCGGTGCGCTAATTCTTAAAAGTCCATTAGGCGCGGTAATTAGGGTACCGCTCTTGACGCGATCACACTTACGACACTTGACATCGACACGAGGCTTGATCTCTGCCCTTCACGAGCACTTCCAAGAGGATTTATTAGCACCACAAAGGATGTCAAAAGCACGAGCTAATTAATGAGAGTCCTGGAAAAGAAATGATTGGTTACTCACTCGAAAGTCGCTTTATTAAATTCTTGTCTTGGTCACTGGCTGAGGGAGTCCAATTGCTTGTATCTTATCCACAGTTTGTTGGCTTTTTGAATTCTCAAATTCTTACGGTGGTCGTCATAAAGTTGAAACGCTGTACGCTAGAAAATAGTTGAAATTAGGTTATTTTAAATTTAACCGTAAATTTTCCATCAAGTTCCATATATGAAATATTGAAGTTTCTTTGTAGTCTTATCGCATTAAGTTAAAACTTTTCATTTCATTCAAGCGAAAAAAGCCCACAGCCGGGCTTTTTTTGTTATGTAATCGTCCCATGTGGTGAATTTATTGCCCAATTTCTTCTCGACTGTGTTGTTCGAACTGCCAAGTGTCAGTGCCATTCTCATTCTGATACCATTTGTAACAACTCGATGCCGGAGCGATCCTAATAACGGTGACTGTATAAGAATAATAATATGAGTACCACAATCTCAATAATGGTAACTGTACGTATAAGAAAAGTGATATGAGTAGCAAAATCTTAAAAACTTTGACTGTATGGTGTAAAAGAGCAGCGATATGAGTAAAACAATTTAGACAGCAAGTATTTTAAACTGAATGAGTAACTGGGCTATAGCCGTTATTTGAAAGGTTAAAAGCTGGTATATAGGATATTCGAACGCTTACCTTAAACCACAGTACTCATAATTACACAATGGTGTACACGAAAATTATTGAAGTAGTGTTCAGAGCTTAACATATATGGTCTGGCCAATCTTGAAAGGACTGCAGTCTTTCTCGTATTTCACAATTCTTTATGATCATGTCGACTAACTTAAGGATCATGTCGACTAACTTAATGATCATGTCGACTAGCTTAATGATAATGTTGACTAACTTAATGATCATGTTGACTAACTTAATGCTCATGTCGACTAACTTAATGATCATGTCGACTAACTTAATGATAATGTCGACTAGCTTAATGATCATGTCGACTAACTTAATGATCATGTCGACTAACTTAATGATAATGTTGACTAACTTAATGATCATGTCGACTAGCTTAATGATCATGTCGACTAACTTAATGATCATGTCGACTAACTTAATGATCATGTCGACTAACTTAATGATCATGTCGACTTACTTAATGATCATGTTGACTAACTTAATGATCATGTCGACTAACTTAATGATCATGTCGACTAACTTAATGATCATGTCGACTAACTTAATGATCATGTCGAGTAACTTGATGATCATGTCTACTAACCTTAGCACATCGCGCAAGGCAGCACTGTTATAGAGAACAGTACGGAATGTACTTCACTCATGTATACTCGAAATGCTTCATAAAGCTATTGATTTCTAATTGTTTATTTTTTATTCAGGCTTTACAAGCTACAGTAGCTCCAAAGACTAATGGCACTGCATACTGTTGAACCTGAAGTTAGGATGAAAAGTATAAGTTGTTATAAATTTCATTTAAAAGGATATGGTAGAAAATACACATCTTCCTCGGGGGATTAAATTTTCACTTCTATTTCAACCCAGGCCATAACAAAGCACCAATCTCACGTTCTTGAATCCTGTTCATCAACCAAAAGTACAACCCATAACATCACATCATTGAATCCGTTCTTCAACCCAAAATACAACCCCATACCCCGAATGGTTTGGGTCCTGCACTTCAACTAAAATTGCAGTCTTGAAATCTTGCAGTCGTTAGCTCAATTGCTATCTAGTACCCCATGTAGTAAACCTATTTTACTACCCAGATTATAACCTAACTCCCCGAATCCTTTAGCCCAGCTCCTTAACCCAGGTTACCATCCCACACCCCACATCCTTGAATCCTGATGTTCAACCCGGGCTGCAATTGAGCCCCAAAAGTTCTGCCGGCCTCGACCTCGACTCGACGATCCGACTACACCGCGATACCCTCTCTTAATGTTGACATGCTGACACCCTTAGATAATGTTGAGATGCTGACACCCTGACATAATGTTGACATGTTGACACCCTTACATAATGTTGACATGTTGGCACCAAGACATAATATTGACATGCTGAAACCCTGACATAATGTTGACATGCTGACACCCATACATAATGTTGACATGTTGGCACCAAGACATAATATTGACATGCTGACACCCTGACATAATGCTGACACCCTGACATAATGTTGGCATACTGACACCCTGACATAATGTTGACATGCTGACACCCTGGCATAATGTTGACATGCTGACACCTTGACATAACGTTGATATGCTGACACCCTGACATAATGTTGACATGCTGACACCGTGCCATAATGTTGACATGCTGACACCCGACATAATGTTGACATGCTGACACCCTGACATAATGTTGACATGCTGACACCCTGATATAATGTTGACATGCTGACACCCTAACATAATGTTGACATGATGGCACCCTGACATAATGTTGGCATGCTGACACCCTGACATAATGTTGACATGCTGACACCCGACATAATGTGGACATGCTGACACCCTGACATAATGTTGACATGCTGACACCCTGACATAATGTTGACATGCTGACACCCTGACATAATGTTGACATGCTGACACCCTTACATAATGTTGACTTGACATCCTTACATAATGTTGACATGCTGACACCCTGACATAATGTTGACATGCTGACACCCTGACATAATGTTGACTTGACATCCTTACATAATGTTGACATGCTGACACCCTGACATAATGTTGACATGCTGACACCCTTACATAATGTTGACTTGACATCCTTACTTAATGTTGACATGCTGACACCCTGACATAATGTTGACATGCTGACACCCTGACATAATGTTGACTTGACATCCTTACATAATGTTGACATGCTGACACCCTGACATAATGTTGACATGCTGACACCCTTACATAATGTTGACTTGACATCCTTACATAATGTTGACATGCTGACACCCTGACATAATGTTGACTTGACATCCTTACATAATGTTGACATGCTGACACCCTGACATAATGTTGACATGCTGACACCCTTACATAATGTTGACTTGACACACTGACATGCTGACACCGTGACATAACGTTGACTTGACACCCTGACATGCTGACACCGTGACATAATGTTGACATGCTGACACCCTTACATAATGTTGACTTGACATACTTACATAACGCTGACTGAGAGTGTTAATCTACTCTTAGAACCAAATTTTTTAACTGTGTAGAGAAAAAATTTTATCGTTAAAATATTCAGTTTTTCGTAATTCATCGTTTTTGTTTTTAACTTAACAGTTTGGAAAATATATCAGAAATTGTGGGAGCGTGTGTAGAAAATGGTGTGCTTTGAGCTGAGAAGAACTATGGTGAGAACATTAGCACATGGAGGCGGCACACGGAATGATACCTGAAGTTACAAGGATATTGTAGTTACCTGTAGTTACAAGGATATTGTAGTTACTTGTAGTTATAAGGATATTGTAGTTACTTGTAGTTATAAGGATATTGTAGTTACTTGTAGTTACAAGGATATTGCAGTTACCTGTAGTTACAAGGATATTGTAGTTACCTGTAGTTACAAGGATATTGTAGTTACTTGTAGTTACAAGGATATTGTAGTTACTTGTAGTTACAAGGATATTGCAGTTACCTGTAGTTACAAGGATATTGTAGTTACCTGTAGTTACAAGGATATTGTAGTTACTTGTAGTTACAAGGATATTGTAGTTACCTGTAGTTACAAGGATATTGTAGTTACTTGTAGTTACAAGGATATTGTAGTTACTTTTAGTTACATGGATACTGTAGTTACTTGTAGTTACAAGGATATTGTAGTTACCTGTAGTTACAAGGATATTGTAGTTACTTGTAGTTACAAGTATATTGTAGTTACCTGTAGTTACAAGGATATTGTAGTTACTTGTAGTTACAAGGATATTGTAGTTACCTGTAGTTACAAGGATATTGTAGTTACTTGTAGTTACAAGGATATTGTAGTTACCTGTAGTTACAAGGATATTGTAGTTACTTGTGGTTACAAGGGTATTGTAGTTACTTGTAGTTACAAGGATATGGTAGTGACTTGTAGTTACAAGGATATTGTAGTTACTTGTAGTTACAAGGATATTGTAGTTACTTGTAGTTACAAGGATATTGAAGTTACTTGTAGTTACAAGGGTATTGCAGTTACTTGTAGTTACATGGATATCGAAGTTACTTGTAGTTACAAGGATATTGAAGTTGCGTGTATAGTTACAAGGAAATTCGAACAGATACAATCGTATCAGCTTACAGGAAAGTGGCTGTCTGCCACATTACGAGCGCAGGGAGTGCTGTTAGAGGTGTGTCAATAATGGACGAAGATTATTTATTAATTTAATTGTAACTTATCACTAGTTATGTATAAACACAAAGGTTGTAATTTTTATTCATCCTAACAAAGATGGCATACGTTTTTCATTAAATTAACTTCAAAACTTGCTCCGTTTTCTGAGAGAAAAGTGCTTAGGTGAAAACAATAGAAGTACAAGCACCTGCTGGCTGTTTCAACATCGAACTATGATAATAAAGCTACTTTAATCCATCATTTTCTCTTTTGGTCATATTTAAAAAATTTCAAAAATTTTTGTCACTTGTTCGGAAAGCTTCCTGGAAAACCATACCGTAATTATATCTTTCATAACACCTAAAATAACTGAACTTGATCAAAGTATTTCATGTAATTCATAGTGATGATGGCGATGTTTTGCCGATACAATAACCTTCCATTAAGCAGAGACAGGTCTGGTATTCTGGCTCGCATTAAAAATCAATCAAGGAGCCCAATCCCACGACCATAGTCCAATATTCTACTCAGAGTGAATCGATTTTTCCCCATGTAAGTACTCTCTTATCTTCTTATCCGCGTCAAATCTCAGTCTTAAGTCTGTGTGTGGAAGAAGTCTCTCAGCGGCTGTCATCACGTGTGGATTAAGGAGCTGGGGCCTCTCATGGCAGCTTCTTACACGTCCTGTGGGATCACGTCAGGCGGAGCTGTAAGTGGGACGAGAAACTGAATACGACCCATGTGCGTCGGAGCACGAGGTGTGTGTGTCGGAGCATGAGGTATGTGCGTCGGAGCACGAGGTGTGTGTGTCGGAGCATGAGGTATGTGCGTCGGAGTACGAGGTGTGTGCGTCAGAGTACGAGGTGTGTGCGTCGGAGTACGAGGTATGTACGTCGGAGTACGAGGTATGTGCGTCGGAGTACGAGGTATGTGCTCGGAGTACGAGGTGTGTGCGTCGGAGCACGAGGTGTGTGCGTCGGAGCACGAGGTGTGTGCGTCGGAGTACGAGGTGTGTGCGTCGGAGCACGAGGTGTGTGCGTCGGAGCACGAGGTGTGTGCGTCGGAGCACGAGGTGTGTGCGTCAGAGTACGAGGTATGTACGTCGGAGTACGAGGTATGTGCGTCGGAGTCGAGGTATGTGCTCGGAGTACGAGGTATGTGCGACTGAGTTCATGTGACGGATCGAGCATAACACATGACAAAGGAGTACGAGGTTACGAGAGATATGTAGGACCATTGTAGTGTACGACTTTTCGTTTCTTTCCTTTAAGGTATTGGGTATAGTGACGTCTGTGACCGTGCAGTTCATTTCGCCTAAAGTATAGTTCTAATTCTAAGGCTTAAGCTTTCCAAAGCTGAGCCTTTGATTCTTTGTTCCCTGGATACCCAATGTTGGCGTAATAAAGTATCACTCTATCTTTCCCCCTAAATATAATGTTACCTTACGAAGAGACGAATATGTTTTGGTGTACTTTTGGGTTACAGTTATAAAATAGTGAATGGATAGCAGAAAAAGAATATAAAATACTTGACAGAGAAAATTTATTTGAAAGGGCAAAACGGAAAAGAAAATAAAGATTCTCTTTGATTTTATCTAATAAAAACTTTCACTTGATAAAATTTTGTTGACAGCGGCTTATATTTGAATGAATGACTCTTTAATCCTGCAGTAATAAACAAAAATTATGAATTCCAGAGAGAATAGAAAGGTATCAATAACCTCTTCATCATGCCTGAAATTTTTTGTTTTTGTCTCGTTTTTTGAACTGCACACAGTTTCCACTGAGCTTGAGGTAGAAATGTCAGTATTTATTCCAATTATTTTGTTATGTAAAATTCAGTGCATATCTTGTTAAAAAACTCACCCAATGATATTCATCAATCAGTTTTAGTTTACTAGTTTCCTATCCGGAATCGTTATCTTCAATTTTTTAACTGATATTTTATTAAACTATTAAACTTCCCATCTCTCTCTTCCATTTTATGTAGTTTTGGAGGCTCTTTGAATGAATAGTTCGTCTAATGGTGACTGGTGAGCTGGCAGTAGCGAGATTCGTTTCAGGGTTCAAAGCATCACAACTGCACAAGAACTGCTCTGCGATAAACATGCTAAAGCTGTGCGAACATATCAAGGCTCGATATCAGACCAGAGTAAACTTCGATAGTAAGTGAACCAAGAAACCTGTTTACACAAAAATCATTCACTTTTATCACGAAATATTTGATTGAATACAACAAATCTGTTTGCTGGCAAGAGTGTTTTCACATCATGCAACTTCGTCCATACAATATTTTGGAAAATCTCACGAACCTTATTTTATAATCATGTCAATAGGCTATCCTCATCCACGGCTCCTTATCGAACACAACAGCGTCACGAAAATCTCTATGTTTAGCCTGATGTCATTGAGATGGCCTTTAAAACCCACTACTATAACAGCTCTAATATATGCATTCAAAATTGTACCGTCATGTGTCGTTTGAAATGCACTGTCGACTGATATCCTTTCCCCACTCTAACGTGACAATCTGATGACAGTGTGTCTAATAACGGTGAATGTAATAACGGAACAATGAGCAAAGATCTTCAGAGGATACCGGGTCAACAACACAGGATTGCTCTCCGCTTTTCTCTCCAATAAAGCTCCGAATTAGCGCAATCACTGTCAAAATTTGAGATCGCATTTAGCAGTAGGAGGCGTGACGTTGGCCAGCAGATCAGCGTAGGCGGATGAGGGCCTGGTGGACGCAAGAGGATCAGGGAGTCGAATTATAGCCGCAGCTCACAATGGAATATAAATGTTTGCTCACCGAGGTTTCAGCTCCACAGCCACGGCCGACTTACCCGGCCGGAGGGGAAGGCAGGGGATTCTGATACCCTTGCTGGAAAGAGAGGGAGATTTATACTGGGAGAAATGACTTTTTGTATGTACTCAATGCTTTATACTTTGCATACAGCGTGTGTCCGTCATGGTACAAATTTCGAGGTATTTTAGCAGTGCTCAATTTTGTGTGAAGCTGGTGTGAGTGCGTAATTTGGGTTTGTTTAGGAAACTAACCGCGATTATAATGAAGTGAAGAATGAGTAAAATTACTCTGTTTATTTTATTTAGCTCAGTAGAGTATTGGGTAAGAAATGTGTCATCAGGTTTGATTTTTACTTTAAATTCAGCAGTGTTTGTCATAAAAGAGTCGACTACATTTTATTGGCATTTCTAAACACAGAAACTGATAAATCCGACCAACGCCGCAATGATTATCATAACGCAAAGAAAAGGGTAGGATGAACTGCCAAAATTCTGTATAATAAAAGGAGCGTTTTTGGTTAACATTCTTCAGCAGCTAAAAATTTCGGAATAAAAAAATTCGCAAAATTGAATATTTGCACAAGAAATTGTTTTTTCTTAGGAAAGAATTCATTAAGAAATTTATAAATGCTATAACCCTATTATATGTAATGAATATGAATTTGGATGGGTATTAAGGGACGGTTTAGTTTTAAATATAAACGAAGATTCTACAATTTTAGAGTCTAAAACGTTTGATGCGCATTTAGGTATTCCAAACTGACTAGAATCGGGTAATGTATCACATGACCTTTTGGGGAATAAACCTTTTGGGGAATATTATAACGTCTATTTAAGATGACAGTACAATTTCCAAGCTTTCTTCAAAAGATATTTCTTTATTTTTCTAGCTTTTGGAAAAAATGAACAATAATCAATATTTACTGTATTTAAATTACAATCAAATTTTAAATGTAATTCAAAATGGTGTAGTAATTTAAATTTGAATTTAAGTTACCTAAAACTCGGTTATAACACTACACAATTCTATAATTTCGAATCAATGCCGACTGGACCTTACTAAACTAACGCATCCCTGACTCACCTAACCCTACCTTACCTCACTTGCTTTTTTTTCTATCCTGAAAACCCCAAAATCCAGATAAATTCTGAAGATTTAGGGAAATAAAATTTTGGCGTGGCTGTTTAGGTCGTCCTCTTCCCGGTGCACCTGCATGCGTGCGAGGCTGTAATTTTCACCCCAAAATTTGGTAAAATTCGTATCCCAATGGTGCGTAGCTAAAATATGCCGGAAATAAGTATCAGTACATTAGGAATAGCAATAATGATATATTATAGAGCACAGCAGGAGTATACAAACACTTATATAAACTCGTTCGCTGCTCGCTGACGCATTGGTTGTCACTGAGGGAATTTTCTGGAACACTGAACTTCAATGTGTCCCATCGCAGTTACTGAGTTAATTCCTGTGAGAAATTACTGCCAGAAAAGGCACTGAACGCTGTTATGGTACTGTCGACTTTAATTTATAATTGGATTATGCTGATGACAAAAATGATAGTAAAATAGTCTACCCAGGCCAATCAAAAATTACGGTTGGGAATGGTACTGAACACTGGTACGGTATTGTCGGGTTTAATTTATGATTGGATGATGCCGATAACAAAAATTCTATAGTAATGAGATGGTTTCCTCACCCACACAGGGCGTGAGCTAGCTGAAACTATGAACTCGGAAAGAAGTGAGCGTTTGGACATCATTTTGGTGCATGCCATACCCATAACTCAGCATGCAGCGATCTCGCGGTGACAGCGTGGAACTTTTTTTTTACACGATCTATCGAAGAATGAATGGCTAATTATACCATACATCTTGAATGATAACTATTCATTTAAACGTCTTGGATTATTTGAAAAAGTCTATAACATCATTTCAGAATGATTTATATTTTTTTTTCGTGGAATGCTTTCCAAGTTACGTAGGCTATCGTGTTTTTCCAAAATGATATTCTCGCTAGTTATTTTCTGCTAGGAAAAAACATAAATGCAGTAAAAAAATGAGACTTTCCAGATCCATGTTCAGTCTCAGAAGTATCAAAGTGGGTGAGGTATCAACAAAACAAACGAGTCAGACCGTTCACAGCTCCTGCACTCCGCTACATTCAGTTTTTCCGGCCCTGCACGCGACGGTCATTTGCAGTACAGGCCCCGACGAAGCCTAACCGCAGCAACTCCACAGCGATCTTTTCATGAACAGTAGACGTAAATTTCAACTGGAGGATGGTTTACGTCGCTATGTAGTAGAGGCGATGGAAAATTCGATTGTGTGTAATCGTGTTTTTAACTGGCAGCCTCACGATCTGATTTCCTAATGAATAATTTTTCCAAAAATAATACCTTTACTGCCAGCTGTCTCTTTTTCTTACTTCTGACGACGTCTAGTAAACTTTTTCTCATCTAACTGGAACAATTGTCTGGAAAATAGATCGAGGACGAATATCTAAGTAAAATACATTTTATGACATCATTCCTTCCCAACTACTATTCATACAAGAATAAAATTCCGCTCGATAATTCCACCCTGAGATAAATTTTGGAAATATCATACTTTTGACATTACCGCTACAGTACCGAGAGACCTTCAGAACAGCATGTGATGGGGCGAAAATAATTAACTGCAGAATATTTAAAATGAATTTGAATTAACCAGATCTATTGTCTTTAGAGCACACATTTTTCAGCAAACGGAGCTGCAAAAAACAACAACTCGCAGTACTAAAAATTATAACTTACGTACCCTGTGGAACAGAAACAATATATAAAATACTGATGCCATTAGGTAATTATCAGCTTATATGTTTATGTTTGAATTTATTTAGAAAGAACAATTGCAGGTTGGTATAAGAAATTTATTTTAGTTTCGAGTGAGTTACAGCAAATATTTCTTTAGCGTTGTGCGTGCACCATCCGAAATAGGAATTTTATCACTGGAATACTGCATGGAATATCAAACACGTAAGTGCATCAGACCCCAGGAAAACACAACAACTATTAAAATTGCATCACTGTAAAAAACTCCAGTGCATTACTGGCACACCTTATAAATAGAGCCACAACAATCGATCGTTGCCGTACTGATGATGCTTGCATAAAAGTCTCTTTTTTCCGCCGTGTATCTTCTGCAAATTAGATCCACTTCTCTGAGCCTCACCACTTATTCTGGCGTCTTTGTTAGAGGCGGAAGCTACCTCGGCACCAAAAGAAGCTGTCTGTAAAATATGAGGGAGAGTATGTCTGATATTTTTACGTGGGCGCTCCCTATAGAACTCTGATCGAGCTCACCTAGATAACGCTGTGCGTTTCGTCTGGATCTCTGTTTTGTGAATCAAAATAGAAAGGGGCAATTTTTTCCGGTCGTGGCTATAAATTGTGAGGCAAAGTACTTTAGAGATAAATGTGAGAATATATGTAAAAACTGAATTTCTATCTTAATCACACCGAAAAATATTCATAAACTTAGCTGTGCTTCAGTTTTGTTACTAAGTGGTACTAATTTTTAACGAAGTTTTGGTACTAATTAACCTTCGTTAAAGTATTTCAAATGCAAAGTATGAGACGTTATAGTTCTCGAAAACATGCTTGAAAATTAAGCTTATGTGTGAGTGTGAAGCGCAGTTATTTATGTGTGGGATAAAAATTTGTGAGACGTTACATCACAAGACTCTTTTGATAATTACAGGGTGTCCTCAAAAATTTCCTCATCGTTTGATTTACTCATCGATTACTTGCGTATTGGTTGCTTTTGTTTTAGGTGCAGCCAAGTTTTCTCTTATGTAACTTAATTTTCTTTAATTTAGGATTTTATTTCTACTTTATTCAACTCATAAGACTTGTACCTATGCCAATAAACATCTACATCAAAACTCGATACATGAGTGTTAGGTAGTAAAAGTGTGAACACATTTTTTGGGACACCCTGCATAACAAATGACGATGAAGACCCCGCACTACAAATTCTCTCTGTCATAGCATTCGGAATTAAAATAAAACATATGTTAAGCGAAACGCCTTGTGTCTCAAATAAAATATTCACCGTCTAGTTATTTTGAACTTATGGAGTGAGTTCTACGATGTACTCCGTAACCTTATCAAGCCGCTAGCATCTGCGGAGAACAGAGCAGTAAAGTCTGCACAGCGAAGTCAGCGCAGTAAAGTTCGCGTCAGAGCAAGTCGCAGCAACATCTTTGGTGGCGGCCGAATCTGGTCTGTAGTTGCTCAAAATAGCTCTGCTTCTCACTGAACATTTGTACAACAGGGAGCTACTGAGGTCAAATGAATTTTTACTGTGTGGCGCATACCTTGCCAGCTACGTCAATGATGCACTGATTGACCGCGGCATATGTTAGGATTACGGTGCCGAACTCTGATAGATAAGAAGATTAACTCATTAACTCATGCATGGTATGATTACCCATACCATGCTCTGAGTTATACGCATTTCTCACGAAGGGGACACGTTCCAGAACGTGAATAGTTGTGTGCGATGAACTTGATAACGTGGTGGGACAAGACAAAGGAAGGTTAGATTATTTTAGTTTAGAGTCTCATTTTTTTTTCCTATATATATATAGGATGGGAGAGAAGCTGACGTGGCTGAAATCAAACAGCATTGATAAGAGGAGAGAAAGCAACAGAAATGTATTCAGGGTGATCCTATTAAATGCTTTTGAGGACTTGAACTTATAAAGGAAAAAATAAACCGTTGTATATGAAAATTGCAACTTACGTACACCATGGTAAAGAGATGTAATTAAAAGCACTTATGCCATCAGATAATCCTTGGTTTAGATGAACGTGTGTAAATTTAATTACAGCGAATAATTTCAGCCCTTATAAGCAAAAAAATGTTCACCGAAAAGGCTGCAGTGGCAAAAAATTAAAACTTTAGGCAATTTGCAGCGGTCACGCAAATTGTTTAGTGCTTTTGTTTTTTACTCGCTCTCAATTTTTTGCAACAAATTTGTGTGTGAAATTTCTTTACTAATATTTCATATCCTCCTTTTATAATGGCTCTTGGAGTCCAATTTACACGATCAACAATGTAAAGTTTTGATCTTCGATTTGTCATTTATTCTTCAGAATTGTAGCAAAATAAGTAGCAATGAGGTAATATAAACTGTTCCTAGGAACTATGAGTAGAGTAAATTGGTATACGCATAAACATGATGAGCAAAACAAGAAAGATCGACATGTTGTAATGTTGTTTCATCTAAATTATGAGGTTTTTGACACAACCGTCACGTGTAAAGATTGCTTTCAAATTCAACTGTTTCGAGAACAGGTGCTATATGAAATGCACTCATGTTTTTGTTTTAAGGTTTTGCAAAATCAACATTTTAATTTAGAAAATTCTTAAACTCCCGATCTACACTTTAAGGAAAATAAATTCTCTCAACATTCTTTTATTCTATCACTATTTTTCAAAGCTGATGAGCAACACAAATTAATTCGATGAATAGGAACGGATGCGTCTTGGCAACCACACATCAAGACGGAGCAACTGGTTTCTTCCACTCAAAAATTACAGCACGCTTGTGATCGGGACATCGAAACTTACATTTCGAAAAAAATTCTAAAATACTCTAATTGCATATATGAATTTTATCTTAACCTCCTTTCAAACGAAATTTTACGTATTTTAAAGCGCAACATATCGTGAGGCTTGCCAACAACAGACCATTTGTCGCTTAGGCCACGTCTATTTGGCTGATATCTCCGTCCTCGCCTCCTTGGGAACAATTTACCATTTGGAAATGACATGGTGGCGGTGCAGCGGTGTTGCGATGACTACTAATTTAGAACTGCTCGTGTCACCGTGAATTTGGGACGTTTTTTTGACGGCCGCTTCCCTCGCTGGCTACCGAAGCCTGTCATCGCGCATGCAAATAAGGTACACTTTTCCCAAGATCGGCCAAGACGCAAGCGCCCCCTCTCCAGGCGGCGCTCCGGCGTCTCCTGCCTACCCTCACAGCCGCTCTCGCCGACTGCTGGGTCTAAATGTACTCTTCTAAAATGTGCTTTTTAATGCATAAGAAAATGTACTCTTCTCGTTGTATCTACTCTTTTATCGATAAATCTGGTGGTAAATACGTCCTGTATAGTATTTACTTGGTAATGAGGTATAGGAAAAGCGTGAATTTTATCGTCATTTGTGAGACATGTTATCACTCACCGCTAGATTTTGAAGCCTATGAAAAATACAGCATATCATTTTAGCATTAGAACCAGTGTTTTGTGTCAATGTGCATTTTTTTACCGTCGTAGATCTCGATTGGGCTAATATAATGAAGTCGTACCTCTCATTAGCACCCATCTCACACAAGGCACCTCAATACAAGTGGTGCGTGCATGTTTCTACGAATGTAAAGGCTCCTACTAAACATCCGTGAACTAATTGAAAACTTTCTAGGCATAATGGTAGTTTATTACGATAAAATGAAGGAAAATCCGTATATTAAGTATATATGAAGCGGAAGACGACTATAATTTTTAAAAATATTTTAAGGGCGCTTATGATACCGGCGATGTCGCTTATAATTTTTTCCTGAGCTCGATATTCATGTGGACATAGTTTGGAGGCAAATCAAAGATGTTATTTAACTATAGAAACGTCTTTCGTCGATTATGTTTTGTCGTAAATGATAAAAACGTTCATGTACATTAGTGTTATCATTTTATCTTTGTATTGTTATTGTTACTGCCGAAATTGAAGTGAGAAAATACGAGTTTGTTCTTTCTATAGCCGAATCTCTGTTCGTTGAAAAATAATTTAGATTTATCATCGAGTTTACCATTAATTTCCATGAGAACTAGAGTGCTTTCATAGGGATATTTCCCAGACACAAAACCTACTCAGAAATTAATTTCTCTAAACAGTACGCTAGAATTTCCAAATAGTTTAGGAATATTTAGTATAATAAGGGAGTTTTTAAAAAATTATAAAACCTTGAATTACTTTTGCACACACGGATGATGTAAGTCATTTGTACCGGTGATGTTAGTTAACTTGATTTCAAACCAGCGTGTTTCTATATAGCAGGTTCTGCTATAAACATTCAACGAAATTCATAAGTGAACTTAAATTTGTTTAAACTTGAACATAAATTCGAGAATGATAATAAAGTTTCAAATTTTATTTCTTTTTTTAATATTCATTTAGATGCAGATATGCATTCATAAAACACCTTCCATTTAAATTTTAGACGAGACTTTCATTAAATTCTTATAAATTTTATAATGAAGAAACAATAATGCCTACTGAGACTATAGATGGCTGTTGTGTTTTCCAAAATTTACCACAAAATGGAACCGATAAAAATTCCAATAACATATAGTGTGTCATACAAGATTCAATTATCTTACCTGTTGAATAAATAAATTTAATTTATATAAATTGACAACTTTACGGGGAACAAGTAAGGGTCCGTAGAATATGAATTACAAAATTGTGCCTATTGTACATATGTTCATAAGCTGATTTCAGAGTAATGACATTGGACCTAATTGCTGTTCACAAAATAATCCTGAAAAAATGTAAAAAACTTTGACCTATAAACAGCTCACGAATGTAGTTATTCTGAGTCCTATTTACTTCATTGGTTATTATATAAAAGAGGCGGAAAAAGGGCGCTAGGGGAAAGTTAAATTGTTTAAAAAATTATTGCGTAGAATTCAACATTAATTGATCGTTATTCATTTGCCGCTTTTCCTCGCGTATGAACCTTTTGACTTACAGCTTGTGCACAAATTTGAAAATAAAATTTGTAAGTTCCATTGATCGAAAACAATGCGATGTACGTGGAAAACAGCACAATATATGTACAAACCAACTCAATAGAAGTCCAACATTGCAGGATGTACGCATAAAGCAACTCGGCATATATACTGTACGTAAAACATAGCACGATGTATGCACAAAAAATCTCAGTATACGTAATATACAACTTGATGAACGCACAAAACAACACAATGTACGCACAAACCAACACAACGTACGCACAAAACAACACAATGTAGGCATAAAACAACACGATGTACGCACAAAACAACACGATGCACGCACAAAACAACACAATGTACGCACAAAACAACACGATGTACGCACAAAACAACACAATGTACGCACAAAACAACAAAATGTACGCACAAAATAATACAATGTACGCACAAAACAACACGATGTACGCACAAAACAACACAATGTACACACAAAACAACACAATGTACGCACAAAACAACACAATGTACGCACAAAACAACAAAATGTACGCACAAAACAACACAATATACGCACAAAACAACACAATGTACGCACAAAAAAACACAATGTACGCACAAAACAACACGTTGTACGCACAAAACAACACAATATACGCCCAAAACAACACAATGTACGCACAAAATAACACAATGTACGCATAAAACAACACAATGTACGCACAAAACAACACGATGTACGCACAAAACAACACAATGTACGCACAAAACAACACAATGTACGCATAAAACAACACAATGTACGCACAAAACAACACAATGTACGCACAAAACAACACAATATACGCACAAAACAACACGATGTACGCACAAACCAACACAATGTACGCACAAAATAACACAATGTACGCACAAAACAACACAATGTACGCACAAAACAACACAATGTACGCACAAAACAACACAATATACGCACAAAACAACACAATGTACGCACAAAACAACACAATTTATGCACAAAACAACACAATGTACGCACAAAACAACACAATGTTCGCGCACAACAACACAATGTATGCACAAAATAACACAATGTACGCACAAAACAACACAATGTATGCATCAAACAACACAATATATGCACAAAATAGTACAATGTACGCACACAACAACGCAATGTACGCACAAAACAACACAATGTATGCACAAAATAATACAATGTTCGCACAAAATAATACACTGCACGCACAAAAGCATTTCATATCACAAGCTGTGGCTCGTCCGTTGCTGACTCCGCAATGTGATCGAGAGTCTGCCTTGGGAGCGATGGAAAAAACTTGGATTCTTTCGAACTAGCGACGACGGATCCACAAAACTGGGAGCCTCGATCGATTCAAGGCGAAGAAGTCTTGTCTTGGAAAAAAGAGGCTTAGCCTCACGGTGTCCATTAAGAAATTGAGGAAAGGCCTGGCGCCCCATGCATAAGGTAGGCGTTCATCATTGTTCAGCGCTGTGTACTCTCCGGGAAATCGTTGTAGTTTAAAAAAACATTCTTTTTATAGATTATGAAGTGGAGATCCAAATACTAATGTATTGCAGGCCGTCTAATTTTTCCCTATTAACAGCATACGAAGTGGATATTTACAAGAAATTTTCGGACTACAGAGTTATGACGTTCGTTTAAAGGGGTTCTGCTCAACTCGCAGTCCATTTACTCCTATCTTATAAATCTGCTAAATTTGTTTTATAAACCTCATTTTAAATATCCATGGTAAACTTTAAACTAAACCTACTTCCATCGAAAAACTTAGCATTCCTTCGAACAGAAAGATACCCGAAGCCCGCTTTTTGTCTCTTCATCTAGGTGGTGAATTTATCAGGCAGAATTGGAGCACATGTTGGTGTGTGTGGCTCATGCGATCGAGTGTTGTTCGAAGGCTCGGTGTTTTAGAGCGAGACCGCAGCTCAGAAGCAAGACCCCTACACCGTAATCCTATTAGCTGAGTACTGTTCAAATATGCCCTCGCATTTACGCATAATCCCATCATGCTGCCGCCCTCGAATGCTGTGCTCAGCCTCGTGTACACGCATGGGTGAGCTGCTGCATGCACGCACCTTATGCGTGAGTGTATGTTGAAGCACGTGCGTATATATGAGAGTATTTAGCACTGCTGCATACACACATCTCGTGCGTGAGTGTTTGCGGCACTGCAGCGAGCGAGAATGCAGCTTCTGCATGTAGTCTGAATATGCTGCACGAATGTGAGGAGCTCAGGTTCCTATATAGATGCGTATTGCGTATGGATACATTCTTCCGTATATATATGTCTGCTCACTTCTGACTGTCTGTCGTGAACCACTGCGGAATTTAGGATGTGACTTTGTGATTGGCGCAGGCAAATTGATTGAGCGGGGAATTTCGCTCGAATTTTGAATTTTGAAATGATTTGATTTTAAAAGCAGTTCATTGACCGATATTTTAAAGCAGTTCATTGACCGATATTTTAAAGCAGTTCATTGACCGATATTTTAAAAGCAGTTCATTGACCGATATTTTAAAGCAGTTCATTGACCGATATTTTAAAGCAGTTCATTGACCGATATTTTAAAGCAGTTCATTGACCGATATTTTAAAAGCAGTTCATTGACCGATATTTTAAAAGCAGTTCATTGAGCGTCATACAGGTTTTAATTTAACTATATTTTGCTGTAATTCATTGAGTCCTATTTTATAGCAGCGCGTTGAGCCACATCATAAAATAGCTTGTTGAGCCAATATTTCATAGCAGTTATTTGAGCAATATTTAAAAATAGTTTTTTTGGAAGATAAACTCTCTTTATTGATTTCAGAAATGTTTGCATTTTTTCAAAATTCGAGTGTCTGAGCATCGGAGATATGGGAACTAAAAATGTTAAACTATACAATAGAATTTTTCCTTCTTAAACATTGTTGTTGTACATCAACAACAACGCCTAAGAAGGAAAAAATTGTATTATAGTACAATTAGAAGATGATGGAATCAACTTATCACTTTTTAGTTTAGAGGCAATATAGATTGCTATACAGAGCTTAACGTTGAGCATGCACTTAGATGCCACGCAATTAGAGACCTTGGATATATCGCAGTGGTTGCGTTGCACTTATGCATGTGATGCTACCGGCCGTCACAATCACTAGCATGCAAAAGAGAAATTGAAGAAAAACACTCGAAATAGCACGCGACGCATATGAAACATCACGTTGACGAAGAAAAACTTTTTTCTATTCGCGTCAAAATTTTTTGCATGTTGGAGTCTGGAATTTCTGCAAGGAATTTCATAAGATGCTATTCAGTGTGTGTTTGTCGAGCTAACTTGACCTCTTGGATATATGAAGTGGACGCTTTTCTTGCTTTGCATATTTGACACGTAAACTATGTCGTAAAAATTTTTCCTGCAATTGTTACGCGAATTTGGTTTTCAATTCAAAATCTTTACCATTAATTTTGGGGTAATTGAAGAGGCGAACTCATTACTCTCTTTCGCATTATTTTAGCCCTGTGGAAAAAATCATCAATGGAAATTTTGGTCGCTTTTGTTCACTTTTTTCGTCACTGGCCGCTTGATTCAGGCATTAATTTCTGTTTCCAAGTAAATTTTCCGATCGAAAAACAGTTCAATAACTGAATATGCAAAGTTACCCTCAAAATTTTGGTCAAATTACCCCTCTTCTATACACGACTGTTTAATTGTAGTTTCAAAATTACATTTATATTGTGTAAATACCGTTTTTGAAAGAATGGAAGTGCAACTCAAATTTGCTCTTATCATGTAGTGTTCAGACGTCTATTTCTGAGTGGGACGTATACGTGTTCACAGATCTACAGTACTTGTGATCGAGTGGGATGTAGCGTTCGCGTATCGACATGAGAGTGGGATGAAGTGTTCACGTATCTATTTGTGCATGAGTGGGATCAAACGCACCAAACAGACAAGCATGTGGCATACTGCACACTCTTATTGTTATACAGGGCATGATGTGTAAACTGAATGTACGGGATTTTCTGATAAATATAAAGCCTTATTCAATGTAGCTAAGTAAAACATTTTTTATAAAAAGAGATGTTCGAACTGATGAACCACCAGCAGCTAAATTCGTAAACTCAGTTACTTCACTCAATGTAGGATGCGATAATCTGCTTCTACATAACCTCATAACTGTTCGAAAACTCTTTAGCTCATATAGTTAGCTTAATATTTTAAAAAATTATTTCTTACCCTGGGCGTCTGATAGGCGCCCTCTGATTGGGATATAAATAAATCCTGCTCAATGATATTAGCACGGTAGGCCAATAAATACAACATTGGCACGTAATGCACATTTGTACATCGATAGACGCAGTGATGGTGTTCACGATTATCTCTGGGAATGTTCTTGGTCATCTTGTTTTGAATTACTTCGCTTCTTTTTCTCAGTCCAATGAAATGTTAACTTTAGGACCCCTCTAGCTTGCAGATACAATATACAACACTATATACACATGCTTGCATATGGAGCGCCACCCTCATACTGATATAGTCCTATCGAAAATCGGATCATTTACAGTCTAATAGAACAAGAAATTTTTTGAGCTCGTTAATTGATACCATGAGCTGTATCACAAATAAAACTGATCGACCTAGAAAACGCTACTAAATTTTGAGGAGCGGCTATTGGTTTGCGTGTGTGTGAGTGTTAAATTAAATACAACAAGGGTGGGCATGGAAAATTGATTAAAAAAAATTATGTTTAACAGCATCATTATTCAAGGATTTATAATCTCACAAATAAAAAAATCGAAATAAAAATGAAACTGGAATCATTAGAGTTGATTTTTAGATAACTGATCCATTAAAAAAAGTTGGGAGAAACGCACGCATTTCTTATTTTGATTGAGGAAAGTAACATCTACAAATTGGTTTATTTTACTAAACATCAATTTATAGATTGAAAACCACAGAATCAGATTCATCCATCGACTATAATTAACGAATTTTTAACATTGTAATAATTTTAATACTAAACTGACATTAACTCTACTAAATTTAGATACTTCAAGTTATAACAATTGTATTTAATGCATTATGTGGGATCTACAGTGCAGTTTTACTACAACTGTTATCTAGTACGCCTGATTGAGTAGGTCACCTTTATCTATGCATCATAGTTTACGGAAGGAAGAACAGAAATCTATAGCATAACACAGTATTTTTGTAAAGACATCATACTTTACAAGGTAGAAAACTGGCTACCGTTACACTGTAATTCATCTTTAGGTAATTCATATCTTACAAAATAGAGAAATGCCTTGTTAATAATAAATTCCTTTGATTCCACTATTTTCACGATATGAAAGTCATATGTGTGTTTTTACAGCAGTTTTCTAGCACTGTATAACTGCGCGTGTCACTGCAGCTAGTAATTCCGTCAGAAAACACTATCCTGATCGAAAACGAACTGTGGCGGCTCTATATACAACATGCAGTGCTCCCTATCGGCATATTGGGCTTTCTGGCAGTGTGCAAATTGTTGCATGTACGTAGCGCGCGCATATATAGTTTCCACAGGACCAAACACTTTTATACCAGCTGCTGAAACAGAACTATTTGCGCAATGCAGTTCTCTAAATCGACCTTAATATCGACGCCTGCACCGACTCCCAAAATAAGTAAAAACGTTAGAGAAACTGCGCCGACTTTAAAATTGGTGATGGCGTTACTTCCACAGCTGGACATCGATATACATAGCTAACCCATTGCGCGTAACAGATGTCGTAGTAGACCATCTAACCATACTTTGTATATTAATAGCTGCAGCTATACTGCTGTGTAGAGGAATGGGCCTTAAAACTAATTTACAAAGGCTGTGTGGGCTTCAGCTATACGTACGTAGAGTACCGTCCTCCTGTATCGTCTAACTCAAGTTTAACTTTGTTGATCTCCATAGAGCACAGAAGAAAATTGTCGCCAACGCCAAGCACATGCACTCAAACTCGAACCACAAGATCGAGCATGAAAGTTCTATGATAAGGGGTGTGTAACAAACATATAGCACTATACTTACTATAACTGCTGTTTTCCCGATCGGATGCTAGTGCGTAGTATTACTTAAAGGAATAATTATGAAATGTATTTGAATCATGTACCGCAATAAGTTCTGGTTTCATGTATTTCAAGGTAAAAAATACAAAATAAAACGAAACATCGTTACCTCGAAGAATCTTAGAATGAAGGAGAATTTTGAGTTACCGCTACAAAATGAAGATATTGAATTATTCTGAGGACCAACATACAGGTTAATATTTTCCTAATTTATCAAATAAACAGCCGCATTTTTTTGCGTGCATGTTTCTTTCTGTTTTTTTTTTACTCATTATTTCATCTACCTTCGTTATCACAATGTGATAATAGGGCATGTATTCGCCCTACATTCGCTGTTTTCACCTACTCATATAAATGAGTAGCAGCAGTAATTACCTAACTGATTAACTGAATGATAATAAACATCAAAGATGCAGTGTACGAATTCTTTTGCAAGTGCACTTACCAGAAGTATGGAAGAGAATTTTTAAAGTTACTGAAACGTGGTTAATAAAACCCCTAGATTTTCACCTGAATTATTTGCTTAATATTGCACTCTCAATGTAGTCGTTCCTAAAGCTTAGCTAAGAAATGTCACATTCAATTGGTTTTCAAACTAAGTTCTATTAGTAATATGTTTTGATCATCAATGTCAACGAAATTTGAAACATTAAAGCATCTAATTGATGTTCACACAACACTATATTTTAACCTATATAATACGCATGATTCGTAGATACAATTTCAAGAACCTAAACTCATTCACCTCCAAGAGTCATAAAGTTCGTCGTTTCTGCAAGAAATATCTTCACCTGCGAGGCACCTCGCGAAAAATGCAAGTAATATCCCAGAGCGAGAGGAGGAAAGACATCGTAATTCACGCAGCATGACATGATGGATGCAGCCGTGTTGACACAGGCACCGTCGCTGTGTGCTGCGCCTAATAGTTTAAAAGCTTCTTGTACGGACACGCGCTGGCAAACTCGCGTTACTCAGATGACCGTCAAAAGCTCATAACATCTTCATGCAGTGGATCGTTAGCTCTGTCAATTACAGCAGTTATCATTATGGCGAACTGCCTATCGGATGAGAACCGTGATCAGCGCATCCTTCTTGGCGGTGTAGAGAGAGAGGAAGAGAGGGAGAGAGAGAGGGAGGTTCTCAGTGTTCAATAGGTCCAGTGATCCTCCATCGACGTATGGCAAGAGCAAGGGAAGCTTTAAGCCTTGACTCCGTAAAGGCGATATTGGTGTGAGTGATACGAGGACTGTGGGCATCAGGTGTGGCCAGCAGGCCCCCATTGCCGGGTCGATACGCTGCCCCTTTATTGCATTAGCAGGAAGGGCGGCGCTCGTATGCTTCTGAGCCCCACGACTCCGTTACCGAATCAACAGAAGCGTAACGCAAGAGACGAGACCGCCTCCTGCGCTGCTGCGACTCTCAGTCACCATGGAAACTCTGGCCTCCGTCCAATTGACGTCGCTGGCGCCTCCTCGAGCCAAGTAGAGGAGGGAGCGCGCGACGGCAACGCCCCTATCGCCTCTGGGTCTCGTGAGTGCTGGTCCTGCCGTCGCCAAGCTGGCATCCTCTTCCTCTCTGCCCGAGCTACTGAGGGCCCTCCAGCCCAACATGGCCGGACTGCTCGCGGGACTCTCGTCGGTCTATTCTGCGGGCCTCCTGGGACCCTCGGCACCGCCGCCTGGGCCCCTCGTGCCCACAGCGAACGTGCCTCTGCCGTCCCTTTCGTTCACGGCAACGCAGGTCGCCGCCGTGTGTGAAACGCTGGAAGAGAGTGGTGATATAGAGAGATTAGGTAGATTTTTGTGGTCGTTGCCGGTAGCGCATCCTCACTTGAAAGACTTGAACAAGCACGAGGCTGTGGTCCGGGCTAGGGCCCTCGTGGCTTTTCATTTAGGGAACTTCCGTGAACTTTACGCCTTGATTGAGTGCAACAGATTTTCTAGGGCGTCGTTCCCACGGCTGCAGGCGCTGTGGCTCGAGGCGCACTACCAAGAGGCCGAGCGCCTCAGAGGACGCCCACTTGGACCCGTCGATAAGTACCGCGTTAGAAAAAAGTTCCCATTTCCGCGTACCATTTGGGACGGAGAGCAAAAGTCCCATTGTTTTAAGGAGAGGACTCGGACCTTGCTGAGAGAGGCTTACCTCCAGGATCCCTACCCGAATCCCAGCAGGAAGCGGGAACTGGCGCAAGCAACCACCCTCACCCCCACGCAAGTGGGCAACTGGTTCAAGAACCGGAGGCAGCGAGACAGAGCGGCCGCCATCAAAAACAGGTAAAACCGCTAAAGCTTAGGAATTGTGTTTATCATGGTGCCGGAGTAAATTTATGGGGAAGTAATGGTTAAGAAAAATTTAAAAATTAATGTGTTGTAGGCTTAGGCGAATTTTGCGAATCATCAACGAAATTATTTCACGAGTAAATTAACAATATTTGTTTGATTTTGATTCATGAATTTTTCAAAACTTATGAAAGAGCGCGCAACGTTCAAACATTGAATGCATTTAATCGCTGTTTTATTTTTTGTGTCATTAAGTATAATTACACGAGCAGTGTGCCTTGACAGCCATGTTCTTTGCTATTTTGGAAATGTCAAAATGAAGATTAGGCAAAGAATTATTTGAAATTCTGCTCGTATGTGAATTCAAATCCAAAATCGTTATTTAGCGAGTTGTAGACTTCGAACATCTATGCTGAAATTAAAATTTTAAGTACTTCGAACGAATATTATGAATAAATAATTCTTGGCAAAACTGCGAAAACCTCAAATTGATTTCAAATTATTTAAGCGCCAAGTTGAAGAATTTGTATTAGACCAGTGAACAATTTTTTATCTCGGTGTTCGTGGTAGAGTACTGCCTGCCACAAACGAGTACTCACTGAGCTATCGCATTCGCAGCTAGCTCGCGTGAGATCAGAGAACGCCATGCATGGCAGTTGAAAGAATTGTGAATAAATGATAAGGAATAGAAAGAAAACATATGTTCATATTACAAGACATTGAAAGCGAGAGAGCTGGGAAAGTCAAACTTCTGCGGTTGATGATATTTTTCCCGCTTTTATGAATATTTTATTTTTGTCTTTATTAAGTGAAAATGAAGAGTATTATAATATTACATTTTTAAATATAATTCATCATGGCAGACTGATAAATGAGATAATAACGGGAGATATATTATAAAAAACGACAATATTTTTTCATCCTTGCTGATTCTTTTTGAGATGTCTGTTGAAATCTAATTGTACGGGACTTCACGAATAAATAATGTTTTTTAAATAGCTGTACAAAAATGTGAAATGCTGAAATTTTAAAACAGTCATTAATCTGAGCTTTCAATTGGACAACACCTGTAAAATTAACACCAGTTCAAAAATTCAATTTTTATACTATTTGACATATTTTTGGTATAACATAAATTCCCAAGGGATTTAAATTCAGTTCGTTAATGAAATGTATAAATTTCTTTTCCACGCGCGTGAACATGATGAGTCTTTCATCTATCTTTTTGAAACAATTAAACCTCTTTAGGGACGTGCAATACCAATATACACCCGGTGCACCCAGCAAAAAATCAGTTTCGTCTGTGTGTGTGAAATCTTGGGAGATAAAGTGACTGCAATCGGAAAAACGTACATGACATCACATATCGTTGGATCACTGTGTCACTTAAATATGACTCTTTTACAAATGAAAGTCGGAAAAAGTTTCACAGATACTTAGTAAGAATAATGAGAGAAATTTTGCAAAAGGAATTATATAAGTTCCTTTACAATTGTCTACAAATGAATGTTTTTTGAACGTTGAGCTAAGGAAGGTTTGTCACCCTTTTCCCTCTACTATCGCTTTTTAAAATACGCATTGCGTTGCCAGAGCCCAAGCATGTGACACTCGTTACTTTTCAATAATTGTTGATCAAATTTTAAAACATGGTACCTGTTTATGGCTCGGGATATACGTGACCCCCATTTAGCAACGAATGAAGGATCCCATTCTCTTTTACCCAATTTTGTTTTCATCTTATGATTGTTCTTTCCTGAAAAATTGTTCGATCACAGGCAGAGCGGGTAACCGTCATAACAAGCATGTGGGATTCATGCCGTGATGCATACCGTCTATTGATTTCCGACTGCTCCGCCGATGTCCTAACAGACTTCATCACCCTGTTCGCAAATGAAATTATGTTTTGTCTATGGCTTAATTGACGTAAGTTGGCAGTTAATTTAGAGCGTGATCGAGCAAGTCCCTCTATAAATTTCCTATGCAAATGCGGTAAAATGACGGTGTTGCTTCTGTCGATCATGGTGTAAGGTACATAAATTTAAGAAAATGTATCGACACTATTGTTCATTCTTTTGTTGAAGATAGCACAGAGCCCGTTGCCTTATTTTAATGGTAATTAGTATCTGTTATTGGTTTTTCAAACATGGATACTCACAAAAGACTATCAAAATGAATAGAAACACTGAATTTCGGCCACCTCAATGACTCTGAAACAGCTTTTGGAATAGCAGCGACAGCTGGCACAACAGCTGCAGCTAGATTAGAGTAAAATCAGCGATAAAATCAGCAACTGAGTCATCACCATCGAAAACGGTAACACCAACACTTACAACAATAGTAACAACAGTAGCAGAGGCATCAAGATTTCTACGAACATCATCCGCTTATCAGCTACACTAGCAGCAACAGCATATCAGCAACAACAGCTGTAGATACAGTATACCATCAACAACAGCAAATCAGAAGAAACTGCAGCAACAACCCCACCCACCACATCACGACACGGCCGTGTTTATTCACATGTCAGTAAATCCGACGAAATTCGACTATCTGGCGCAGGAAGATTGACTCGGACAAGTTTGCTCGCCTGGCGTCCGGCCGCTTGGCCTGCGCAGGCAGCCGTCAGGCCTGTAGTGGTGTGTGGTGTGTGGTGTGTGAGGTGTGGGAGGATAGTGGAATAAGTGGTGTGTCGGACAGTGGTATGTGGTGTGTGGAGTGTGGGAGAATAGTGGTATATATGTGGGGTGTCGGACAGTGGCGTTTAGTGTGTGGGGTGTGGGAGGATTGTGGAATATGTGGAGTGTCGGACAATGGTGTGTAGTGTGTGGAGTGTGGGAGCTAGGATAGTGGTTTATGTGGTGTATTGGACAGTAGTGTGTAGTGTATAGAATTCGGCAGGATAGTGATATTTCAGGTATGTAGTGTGTAGAGTGTGGGAGGATTGTGGTATAGGTGGTGAGTATAAGATTGAGATATGTAGCGTGTGTCTGACAGTGTCATGTGGTGAGAGTCCAGTAGTGGACAGTCTGTAGGTGTGCGATTGCGTGTAATGAAAGTTTATGATGGGAACAGCTTGGAAGGATTACAACTTGAAAGTTTTACATGTGAAAGGTACATCTCAATGTAATACTAAAAATTAAATAAATTAAAAGTTTTTTTAATATTTTAAAATACGCTTGTAGAAATTCTTTTAATAACAGTGTATAGCGAGATGCAATAATATTTTATTAAAAAAATTCCGAATTAAACTATTGCAAAATGAAAATTTGAAATTTTTAAAATTAAGTATTATTATACCTCGCTATACATTCTCATTAAAAGAATTTCTGCAAGCGTATTTTAAAATATTAAAAAAACGTTCATGATACAAAAATAGAACTTCCAAGTAAGTAAATAAGGCTTGGTCTATCGTGTTCGCATTTTTGAGGCGAATGTGTTCACAGTATTCCAGTTGGGCCTTGAATTTCAAAACAGTTCGTGATTTTGCGCCAAGAAATGACTCTGATTTCTCAAAAGATGTCCACTTTGCTCATCAGAATTTACTTGTAAGTTCAAGTTCTACAACCCAAATCTTGCGCAAATATTCGTAATGCAAATCCTGCGCAGTTTATTGTGATCTTGTTCGTAAGTGAAGTTAATTGATGTGATCTAAATTATTAATTATGATCCGAATTGTACTCAATTTACCACTTTCCAAGGCGATCAAATCCTCCCAAATTTATGAAATTAGAAATCCCTTACATAAAGTTAAAACTATTCACCTGAATTCTGGACAGTAAATTATAGCCTAATTCCTACACAAAGATGTTAATACTCTCCATGTCGGAAACCATACTAAATATTAGGTAACGAAAACATCACCAATGCTCGTAACATGCACGAAGGGATTTTGATATTATGTATTTCGAAGTAATATATGTATTATGTAAATCTAAGTAAGTGCGTAGTATCTTATGCAAGTCGATGAGTTTCGAGCTGGAGCTGAAGCTCTGCACTAAAATTAGCGCATTTAACTTCAGCATTTAGTTGAGAAATTTGTTCTTATTCGATTATGCATTCGATGATCGCAAAGCTGAGCGCTGAGTTAAATTTCTCTTGACTCAAGTCACTCAAGTTCCAGCTGTGGCGACAACCGGATCAACTGTACCCCACAGTTAACATTGCTTCTTAGTTAACTATATATGATTTATACGATATGCTGAATACTCGTGAGATCTTACCTTAGCCTACAGTTCCAAAACGAAAATTTTCTTTGCTCGTAACTAGTACAATTTTTTTATTTTGTCATGGTTAAAGTTTTCTTTTGGTGCCGTGTATTGGAAAAAGCTGAAGGCTTTTTAAACCATGTTCATAAAACTTACATTATGATAACGTTTCCATTTTTCGAATCGGATTGGTTTATTTTAAAATACATTTTTGAAATAATTTTAAAACAAAGGAAAATAGCAAAGTTTCGAGAGGGGTAATTTGAGATCGTCAGGTACATAAAAAGATGTAATGGAATACAATAGTGCAGTCGTGTTTCCATCGTAGTTTCAAAATATACAGAGTTGAATAAAATCGTAAATAACAATTGATATAAATATTGTTTAAAATCTCACTTATCAACGCCATGTGATTTATGTGTTCTTTAACGGCAGAAAATGTACGGTGTGAGGCACATATGCGAATCATTTATGCAATGAAACAATCTAGATTTCTATAATTTTGATATTAATCCATTTTCTGATTAGCTTATAATGAAACTTGAGACACTAGGGTAATACATATATACATGCTGCTAAGCACATGCTAAAAGTGTTTGGAGAAGGCTGATGTCGATTCAAAGTTGTGGGATTCTTCGTGATGGGCTGAAATTCTTTCATGATCAAGAATATAACAGTCACACTTATGACTCTTTTCTGCCAAATAGTCTGGAATGAAGCGTCAAGAAATTCGTCCTCTGCAATTATTATGGATCACGCTTCTTCTTTGACCGCCTCTTCAAATAAGCTTTTATACATGGCTTTATTTTTTGTATTTGTGTTATGAATAACAGAAAGTACGGTGGAAAACGTTTCCCTGCATTCGACTATATTATAAATGTCCATAATTTTTGCCTTAGAGCGAATCAACCGTTATAATAATCTGTTTGATGATGTGCTTTCAAAGTTTTCGCATTATTTAAAATAAAATTGTATGACGTGCGAGATAAGTCTTTCCGACTTCGCTTCGAATGCCATGGAGTTCGATCATATGCATCATAAATATATGAATATATATATTATTCAATACGCTATAGCTAACCAACATATTTTATACAAAGGTTACTAGGAATGTTTGCGAACTTTATCTTAAACGTGTTACAAGTTTTGAGAAAATAGCAGGCTATAGTGGTTTATTCTTATAGTAAACTTTTATCAAAATATTTTACTGAAATTCATACTTCAAATTCGTGCAGTATCAGTGCTTTATTTTCTGTTGTGTGCATCTGGTATCTTAGAAATTAATGAAGAAGTGCGTGAAAAAATCTAATGTGCTTAGTTTTAATGTATCTAATGTATCCAAAACCCAGGCATAAATTACTCATCAGTTGGAAAACCATTAAAAACTTGTTTACTATATATATAATGGAAAAATTAAAATTTTTCCACTTTACATTAAAACAAACTACAGAAATTATTATACACATATATGTACATATTTATGTAATTATGCGAACATCGATAACATTGGGAATTATTTCGAGTAGGCTTATATCCTACAGAAGTTCAAGGCGAATATCTTTATAAAATATTTGCTACTTTGGTTTCCGACGAATAATGCTTCCTGAAACACAAATGCGGTTCGATTTTCCTTTTTTCCGTTGCCCGTTGTCCCTTTCATTGTACTTGTGGTTGGATTTCTTCAAAATAGAATTATCTATTAAGATTCTAGGGTTCATTGAGGGGAGCAGAAAATTTGAAATTGGTTCGCTTAATAAGAATTACAAACTTTGTATATGAGACGTATTTTTTGGCGCTGTAGTAAAGTATAACCCTGCAATGATTATTTTCTTCTTACATTCACTCTACGTTATTAAGTATGGAAATTTTTGTTACGAGTTCCTGACATTTTACAGAGAAGTTATCACCACAAGTTAACACCACACTGAAAGGGCAGCTATATACTCCACAAAGCTGCCCTTTTCCCGGACGGAATTCCTTGCCGCGCAAACGATATTTCAAATTCATTGACACGAAAACCAAAAATATCATTCTCTGGTGGGCTTCCAGATGGGCTTCATTCACTTAGTTACACGGGCGGTGCATTTGATGAGCGAAGATTGCGAATGAAGGATTCTATATAGCACATATATATACAACTGTAAATAATCTACGATGTTTCATACGTGTCCTTATACAAGTTCCTAGTGCAATGCATGTGTTAGCACATGTTACCACAGCGTGTATTACTTTAGCTCCATGAGAATGGACACACACTGCTGGTCAAATTATCAATGAGATGACATTTTCTCAATTACGTCGAAAACATGAATTTACGTTAAATTTTCGAGAAATTCACGCTCTCATGGCATGCGCATCCTGGGAAAAAATCGAATTCATATGCGTAGCTGACAATGAATAATAGCGTACATCCTATAAATAGCTGGAGATTTAATTAAGTGGCCATATCATTAGCAAGGGTTATTGTAACTCTCAAAACCAAAAAAATCCCTTTGGCTGTTGTTTCTTACATTGAACAATGCGCACAAACGTCGAATAAATTAGGAAAATTATTTAATGCGCAACAATTTCAATTTAAATGAACATCTGTAGGGAGTCAGTATGAAACATGGATTCTTTTCTTTGAAATTACTTGAACAAGTTTTTGATCCAAATAATTTGTAAAGTGCAGAATACCATCTGCAGTAACTCCTCACGACATGTCAAGAAGGGCATCCTAAGACTCATCTTTGTTCTTAATTAAATTGACGTTCATTGATAAAAATCGATGTTTCAGAATTTTCCCCAGACTTTGTTTTTGGTTCAAAATTTTGAAATTTGCAGCCTTTGTCATCTTTAGGAGCCCACAAAACCCAATTTTGGAGAGACTAAGTGGGTATATGAGCTGCTTGGAGAGAGGACATTATCTTGTATGAAAATAACATTCCTTCTGGATGTTACCCTCCGTCTCTTCAACCACGAACCAAGGTGCTCGTGCGAGAAAGCTGTGTATGCAGTTGAGGTCTTTTCAATTCCATCTGGTACTTTCCATCGTTCTTGTTCCTTCGATAATCCCAGCCCAAATCATAATCCCTCCTCTACCTTGTTGGGGCCTCAAACGATTACTGCGATTCCGTCTACTTATTAAACCATTATAGAGTCTTCAATCAAGTAGCGCGCGTTTCGTCGGTGAACGAAATTTCAAAAAATTGACATTAATGTTTTTCTCTACTCATTTCAGTCGATTTTGACAATGAATTTTTGTCAACGGATGATTTAACATCGGTTTTAGAAGCTTTGCAATATTTTTTAGAAGTCACCTAGTCTTTTCTACACCTTTTTCGAACCAACTAGAGAAAAAATTTCTGCCCTCTGAGTCCAGGGCTCTTCAAAACCTCACGTTTAATTGAAAACGAAGAATGAGATGAAAAAACTCTTGAATGACCTATATCAACCATTCTACGTACCCTCGTAGGATCACAGGGAAGGTTCTCCACTGTCTAGCATTACCTACTTATCACTTAAACTATTTCCAACCTAGTTTTACCTTTCGCCTACTCAGAGGAAATAATACCTTATTCAGAATCGGTCAAGTTACGTTTGTGACCCTGATCAATCACAAATTAGAGCACCTCGTTATTAACTAGGTGGATCATCGTTATTAATTAGGTGGATCTCTGCGATTTAAATAACTATGGCGTAAGCTTGGTTACATCATCTACTATATCAGCGTGATTTTTCACATCATGCACAGATTAGTAGTGTTCTCATTCTCTGAAAATTTCATAGAAATTTATCCCTTAGTTTTTGATATAATTGAAAATTTTTTATCTTGTTAATAATAATAAAATTTTGACACACAGTGTGTATTACAAATACAATAATTTCATCTGTCAGTGAATTGTGAACTCACTCAAGTATTAGTCATAATCTTCTTTGTTAGTATGCATGGTTCATTGCCTGTATTTACCATGCTGGTATGTTTGCATTGCATCTGTTGCTACTCGCGGAAAATTATATAAATTTTCATGCTTGGCGTACATTTCGCAGTCCATCACACGAGTAAATTCGTTTGTCAGTACGCATATCCCACTACATTGCGCAGTGCACGTAGCACATTACAGAGCACCCAGAGCAGCACACATCGCCCCGCCAGCGGCTGTAGCATAAATCTCGACCACAATTCCTGTTACGCTCACCGCGCCGCTCCTCCCTCCTCGCTCTGGCGGCGGCCGCTCTGCCCGTCTGTTCCTTTTATTGATTTTATCACAAATTGCGGTCGCGCTCTGAATGGAAAGAATTCCCAGAGAAGGAAACACTTTTGCTGGAATTGTGCTGGCTGTGTTCAGATGTGTCACGAGCACCGTGAATGCTGTGATGACTTGGAGCTGGCTGTGTTGCGATGCGTTGCGAGCAGCTAAAGCGCCAGGCCGGTAGCGCCGCTAAAGAGAAAAAGACAAAATTGAGGATCATTTGGCGCGTCTGGGCCTGGTGAGGGCACCCCTGCTCGGTGCTGCAACACTCTTCCTTAAATTCTTGCTATCGTGACTTTGGAGTTCAGTTTCGTTTGCGATTTTTGGATTTTAAAGATTTTTCAAGGTTCACGGGGGCCGGAAAACTGAGGTTTCAAAGTTTGGCCGGGAAAGCATAGTGTTACTGTTTATTCAGATTGGAAAATAATGGCAAATGTGAAACATGGGGAAAGTGGAAGTCCTTAAATGCATCTGGGAAAGATAGGGGTTAAATAGTCAATGGTTTTCAAGGATTAAACCTATCCAAAAGTTGCTAGGTAAGTTTGGAAAAGAAACCGGACCTTGTGGAAAATTTAGGGTTGACCAAATGTGGGACTTGCCAAATGACAAGAAAATAAAAGGCTAACTTACCAAATGTCTGGGAGAAATAACGCTATAGGGAAAACGCGTCAGTGTCATTTAGTACTATAAAATTCTCCTCTAAGTTATCACATTTATTCGAGTGAACTTCATAACGGGATTTGTAAATTCTACGTACAGTGTTTGTCAATTTATTCATTACATGCTACTTTTCGTCTCTAATTAAAGGTATAATAGACATGATCAAGATGGAATTTAATATAGAGTTCAAATAATTTCTAAATTTAATATATGAAAATAGTGATAATGAAAAAATAATTAGGTGGAAATAATGTTTGAAGTAAAAGAAAACACATAATTATGGTGGTAATTCTAGAAAGCGTCAAAACTTTGTGCTGCAGATCACTGGTGTTAGGAATCCCTGATCAGAAAATGGTATCACAAACACAGATCATTTTACACCGAAATCATATTATATGTTATTTACTGGGATTAATGGACTTTGTGTTAAAAAATTGAATCATCTAATACTAGTAAAATGGTAAATGGTCAACCTTTATTTGAAGTATTATTATTTTAGGTGTTAATACTGGTTAATACTAGTAAAATACTAAATTCTCAAGCATAATTTGGGGTTCAATTAATTAGGGTGTTAATACTGATTAATAGTAGTAAAATACTAAATGTTCAACCTTTATTTTGAGTATTATTATTTAAGGTGTTAATACTGGTTAATCTTAGTAAAATACTAAATGCTTAACATTTATTTGGAGTATTATTAATTGGGGTGTTATACTGGTTAATATTGGAAAAATACTAAATGCTCAGCACTTATTCGGGGTGTTATTAATTGGGGTGTTATTACTGGTAAATACTAGTAAAATACTAAATGAATCACATTCATCCGAGTAAAATGAAGTATTCAATAGTATTTTTGTGAGTAATAATAATAATAATAATATAATCTCAATGGAATGGAGCTTAATAGTGCTTTACTTGTGATGCTGATTACTTGAATAATAAACATATGTTCATTATGTTTACAGTGAAGATTCACTGAAAAATTTTGTTCATTCATTTATTTCTTTGCGTCATTTTATTCGAAGAAACACAAAGATTCTGTAATAAAATTTTCGAGTTTCAATTCGAAAAAAATATTTAATGGCTTTGAGCTTACTTTATATATGATGTTCATTATAGTTATTTTAAAAAAAAAATTTCTTCATTATAAATTTAATGTTTCTGGAATTTTTATTCATATTTTCTTCATCAGCACAGCTTTGATCTTTTTGAAATGGCCCTCATTAAAATAGCTCTCATTCCATTCTAATTTTCATTAATATGGCAGCCTAATCCAGGTTTTTAATCTTTTATTCAGGAAATGAATTATGCTTCAATTTCTAGTGCTAGGATTACCGCCGACGTTTGGAAACGCTGCGCTGGGGAAACCTAAAAATCCAAGAGCAAATTGATGTCTTAGGCTGGCCGTGACTCAAGCCGGGTTTATCTTTGAGTTTTCAAGGTAAAAAACGAAAAGTTAAAGTGAGTTGGGTAAAGTAAAAACTGGTTTGGTTAGATTAGGTTGGGTTAGATTGCCTATGATTCAGTCATATGTTTCGTTTTTTTGCATATTAAACGTTAGGAGTTAAAAATTAAGTCAAAGATAATGCTATGGCTCTGTTGTGAGCCTGGAATGAGCGGAAACTATCGCTTTCATACTAGTACCCACTGTCATGTTGAATCACACTGGACAAATTATTATTGAAATTTACCTTATAATAATTTACTATAAGTAACGCAAATTACAAGTCCGGCTAATTACGGGGCATGTTTCTCCGTTATAGGAAAATATAAATTGTTTGTAAGAAAACACGTTTTTTTCAATAAGAGAATATTGAAGGAGAATACTGAAACGCAAGCCCCTTCACGCACTCAGTCACACTTCCACAAATGATTGAATATCAGTGTTTGAGAGCTCACACACTCGAGTTGTAATTCAGCGTGAGTGACCCAAGCATATACTTAATTAAAGTTCATATGCATAATCCTAATTGTGTTTCAAAAATGAAGATTCTAAAGCTAACTTCGCTGGTACACATGTGTCTGTAGACACACATATCTGCTATTGTTTTCTTTTCGAAACTTAACTTCTATTGTCGTGTGTATTTTTCATAAATTCCTCGTCCATTTTCTCAAAAACATTAGCGTTATTATTACGCCCAACATCAAAAAATTATTCCTTCCGTCATTGTATGTTTCTTCGTCCAGACTCATATATTAATTTACCTTATTCTACGTATTTTCGTTAAGTGTCAAACTCGTTATTATATAGTACTTTTCACTACATAAATTTATCTTTACCAACCGGTAGGTTTTAAACATCGACTGACTAGGAGACTTTTTGCACGCCTCTGTAAATTTTTCCACGTATTTTGATGGGCTTCAACAGTCGTATCTCTCTGAAACGAAACGATGAATAATTCTTGCGTTCACGCACACAACCTTGTTGGGAATTTACACAATGAGTAAGGATTCTGTAACCCAACGCTGAAGAGCAAAGTTAAAAAACAAAATAAAAGTTTTATTATTCTAGAGCTAAAAAATGTATGATGAAATCCGAGAAGCAGTATTCAATTACCTCTTTTCACTCCCATTTTAAAGATTGCACAAGCCTTATTTTCCCTGAAAATGAATATTAAATTTCTAGATAAGATTAATTTTTAGATTGTCTAAAATTAATTTGCTTGTATGGTCACAACCCAAAATATTTACTGCATATTCTTTACTATGCATCACAACGATCAAAAATGATGGGTGCTCAATACCAGCTACGCTCACTAAAACACCAATAAAATAAACCTCACCCATGATCCACCCATTTCTATTTTCCCCCAAAAACTGTAACTTGAAACTTATTTAGCTAGAATTGTCATCGCGAGCTACTTCATTTCTTCAACCAAAAGCCCGCCCTCACCAGCTCCATTAATGCTCATAACTTTAGGCCATTGCGTCCCTACAGCAAACATTAGTTTGCCGTGAGGATTTGGATAGCATAGATCATGGGAGAGAAGGGGGGAGTCGGCAGGCTTTAGAGAGCTGCATGCAGCGGTGATCTTACGCGATACTGTCCCGATACTGTCTCGATACTGTCTCACGAGCTGATGCCAGCTCGATACTGTCTCGTGAGCTGATGCTAGCTTGATGCTGTCTCGTGAGCTGATGTCAGCTCGATGCTGTCTCATGCTGATAGCTCGATTCTGTCTCGTGAGCTGATGCCAGCTCGATGCTGTCTCGTGAGCTGATGTCAGCTCGTTAGTGTCTCGTGAGCTGCCAGCCTAGAGCTGTTACATGCATTGATGCCTGTACTAAGCTATAACGTCAGCCTGGCGTTGTCTCATAAGCCAAATTTTCAAATTTGTGATATTTTCTTAAACTTTAACACCAAATCTCGACGTGCGCACATTAACTCCGTAAAGCGTAGATGTGCGGCAGTTTTCAGACTTCACCCAGAAGAGCAGCAGTCGACCGTCGCCGGTGTATCAAATGTCGCAGCTGTGACAGGCGTAAAATCTCTATCGTGGAGCTCTAAAGACCTGTATCATGTGACCCATTATGGCGCGCCGTAAGGGTCAGAGTCCCGCTCATTTGAGCGCGTTCTGACCTTTACTGCTCGCCCGCTAATGCCATGATCCGACAACAGGGCACCCAGCAGCGATCTCAACGCTGCATGCAGGATCTCTAAGATCTGTGTTGTTTCGCTCAGATCGTTCAACGCTGATCTATAGCGGGATCAGTATGCCCCAAGTGCTAATGCATGCTTTATGAAAGAGGTAGTTTTTTCTGCTATCTTAAAGGGGATATCTTTGGTGGAGTAAATTTATCGCTCGTCGCAAATGAAAATCGTTGCCGCGGATGTTTCTAATTGATTTTGCACCCCTCAATGATGGATAATAACTTAGAAGTGTTTAGTAACGTCAGCTTAGGTGGCGTATGAATGGGTTGTTATCTTACGAAGTAAAATTATTCTCGTGAGTTTCTTCCCCCAAAATTTTCTTATGAATTTTATCCCACAAATTTTTGGTGTTTTAAAATGTATAATTCCTCCATTTAAGCAGTGCAGCCACGTAAGGCGATCTCTGCAGGAATTTTTGGTATATCAGTTTGATTTATTTTGTTTGCTGATTATTGTAATCTCGATGTGCCTAAAATTGCGCTAATAACTATTTATTCATTTTAGATTTTAAGCCGATAAATTGGGGCATTGTCGGAAAACTACACGTTATAGGGAAGGAAGAAAAAAGAAAAAACCTTTCATTTAAAAATGTTACTAAATAAAATGTATTATAACCCATTGAATACTTAATATTTATTAACATAGAGGCCTCCAATTCACAGAAAACCACACGAAATGAATCACACTCGATCATGTCTGCGGAAGAAAATTTTAATTTTAAAACGTAATAAATATAAATCTATCCCCTTGGATATTTTGTTCTATAGGGCACGTGGGCGCTCAAAAATAGAATTTGAATATAAAATTAAGCATCCAGAAATGATTGATTTTAGCACAATCACCAATAAAAATAAATCAAAGTATTTTTTGTAACTTACTCTTTCGTTGTAGTATCTGTCATTTTATTTTCTCAAGGTTTACCGCTGCACTTTGAGGATGCTTCAGTAAAAAATTCGGGTAGGCAACGAGAAATTGAGCTTTATTTTATGGTGGCTAATTTTTATTGATTGTGAAGCTGAATATTCTAAACAATGATACAGGAAAATTTCAAGAATATAAGAGACAATTTTTAATTATTGTGAAATAGAATATTCTGAACAATGATTCAGGAAATTTTTTAAGAAAATAAGAAATAATTTTCAATGAGAGTGAAACAGAATATTCTGAACACTGGTACAGGAAAATTTTGGGGAACATATATGAATGAATTTTTAACAATAGTGAACCAAAATATTCTGAAAAATGATACAGTGAGATTTTTAGGAAAATATGCAAGAATTTTTAATGATAGTGAACCAGAATAATCTGAACAATGACACAGGAAAAATATTTAGGAAAAGAAGAACGATCTTTTAATGACAGTGAAGCAGAATATTCTGAACAATGACACAGGAAGAATATTTAGGAAAAGAAGAACGATCTTTTAATGACAGTGAAGCAGAATATTCTGAACAATGACACAGGAAGAATATTTAGGAAAAGAAGAACGATCTTTTAATGACAGTGAAGCAGAATATTCTGAACAATGACACAGGAAGAATATTTAGGAAAAGAAGAACGATCTTTTAATGACAGTGAAGCAGAATATTCTGAACAATGATACAGGAAGAATATTTAGAAAAAAGAAAGAATGTTACTGACAGTACAGCAAAATATTCTGAACAATGATACAGGAACATTTTTAGGAAAAAAAGAATGTTTCTGACAGTACAGCAAAATATTCTGAACAATGATACAGGAACATTTTTAGAAAAAAAAGAAAGAATGTTTCTGACAGTACAGAAAAATATTCTTAACAATGATACAAGAACATTTTTAGGAGAAAAAAAAATATAGTTTTCCCAAAATATCAACTTAGAGTTTGATGTAGCAGTAAAATATTTTACTATGAAATTTCAATGGTATTTTCAACCATCAGATAATTGCAATCAAAACCGAAATATATGACCTAATGTGATAAATTGCCAGATTGTGATTCTAACATGGTCGTCTAAGTACATTCATAAGATTAATTGAAGATTAATAATTTGGAGATTAATTGATTAATGTTCTGAATCATATTTTTTCTGAATAGCTCCTGAAATTTTACCTATAAATTTTATGTCTTCATCTCTTGATCCCATATAGAGCATGCGCAGCTGGTACTGCAGGACAAACACGAACTCTGTGTGTGTGTAAAAGCATGTATGTATTTCCGTTTACTCCGTGTTACCTGTACGACAATTATTATTTAACATTCGTTCACACAAACCCAGGAGCTTCAGTTGAATGTTGAAGATGAATAAATTTAAAACGTACAATTTTTTTACAGGCATTTTATGGGATAGGAATTAATTATCTACCTATCACTCACTAATTCTATTTCTATAAAGTTTGCCCAGCGATACATTGTGTCTATTTTTGAGTTTAACTCTTTAATGCGAACCTACTTTTGCGAAACACAAATGCTTGAGTATTGCTGAGAAAAATCTGCGTACTTAATCACTCACGTACGTTTGGTGTTGAAGCAACTGAACAGCAATCATCATACGTAAAAGACAATTAACAAAACTGATAAAAATTAATCGTCATTGATTTGTTCAACGAGTTTGCATGGATTTTAATTAATATTTTAGCCTTCCCAGACTGTGATAGTTTCAGAGGAAATCATCAGGAACGTCATTTATCAACATAGTTGAACTGAAATGACAATAACCGATCGCGTGATTTTAAAACGCGTCCATTTAGCATTAACACACAGTAAAATAACCTGCAATATGAACATTAATATCCTTCACATCAATTAAAGACGGTGGTTTCAAAAATAGTCGTTTAAAAATGGAAGTTTTTGATATGGTCGGTTGAAATACCATCTCGTATGCATCCATCCTCACGTGAACTTTTGATGAAATTTATGATTTAGCTAAAATACAACCACCTTACAAAATTGATATCACTGAGCTACCACATCCGTTGCCACAGGCACGGATATGAATTATACAGAACGTCACATTAGTCACACACGAACGCGTATGAAGGTGTAGATTGCGCTCACACACATTCGCACGTCGAGCCTGTACGAGTAGAACAACATAATACGTAGGATCAGAAGAACAGGGCATTATGGTGCACCCAAGGGCGCCTTTCATTGGGCATATTAATTGGTGTATAGAGTTCAATGGTTGCCTAACAACACAGCGCATGATCCTGCGCGATTTCAGAGCAGCATTGTTTGCTTGGGAATGATTGTGGCCCTCGAGTGCAGAACTTGCGCGCATAATAGAGGGATCCCTGCGAAAATCGCGTTATAATCCCGCGCTAACGAGAGGTGCTGTCGCTGTGAGAGGCTCGACGCCCAGCCGGCAATCCTTCGATCCTCTGTGATTGTGGGTACAAAATGATTGGTGGTGCGAGAACCAACAATTTGGTGTTATGCTTACCCTGTACAACCAATCCGGATTGGTGGTGTGTGCGTGGCATAGAGATTGCGCTGTCAATTGAAGCAACGGGTGGCGTTGAGGAAGTCATATGTGTTGTGATGCAAGCGATATTTAAACTGATATCTTTCTCATTTATTTTTTTAACCTCATGAAATGCATGCTGCTCTCCTATACTTATACAATATATCCAAGTTTTAATTTAAGATCCTTGTTTTGAAAGTCTCAGACAGTCTCAAACATTCGTAGGGCTTTAAAAACCCTCGTATATTCTCATATTTGGTCTCCTACATCATCGTATATTATCATATAATTTTAGGTCTCATTTTACACAGTATACTATTCAAAACGAGGAACTTTCAGGGATGGTTTGAAAATTCGCATGAATGCATAATGTGCTGACCGCACTTACGTCCAATTTAGCTAAAGGGCGAAAATTAAACATAAATATTTCCGCAGGGCTTAGAAAAAGTTACTTGAACTGCCTGGGCTCGGACCAAAGAACAGAAAAAGAATGTTTTTGCAATGCTGATTATTATTGATTGCTTTTGTGTTTTAGGACATTCCCGAGGAATGTATTTTTTCTGTTATCCCTTGCTTATTAGCAAATAGAGACGGAAATTTTTCTACTGACTCGACCACCATTGCACCTGAAAATAAGATTTAGTTATTCCTGATATTCGCTGCGGGAAAATTACCTCTGCATTCGTTTCGCGTTCTCCTGCGAGTCAGATATTCGCTTTTGGACTGATCAACTTTACTTCTTAGGGTGATTTGTATCGACAGAAGTTTGTACAATCAAATGATTTTCACGTCAAGGCTTATACAAATTCTTGAATGCTGTACCTAGTTTAGGTTGTGTGGTTCAATAAAAAATATTAAATCCCGAGCTTTCTTTAACTGTGCCGTTGGTGTTACATTTGTATTTATCTACAGCAGGGGGTTTCAACTGATGGAAGTCGAGAATTAATTTCATGGGCTTGGCTTCCAAGTTAGAAAAAATTCAATTTATTGCAAGGACGTACTGTATTTTACTATAATCATTGTTTAATCATATCCTGCAAGGGTGTTTCACAATAAACTCTACGGAAAATAGTACCAGAATTTCGAGTTGGCTTCGAATTCGCTAAAGATCTATGATAAGTTTCTACATGAAAATCTTTTAGTAGGATGCCAAATTACTCAATTTTTTTGCGTACGTACTTGCTAAAGAAATTTAGTTATTGAATTTGTTATTGAAGTTCTCGGTAAATAAACAGGAAACACTTTTTCACCTTATCCCTAAATCTCATTTGGAATGGTCCCTTAAAAATTTTCCACACATAAATACGTTTGTAGGAAGAATGATTTGTAAATCCTCATGTTTTTCAATTTCTGCACATAAATAATAGGGACTGAAAAAAACTATTGGGATCTCTCAACGCGATTTTTTATAAAGAAAAAACGTTTTATGCATGACATCCATATCCGAGCATCTATATCACAGTACGCACAAAACTGCACCCGGGTTGTTACGACTTGGTTCAGATTTTTGCGCTATGAAACAATGGAGGCCTCTTTCTGCGCATAATGAAGCTGTGAGTGAAGGCGCCAGAGCAGGGAGCGTAGTGAGGTGACTGCTGTGTATGTGAACTGGTCTGGGTGTCGTGTGATGCCAGCTGTCACTGTGATGCATTCATTGCTTGATGCTTTGATTTTCTGATGCTTTGATTGATTGATGCTTTGATTACTTGATGCTTTGATTGTTTGTTACTTTGAATGATTGATAGTTTGATTTCATGATGCTATAATTGATTGATGGTTTGATTGCTTAATACTTTTACTGCTTGTTGCTTTGATTATTTGACTGTTTGATTGCATGATGCTTCGATCGCTTGATGCTCTGATAAATTGATCCTCCCACCAAAAAATGTACTGTTCCTTTGATTGGTTGCAGCTTTGATGTTCCGACAAATCACCCAGCTCTTACTTCTCCTTCAACTCTCAAGTTTCTCTCGTCTTATGCAAAATTTTCACTGCGCTGATTCCGCTTTTCAATTTTACGACATGCTGTGGACATCTGTGGCATATTTGCACAGCTTTCGACCGTCTCGCAGTCCCGGAATTTGCCACACTCTGCGCCCCGTGTAAGTCTTCAAAAAATTTTGTTCTCCTCAACTCGTGGCATCAAACTACTAAATACTGCGTTTGTTCTCGCACTTTACTATTCATTATCGTATTTTTGTGCCAAAACTCTTTGTACATAAATTTTTGCTTTCTTGTGTCACTGTCAAATGCGGTTCTATATAAATGTGTATGGAGAAATTACTTCGCTCTACTTATCGAGTGCAAGTTCGGCTATTGTTCAGAAGTAATTGTAGTAACACACCGTACATTTTCATGTCCATCTAAAAATAGAAATTCCCCTCCACATACACTTTGCACAGCGGAAGCCTGTTTGCAGCAAAACGATCTGTGCATTTCTGTAGAACGGGCGACGTCCTTTTAGAACAAACAAGGAAGAATTCACTTTGAATTTAGGAGCGAAATTTGGCGTAGAATGGCAGTAGTGATCCCGGCTGAGCATCCCTTAGCGGCCGGGACTCAATAAATGAGGTGGGGTGCGTCGGGTAACTTGAGCTTAATGCGGAGTAAGCCGCGCTGCTGCTCGGCTCCGGCCGGGCTGTGTTGGTAGCGGCCCCCGCCAGCCCTCTCCAACGGTTTGCTCAACCTGGGATAATTTAAGGGAACGAGTAATTTAAGGGCCCTGGTTTGGTGCAACTAGAGTAATTTAAGGGCCCTGGTTTGGTGCAACTAGAGTAATTTAAGAAGATCGGTTTGGTGAACCTAGAGTAATTTAAGGGCTCTGGTTTGGTGAACTTTAAGGGCAACTGCTTGGTGAACCTAGAGTAATTTAAGGGGCTCTGGTTTAAACCAGCTAGAGTAATTAAGGGCTTTAGTTTGGAGTTTCAGGAGTAATTAATGGCTCTGGTATGGAGAAACGAATCATTCAAGGGCTTCATGCAGTAACTCGATTAATTTAAAGGCTCTGGCTCTATAACTAGAACTAGAATAATTTTATAGGTTTGATTTAAAGGAACTATAGTAGCTTTAATGTAATTATTAAATTAAACAAAACAACTTAAACGGTTATAATTTGAAACAAACAGTGTATCATTTGGAGCAGAGATTTAAAAAAAATATGGGGATGATTTGAAGAAACTAGAGCAAGTCTAAAATAAAAATAAGAAACTATGAAAGCAACAATGATTCGAAGTAACTACCTAATTTAACATTTAAGACAGTGACTTAGAATAAAGAAACTAGAATAATATTAACGGTGACTGTCTAAAGCCAATTCACACAAATGATGTTAAAAACAGAACTTCTCCTACGGCAAAAGTTAAATTAAACTAAATTAACATTACGGGAGAAGTTAGAGTGATGTTCATGACAAGGATTCCAAGTCATATCACTTAATTCTGCGTCGCGCGCGGTAAGCACTCAAAAAATATAAAGATCATGCACAGAAGTTATTTTAAGTAGATTGAGTGATTTTGATTGATAGGAAAACTGTAATTATTTAAACGTTTATTTTGTAAAAATGAAATTTAAATTATAAAATATGCTTGTACAAGTGAGTATCTGAATTTATACAGCAGAGATTGAAAAAAATTGATGAAATATAGAGTTCTTGAGCAATTGACATTTTGAGCATCAGAAATATAGTGATGTTCAGAGTTGTTTGATTTCTTTTAACAAACCTATTTGTTAGACATTTCTAGACTAGAAATTGAGACAGTTGTGCAACTTGAAGGCAATTGATACTGGTGACCTGCAACAATTTGAACCTATCAAATCTTCTTTACTTGAAATTGTATCGTAGATAATTAATTTATTTAAAATTAAATGATCCTGGTAATGCTATTACTCCAAGTGCACATATACACATAGAGTTTCAGTAGATAATTTGGAATTTTGAAACAGGACTTTCATTCGACCATTTGTAACTAATAGCATGAACAAAATATAGCTACAATTATAATGAAGCTGATTAAATGAAGTATGAAAACATGGTTTTGTCGCTTCGGCACACAGCACATGGCTATCACAAGTGAAAAAAATTTAAAAGAAATAATTAATCGGAAAACCAGATATTCATAATTTGTTTTAATTGATAACAAAAATTAGTAATAACAAAATAGTTAACAGCGTAATAGTTTTCAAGTCAGATTTACTATGATGCCATTTAAATCTGTTGCTCCGATGTTTGTAATGGAATTACTAGTTTGAGATCTTAATTTTTTCAAATAAAATTTTACAACGCAGAACATCATCGCTGATTGAAATATCAGGATTTTAGAATTTGGCTATAAGAATTTATAAGAATATTTATATTTTGGCAATAAGAATTTAGAATTTGGTTAGAGCAATAAGTTAAAAATTTAAAAGTTTGCATAAGTGTCTTCAATACGCT